>OW240912.1:42966690-43626690 GCA_933207985.1 Pelobates cultripes
GAATATGTTATCACGTTCATACCTAATGACGTCATTTGACGCATGTGCGTCACGACGACATCGATACCCGGAAGTAGCCTTTGGCATTATACAGAAGATTCTACACATCATTACAATAATAGCAGGTACCTCCCTTTATCCAGCTGATCGTATTAAGGTTTATTAGTTTGAATCGACAAGGTATATAAGTGGTAACATAGATCAGTCAGTGAGAGGTCCCCCAGAGCTGAAACGTCGGGGTTTTAATTTCTCCTGCTCTTGGTCAGTATACCTTTTTAATGGGTGTTTGCATTAAGCACTTTATTAGTATATTAGTATTGAAGTATTGGTATTATAGATTGGATATGCATTACTTTATGAACTTTCTTTCTGTCAAAACCTATTGATGTATTCTTTCAATGCATGAATAAACGCTTTTTTTTTTTTAAATTTGACAATTTTTATTTTGTTCAACATAGTGTTCAATGAGAACTGGGTAATGGGGGGGGGGGATACAGAAGAAAGAAGAAGGGGGGGGGGGAAGGTAAGCATCAATCAAGCATTTCCATCCAGCCGTCACACCAAGACGTTACATAGTTACATATTTACCTATATGTTTATTCTTCTATCCGCTAGTCTAAGTAATAATACCTTTGTGGGTTTCTATTGACCTCGCTGCGCTTTGTCGAGTGTCCGCTATCCCTTGGCTTGGCCACTCCTCCTGTCTCCCTCCCAGATGCCCTGTGTCATAGGGGGGTGTGTGGTAGGCAGTTGTTATGGCGGGTGCTGTCGTCTCCAGTTCTCCCATCTCTCCCAAGTAGCTGATGTTGTTACATTGGGAGGGCATACTGTATGGAATTGGTTCTCGTATATACTTTGGGTATCCATTTCTGCTAGTACTAATTCTAAAGGCGGAGTGGTGCGAGATTTCCATGCCCTTGCGATTACTCGTTGGGCTGTGAGTAGAAGGTGGTATATGAGTTTCTTTATATACTGGGGTGTCTTGGGGGGGATTGCAAGCAGGAGGTATGTGCTAGGATCGTACTTCGGCTCTTCTAGTGTGATTCCCCTGAGCACCTCCCGGATGGCTTTCCAGAAGGGTTGTATCAATGGGCAGCTCCACCAGACATGTAGTGTTGTGCCAATATGTTTGGTGCATCTCCAGCATTCTGGAGAGCTGGCTGGGTAAAGTTTGTGTAGTTTTTCAGGGACCAGGTACCACCTGTACACCAACTTCATATGTTGCTCTATGAGCGTCGCTGATTTTATCAGTTTCCTGGGGGAGGTCACTAGGTCTTCCCACTGTTGTCTGGTGAGGTCTGTGGCCAATTCTCCCTCCCATTGTGTTGCCGGCGAGGCTGTTGCTAGGGGTGTGTAATCTAAGATCATTTTATAACAGGATGACAGTGGCCTGTATGTCTTCGGGAGTCTGCGTTTGATGCAGATGTCCTCCCAGAGGGTGCTCAAGGGTAGGCCTGAACTGTGCTTAGTGAGATCCTTTGTGTTGTGTTTGTGTAGGAAGGATGCCAGTTGTCTATAAGAGAAGTGTGAGGAGGTCGGAATGTTATATGTTTTTTGTAGCGTGTTGAAATCTGTGAGCGCGTTACCCGTGTGGGCATGTGCTAAGGTTGTGATGCCTCTTTCTTGCCATGGAGCCGCGTGGAATGTGGGTATGCAATATGTTAGGGCACGTATTGGCGTGGCTTGTGAGACACGGGGGTTCAAGCTCAGCTTGTTCCTGTGTATCCCAGACTTTTAGGAGTAAAGTGATCTGTGCAGGGATATCTATCATTGGTGGCCTAAGTGTCCTGGGGAGCCATAACACGTGTGAGAGTTCGTACGGTTCCATCAGGTGTTGTTCTAATGTCACCCACTGGGGGGGTGGTTGGTCTAGCAAGTGTGGCAGTGCTGATGCCAGTATGGAGGCATGGTAGTAGGCACGTATGTCTGGTACTGCCAGGCCACCTGCTTTCAGCGGTGCTGTCAGCAGTTTCCGCGCTACTCGCGGTTTCTTTCCGTTCCATATAAATGTGTTGATGTCTTTTTGAATTGCTTTGAAGTACGTTTGGGGAACCCCTATGGGCAGCGTTCTAAAGACATACTGTAGCCTGGGAAGTATGGACATTTTCAGTGCAGTCACTCGTTCGGTCCATGTAAGGAATAGGGGTCCCCACAGTTTGAGGGTTGCCTTGCACTCGTCCCACACTCTAATGTGGTTCACCTTTATTAAGTCTTTGGTTTGTTTGGTGATATGGAACCCCAGGTATGTTATAAAGTCTTTCCTCCAGTCAAAGTCATATTTGATGCGTAGCGATTGGATTAGGGAGGAGGGAAGGTTTATCCCCCTGGCTTGGGTTTTTGATGAGTTTAGGGAGTAGTATGATAGGCGGCCGTATGTTTGTATTGCCTGCATTATGTGTGGTAATGAGTCTTGGGGTCTAGTTACATATAGAAAGATGTCGTCTGCGAAGGCGCTGATTTTATATTCGGTGTTCTTTACCTTAATGCCCGTAATCTCTGGGTGGGTCCTGATAGTACGGAGTAGTTCAAGTGCCAGCACATATAGGAGAGGGGAGAGCGGGCATCCCTGTCTCGTCCCGTTAGTGATGTCAAAGGGTGCAGATTTGAACCCTGATTGAAGGACCTGTGCTGCCGGGCCGGAGTAGAGAGCGAATATTTGGTTTATCGCGGTCAGTGGGAATCCATATGCTCTTAGGGTTCGGTCTAGGAAGGGCCAGCTGAGGCGATCAAATGCCTTTTCGGCGTCTAGGGCTAGTAACAGTCCTCCTTCCCTGCTTCTCCGTAGGCCTTCTAGTAGCAGCGTAAATTTTCTAGTATTGTCCAGTCCCTGTCTACCCGTCACGAACCCCGTCTGGTCATCTCCTATGAGATTAGGAAGTATGTCACTGATTCTGTTAGCTAATATTTTCGCGTATATTTTGGCATCAGTATTGAGCAGTGAGATTGGACGGTAGTTTTGGCATTTGTCTGGTGTTTTCCCCGGCTTAGGGAGTGTGACGATAGTGGCTAAGAGCATCTCTGGTGGTAAAGTCCCTGAGTTCGCGGTAGCCTGGTACACTTTAAGTAGGTGTGGGGCCAGTTCTGTGGCGAATAGTTTATAGTAAGCATTAGTGAAGCCATCTGCCCCTGGAGATTTTCCATGAGGGAGACCCGCTATCACCTTTAGGATTTCCTGTATTTCTATGGGTTTAGTCAGATTAATTTTTTGGACTTGGGATATTTGGGGGAGATTGGTTCGTCTCAAATATTCGTCTATGTCTGCGTGGCTCGCTGTGTGTGTGGTGTCTTGTGATTGTAGGTTGTATAGTTTGGAGTAGAAGTCGGCGAATTCTTTGCTAATGTCTGCTGGCGAGTGATGTGGTTTGCCGTCTGCCCCTGTGATTCGTGCGATTTTCGTGTTGGCATATCTGGCTCTTAGTCTATTGGCCAAGTATTTACTGGTTTTACCTCCATTGTGGTAGACATTGGCTTTCAGTTTATAGAGTTTTTTGTTTTTTCTGTGTTTAGTTCTTTCAGTCTCGTGTGCAATTGTTGTAGTTTTGTTGCTAGTGTTGGGGAGGGTTGTTGTTTGTTTTGTTTGGATACTAATGCCAATTGTTTTTGACAGTCTAGGAGAGTGGTTTGGTGGTGCCGTTTCAGGAAGGATGCCCTTCTAATGAATATCCCTCTCATGACTGCTTTGTGTGCTGCCCATACCATGGTGTCAGAGACCCCTTCCCCTACATTGGTAGCAAAGTAGTTCCGGAGTGCCTCCCTACTCTCCTCCGCAAAGGTTGAGTTCAGCAGCAATGAGTCATTCAGGCGCCATGTTCCCCTCCCCTTGAATTGGTAGGCGTCTAGGAGGTCAAGATACACCGGTCCATGGTCTGACCATGTTATTTCCCCTATCGTACATTCCTTGAGTTGTGCTAGAAGTGGCCTATCTAGGAGGACCGTGTCGATGCGTGTATAAGTGTTATGGACCCTCGAGTGGAAGGTGTAGTCTCTGTCTCTGGGGTGTAGTGTTCTCCACGCATCATACAAGTCATAACGGTCTATCAGCTTAGTGAAAAGTTTGCTAGTAGAGACCATCCTTTTTTTACTATTACCCGTGAGGGTGGCTGTCGTGTCTAGGGTGGGCGACTGGATGCAATTAAAGTCCCCGCATAGTATTACGCCACCCTGCTTAATCTTGTCAGTTAGGTTGAGCAACATTTGTAGGTACTGCCCCTGTTTCTCATTGGGGAAGTATGTGGCTACTAGCGTAAGTTGGACGTTGTTAAACTGGCCCACTAGTATGACATATCTGCCTTTCGGATCTATACACTGTTGCTGTATGGTAGCTGCTACATCTTTGTGTATGAGGACTGTCACCCCTCTTGATTTTGTGGCAGCTTGGGAGTGGAACTGAGTGGGATATGTCTTCATATATATTGCCGGGGTGTGGTCATCCCTAAAGTGTGTTTCCTGGATACATGCTATGTCAACCCTATGGTTCGTGAGGTCTTTAAGCAGTAGCCTCATTTTACCAGGGGTGTTTAATCCTTTTACGTTGTATGAGAGACTAATTTCATAATGGTATAGCGAGTGTTTTCTGGATCTACTCTTGGTCGTCACTATGGTGGGATTCAGCTTGCATGCCTTCGGTTCAGTGTGGCTAGAAGGCGGTGGTTGGTTTCTGTTGATGCTATATGGGACATGGGGGGAGGGGATTTCAGAAGGTGGGGGAAACTTAGGAGGTGTAAAACAAACAGTTAGACAGTACGTCTTAAAGAACGTCTCCATAAGGAGCTGAGATGTGCCGGGGGGGTCCCGGTCACATTTGTTGGGGGGTGGGTGTATGAGCCCGGTCATATTCCGGTGACTCATTCGTGGCTGCAGCAGTGGGGCCGCAGCGTTGCATTGCTAGGATAATGAGCGCCTATCTGGGTTTAGTTCCCTGGCATTTCAGGATGGGGGCCCTAATGTGTAGTGCCTGTGTCCCAAAGGTCCCATTAACCAGCCCCTGCATCTATAATATTGTACGCTTATAACTAATAGTACAGGATATAATAACCGAAGGGGAAACATAACGTAATACAATGGTTAATTTAAACTTACACTTTCGCTGTAGTAAATGTTTAGCGATATAACCATGGGTTATCCACAGCCTACCTCCTTACGGAGGCAGGAGAAGGTTGCAATGTTCAAGTGGTTGACCAGTCTCTGGTTACCCTAGGGGTTTTGTGATGGGGTTGTTTCATCTCGTCTCGGACTTGTATTCCCCAGTCCTTGAGCTTACCAAGCCCCATTTCTGGATTAATTACCACATGCATTTTCCCTTCACGGTGGATCAGTAGTTTGGCCGGGTACCCCCATCTATAGGCGATGTTCTTCTCTCGCAGGGTGGCGGTGATCTGGGCCAGGCTTTTCCTGAACTGTAACGTTTCTGCTGATAAGTCCGCAAAAATTTTGATGTGTCCATAAGGGTCCGGCATACCTGCTGTTCTGCTTGCTTTCACTATCTGCTCCTTCACGTGGAAAAAGTGAATGCGAGCGATGACATCCCGATCTGTGGAAGGCGGCAGGTGTTGCGGCCGTCTGAGGCGGTGTGCCCTGTCTACCACCATCTGGTCTGGGTGTATTGCTGGGGCGAGCGCTTGGAACATGTCCTGGAGGTAGTCACCTAGGCCTGCCTGCAGCACTGTTTCAGGTATGCCTCTTATCCGGATGTTGTTTCTCCGGGAGCGGTCTTCCAGGTCCGCCACTTTTGCTTTAAGATTATGTAGGTTAGTCTCGTAGTCTTGTACTTTTTCAGCTAAATAGTTGTGAGCATCTGTGCAGTCGTCCAGTTTCTGCTCTAACTGAGCTGTGCGCTGGCCTATGTCTGTAACCTCCTTCCTCAATTCTGCTGCCAGGCTTTGGAGCTGCTTTTTCATATTAGCCTGGAGGTTTTCAGCCAATTCTGCAAGCATGAGCCTCATTGAGGTTGTGGTGAGGGGTTGCTCCTCTGTTAGGGAGCTGGTGGATGTCGCTGGTGAGATGGATCCCTCGCGGGAGCGATCTCCGCCGCCATCTTGGACGGGGCCGCCGGTTTCCCGCGTTTTTTTTGCGGCCGATCTGGCTAGGAAGAAGGTTGCCCTTTCTGCTTTGGCAGCTTTCTGCTTCTGCCTGTGGGACATTGTACGTCTGGAGGTACCTTTAGGCACTGCTTTGCGGTCCGTTTATGTGTGCTGTGTCCCCGAAACTGCAGGAGCCTCACATGCAAGCGTCCATGCCGTTCGAGCGCCTAGCCACGCCCCCAGAATTAGATGTTTTTAAAGATCAAGCAAGTATCCTTATGGATAAATTTACGGAGAAAAAATATCCGAAAAGTATACTTGATAGAGCATATGAGGAAGTAACCATACTTGACCAGGAAGATTTAACCGTGGGACGAAAGAATAGACTAACTGAAGAAAAAGATAAAAAGATGCCCTTGGTATTTTATTTTAATAGTGATTCCAGAAAAATCAGGTCTATAATTAATAAACATTGGCCCTTACTGAAGAAAGATCAAGAATTGAAATTTACCAGAAAGACCTTTTATTACCTTTAGAGGTGCACCAAATTTTAAAAGACTCCTAACTTTTAATCTCCCTAAAAAAGAAGTAGGAACAACGTTTTTAAATAATAAGAGTGGTTTTTATTCATGTGGAAAGTGCATGGGCTACAAATGCAGTAAAAATAAAACTTTAAAAGGAATAAGCAAATTTAAAGCAAGACAAAAGGATGAGGAATTTTTTATAAAAGATTTTATTACTTGTTGTAGTAAAAATTTAGTTTATTTGCTGATTTGCCCATGTGGGTTACAATATGTGGGTCGCACAATACGTCCCCTCCATAAACGTATTTATGAACATGTGTATAATATAAAACGGGGCTTTGAGCAACATAGCGTTTCAGCCCATTTTAATAAATACCACAAAAGGGATCCCAATGGGTTAATCTTTCTAGGAATTCAAATAGTTAATAAATCTTGGAGAGGAGGAGATCATATAAATGCAATAGGTAGGGAAGAAATGAAATGGGTACATCGTTTGGGAACCCTAGAGCCGAGAGGTTTAAATATAGAATTTGATTTGTACAATTTTTTAAAATATATATTGATTTTTTTAAATAAAATTTTTTTTTCAATTTTTTATTATGTTTTTTCAGTTTTAGGATAATAATTATTTTAGAGATATCTTTTTAATCTTGAATCTTAAATTAATAGGACTTTGTTTATATTATATTTGATAATACATTTTAAACAGATATGTGTATAACAAATGTGATCTGTAAAAAATATGAGTGTTTATATATGTGATAAAGAAAATGCTGTTTAGGTGATATGACATTGGGAATGAATACTCAAGTGAAGATTCTCGTATGAGTACTAAGAGTTTACAGCTGGTTATTGTAAGTGCTCCGTTCATTTTTTATTCTATTTCTTTCACTATAGCACTGGTATATTAGTGGCATTTGCACTTTTGCACTTTTTTGCACTTACATCAGTGTATGTAATATTAACACACTTGTAAAACAGAGGCTGTGGATTGATATAAGCACTAGAGTGTTTTTAAAGGAATATTGCACATTTTTTGTCTTAAAGACATAGCGCACCCTTTTTTCTGTAATATTATAGTAAAACAAAACACGCTAATTTATCCATCATTACAGAGTACTAGCTGGGAAATATCTACCAATTCATGAGTAGGTTTGCCCTTCTTTTTCTCATTATCTTTCTCAATATTGCATGATCATCTAAAGAGCATCGTCATCACCATCATTAAAATTTTAACAAATATATTGCACCAACATCCCTCCCCAAAAAATATTTGTTCAAATTTGGAAAGATTTTAAAATGTGTTCTATTCTTAGATAAAATTCTAGTTTTAACATATATGTAGCAAATTCACAACATCTAAGTTCTAAAAGAGGAAAGCTTTATGATTGTAGTAGACCTTCTTTCTTGACTTTATTGCCGACATAAATTACAGTAATTTGCTCATAGGATTTCACCATGCTCTCTTTTTCCCATTGGCTGTAAATCTGCCTATTAGTATTGACCTTGGGGTTGACTAACATTTGTTTTGCTGGGAACAGCAAGAACTGCTTAATATGTCCATGCATATATTTGTATGAATGGTGAAATGAAGACTAGCATAACACATTATTTGGAGAGTACTGCAGCATAGAAACAGTTATAATATATTTTAATAAGAAATATCTTGAACAGTACTGGTAGATCACCTATTGTTCCTAAATCAAAGTATTGCATTTAACGGTACAAGTTGGTATACTAAGTTAAGTGATACAATTGTGTCTGCATAACTGGGAACACTGCTAATTACTGGGACCAGGAGCTCACATCGGGGAAGGGTGGAAATTACTGATTTTAAAAATAGGTTAACTAGTTAAAGAATTATGGGATCCAAAACTGGGTGCAACTGATAATTTACTGTCAGACCTCCATAAGACCATCAGAATACATCTAAAGTGTCTTCATGTATGATTTTAGAACCCAGAAATATATATATATCAATAAATAATAATATACTATATATTTTTAATTTGTTAAATCATCTAATGAGGACTTTCTTTTACCATAAAATTGTCCCTTGCTACTGCAAATACATGGAAAAAATATATAAAATTTATTTAAACAGTAGGCATTCTTCCTGCTTTTAAAAATCTAGAACTATTTATATTTTCTTGTTTGACAAAAGGTTAAAATAGCTTAAAAAAAAAAAGAGGTGAACATCTTTCAGTCACATGCAATTCTTTGCTTTGAATATCAATTTCTCTGATATGTTGCTCCACTTAGTATATTTTATGTCCTTCCTGCATTTTAGTGCATTGTTACAGCTCACTGATTTCAACCTTGTGCCCTACATGTGTTAGATAGAAGCTTATTGAGACATGTATAAATGTGATGAAAGCTTCCATTTTTTATGTTTCTTTTTCTCTCTTGTGGTGTATTTAGTCAAAAAGAATGGGAAGGAACTGATTGTTGAACTGTAGTTCTTAGGCGGCAGTAAGTAAGTCAGGAGAAATTAATGGTGCTTATAATGTGAGTCTGTGTGTGTAAGGAAAATATAAGCAAAGGGGCCATTTAATGAGTAGTCCACAGAATGCAATACGTACATATTTCAGAAAAGAACATCTTGACATAATTAAGAGAGTTCTGCCTTGTTACCTACAGACAGAAATGGGATATGACTGTCTGCCTAGAATTCATGCTGCAGAGAAATGACAAAAAAAAAAAATCCTTAATGTGAACACTTTCTAAAAATGTCCAACGCAGAACAATATTTATTTGGGAAAACTTAAAGGAACACTCATGATAAAAAATAGCCCTATGAACAGTGATCCAAACGTTCACAGCACTCTCATTTAGATTAAACTGTAAATTCAACAATAAAGGTAGAGTTCAGTATCAAACTTCAGTATCACTGCTATCTGAATGAATTACACCACCAATTTCACACACAAAATGTATATGTAAGGCAACCTGTGATTCTCTATGAGTTTCCTATGTATTTGGAATAATTAATTGACCTATTACTCAAAAATCACAAGAATGGTTTTCCAGAGAAGATCATTGTGCAGTTTATAACAACCACACTTAAAATTGCTTTTTCATGTTGTCAGGGCCACACCTATAAGGGGCCTGTTAGAGCAGTGGGGTCCGCATAGAGCAGTCCGCATTGTGTACTCCAGCAAACTGGGCCACTTAATGAACTTCACTGACAGCCAGCTCTTCTCTTCTGTAAGGCAATGCTGTGAATAAGTAATGTCAGGTCATATATAGGGGGTGTGTATATATAGAATTGCATGTGTGTGTAGATGGGTGTGTGTTTAATATTGTATGTTATATTGTATGTGTGTAGCAGTAATGTGTGTATAATTGAAGATTATGCTAGCTTTAGTGTACAGATTAATCTTAATTTTAATAATGACAGGAGGCGAGTATTTTGCATAATCTTTCTTTACTATCTCCATAGCAGCAAAGAAAAGAGTGACAAAACTTTTAACCAATCACAACGTAGAATAGGGTATAAGAGGTGTGACCTATGACATCATTTCCTCTTTAAAAATTGCGACATCACAAGTTCATAAATGTAGAAAATAACAGAACTGAGAAGTCCATAGAGTAAGAAACTGGAAACTGAATCAGAATAAATCGAACCGGAACAGGTAGAATGCAGACGAAGGCGTCTCCTTGTCAAACGATGGTCTACCAAGACCTGATGATAAATCTTCTGATGCGATGATGACGACATCTTGTATGGAGACTTTAATGATTCCGTGTAGCTTCTGGTTAAGCTGAAACGAGAGTATAAGGTGCGTTAGAGTCCAGAAGTGATTGTATAAAACAAAGGATGTCTGTCCTGTAATTCAACTTTAATATCGTCTAGTAACATGATAATAATAAACTAAACGTCCTCCCTTAGTGGTGTTAAATAAGTATCCCACCCAGACAATATATATATATATATAGCTCTATAAGCGAATGTAAATAAGGCATTTAAACAAGAGCTACCGCGTCAGGTATTATACCAACATATGAGAGAGCAAAGAGTAACAGGTAGAAGTGAAAATGAAAGGGAGGGAAGAACGAAAGAGAACAGGGAGGGAAAATACTCGCCTCCTGTCATTATTAAAATTAAGATTATCTGTACACTAAAGCTAGCATAATCTTCAATTTTATCACATGACAGGAGGCTTCGTATTTTGCAATTTCAACGCTGTGAAAGAAAAGCAAACGCCGGATTGTCAAGAGGGCGAAAGTAGAATGTCCTAAAGGTAGATTCTCTGGTCCAATCCGCCGCTCGTAAAATGTCCGAAAGGGACGCGCCTGCCGCATAAGCGGAAGAGGCCGCTGCCCCACGAACGGAGTGTGCTCCAAAAGTTTGGTCAATACCGGCAAGGGATAGTAGCCATCTAACCCATCTGGCCAGTGTAGTAACCGAAACCGGACCATAAGGGCGGACGTAAGAGATGAGAAGCTGATGAGTGGAAGGCTGCCGCAACGTCGCGGTGGCTTCCACGTATTGACGGAGGGTTGAGACCACGCAGAGTTGAGAGTCAGAAGGGAAGAAAGGGTAGAAAACCGAGTGAGAGTTGGACTTAGTGCGACGTGAGATCCAAAAGGTGACACCCGCCGGACAGAAGGTAAACGCGTTGGCGTCAAAGGCGCGTACGTCCGCTACCCGTCGAAAGGAAACCAGACAGAGCAGGAGGGTGAATTTTGCGGTAAGCTGGCAGAGTGATAGTTTCTCGTTGGGAGGCCAATTTCGTAAGAATTGAAGGACCACACCAACGTCCCAAAGTCTAGAATATTTAGGTTCCGGGGGGCGCCGTAGGCGCATGCCGCGGAGAAGTCTGCAGATGAGCGGGTCCTTACCAACAGGAGTCCCCTGTGTCGGAGTATGAGCCGCTGAGATGGCTGACCGTACCACATTGATGGAACGGTATGATTTTCCGGCAGTGAAAAGTGAAGTCAGGAAATTCATGATGGAGTGAGTAGGTGCAGTAAAGGGATTGAGGTCCCGTCCCACACACCAACTTGTCCAGGAGTGCCATGCTGATAAGTAGCACCTCCTAGTTCCTGGTGCCCATGAATCCCATAGCAGGTCCTTAGTTTCCTGCGATAATTCTTCGGTTCTCCAGGAGCCCCGGAAAGAGTCCAGGCCACAAGGGGCAAGCGTTCCTGCAGGACTAGTGGGTGAGGTAGGCCCAATGGGTTCCTGAGGATGGTTGGGGCATCTGGTAGGAGGAGGGGGTCGTTGATTGAAAGTTCCAGAAGGTCCGGATACCATGGCTGGCTCTGCCAGAGCGGCGTGATGAGAATTATTCTCACTCCCTGTAGACGGATCCGGTGAAGGACCCTCGTTATCATTGCGAAAGGAGGGAATGCGTAGGCACCGTCCCTTGGCCATTGTTGGAGAAAAGCGTCCGTTGCGAGGCTCTCCGGGTCTGGGAGCCAGCTGAAGAAAACGTCTGTCTGTCGATTGTTGCGGGACGCGAAAAGGTCTATGTAGAGAGGTCCCCTCTGTTCATCCAGTAGTGCGAGAATGTGAGGGTCTAGCTGCCAATCGCTGGCGTCCCGCCAGTGGCGTGAGTACCAATCCGCCGTCGTATTGGAGTCTCCTGGTAAGTGCTCTGCCAACAAGGTGATGTTGCGTGGTAGGCAGTAGTCGAAGATCTCTTTCGTGAGATCCGCCAGTGTTCGAGAACGAGTGCCTCCAAGGCGGTTGATGTATCTGACCGCTGAGACGTTGTCCATGCGGAGTAGGATGCAGCAGTTGGATCGGTCCTTTGCCAGGCTGCGAATGGCGAAGGACCCGGCCAAGAGTTCCAGGCAATTTATGTGCATCGAGAGCTCTTCGGAAGTCCAGACTCCTCCTGTGGACGTGGTTCCGTCTGTTGCTCCCCAGCCTGAACGACTGGCATCCGATTCCAGCACGAAGTCTGGCTGGTTCCCGAATATGGCCCTGCCATTCCAAGCTTGCATGCATTTCAGCCACCAGTGTAGTTCTTCCCGAACTTCGACCGACATAGGAACCGGTTGGTCGTATGTCGGTTGTCTGCGAAGGAAACTTGCCTTGAGGCGTTGCATGGCCCTGTAGTGCAGGGGCCCGGGAAAAATGGCCTGGATGGATGCGGAGAGAAGGCCTACGATCCGTGCCAGTAATCGTAGGGGTATGGTAGTCCGACGAAGGATTTTCCGGATCTCCCTGCGGATTGCCGTAATTTTGGTAGCCGGGAGGTGGAGAGTGCATGATGTGGAGTCTATTACGAATCCGAGGAATTGAACTGATCGAGCCGGGGTCAATGCGGACTTGGGACGGTTGACAACGAAACCCAGAGAGTCCAAAAGGTGTAGTGTGTATTCAGTGTGTCTCCGCAGAGTCTCTGCATCCTCGTCGAAGATCAGGATATCGTCGAGGTAGATGATGCATCTTATGCCTTGGGATATGATTTTCGCCACTACCGGCTTGATAATCTTGGTAAAGCACCACGGGGCCGAGCTGAGGCCAAACGGGGACAGGTGAACTGCCAGAAGAAGCGGAGGTAGGGACGGCTGTTTCTGTGTACCGGACTGGTAAGGTACGCGTCTTTGAGGTCCAGACGAGTGAACCAGTCGTCGCGTCGAAGCAAGTCCCGGAGAAGATGTATAACTTCCATTTTGAAATATCGGTATACCACGTGAGAATTGAGCTCCCTGAGATTGATAACGGGGCGAAATTCACCGGTTTTCTTCCTGACCAGGAAGATATTGCTGTAGAAAGCGGTGGCATCCGGAGCCGGTTGGATGGCACCCTTGGAACGAAGTTCTCGGAGTTCCGCGTCTATGAGGCGGGCGTCTGCCCGTGTAGTCTGGATCGGATGTGGAGGGGCCAGCTGGAGCGGGGTCGAGTCGAACTCTATTCGATAGCCCTGCACCACTTGGATTATCCACGCGTCTGAAGATAGTTCTTTCCAGTTCTGGAAAAAAAAAGAGAAACACGACCTGCGATATGACAGGGGGTTAGAGGAAGAGTAAGATTCCGACTTACTGTTGGAGAATCTTGCTCGTGAGCGTCCTCGGCTGCCTCGGCCACGATCAGATCCCCTGAATTGGTGGAATCTATGTCGACTAGATGAGTCTGGGTAGAACATTTGCTGAGTCCTTGTTGTACGGGGGCCGGATGGCCAAAAACGGCTGGCGGCACGGCCCCTCTGCCGTCCAGCCCTTCCAAAAACACCACAGGTGTGAGAACCGCGAAAGACTTTCCGCATTGAAGTTTGTGCCTTGTTAAGGGACGTGAATATGTTGACCCTTTTATTTAATTCCTTAAGGAAGGCCTCTCCAAATAATTTACCCTGTGCTAAGGGTCCTAATTCCTTGTCCCCCAGTTCGACCAGTTTTTCGTTGATACGGTAAAGTGCTGCTCGGCGCCTCTCCGAAGAGAGGGCTACGTTGGTGTTCCCTAGGAAACAAACACCTTTGTGCCCATTCCCGGGTATCTCGTGCCCATTCACGCACCGTATCTGGGGTAAAAGTGTCAGCCCTCTCATAGGCTTCATCCGCCATATCCATGATTCTGGCTAGTGGCCCAATGGCATCTAGCAGTTTGTCTTGCGCTCCTTTAAAGCCGCGATCTATGCCCTTGCGCGGATCCCGACCCCCTCGGGACATGAATGTAGTCATGAGCGGGTCAAACTCGGGGGTGTGCGTCACTTTGTCTGGTAGACTAGGGCGAGGGCATTCGGATCTCATCCGGTTTCTTACTTCCTTGTCCAGCGATTTTCTGAGCCAGAAGTGCATAAACCTTGCCAAATGCTCAGGTGGTGACCATTCTTCCGAACGGGGGTGCCGGATGTTTCTTGGGTCAAACATTTGGAGGCCCGAATTGTCGAGGAAAATCTCCGTGCCCTCCTGTGGGTTATCCATGGATGTTGCCATGGAGTCCTGGGGCTCACCCAGACCCTGTTCCCTTATGAAGTAAGGGTCAGAGTTGGCCGTGGAATCCCTGTCGGAGTCCCCCTGGTCAGAGGCTGCCGCCTGCCATTCATCCAGCACAGCTAGTGCCTGAGTGGGTTCTACATCTTCCTCACCTGAGGAAAGTTTTGTGGCATTGTGAGTAGCACGAACCGTGGCTTTTCTGCGATCAGCAGGGGCTTTCCCTTTAGACTTGCGTGGGGTTACATTGCCCTTCCAATGGCGTTTTCGCCGTTGGGAGTGTTCCCTGGAAGAGTCGGAGTCTTTGGAGTCCGCTTTATAATGAACCCGTTTAGAGATGGGCCTGGGGACTTCAGAGTCTGTTTGGAGCGACTTGGAAGCGGCTTGTTCCATAGCTGCAGCCACGGCTGCTGTTATCATGGCCTGGAGGTCTGAGGTTTGTGATTCCTCCATTATAAAGAATGAGGATTCGGGGCTCACCCGATAAATTGCGTGAGGGCACTAGGCACGATTAGTGGAGAGGCCTGGGGACCGGGGTGGTATAGTATCAGGACTAAATAACCTGTGGTTAGAGACCGGTAGGTCGTAGGAAGAGGAGAGGGCTGTTTCACTGGGGCTCACCCAGGTGATCAGAAACCTGCATGAACAGGTCCGTTTAGCAGCATAAAATGGGGGCTCACCCCAGCCAGAATAAGGTACAAACCAACTGGCTACCCCAAGTGTAAGGCACTAACCTGGTCCCACTGAGTGAAAAGGGTCAAGGATTTCCAATTGCTTGCAGGATTAGCTGGAGCAGAAAAAATCAGGCAGTGTCTATCTCTTTAAGATGGCCGCCGGACTGACAGGCTTAGTGTGTGGAGGATAGTACCTCCCCCAGTTCGGGCGGCAAACTGTAAGCTTGCCGTTCGCATAATTAAACTGCCGAACGTGCGAATAGAAAATCTATGCGAACTGCCGAACGTGCGAATAGAAAATAGATGCGAACTCCTAAAAAGACGATCGCGTCAAACTGCCGAACGAAGCGTTCGGTTGAAAGAAACGAATAGTCAATGTGCGGTCGCACAGAAAAGACCGCGGGCATTCGTGTCAAACAGGCGAATGCGCAAAAACTACCGAATAAAGCGTTCGGTAGAAAAACAACCGAAAGGGTTGTGCGCGAGCGCACAGAAAAGCCGTTGGTAGAAACAGATATGGAGGGAAAGTACAGACGGCGGGGAAGCCGTGAAAGACACCTAGGGAGCCAGGCAAGTTCCCATGGTATACAGATAGGGTAAGAGCAATAATAGGGCAAATATATAAAGGTACAGTGATAGAATAAAAGGCATGTAAATGAATAAGTGTATGTTGAATAGATAACACGAAATTTAGTACTTAACTTGTGATGGAGCAGCAAAGAAAGAGGAAATGATGTCATAGGTCACACCTCTTATACCCTATTCTACGTTGTGATTGGTTAAAAGTTTTGTCACTCTTTTCTTTGCTGCTATGGAGATAGTAAAGAAAGATTATGCAAAATACGAAGCCTCCTGTCATGTGATAAAATTGTATGTAGCTGGATGTGTGTTCAGCAATGTATATGTGTGCAGTAGGGTGTGTTAGTTTGTGTAGTAGTGTGTTTATATTTATCAGTGTGATCATGCGTCTTTGTTTAGCAATGTGTGCATTTAGTATTGTGTGTGACTTGAAGTATGTATTGGGGTGTGCATGTGCGTGGCTGTCTGTAACTGTGTGTAATGGTGTTTTGTATCTGTTAGTTTACATGCGTGTGTATCCTATGAGTTTATCTTGAATGTATATCTGTGTCTGTGTGACTATGAATGTTCATTTCTCTTTGGAAGCTTGTGTTGGAGTGTCTCTGTCTCTGTCTGGTAGCATGTCATGGGGCCCAGTCAGTGAATTTGTAAGAGGTCATAAGAATTTTAATGGTGGCCCTGTATTCTGTCTAACATGAATGAGACAGATTTGTTTCAATTTCCTGGAATATGGATGACTAAGCAGAATTTTTCAAAGAAACCCTACTGAAGTGCTCACAGCTCTGCTTATCATTTCTTTAAATCCTCTCCTAAGACCAGTTCAACATGCGAACAGGACCTCAAAATTGGGACAGTATATAGAATTACTACATATGAAGTGGTAGTTTGATACATTAATTAATAAAACTGGATACTAATCATATTGGTTTGCTGTTCAATCTGTAGTTTTCCATTCAGTACTTTAAAACCATAAAATTATAATTTTGTACATAAAGTTATAAAATAAAATTGCATGCATGTTTTGTTAATTTATGGAGAACAAATATAAATTGGTGATTGCAATTAAGTTTTCACCATAGAATGTTTCCATCATGTAAAATTCATAATAAATGAATTCTTAGATTATAGTTTTTTTCCTTATAATCTAAAAATCCGTGTGAAAGGTGTATGGCATTAGATATTTTTATATGACAGTTACGTTTAATGACAGGAATCAGTTTTATGCTATGCCCCAAAAAAATAAAAATGATGCTATGATTCACTAAGACATTTTGATAACCTAAATTACCATTGTCATGGAATATGAAGATACAATCTAAAAGTTAATAAGCAATAAGCGTGTCAGGTGTAATTCCATATAATTAGTATACAGATTTTTTTCATCATGATGGCATTTTTTTTATCCTCACAAATACAAATCAAAGGGCAAGCGGTAAAATGACCCACCATTAGAACACTCAAAGGGACAGGTGGCTTACAAGCCCAAATCCTGTACCTGAGACACACTACAACCCAGGTGCTGAACCTCTGCACCTTTCCACATAGCCCACGCACCCACCTCTGGTAAAGGCAGCCAGCTCGCTATAACTAACCAGCTCATTAAAAAACAAAAAGTGCATTGTTGGCCTTAATACAGATCACGAAATGTTTGAACTATGGTTATATCGTTATACTTCATGCATATGTTGATGTGACATACCCAGACATGTATGTAACCCCAATAATGCATTGAAAATAAAGAATAAAAAAATAAAAACAAATACAAATCAAAGGGTTTTTTTTTTTTTTTTTTACAAATTTATATATTTTTGGCCTATCTATTGTACTGTGATTGTATTTCTGCCTCAACTCTATAATATTTTATACACAACATGATAAGGGAAGTATGCATGTATTTTACTATGCTAGCTAATCATCCTACATGTCAAATATATCTTTTTGTGTACATGTAAATTTAGATCAAAGCAAACAATTAATATATTGTGTTAGCAATATTGCAAGCAAGCAAGTACCTGCGATAAATTTATTGGTTTTCCTCCATCAATGTACAAAAGAGATTCTACTGAGATGTACTTTTCATGTGCATTTATAAATATACACAAATAAATAGCTGATGGGACAACCGCGTCTGCGAATCAGCTTTCCAAAAAAAATGTTTTCTTTTTTCTCTTTTCCCTTTTTATTAGGGCAAACATAAATACATAAATGATGCTATTTATTATATTCAACTACAATTGTACAGCACCAACACAATTGCCCCAAAGGTAAATCCACCCCACTACTATATAGATACAGTAGTGAAAAGTTCACTATAAGATAAAATGTAATCACACTACCATAAAAATAAGGGACTATATGTATTGTTGTACTCACTGTTGTCGGACTCCAAAGAACTGTTATTCCCAAAATAACTCCATTGAAGACAATAGCAGATGGATTGAAAGTCTTATGTTAAAATCCAATGGCTTTATTCACCCCTGAGTGACTTTATAATTCAAAATATTCCTGTATCCAAACTATTTGTACCATCTGAAAGTAGACGTTTCGTATTGAAATCATACTTTATCAAGATCATAGTCTTGATATGCATTGGTCTACACATTTTGTATTAAAACCATACTTAGTCTTATTTTAATATGAAGCACAAAGGCTTATGCTGTCCCAGGATTGCATCTACTTTGAAATGGCACTAATATTTTAGATACACATATAGTTGTATTTTTGAAACGTAGAGTCCATGTGGTGATGAAAACATCCTTTGGATTTTAACATGAAACTGTCTTCAATGGAACTCACGTTCTACCAAATGTGTCCTAATGGAAAAGAGTTTAAAATTGGCATGTTTTATCTCATGTGCGGTGTAGACAAAGTCCATCAATTTTAACGTTGTGGTGTGCACCAGCTGTTCCTGAAAACATTTACTGCAAAAACTGGTGCAATGTGGTTCTTTTCTCTTTTCTACACATGCCTATTATTATTTATTATTTGTACGTGCGGGGAGGGTTAGAGTCAGATATATTAGCCTAACAAAATATCTAATTTGTTAAAAATAAAGCTTCTAAGATGCTTTCTTATTTGGATCAAAGAAAATGTAAAAGGATGATATGGAGTGTACATTATGCATATATTCATTGTATATTCTTCTTTGGAATGTAGGAGAATAAATGTTTTCTAGTTTGCTCTGGAAGGTAAGATAGGATGCTTGTATGAATAATAGATCATGATGTTTTATGCTGGGTGAATAGCCTCATTGAAATGAAAACATATTTTAAAAACTCATCAGCCTGTTTTGTTTTCCTAGAGGCTAAATTAATGTTTAAAACTGAATCCTGTCCAGATTAATCACATGCAGCTTTGCTAGTCTGTGGATGTTAACCACAAAATCATTAAAGTGGCCATTATTGTTTCATTTCTCTCATAATTTGTTAACTCATTAGCATGTGGTTGCCAGGAGGTGGTGATGAATGTCCCCGGAAACTGTAGAGTTGATATGACGTAAAAATTCAGTAATACTAGGAATTCATGTATTTCATAACAATAGTTCATATATATTGCTCCGAGGACAAAATGAGCAGCACACATATAACGCAAATCAATGTTTCTCATTCAATTTGTTTCTATAACTACATAGGACCTATGTAGGACTTCGTGGGATTTTTTTTCACCAAACAAAAAAACAAATTGCAATATTTGTGCAAAAATAGCTAATGTGGAAAAAAATCTCCTGTTTGACTATTCTAGTCATAGCTGTTGCTAAATCACAAAAAATATTTGAGGTTAGAATATTACACCACATATCTAAGTATCCCAATTCCGCCAGTCATGGAAAGTAAGAGCAATCAGAGGTACCGGTAACTAAGACATAAAATGCTTATTTTTTGTTCTCACTTAGAACGAGTGTCAACTCGCAAGCATACACACAGACCTGAGAGCATCCTACTCAACTTATTTAATTTACCCACATTGTATCGTTATACCACACACTCGCCCATCCATATGTCAGGAGCGAACCACACAGCACACTTACAGGGTTATTTACTAAAATGAGAATTTAAAGGGAATTTGGGAAAAAAATGTTTAATTTAGAAGAGTTCTCTAAGTTTATGCTGTGTCTATTTAGCTATTTTGAAATTAAATTTGAAATTCACTTTGTATTCACTAATTCCCAGTAATTCTCACTTTTTAGTAAATATAACTTTCACAGTGAATTCAAAGTTAATTTTAAATCTAAAGCTAATTAGAAAAACTGGAAAAAATATCCAAGTCAGCTGTGCATTACTTCGATTACTTTGAATTTGAAATCCATTTTGAATTCACTTTGGATTCCTGAGTTTTGTCACTTTAGTGAATAATTCTGTTATTAATGTTGCATAATTCACCATGCAGCATCCATATAACAGCCATGTCCATTTAATCACAAATATCTTACATACAGCACAAATATAAAATATAAAGCATTCAGAAAACCCACAATAACCACTCGACACATATAAAATACACAGCATCACCCATTTGCATCACATATACTCATTACTCCCCAGCTGAAAATTTCCCTCCCTCCAATAATGGGCAGGTCTGTCCAGAAAAGGGCCTACCTACTAAAGGGTTTTGACAACTTGTCTGGTTGACCCCTTACTGTCAGGGTCATGCAGTGAGTGCTACTGGAGCACAGCGCAAGTCTAATGATGCACTTACAAAGTGCTGCCTGGGCACCTAGCCATAGTATTCCCAGATGTGATCACCAGGGAATTAAAATGGGATGGCAGGACAGAACCCTGGAATTGGGACTGTTTCACTGAAAGAGGGACTGTTGGGAGACATGCTATCAGTTGCAGCACACACCCAGTGGCAGATTGAGAGGAGAAACACTGGTTTCCATCTAACAAGCCTAACAGAGGAAAATCCTACCCAGGGTTTTTCAGGGCCTCACATGTGGATTTAGCCTGGCCAACCCTTTTCCTAGCATGGCTGATGACCACATCTATCTGAACTTTAATTCAGTTTTCAATGTGCCAAAATTCAGTTATGCCAAACTAGGCACTCAGTAGGCATTGTATTACCTGCCAATATTTCTGGACTTCTCAATAGGTTTGCTGAGTGGCTGGCTCAAATTAGTTTGCTTTGAATTGGAGTGTAGGGTTGGAAAAAATATTTTGGTTTCCTTCAATGTTGTCACCTGTTATTGAACACCACGCGAACATGTCAGGGAATACAATGTACATTCTATCATGCATTTATGTGCCCGTGAATAATAAATAATTTTTTTTGTCTGTGCTTATAGAGATGTATTTGTGCTCTGATTTGTTCATGTTTTATGAGCAACTGAGCACAAGGTGAGAGTATCAATATGTGTATAAGGAGTTGGAAAAATTGTATATTTCATTAGTAATGACCTTTTTGAGTTGGACAGAGTTTTTTTTCCTCTTTTCTTTGTGCCTGTCTTTACAGAGAAACACTACCATTAAGTCAATCTGTATTGTACAATCTCTTCAAATGGAGATACGGTTTATTAATTACCTGTTAATTAGAAGGTGATGCTCTAGTTGTTTAATTGCTTTCAAGCTGGATAGTTTTTCTGCTTGAGAATGGCATGATATACCATTTAATATTAAATGTAGAACTGCAGCTTGTTGCATATTGCTCAGGTATGAAATGGACACAAATTACATACTCTTTTCTGCAATCCCTAAATCTATATCTGCTAATTTAGTTAATTGTCTATTTTCAGTGGACAAGACGGAGCAGCACTTGTTCATATGCTCAACTGATACGTATATAGTGTACATATACTGAATCAGGAAAAGGAAGTCCCTATGTTCTCCATCTCCACAATGTCCTGTTTGGAGAAACTAACTGAACACTAGATCTAAAATGGTGATACACATCCAAGTAGCCATTTCACTATCAATGAGTTTGTTACAAAAGTCATGTATTTCCAACCAATTCATACTGTCTGTTGGTTCAAGAGTTTTGCAGTGGAAAAGATTTTTATTTAATGGTGATATTGGGCGCTAATTTTAAATTATTTAGTGAACCAGTATTATTTGTAATCTGCACCATTGTATTGATTGACAACGCCCTGACAACCAGCTTTTTAAAGTTGGCTATCAAAGAGTAATAATTGACAGCAAATCCACATCAAAAGGCTGTACATTTAAGCTGAAGATGGCTCTGCCCACTTGTCTTTTCTAAATTGTTTCAAGGTGACTTGTTTTCTCCATGTCTGGTGCTTTGTTGATACTTAGATATGGGCTTGCTTCAAACACAGTTGTTAACAAACCTGAGGTTGGTAAGATTGTAAAATACACTTTAACCCCTCTACTACCAATCCCTTGTAAACACAGCCAAATCATACCATAATAGTACAAATTTTTGTATGCATATAATAAATGTACATTTTAGTTAATCCCCTCAAAAATAGAAAAGAAAATGTGTTTCTGTCCGCAATACACAATCTTTTACCTGATCTCCTGGTAACTATCGGGACATACTGATAAATCACCTGAAATCACTTTCTGAATCTCTCGTCTAACAATGAAAAGTAAAGAAAAATAGCCCTTAAATGCTGAATGAAGCATTAAACAATTAAACAACATAACTACAAGTAGCAAAACATGGAGATGATCAGAGGGAAATATGTTTTATGTTGTTTTTTAATGTCTCTGTCCTTTACTGCTAGGATTGGCAGAAGGGAGAGCTCAACTTCTTGGTGCAACTGAAATTCCCATGATGCTTTGCCAGTCTATGTCTACAAAATTATATATTACTGCCAAAAAATTAAAATAAATGTACATACACTATATTACATTATATATTATACATACATTATATTACATGATAGCTATGCATATTATATATATATATTTTTTTTTAAATATCTACACACTTCTTTTCACAAGGCACTTACAAACCTTAATTTCTGTGGTATTTTTTTTGTAAAACAGCTTGGTAGGAAAGAGTTAATAACTGTAATTGTTGTGTTGAAAGCATAGCAAAAGTTGCTATATTTTTGTTTTTGTTTTTGATAAGTATCACAATATCCGAGAAGTAGCAGAAAATTTGTAAAAAAAAAAAAAGTATCCAAAAAAACCCTCCAAGACAAAGTAAGCTATTCCGACAGGCCCACAGAATAATAATTTAGAAGAAGTACTGTAGGATTGGATTGGGAATAACAGATAGAGATCAAGATGACACTTAGAACTTGTAAACGTGTTTGTGCTGAAATAAGAGTAAAAAAGGAACTGGCTTGGAAGGGAATTCAATGTAGGAATGAAACTGGTAGAAATTGAGCAAAAGCAGCAGTATAAACTAAAAAGAAAAAAAGAAAATCCAAGCTACAAAAAAAGGAATGCATATAAAGATTAACCTTTTAAAGAATAAAACATATAAAATGTTATGTTTTGCCTCAAATCCTTTTTACAGAACTTTGCTTTTTAAGAACAAAGTGCAAATGTGTTGGTAGAAATCTATTTTTAATTATAGGCATTAATTTAGTTTGCGTGATCAAAGGTTGCACAGCAAAAGGATACGTACTCGTAAATATATTGCCTCTACCCTTTGATCTTTTTCTGGGATCGCAATAATAGATGATGGACAACATATTATTGCAACAAGTGTTCACAGCTAGATAACACAACAAATCTATTTAATTTATCCAACTGAATTTTTATTATTAGAATAATAGGATTTTTTTTTTTTTTGGGGTGGGGGGTTACCATTGTAGAGGTAAGTTATCAAGCCAAATGTTAAAATATATCATTGTTAATAAATAAAATTTTCATAGTACACAAAATGTCTTTTGAAAAGGGCTAAAATGTTCATTATCATGTTTTGTTCAAACCGGAAAAATTTTTAAAAGTCCTTTGATCATGTTCTTCATGTAAATATATGGGCATGCAAGTATAATGTTGTATTCATCTATCACAGGTCTTTGTACAGATGTCCATTATGCATTTAGTTTTGAACTTACCGAATTCTGTGATATTCTGGGGTTTATTTTGAGCTCAGGTGTCATTTTGGTCTTCGTTTGACTTGCGTAAATTGTAGGATGTTTCCTGATGTGACAGTTATTGGTCTGGTCTATTAATGCAAATCATCTTTAGTTGTATGTTGGCTTGCTATTAATTCAGTCGATGGACTACCCTGTGTGATTTCAACCACTACTGGTGATGTACAATGAAAACAGGTGAGAACAATGAAAGGTCATCTACAAAGCCATCCATAGTTTTTCCTGCATACTTTTTAATATCTAAATAAATCATTACAGAGATTATTGCTGTAACCTTTTCACACTTTTTATACAGCACAGAGGGATTGCCTACAAAATATAAGTTTAGCTTTTAAAGTATATTCATAGGGTCATTTTAATTTAAATCACCATAACCTCCTCCTGTTGTGTTCTGCAATGCATGAATTCACAAAGGAAGAAGCTTTTGATTTTTTTTGTTTCCAGATTAACGCTAGAAGATTACTAAATAAATATTTTGTATGATTATGATGCAATTGAGGAAGTGAGTATAATATAGATTCGCTTTAGTTCCTTACTTTACTATGACATTTTTGAGAGGGTTTTATTAAAAAGATATACTATTAGATCCATTTATTTTCAGTGAAATGTTTAATCGCATATACCTTTGCTTTTTACCTTGTGCACTATTTTGTCTTGTTTTTTTATTGTTTTTCCCTTTATTTCCTCTAACACCCATAGTTATAGTTTTTCTATCATGACTAATCAGAGCCCCTGCCAATTTACATTTTCATTTTAAATGACCAAGTTTAAAGCATGAGTCTCAAAAGGCAATAAACAACTGTTTTGATGTGTAGCTGAGATTTGTAGTTAAGGCACAATCTCTAAATATATCTTCCCACTGCAGGGTTTATTCATTAACCTTTGAAAATCAAACTAGAGCCAGCAGCTCTCAATATTTCCCAAATCAGCTACTTTTACATGCATTTTGCTGTTGGATTTCAATTCGCTACAGTTAGAAATCTAGTGAATTTTATTTTGCCTGTGACCTCGCAAGAGTTGATTGCTTAGTGATTAGTCTATATGATGATACAAAATCGGGAATTAGGATAATAACCTGATCATAACTAAAGAAGCAAAGTCTTGTAAAAATAGGCATCTTGAATGCTGTAAGATAATGCATAAGACTGTTCATTTTGAAATCTGCCTGTATAGTTTTATACCTATTAATTCATATCTAGTTGAAATTGTTGTGAAATCCTATTCCTCTGATATCATTTTAAAAAGTTAGTGAGAAATCAGTGTATAAATCATATTCCAGGTTTCTTAATTCAAGACTGTGTTAAAAAGTAATAGTACGGTGGACCACAATGTCTGAGTTCGGAACCTTCCCAATAACTATTATATTGGATGTTGGGGGAAATGATAGAAACTGACAAAACATAAGCCCAAATTTCAAACTCCCACTACTTGTGGGTGGTAGCAGTGACTACACAATCAAATTGTAGCAATTTGGTTATGTATGTTTGGCATTTTGTGGTAATTATGACATTTAGAAATGCTGTAATTACACTTTCCCATTTGCAAAAACTTTAAGTGAGTTTTAGTTGTTTTTTCACATTTTATTTTGTGTTTTTTTTTCCATCTGTATATCTTTTACATTGACTAGTAGATTGCAGCCCTTATTCTAGTGGTGAGCATCATTTTCAGAAATTTATACAGTAGGTAGTAGGTGGAACACACGTCTATAAGATTATAGTCTATATGATTCTATAAGAAAAAACAAAATAACATAGTGCAATATTGCCAAGATAAAAAACATAAAGGTATTGTGGATTTCAGGAAATCACAAGCATGGAGCCAAATCTTAACATATAGCTCTCACGGGTAGTGCAGAAGGACTCTTAATATGATATCCCCATCCTTCTTCCAACTGGACTTTGTGTAGCCTATAAGGATTCTGGAGTAAAGATGAGATGAGAGACTTCTCTCCAATATAAAAGGCTTTATTAAATAAAATAAAATACGAAAAATGCACAGTGTGCAATAAGATAAAAGACTTAATGGTTAAAAGAAAAGAATCAAAATAAGTCCAAATAGGTCCAATGTTGGTGCTGCCTTATGGCTAGTAGGTCTGACACGCATTTTGCCCTATGGTGGGGGCTTCCTCATTCGGTGTATGTTGTGGGGTGCTTCCTTGGAGTCTTTTTAAGTCTTGTCTTGCGGGTACAAATATTAAAAAGCTGTAAACAAATATCAGCCACTCAGATTGTCCAAATTCACTGACCAAATGTCTACATCATGGGGACCAAGGTCCAATTTTTGTCAATATATGTCATCTTGATGAACCTCCTGGTATTATATGATTGGTGATTTTTCTTGCAATATCAACACATGGTGTGTTGGAAATGCATTTGGCACTATTGGTGTTAGACACATTTGGTGAACAGGCTGACTCAGACTGGCCATTGGGCAAAGAAAGCACATGTCTGATGGGCAGAAAAGCAGATGGGTGACAGCTGACTATGGAAGCAGCACGGCTGATTCTACTTGAGTATGTACATGCATACTTTGTTACATTCGGACCTTCATTACTACTTCAGCATACAATGTACAAGGAATGAGTTTTACATCCCTGATGTGTCCATATAAGAAAATTAAGTAGGTGCCCAGGAATCTCTGCACTTACCATTATTAGGCTGTTCCTTTATAGCTAGCCTTGTGATATCATCTACCACGCTACACTTTACTTTACAGCCAGTATAATTCACAACAACTATCCAAGTTGACTCAAGATTCTTAAATGTGGTAGCTTTAGTCATTTATGTATGTATGAGCAGATTATAACCAGCTATCTTGAAATGATCTGAAATGATCTCTATTTCTCATTTTAAACCTTCAAAACTTAAACAGTGGTTGCTAGATCATTTGATAACTAGAAAAGCTACAATTTCTGGGGAAATTGTGTGAAGTGTTCTTACCTCCACCAGTAATCTACAACTAGGGATGGAGCGATTATTGGTTTTACCAATATTATCGGCCGATATTCGGTATTTTCAGCAATATCAGTATCGGCCACTAAAGATACCAATATTGACGATATTTATAGAGTGAGAAATGCATTTCAACTTTTATTTATTTATATAGCACATTTAATTCAAACAGTCGTATTTTAAAAACTATACATCCTACAGCGAATCACAAGATCTACATTTTGATGCATAGTATGTCTCTGAAGTATTAAAAATGAAGGCACAGTCACAGTTTAGAAATTGCCCTTCAAGTATGAGCTGGCTAGAGTGGAGTTTCAATGAATGTCAATAGACGGTGTGAGTTACAAGCAAATGGTCATATTGTGAAAACTATCAGGACTATGGCTTATCTGTGATATTTTTAGTGGCAGTAAGGATAGCTGAACGTTTTGATATAAGATTTGTGTAGGTGGGCTTGAAAATGAGGGAGTGGTGGCAGTTTAGAAATCATGTCCTGATTTTTCAGCTTTTGCCAGCTCCCACTCTAGTTTTGAACATTTTGCCATTCATTCCTATGGGACCAATTTCGCCACAAGAACGACGATATTCCGTGAACCATTCAGCGAAACGTTCCACAAAGTAATAGCACACCAATCGGGAACAATCCGCAGGTTTCGGTATATCACTGTCTATGTAGTGTAAAAATATATATACACAAACTACCCTAGCTTAGTCAAAGCAACAGTTTCAAAAAAAGAAGCAGCATGTTGCAACTCAGCGTAGACGGTTATAGGTATCAATAATTCACAGGGGTAGAACGCCTAAATATTGTACATTCAAATAAATAGATATAAATGAAAACCCAATAATCAAAGTTAAAACAATAATATATCTATAAGATAGCCAGATTTAATATCTCTCACGGGAGAATTAATGCGTACAAAGAGAGTTAATAAAGTACCAAAGGATGTGTGCCGAAACACTGAGTCCCGATTCCAAATGCATAAACTGCAGTGATAAAAGTCAGTACCTGACCTCGGTGTGGGCCCCCACTGGAGATATAAAACCGAAAGCCACTCGTTGGATAGTAACTAAATGATACAGTAGAGTCATAAGTCAGTCATAGGCCTGAGTGGCTGTATAGTGCGAATTCGCACAAATCTCAGAAAAGAAAATCATAGGCTGGGAATCAGTTATAGTTGATGCCGCGGTCGGTATCTTCACAAAAGGCAGTGGCGCAGCGCGGCACAGCAACCTATAATGAAAAATAAAACAAGGGGCAGAAACACAGCTGATACGTCTAAATAATTCTAACTTTAATAAAAAACATTTCATGCAATTTGTATTGCAATTATATATTAAAATATATTTCCTTGATATTTCACTTTAAAAAGGTTGGTTTATCTCATAACAAGACATATTTTATAAATTATGAAACACGTTGCACCATATTTAAATATTAACCAGAAAATAATGCAATCTACATTAAATCTACACTAAATGCCATTAAAGTCCCTTTGATTCTGATATGATCCATGTGTTATAGCACATCTACTTCCCAGGAATTAATCCATTCATTCTGCAGTAGCATCTGATATATCATACTAATTTTGTTAATCATTTAAGATTTTTATTTTCTTATTCATTCAAGATTGTAACAACACTCTGTATATAAATGAAATCTGCCAAAGTAATAAATCAAAGAGAAACAATATGCATTATGTACGTAGTTCTGTATTCAATTCTTCTCAGATATTTCTTGGGACAATTTCTTATTTAAAAACTGTCAAAGGCCCACTCTGTTATTATTTTGGTAGAACAAAGGACTCTTAGAAATCAAACCTAGTTTTTATTTCCTTTAGTCTGTATTCTGGAGAGATGTCATTGTTCTATGTCTAATTGGATTGCAAGATGTTTTATTAAAAGGCACATGCCTTTGTGAAAGGGTGAACGCAGATTCAGTCTGAAGCACATCAGCTTTGGTAGCCTTTTGAGGAGATGTACAGAAGGAGGTGGATGTAAGAAATCTCCAGAACAGATGCTTATGCTGTAATTTCAGCTACTCCTTTAGAGATTTTTAGTTACAAGACTGTAAGGAACAATATGTTCTATGGGTCTGATTTATTATTGCAGTAGCCATAGGGTAGAACTCCACTAACTCAACATATGAACTTTCTTGACAGCTGCAAAGTATACACAGTTATTATTTTCAGGAAAAAAAGGATTGTTTTAATTGAAAGTAAAGATAAAACAGAATGCAAACATATGGCACTATCATCAAATTTCTCAGGAAATAATTACTGACCAGCATGTTCCCTTATTGATATTCTTAAAGAGACACTCTAAGCACCAAACCCACAACATTTGTAGACGTTCTGGTGCATAGGTGCTATTTAATTTGTTTGACGATGTAAAACATTGCTATTTCTGAGAACTGACAACGTTTACATTTTTCCAAAAACATGCGTCTTGTAGTTTTAAGCAAGACAACTAGAGACACAGCCTTCGATTTTCAAGAGACCTTATTTTTGTGGCTTCACACATAGCATTATGATGTAAAATTACTAGACACAATGTTTTTTTGTGAGAAGAATTTGATTAGACAGAGATCCTCATAATGTGCATGTTAGTTCATATTATTTACTTGTGTGTTACAGTAGACTGAGCCTATCTTGGAATCTGTAGTTGTGTAAATCAAATTTCAATAGGTTGATACAGTGTTTTAGATTATTAACCAATAGGATCTCTGTCAGCAGCTCTGGATTCTCATTAGCTCCTTTGGCGTCCAATATCATTTCTATGCAGATAACACGCAAATCTACCTGTCCTCTCCTGATCTCTCCCTGTCCCTCTTGACTAGTGTCTCTGACTGCCTCTCTGCTGTTTCTAACTGGATGGCTGCCCACTTCCTTAAACTAAACTTGACCAAAACTGAAATTCTGGTCTTTCCTCCCTCAAGTGTTGTTACTCCTGTGTCTGTCTCCCTCCAAGTCAACGGTGCTACCATCAGCTCCACCACGCAGGCTCGCTGCCTAGGTGTTCTCTTTGACTCCGACCTCTCCTTTAAGCCTCATGTTCAGTCTATCGCCAAATCCTGTCATTTCCATCTCAAAAACATTGTGCGCATGCGCCCCTACTTAACGCCAGATGCGACTAAGGTGTTGGTCAATTCCACTGTCCTTTCTCACCTTGACTACTGTAATCCACTTCTCAGTGGTCTTACGTACTCCCAACTTGCGCCGTTACAGTCCATAATGAATGTGACAGCAAGGCTCATCTTCCTGTCCCCCCGCACCTCCCATGCCTCACCCTTCTGTCAGTCCCTACATTGGCTTCCTATAAAATATAGAGCTCAATTTAAAATTCTGGTTCTTGCTTTCAAATCACTACATAATGCTGCTCCCACCTTTCTATCCTTCCTTATACACAAGTATGTCCCGTCTAGGCCCTTATGATCTGCTGAAGACTTACGTCTATCTTCTGTCCGTACTCCCACCTCTGGTGCCCGCCTTCAAGATTTCTCAAAGGCTGCACCGTTCCTGTGGAACTCGCTTCCCTCCTCCGTTAGATGCTCACCCAGTCTCCACTCTTTCAAAAAATCGTTAAAAACCCACTTCTTCATAAAAGCGTATCAATTAAACTGTTAATAGCTCCCGACTGATTCCTCTCCTGCAACTGTCACTAGTCTAATACTATCCTTACCTTTTTGTGTCATTTTACCCCACTCCCTCTAGCATGTAGGCTCATTCAGCAGGGCACTCAACCCCTCTGTTCCTGTGTGTCCAACTTGTCTGGTTACAACTACATGTCTGTTCGTCCACCCATTGTAAAGCGCTCTGGAATTTGATGGTGTTGTATAAATAACATAATAATAATAATTTGATAACTTTGACATTTGATAAATTTAGTGTAGCATTTATTTACTACTCTATTAAGGTATTTGATTTTTTACTTTAGTAGGCATTTAGTAGGTAAAAAAGTCATACTTAAGGGCTATTTTTGTTTAAATGCCATTTTTAAGTTGTACATTATATGTCTACTAAAATGGTGATTTACCGTTTAACGTTATTGTGGACTAAAACTCTTATCAGGTTTATCCAACCTCTCTATGAGGTAGTTTACAGTTATATTCCACACAATCTATTTAACAATTGAATGTCTCACTATTCCATTACATCAAAGGTATTTTTAACACTCACTGGTCTTGCCTAGCATTTCACTGAGCATGACAGAAATTTTAATTCAGTAGGGTCAAGCAACTTCTCGCTTTCAACTTCAAGAGACATAATTTCCTGAGTGGCTTATGTTTTTTTTTTTTTTTTTTTTCTTGAACTTCGATGTCTAGAAAGAGCAGTTAAAAAAAAGGTAAATATCAGAACAAATTCAGTATTATATATTCAGTAAATATTACAGCCAGCTGATTGTCAGCTCAGGTAGGCAGCTGTACACAAACAAACAAACAAACAAACAAACAAACAAATGAACAAAAATAAAAAAAAATAATAATAATAATAATAAAATAATAATAATGGTATTTATTTGTAGAACTCAACATTTTTAAAAGGAAAGGTTGTGAGGATATGGTCTTTAGCAATATTAGGTTATTATAGTGCTTATAGTGTTCTTTTAAGGAGGCCTGTTTGTTACACGTGTAAGGGATTTGATTTTCAACAAACTAAGAAAAGCAACATGCTTATATATTATTATTTTTTTTAAATAGATTTGTAGGATAAATTAGATCTCATAGATCAATTAGAACCCTAAATGATTGCATAAGATACTTTTATCAAGGAACCATCTGTTCGTTAGCCCTTTTATGTTGCTAACCTATTTTGTTTTCCTACTATTATATTTTAATATAATGCACATATTATGAAAAATCTAAATATCTGCAAGATGCAAAACAAAAGATCATTTCATGTTTACATCTAATATACCTGAATAGTTTAGTAAAACCTCCAGTAAGAATACAATTTAGAAGTAATAACCAGGTATAACATGTAAACAAGCTCTGGTTTAGTAATATACTATATATAGTTTAGATTGTTTTTGCTTGTGAGACACAAAACCCAGTACTCATCTGGCTTAACAAGTTTTAACCTTGGAAATGAAATGCAAAACGAGCGCACCCATCTGCATACAGATGCTTACTTGTTAGTGTTTAGCAGTGTAGCTTACAGTTAATTGCCTATTGTTATGAAGCTAAAGTTTATGAAACACCCAGCAAATTAAGGTTATGGTGAATAAACAAAGTTCATTTACATTTCACGTGTAGTTTTTAGTCCTTGGACAAATTGATTATGAGTTAGAAACCTTTGTACCCTCTGAATTATTATTGTCAGATCAATATGAAGAAGGAGGATTCACAATTATATATGGAATTAGTTCAGCTTTCATTAGCGGGCAAAGTATGTTTTGAATAATAAATAAAGGAAAACTGTGTGCATAACATTAGCTAAATGCTTTGTTTTCCAATACAATTTTACTTAACCCCTTAACGATGTTAGGGACAATATAGCATTATGTCCTATAAAAAATGGGCTTAGACAACGCTATGGTATAATGACACGTCCTAATGTTTTGACGTGAACTGAGCAAAATCCCGCCTCAATTGATACCTGGGGCTCCCCTGTGTTACCTTGGGACATATTCAGTGGCCCCAGGCTGACAGATGAGCTATATGCAGCACTGCAAGTGAACGCAGCATACAGCCCTTTAAATTGGATTTAAATCGCTGTGTCTGCAATGTGGTGTTAGTAGAATTAAATCCCTCAATCGATACCTATAGCTTCCCTCTGCTAGTTGGGGTCATTTTTAGTGGCCCCAAACTGAGTGATGAGCTGTATGCATATAATCATTTAAATCTATTTAAAGCTCCATGGCTGAGTGGATTGCACTCAGCCACAGTAATTCTCTAGCTGCATTTGGAGCAAGGGTACCCAATAGGTAGATTCCCAGATGTTGTAGAACTACAAGTTTGATGATGCTTGGTATGACTTTATAATGACAAAGTATTATGGAAGTTTTAAAACATCTGGGGATCTAGCTTTTGTGCATGACTGATTTAGAGAATCACAGTGCGTTCAGCAGGGAAAGCATGCTGGAGGTTAAGCATTAAAGGAAGATCTTTGTTTCATCCTGGAAATAGCCAGCAGATAGTGGTCACAGATCTCTTTCTGGTTTTGCTACGACATCCAGTACAGATATTCTAAGAGGAAATTCCTTAAAGGGTCGATATAGTGTTAGGGTTGGGTTAGGGTTAAGTGTAGTGTAGGGTTATGATCAGTGTTTTGGGGTAGGGTTAGGGAAGAGAAAGGGTACTTCTGGGTTTAGGTTAATGCTGTTTTAGGTTTAGAGATACTTTAAGGTTACGGTTGGGTGTAAAATTAGGGTAGGTATAGAGTTAGAGTTAGTTAAATCATATGGTTAGAGGTAGGGTTGGTATAGTGTTTCTGTTGGGGTTGGTTAGTGTTAATCTATTTTGGGTTAATATTCTTTAGTAGAACTGAAAGTGTTAAAAAGGCTATAAGCTAAAATGTACAAATATAGTACAAATTTTAGGTATTATTTGGGTCCAAAAATTGTCCTTAAGGGGTCAAATGTTATGGTTGTTGAATATTACAGATTATTCATTTTTAACACTTTTGTTAATAACAGCATAGCAAATATAAAATTATGATGAAAATGTATTACTTTTACAAATGTTTACTTTAAACATTAAGATGCTATGATTATGTTGCATTTAAAATAATTGCATTTTTTATTCATTTGTACATCATCGCTACATCGATACTGGAGAGTTTGGGGGCACAGTTTTTTACTCCTGAACTGATCTCACCATGACCGGTGCTATTCATTTAGCTGCAATCATCCAGATGAATCCCGTCCTATCAATTGCTTCTCCAATGAGAATCATTGATGACCTGGAGAAATTTTGCAGTGATCTTGAAGACTGTACATTTTTACAACCTTTTCTAGGAAGTGCTCATCATGGCTATCTGAGTGACAGCAACTAGGGGGACACAGACTGACAAATGTAAACATTGACTATAATATAATATAATTATTAATATAATTGTCAATCTTCAGGGAGAGCATCTAGGCATAAAAGCTAATACATTAACCTGTAGTGATTTTGGTGCTTAGAGTGTCCGTTTGAACATTATGATTATGACTGACACTATACATGTCACAGCAGTGCTAATTGTTTTAATTGCAGCTTTTAAATGTGAAATTTGGGATGGATAACATTAAAAGAATTTAGGGTTACTATTTTTGTAATTTAGAATGGTGTGTTAAAACACTATAAATAAGTCCCACTACAATAATTTTCTTGAACTTACCCTTCTAAATATTCAGATACTCATACGCATACTAATAAAATTGCCACATCATGTACATATAAAGTAACATTTCAGCACATAGTGCTAAATCCTGTAAGATAACCTTAACTACACCATAATATTCACAAATCCAAAAATATTTCCTGCTCTACCACGAGAGGGCAGTGCTGAGTTTTGGAAATGTCCATTATACATGAGAGCAAAGAGCAAAATACACCACACAGCCAGAAATCCTGTCTCTGCATTTACATGTTCTGATTAGAGAATGTTTGACATTCTTTCAACTTTCTTTAAATTATTTCCTACCTGAGTTCTATCTCAGCAGTTATATTATTCAAAGGCTAATAAAGGGACACTCCAGACCCCTAAAGCATGTTAGCTTCCTGAAATGCTTTATGTGTCCTATAGAATGTAAGCTCGATTGAGCAGGGTCCTCTTCAACCTATTGTTACTGTAAGTTTATTTGTAATTGTCCTATTTATAGTTAAATCCCCTTTCATAATATTGTAAAGCGCTACGGAATCTGTTGGCGCTATATAAATGGCAATAATAATAATAATGTGTGAAGAGTATGTCATATTTTTTTTCATTTTACAAAAAAAGTGCACGTTTCAATGGAAATTGGCACTTTATATATTTACCATGTTACACCATTCAGCTGTCATAGAAACATAGAAACATAGTCTGCCCAATTTTCTAAATGCTTTCATTAGTCCCTGGCCTTATCTTATAGTTAGGATAGCCTTATGCCTATCCCATGCATGCTTAAACTCCTTTACTGTGTTAACCTCTACCACTTCCATGCATCCACTACCCTCTCAGTAAAGTTATACTTCCTGATATTATTTTTAAACCTTTGCCCCTCTAATTTAAGACTATGTCCTCTTGTTGTGGTAGTTTTTTCTTCTTTTAAATATGGTCTCCTCCTTTACTGTGGAGGAGCATTTCCTGCTGCCCTATTACATTGTCTGCATACCTTTAAGTCATCAGAAATAATCACCCCTAAATCCCTTTCCTCAGATGTTGAGGTTAGGACTCTATCAAATATTCTGTACTCTGCCCTTGGGTTTTTACGTCCAAGATGCATTATCGTGCACTTATTGACATTAAATGTCAGTTGCCACAACTCTGACCATTTTTCTAGTTTACCTAAATCATTTGCCATTTGACTTATCCCTCCTGGAACATCAACCCTGTTACTTATTATCATCAGCAAAAAGACATACCTTACTATTAAGACCTTCTGCAATATCACTAACAAAAATATTGAAGAGAATGGGTCCAAGTACAGATCCCTGAGGTACCCCACTGGTGACAAGCCCAACCTTCGAATATACTCCATTGACTACAACCCTCTGTTGCCTGTCACTCAGCCACTGCCTTACCCATTCAACAATATTGGAATCCATACTTAAAGATTGCAACAGTGTCAAAAGCCTTTCTGAAATCTAGGTAAGCAATGTCTACTGTACTACCCTGATCTATTATATTAGTTACCCAATCAAAACAATCAATAACCTTAGTATGGCATGATTTCCCTGAAGTAAACCCATGTTGTCTTTGATCTTGAAATCCATGTGTTTTTAAATGTTCAACAATCCTATCCTTTAACATGGTTTCCATCACTTTCCCCACTACTGAAGTAAAGCTTATTGGCCTATAGTTGCCTGACTCCTCCCTACTACCTTTCTTATGAATGGACACAACATTTGCTAACTTCCAATCTTCTGGGACGACAATGATTGGTTAAATAAATCTGGTAATGGTTTTGCTAGTACACTACTAAGCTCTTTTAATAACTTTGGGTGTATTCCATCAGGTCCCATTGACTTATTTGTCTTTACCTTTGACAGTTGAAATAGAACCTCTTCCTCTGTAAACTCACATGTAATAAGTTACTCATTTGTCCTTTTTTCCTAACTGAGGTCCCTTTCCTTCATTTTCATCTGTAAATACTGAACACAAATATAAATTGAGGCAGTCAGCTAGACCTTTACCCTCTTCTACATACCTTCCTTCTTTTGTTTTTAATCTAACTAATCCTTGTTTTATTTTCCTTATCTCAAATGTTTTGTCCCCTTTTTTTTACTAACAGTGGTATTTTCTTTTCTATGTGTGATTTGGAAGCTCTTATAACTTGCTTATCCTCTTTCTGCCTAATCTTATAGATCATTCTGTCTTCCTCATTCTGGTTTTTTTTTATAATTACTAAATGCTAACTTTTAGTTTTTAACTATTTTGGCCACATCTGTGGAGTACCACAGTGGTTTCTTGAATTTTTTGCTTTTACTGATAAGCCTAATGCAATTTTCTGTTTCCTTCAGCAGTGCAACTTTTAAATAATCCCATTTCTCTTGGACTCCATTTAAATTGCTCCAGTCTGATAATGACTCATTACACATATCCTAATTTAAAAAAGGTCTCTTTTTTAAAGTCTAAAACTTTTGTTTTTGTGTGGTGTGACTCAGTCACTTTTCTTATATTACCTAGAGCACTTGCCTTGCAAAGACTTCTGCATTGGGAAGTCTGTGATTGGACAGCCACAGAAGGCAGGGGTTAGAAGGCAGACAAGAAATCTGTAGTGTTTGCAAACTGTTTTTAGATATCCTCAATGGAAAAAAAATGCATAAATAAATGCATGCAAGTGTTCATTCGGTGTATATCTACCAATCATTGATTTTTATTTATTTTGTATTTTGGTAGTGGAGTGTCTCTTTAAATAGTTAATAGTATTTCTCATGCAGATGTGACATTTCATAATCAGGCTTAGTCCACTTAACTAGCTCGAACCAATGCAAAGGTAATGTATTTTATTTAAGTTTGGTAGTGCCATGTCTGAACTTATCTTTCAGAAAACATAAACTTGAATCACATCAAAAACAGATAAAAGAGCAAATAAAATATTAGGACATTGCTTTTTATTGATTACGTATCTCCTGAGTTTTCAAATCAGTGCTATAAAAATAGATAATAGCTTTTTCTCAATGCATATACAAACACTAAGGAGAGCTGACTAGGTAAATTTTAGGCTATGTCCTTCGTTTTATAGAAATTGGGAATTTTCCATAATAACAGCAGTGTCTCTTACAATATAGAGTTTCTGAATTCAACTGATCTGTAGACAATCTCTGTCTCCTAAGTATCTTGTAAACACAGGAAAGAAATAGATAATATGAACTGCCAATTTAAATCCCACAACATCAATGTTAGCCAAGGTTAAAAATTGATCCTACAGAATTTTTTTTCTTTTTCTTTACGTTTTTATAACCTGCGGCTATATCGATTAAGGGTCATTTGCTGCTTTGGAGTATCCTTTTCAAATATCTTTAACTAAATAGCTAAATATGTCCTTAAAAGACTTAGAAATATGACCCACAGTGCTTTTTGCAGTGGAATAGTGTAAGACAGGTCTGGATGTTCAGAAAACTGTTGTGTGAATCTACTGCCACAAGCAAAAGCAGCTCTAATGATCTCTGACCAAGAGAAGGCAATGTACCCAAGGGAGATGGTGAGGAGAGGTCATGATAATGAAGTTTAACAGATACTTTCTTTTTCTTTTCCTGAAAGTGTCTGTATACTGTGCTATGAACCAAAATCATGCATGTAAGAAGCCATAACTACTACCTATTAACTGCATATCGTATCCTATTAAAATTATTAGCTTTTTCACTTTAAATACAGCTATATTGAAAAGAAATACTAGAATGGTAAGAGATAATATTTTACATCGTGTAATATAAATGCTCTTGTGAAGGGTTTTCAAAAATTGTTTGTTACATGTCTTCCTGCATAAACTAGCCAGTGACAAAATCAAGGTATGTTACCGTCATCTCATTTTAATGAGGAAACATGTAAATATAGTTTTCAATTTATTTTAGATAGCATTCTGCATATGTCAAATTGAAGTTTTTAAATAAACCATAGAATTAGTTTTGGTTTATTAATTTCTGACATATTCTATAAAGCTGCATTCATAACTTGTAAAAACTAGACTTAAAGTTGAACTATCAGTGCATGAGAAGTAGCAGTACCTCTTTCCTTCACCCAGAAAATGGTATTTTAGTGTTTACTTGACTTGCACAAAAAAATTATTTTGAGATTGTACGAATGAATCAAATTCCTTTCAATCTGTTCCCGAATAAATTGATAAGTCCAGGATTTACCTGTGTAGTCTTCAGTCTCTTCATTGAAGAAGATTCCACTGGTAAATCATGGATGGATCTGTTAGTTCGGGCATAGACTAAAAGCAATTTGATTCATTTGTTCTAAGAAATATGGTGCACAAATCTACGTAGTATTTACTCCTCTTGAAAATATATTTTTTATTTTAGCAAGATCAAGTGCGTTATGAGACTGGAGTTTTGATATAAATAATAAATGCATTAGCTGTTAATTGTATTACAGGTTAGCTAGCAGATAGGATAAGAGCATGGCTCTTCTGAGAATTGACTTAATATCCTACTGCTAACCATTTATGATATCGAAGATCTAATTTAATACAAGACTAACTTTACACAGATAATTTACTAAACACATTTTAGTAGTCTAAGGATAGGTAATTGCTGTGGAATGCTATTGTACATTCAAGCACACAAAAATGTGGGGCTCCTCAAAAAGTAAGATTTGTGAATTGAAAAGAGACTGTAAGGGATTGTAAGGCCAAGATAGAGACTTTTTTTCCTAAAACAGGATTACTTAAGGGTATGCTTATGTGAACTAATTTGTAGACTGACTTTGCATTTGATACAATTTCTTCTCACAGTATTTATTTTTCATTATGCAAAAATAAGCAATTATGAATGGTTATTGGAAGTGAAGTGTAATCCCACTTACATCACAATAACAGCAATTTAAAAAAAAGAGTAAAGTCATTAATTACATTGAAAGAGGTATAATCATGCTTTAAACAAACATTTGTGTGTTTTGATTTTTTATTTAATTATGTTAGAATGTTATTTTCACATATGGAAGTGCTTGCAAATTAATTAATTTGCTAACCTTAGCTCACCCTAGTTCTCCTACAGACATCACCACACAATTTATCTAGGGTAAAAAAAAGAAATAAACCAGTTAGTTAAGCCATTAAATGGCCATCTCCTGTCAAATAGACAACTACAGTATATGCAATTAAAATAAAATAAATACTGTAATCCTGGCGCATACAACTGCAATGTTGCTCTAAGATGCAGTCTTCTGCAAAAAAAAAAAAAAGGTTTACTAATTATATAAATGAAGAATTTATATACATTATAATATGTTTCAAATCAGTCAATATAACTAGAAATACATAATTGTTACCTTTAACACATAGAGAACATTTACAAATACATTAAAATGCCAATGCAAACTATGGGTAGTAGTTATTTGTCTATACCAAATAACTTTAACTGTCTCCCATTCAAGCTCCTGATTGGCCCCTACAAGGCAGGCAGGCAGGCAGGCAGACAGTCAGACAGACAAACAGACAGACATATAGATATATATATATTGTAAAGTACTATACCACTTTAATTTTCAATGTGCTTTTGATACTATAACATTGCATATATTTTCTGGTCCTAATTAATTTGATGTCATTGTAATAATTGTCTGATTTCCCTTGTTAAGGAAAATTAATTTTTAGAAATTGTGTTTTCTTGTCATCCAATTGTTAATATAGCAAGAAAAATGTAACAGTCCCATTTAATCTGTTGAAAAAAGCTAATTAACTGCTCAATAATTTATAAGAAATCAGCTGTGCATATCATAGACTTGCACACACAAAAGTACTGTCACTTTTTCCAAAAATGTGATAATTAATATAGTGGATGTCATGTTTTGATGCTCCCTGACATTGCTCTTTCACAAAAAGAGCTCATACGGGTTTGAACAATATACAGTTCTCATATTTAAAACATTTCAGTATGTCACAGAAAAAGATGCAATAACATTTGGTAGAATTCCTAAGGCATTTAATACTTTTAGTAAGTTAGATAATTATGAAACTGAATAAACACTCAAATATGTTACTTTTTAATATAAAATATATTCTGAATTTATTTATGAAATATGTAAGGGTCTATGTACTCAACTATATTTTGTATTCAGTTGCTAAACAATTTAATAACCAAAATCACCTAAAATTTTTAAAATTATCAACTCAATCATGATTAAAGAATGACCAATAAACCTATTTTGTCCTAAAATTTAAAATGTACAGTTTGGTTGTTTAATCTACACAAATAAATGTTTAAAAATTCTTTAGAGAGAAGTATGTGAAATATATTTTATGTTAAATGAAATTTAATGTCTACTTATTATTCATGGATATGATACCCTCTCTTTTAAAAATACAGTATTTATACAAGTTATATTTTTGATTTTGTTTTAAAACATTAACATTAAATTTCTTCCAGTATGTGAAATTATAGTTTTGCAAAAAGCTTATAGGAAATTCACTGAAATACCCTGTAGTGATATAGTGTATGGGACTAAATGGTTACTCTTAATCTAATTGGTTAACTAAGTTGCTTGAACATGTACTAATTGAATTCTGAAAACACCTAAGGGCTTTACTGAACAGGTTTTATTGTAAGCCATTTAAACTGAATTTGATTTTGCCATATATGCAGTGGAAATGCACAGGGTTTCTAGAATTGATATTTTTATGTTCAGTATTAAAAATGTCCTCATGATGAAAACAGCTTTTACATTATTAATATCTTGCATTTGTGCAATTATTAAAAAGCAAGAGGATCGTATTGCAAGACACAATACATTTTTTTTCGTATAAATAATCATTGGATCACATGTCATTTTAAAATAAAGTAAAACTGATTTGGCAACTATTACATGGTATTTCATAGATCAGAAAGAAATGCTACCTAATTTTTAGAATACATGAAATTGTATTCATATTAGATATTTTTAAGTTGCTATTGTTTGCCTCCTTTAGACCCAATGGGTCACTGAAATTCCTCTTCACACATCTTAAAATTTATATAAAGTGACACTACACGTAAACCAATATTGACTCTTTCATTATAGAAAATGTACATTTCATTGACAAAGCCTAATTTTAATATGGCTAAAATAGCAATATATTGTTATTTAATTTTATCAATATATGTCAAACTAAAGAACTTTAGGAGGGAGAAAGGGAGTGAGAGAGGGAGGAATTATGAATGTGAGAGAATAAGTGAAGAAGCGAGGGAAGAAGGATGGAAGGATAATTTTCTAGAAAATGGAGGCATATGTGTCAGTGATAATGAAATAAATGCTAAAAGCTGCAACAAACCTCTATATAAAATCACCCTCAATAATTAGCATTCTATATTTGAAAAAAAAAAACACCAAATAATTATTTGTCTACTGCAAAGTGTAAATAAAATATATGTATAATATCACTTACAAATATATCGCACTAAGCAGATGAAAGTCAGTCGTGGTTGATTATTCATTAACTTAAATACATTAAAAAAAAAAATAGTGTCACCGAGTTCTTTCCCCTCAATTTTACCTCATATTACAAGTATCTCATTATATGGTTCCTCCTCCATGCCTAGGGCCTCATTCACCCTTTACTGGTGTGGGTTAAGGTCATTAGTAGACTCATACTCTGCTAGTTCACTGCTTCTGCTGTGTTGATGCCGCAAGTGAACTCGACAAGCCACTAGTACTCACTAGTCTGCTTCTTCCCATCTCAGAGGCAGGGGCAATGCACCTTGCATACTTTTCATATTGAGGATAAAATATACAGGCTTGACCCTCCCACAGGTGATATATACATGCTATGATATCGTACTTTGTTATTGCATCTCTAATGTGCATCTGAGCTTGTATTTCTGTTGTCATACGAATTTGCATATGTATGCTACGTCTTCCACATGATTTACACATATCACTTTTGCAATGTTTTTCTGTTAAACTAATACCTAAATAATACAAAAGAATTAAAAGAATGAGCTTGATCAATACGAACACTCCACAAGTGGGTAACCCTAAATATGAAACCCGTCCACACTAAAGAAAGATTGGAGTGCCCTGTAAGGTATTTTTAATGAGATTGCAAAGTCTTGGTTGGCCAAAACATAATTTTTTTAGATTTTTGCTAAAATACTAAATATACATCAAATCACCTAAAACGTAACAGTTTCTAGAATGATTAGATATATGCAACACTTCTTAGATTGTTTTTGTCAAGAATCATTTTCAACTAAGGAAACTAGAGTATACGGGGAATATCTTCTAAAACTCCAAGTTCAAAATATTAAATTCAGAGTATATTCATCGATTTAGAAATCACTGCTGATTCTCCATATACAGAGAGACCAGTAGAGAGATGAAGACCATATCGAAAATGAACAAAAAATGTTTTTTTAAAATAGCTTTTAAACTTAAAAGTTAACGAAAAGGGGGACTATCGCCTACATGTTTAATAGTCCTGAAGTCCAAAACCCACTGTCATACCATTATGCCAAACCATATAGGGGTTCTGGACAGATTGGAGCATAATGAGCCCCATTATTAGTCTTGTCTGTAACCACCTGCAATAATTATACTAGTACTACCCTGGTTGTATCAACTATCTGTCTTCATATCTTCAGGAGAAACCTATTTCTAGCTACTAAGGCTTGTTGTGTCTTAAATAATCTCTTCCCAAACTGTTAAAAACAAAAATAACATATATTGCAAGTGGCCCCTGGGAGTTCAGCCTCTCTACCTTGGGAAGTCTCCAGCTACATGGCCCATGTCTTCAAGAGAAACCTATTTCTAGCTACTAAGGCTTGTTGTGTCTTAAATAATCTCTTCCTAAACTGTTAAAAACAAACGTATATTTCAAGTGGATTCTTTCAGTTAGGTTAGACTATGTATAACTGCCGGTCCATTCAGTCATTCATGCAAGTCTGCTGAAGGACGCCACTGAGCCCCTGACACACGTGTTTTGCCACCAGCCTCATTGCCACCAAAATAAAAACAGATTGACAGTAATTCAAGTTACAAGTAGAATGCTCCCCTAGGGTTTGATTGGTCACTCCAGCATTGGTGCTTCTAATCCCTAATGTTGAAACTGTGCTTCAAGTTGCTGGAGTTTATAAGGCTTGAGTTGCAGAGAGTGTAGATCACATTTTTAGATATATCTAGTTTTCTTTTTGGATAAGCTTTTCAAATAAATCAGTATTTTTAGATACAATTTTAAAAAAAATCTAAATAATAAAATTTCAAAAATATATCTTACATAAAATATATATTGTTATAAAAAATATCAAAATATTAAAATATTTTTCTAATTATGAAATCACTTTACAAGTTTACCCAGTAATACTAACTACTTTGAAAACCTTATCCAAAAATATTACTACTGTAAATAAATAAATAAGTACTCTTCAAATAAATTAATTATTTTTTTGATAACATAGTGTTAGAAAGTAAATATAAAAATAATACATTTTTATATAGAGTATATATATTGTAATGTCTCTGTATGCAGAGGTCGTTCATATACAATACCATAGACTTTTTTTTCCATGATAATACTGAAAAAGCCCTTTCTTTCAATATACATTTTTCCTGGCCATATCAATGGCAGCACAACGATGGGTAGCTCCTCTCTATCCCTAAATAGACAGGAACTAATTAAAAAAAATGTATAAGTACCTCCTCCTATCCCCTTCTCCCTCAGTCTTTTTGTTCCTGTCCTATCCCTATAGGACATGTGTTTTTCCTTGGAACTCTTATTTTTCTTTTATGGCTTACCTTGGGATTTGATCCCCTGGGCCCCTGGGAGTTCAGCCTTTCTCCCTTGGGAAGTCTCCAGTTACACGGTCCTGTGCAAAAGTGACCCCCTGGAGAGAACCCCTTTAGTGACCGGGGATCTGGCACTTACAAAGCTTGTAACCCAAGGGGTAGCAAGCTGTTATGCCTGGTTCCCTAATGCTGCAGTGACCCTAGGGGTAGCAGCGGGCAGGTGAATATGGACTTGGACGTGTACCTTGCTGGTCTGGACTTCTCCCTGTTTCTGGCTTCCCTCTGCTTTTCCGCTGTCCTTCTGAAGGGGTAAGTCCCTATGCTTTCTTTCGTTTCTATCTGGCATTCGTATGGTTTACTGCTTGATTTTGTGCCCGTTCGTGCTTTTAGCCATTCACCTGCATTTTTGCCGTTCACCAGAATTTTAGCCATTCACCAGTATTCTGGCGAACATTCATTTGTTCCCACGAATGGTGCAGTGAGTTCGCACATATGCTCGTTCGTTTGCTTTTTATTAAGGTAAATGTATTTTTATTTCTTAAAGTGGTATCCTCCAATTTGTTCTGAATTTCAATTTGAAATTCTTTCTTGAATTTGGTTCTGCAGATGGATATGAAAGTCTCACATTCCTCTAATTCTGATTCTTACCCACCACACAAAAGATCACAACCTAAGTCTTATAGCTAAGCCATGTTTTTTTTGGTTTGTCTTATCTGGTATTTAAAATAGTGCAGATCACTGATACACTGTTCTATCCCTGTTTCTGCAGTTGTATGGGGACTAGAGCTTCAGTGTCGTCCAAAGCGAAGTCACCCAAAAGGACACAATGTGAATCCTGTGATAAAAGAGCCCTGGAGCGGAAACGTCTCTGCTTTTCTTGCCTTTCTGTGGCTGCAGGCCCTTCTCAAAGGCAGTCGTCCATCCAACCTATCCCTGACATAATGCAGTATATTTCACAAGCAGTCGCTCTGGGCATACAGGAAGCTGGGAACTCCCTCAAGCGACCACGGTGTCTGGATCCTTTGAAGTGTTCTCCAGACGTCTCAGATGTGGAGTGTATGATTATGGAATCCCTGAGAGACCTGGGTTCTTCTTCTGAGTATGAGGTGCTCCAGCTCCAGATTTCCTGGAACCTACTGAAATTGACCGTTTGATATCCAGGGTAAGCAAGACCCTCAGTTTGAAGGATTCTTCTAAGGAAGAGCCTTCCGCATCCAGTCGCCACTTCTCTGACCTCAGGAGGAAGAGGGCGACTTTTCCAGTCCATGAGATTATAAAAGACCTCATCAAGGAGGAATGATCCAGATCGGACAGAAAATCCCCTGCAAAAGGAACATTTTCCAGAGTCTATCCTTTTGAGGACGCTGACGCTGAATCGTGGGATTCTGCTCCCAAGGTAGATGCGGCCGTGCTTAGATTGGCCAAATGTACCACTTTACCTGTTAATGATGCGGGTATCTTCAAAGACCCTATGGACAGAAAGATGGATTTCAGTCTTTCCAAAGCATATGTGGCTTCAGGGACTGGCCTGCATCCAGTGGTGGCACTGTCAGTATCCAGGGCACTTAAGGTTTGGATGGAGAATTTGGAGGAGGATATTAAAAATAGCAGGAGCCATCCCTCCATACTGGACAGCCTGAAAGATTTGAAATTGGCTGTTGACTTCTCGTCTGAGGCTGCGGTGGATCTGGTGAGGTCCTTAGCCAGAAATATGGCTCCCTCAGTTTCGGCCAGGAGAGCACTATTGCTCAGATCATGGTCTGCTGATGCTTCCTCGAAAAAGGCAGCTTGTGCTCCCTTCTATTTCATGGTGACATGTTATTCGGCAAGAATTTGGATGATTGTATTGTATTAAATGAGCAGCCAAAGGTAAAAAGGCCTTTCTGCCTCAAGACAACAGGCCCAAAGGTCCTTTTCGTGCGAAAAGGACTATTACCTGTTTCGTGATAGCAGATCCTACAGACCAGGTAAGGATTATGGGAGAAATCAATCCTGTAGGAGCGGTCAACATGGCACTAGAGGCGGCAAGTCCCAAGGTCCGCATCCTCCATGAAACCCAGGAATCTGTGACGGGCTCATGTACCTGTCAGGCGGTGTTGGAGCTCGCTTGCTCCAATTCCGTGTGGCATGGGAGGAATCCGTAAGCGACAACTGGGTTCTGGATATCATCATGAGAGGATTTCTTCTGGAATTTTGCAAACACCCCCCTTCCAGTTCCTTCCAAATCACAAAGTGGCCGGGAGACAAAGTAAAAAGGCTTGCTCTCCAGGTCTTCACTTGTTCTCTTCAAAAAGAAGGAGTCATTGTATCAGTCCCAGAGTCAGAAAAGACTCACAGCTTCTATTCACATCTATTTCTGACCAAAAAGTCCTCAGGAGTGTGGAATCCCATTCTAAATTTACACAGACTGAATCAATACTTGCATATCCGCAGATTCAAGATGGAGTCCCTTCAATCTATCATGAAGGCTGTCTTTGCCAATCAGTGGATGTTGTCAATAGACTTGTTGGATACCTATTTCCACATCTCTATAGCCCTGGCACATCAGAAATACCTGAGGTTCACAGTAGGGGAGGCTCATTTCCAATTCAGGGCCTTGCCCTTTGGTCTCAGCACGGCTACAAGGACCTTTACAAAAGTGCTTGTTGTCCTCATCGCAGAACTGAGAAAACAGGGCAAATCCATCTTCCATTATCTGGACGACATCCTGATTGTGGTGGACGACAAGGACCAATTGTGCCACCCATGCGACTGTTTGCCTTCAGTTCCTACAATGTCACGGCTGAAAAATCAATGTCAAAAAGAGCCATCTCTGCCCGAGTCAGTCCATGACATACCTGAGTGCTCTATTCGACACTTCCACAGGGACGGTGCAACTCGCCCCAGAGAGGATCCTGAGAGTACAGAAACGGGTTTTTGAGATGTTGGCATTCAAGGTGACTTCGCGAATGAAAGCTATGAGTTTCCTGGGTTCCATGTCCTCCATGATAGGACTGACAAGGTGGGTGCAATGGAGAATGAGGAGCTTTCTAGCAAACTTACTCCTCCAATTCTCTTCAAAGAGTCTGCTCCAGCCCATCAAGATTCTGTTGTCTGTTCACAATTCCCTGGTTTGGTGGCTGAACAGTGTCTCCTTAGCCAAGGGCTTCCCTCTAGGAGGCTTTCTGTGGATGGTGATAACGACGAATGCCATTTGGGTTGGGGAGCCCATTGTCAATGCAACTTCATGCAGGAGGAGTGGAAGTTCCCTGCGGACGACTTGCCTTCCAATCTCCTGGAAATCTTTGCTGTTCTCGATGCCCTGAAACATTTCTCTCCATTAATTTGTGGAGATTCAGTCAGACAATGCTGCAATGGTAGCCTACATCAACCATTAGGGTGACACCAGTATCCGCAGGATCATGGTGTTTATGCATCAATTGATGTCATGGTCTTAAAGACACCTGGCAGGCCTCACAGTTATTTATCTTCTAGAGAAACAGAATCAGATCGCAGATTTCCTCAGCAGATCCAGAATCGATCCCGGATAGTGGTCTTTGTTGGACGACGTGTTCCAAATGATAGTGGACAGATGGGGTCTTCCTCAAGTGTTTGCGACACGAAAGAACAGGAAGGTGGAGTGTTTCTTCATGAAGGACGACAATCCTCTAGCCAATGGGAGGGACGTCCTTTCCAGCAACTGGCAATTTAGAGACGGGTATGCATTTCCCCCTTTTCCCCTGATTTTTCATGTTCTAAGGAAAATGTGCATGGTTCATGTCTCCCTCATGCTCATAGCCCTGTTTTGGCCTCGCAGACCCTGGTTTCCTCTCCTGCAGAGCATTTGTGTAGAGCCACCTTGGAGTCTTCCGAGAGTCCCAGACCTTCTGTGTAAAGGTCCTGTTCTCCACCCAGACCTGTCCTCCCTCAACCTGATGGCAAGGAGGTTGAAAGGGAAATGCTGTTGAATAAGGGCTTCTCTCATGCGGTGATAGACACCCTGCTCAGGGCATGGAAGCGTTCCACTTCTAATGCATATTATAGAATCTGGGACGTTTTCTCTTCCTGGGCTTCCTCGAGGGATGTCTCAATCCAGAGTCCTTCCACAGGGAATATTTTAGACTTTCTTCAATCCGGCCTCGAGAAGGGTCTGAGCTACAACACCTTGAAGGTTCACATATCTGCCTTGTCGGTTTTAACTAACCACAAATGGGCCTTTGATTCAGACGTGGCCAGGATTCTTAAAGCTGTACTAAAAATCAGACCTCCGATTAAAGCTGTCCACTCCACCTTGGGACTTGCCTCTGGTTCTCCAAGCTCTAAAGTCTCAACCCTTTGAACCTTTGGATTCAGTGCCTTTCCATTTCCTCTCTATTAAAACTGCCTTACTGGTGGCTTTGGCCTCAGGCAGAAGGGTCTCGGAACTTCATGCTCTGTCTGTCAAGGAGCCTTTCACAGTCTTGCATAAGGACAGGGTCGTCCTTTGTACTATCCCAGAATTTCAGGCTAAGGTCACCTCTGCCTTTCATGTTAACAAGGACATTGTTCTCCTAGCTCTGCATCTGGTTCCACAAGTAGATGGTTGTGTCAGAGATCTTTTCTCCTTGGATTTGGTGACATGCTTCAGAATCTACATTGACAGAACCGCCCCTTGGCATTCATCTCTGGGCCTCTTTGTCCTTTATAATGGAGGTAGAAAGGGCAGCCAGGCTCCTAAATCTACCATTAGCAGATGGATTGTATCAGCCATCATCCAAGCTTATTAGGCCTCGAAAGCTCAAAGCTCAGTCCACGAGATCCCTTTCCTCCTCTTGGGCCTCCTCTGCCAAGGTCTCTTCTGAGCTGATTTGTATAGCTGCCACTTGGTCCTCTGCCAATACTTTCATCAGACATTACCAAGTAGATGTCAGAGCCAGTTATTCGGACCAATTTGCTACAAGTGTCCTTTATGTATGAAACCCTTGATTCCTGAAGTTTGGGGGTTTGTCACTTGGTTTGTGGTACCAATACACTTTGCATATGATATTTCAGAGTCTGTGATTTCCTTATTTCTTCTTCCCTCCCTTGGTTATTGCTTGGGTATTACCCATCGTTGTGCTGCCATGGATATGGCTTACCGTAATTTTCTTTTCCTGGTCATATGTCATGGCAGCACAAAGGTCCCACCCTGGGATATTGCTAGTAACAAGACTGAGGGAGGAGGGGATAGGAGTAGGTACATATACATTTTATTTTTATTATTAATTAGTTCCTGTCTTATTAGGGATATGGAGGAGCTACCCATCGTTGTGCTGCCATGGTATATGACCAGGAAAAGAAAATTACGGTTAGTATGGATACATTTTCCCTTTTGCATCTTACACTGCCCTTTCTTTGGCAAAAAGGTCTGAAATTTATGGATACATCTGCATGTCATTTGGAAAAAGCACAACATGTATCATTGTTTGCCAAGGTGAACAAAGTCATTTTCTATTTATTTATTTTCTTCAGTAGGGTATTGCATGGTTCCCTATCTGTTGTATACAATGGCATCCACTGAAAGCTGAATAGTCACGAGAATTTATTATTTCACATTGCCATATAATTAGAACTGTGTATTGTTTAATGATATATTTCTAAAACTGGTATATTCTGTTCACAGCAGAGATATAACTTAGTTGAGTTTGTTTTTATATTTACTACATGTGATTCAAACCTTATTTGATTAAATGTTTATAGTGTAGGAATATGCAATAAACCCTGTTTAATTAATGTACCAATAAAATACTAAATTTATGTCCTAAGTGTCATCCTTATAACAAATCCCATTAACACAGTAATTGAAGCAATCCTGCAATCTCATATTTCAAGTTTTGTGTTGCTACCAAATGCTGGGATTATACGAGGTTATTGTGCTAACTGTGCATTGAGAAATATATGATCTACAGACATAGAAACATATATTTTGTTTTCCTAAAAAATGTCTTAAATCATGTAATGGAGCCCTTGATATCTGTGATTGCTTCCTTTTTTTACATGGAGATGTAGAACCAATTTTTAAGATATTGTACATTCCCAGAAATGTAAGAAAAGTTATTTCTTAAATGATAAGCCATTTTCCTTCTATATTAACTTGAAGCATAGTAATACACAGTTATCTGACATCTTTTGCCCTCTTTATTTCTTAAAAGTAACACTATCTGATTTGCTATTCCTGTGGTTTGGTTGCTGAATTATTAATAGTGGTACATTTTTAATAAACTCTCCAGATTTGATGTCAGAAAAGCATATAGTTCTGAAAAATGTATAAAAACCCACCAAATGTATTGCACTTTGTCATTTTCAAAGTAAATATGTGGACCACATAATATGTGTATTCAGTGGTATTTACTTAGTCTTATAAAAAGCTAAATAGTGTTAGTTCTTTCTGTCTAAACTATATTAGTTCAAACTTTATTTCACTATGTACTTGGTTATTTTATTCTCAAATGTGTTTTAGGCACCACAAACATGAACAGAATAGTATAAAGTGTGAACATGAACAAATATATAAAGTATAGATAAAAAATAAATTGGAAGTTACATACTGTCTGTGCATACATATCAGATTCCATAACAGGTATGGTGAAAAATAAGGTTTCTAGCAAATCAATCATTAATAAATATATCAATATTTCAATGCGGAAGATATAAAAATGAACGCCAAGTGTAGATTGCACAGGTAATCCAGATTGTCCAAACAAAAATTAAAAAAGAAAAGGGCAGAGGGGGTGCAGAAAATGTAAAGTTCCCCTATGACATTGGCAAAGAAGAGCAGAGTTCCTGTGAGAGTTACAGGCAATACAAATCTTTGGGCATCTAAAAATTTGGTTGCAGTTGAGGCTCTAGACTAGAGAAAGAGGAGGTATCAGAAAAATCACAAATATTGTCAGAATGTAATATCTGTAATATTAGCTAGTAAGTGTGACTTTATTGTCAAATCGACGTTTCAGTCCCTAATCCGGGACTTTCATATGTCCTGATGAAAGTCCCGGATTAGGGACTGAAACGTCGACTTGACAATAAAGTACTTTGATATTGGAAATCCAGGAGTGCTGGCAATCGTTTGTTTCCTGTATCATAGTGTGGCTGAGCACCCGGTATCATTGGCTGGAGGTAGGAGTGCAAAAGTTCCTATATTTTTTTTTTTATATATATATATATATATATAATAGAAAACTTGCCGGAACTCCTGGATTAGCAGTTAAGTAGTTTTATTGTCATGAATGGCCAATGTTTCCATTCCAAATTAGGAACTGAAACGTTGACCATTTGTGACAATAAAAGAACTTAACTCAGAATCCAGGAGTGCCTGCTAGTTTTCTTTTGCAGTCTACAAGTGTGACTTGGCACCCGGTGTCATTTGGCTGGAGGTAGGAGTGCAAAGGCTTGGACTATTTTATAATATATATATATAAATGTTGTTAACTCGGGATATGTCTTTTAACTCCTTAAAACCGGAGGGCGTACTATTACGCCCTATTCTAAGCGGCTCAAAGCGCCGCAGGCTTGTGTTACATTTTTTCACATTAAAATTCGCCAGATTGGTTACGTTGCCTTTGAGAACCTATGGTAGCCCAAGAATGAAAATTAACCCTATGATGGCATACCATTTGCAATAGTAGACAACCTATCAGTCACAAACACTGGCCAAAATTGGCGTTTTTTGCATTTTTCACACACAAACAAATATTAACGCTAACTTTAGCCAGTGTTTATGACCAAATGGCTACTAAAAAAGACTGGACATACCCCATTTGCAATACATTGGATTGTCTACTATTGCAAATGGTATGCCATTATGGGTGTAAATTTCATACCTGGGCTACTAAACAGTCTCAAAGGCAATGTAACCAATCTGGCAAATTTCAATTTCAAATGTAATGTGCTATATTTGACCCTGTAACTTCCCAAAACACCACAAAACATGTACATAGGGGGTACTGTTTTACACGTGAGACTTTGCTGAATACAAATATGTGTATTTTATTGCAGTAAAAGCAAACAGTATTATGACATTGACAGTTAAAATGTCATGTAGAACTAAAAAAATAACAAATGTTCTTATTTTCTCACATTTTTTTCATATTAAATTATGTTTCATAGCTAAATATTTGATATTAAATGAAAGCCCTTTTTCCCCTGAATAAAATGATAGATAATAAGGGTGGGTGCATTTACTATGAAAGAGGTGAATTACGGTTGGACAGACATGTAGAGCAAATGCCAGCTTTTGTTTACGTTTTGTTTTGTTCACAACGTGTAAATTTGGCTCAGTTCTTAAGGGGTTAAGTATTTGAAATAGTAATTTTAGCCCCCCCCTTCTGCCCAAATATAAACAAAATAAAAATGACTATTTAGTAGGTATGCCACCAATGAAAACATACATACTTTTAATTATGAGGAAACACTCTTTACACATAAAGTACTTCAGCAAGCTGTAGTGTGCTTTGATGTCTATGGAGTAGGCGATACACCTGTCTGTGCAAGTAGATTTGGCTTAGGGAACATTTGTTTCCCTCTTTTTGATATCCCCGTACTTGACCACTTTATAAATGTTACCACATGAAGCTTACAACTACAGGTTCCTGAATTCAAAACATTCTTAAATTGGTTGTTGCACTATGACATTGATTATAAACTGGCCATATTTAAGTATTTGAAATAGTAATTTTAGCCCCCCCCTTCTGCCCAAATATAAACAAAATAAAAATGACTATTTAGTAGGTATGCCACCAATGAAAACATACATACTTTTAATTATGAGGAAACACTCTTTACACATAAAGTACTTCAGCAAGCTGTAGTGTGCTTTGATGTCTATGGAGTAGGCGATACACCTGTCTGTGCAAGTAGATTTGGCTTAGGGAACATTTGTTTCCCTCTTTTTGATATCCCCGTACTTGACCACTTTATAAATGTTACCACATGAAGCTTACAACTACAGGTTCCTGAATTCAAAACATTCTTAAATTGGTTGTTGCACTATGACATTGATTATAAACTGGCCATATTTAACCCCTTAAGGACGGAGGGCGTACTATTACGCCCTGCAGGAGCTGGCTCTAAACGCCGGCGGGCGTAATAGTACGCCCTCACTTTAATGGCCGCCCATGTGGCCGGCGCTAGTCGCCCGCTGCAGATCGCGGTCGGGGGGGATGCCCGGCCCCCCAGGCAACCCCCCCTGTGGCCGGTGACCGCGATCTGCAGTCACTGATCGCAGTGACAGGCTGTCACTGCGATCAGTTTTTAACGTGTGTCAGCCGATTTCAAATCGGCTGACACACGTGGCCAGCGGCTACCCCGTGCAGATCGCGGTCGGGGGACTTACCTGGCCCCCCAGGCAGTCCCCCTGGGGTCAGTGACCGCGATCTGCAACTCTGAGATCGCAGTGACAGGCTGTCACTGCGATCTCAGAGCGCTCTGATCGCAGTGACAGCCTGTCACTGCGATCAGTGTTACATGTGTCAGCCTATTGGCTGACACATGTAACTGGCACACAGATCCCCCTGCAGATTGGAAGGGGGGAGTGCTTGTACCACCCAGGCACTCCCCCCTGTGGCCAATTACCCAATCTGCAGGAGGTGATCACAGTGACAGGCAGTCACTGTGATCACTGATCCTGTGTGTCAGCCAGTGATGTAAAATCACTGGCTGACACTGTCTCTGCCCCCTCTCCTGTAAAAAAAAATTATATATTAGTTAAAAAAAAAAATTACAGTTACATATAAAATATACTTAGATCATATATATTATATATATATATGATCTAAGTATATATATATATATATATATATATATATATATATATATATATACACACACACACACATTTACACATAAACGAAGTGTATTTAAATATTAATATATATAATTATTTATATATATATATTACTATCAAATTACACGTAGACTAATACTGATTAAATATATATATAATTATTGTTATATATATATATATATTTATATATAATATAAAAAAATGTAAATACGTAAAAAAAATAAAATTAAAAAAATTATTAAAAATAAATAATTAAAAAATATATAGATGTTTGTTATTTCGTTCTAACTGTATTGTGATATTAATATATTAATATTTATATCAAAATACACGTAGAACAAAATAATATATTTATCTATATACATAAATATATACATATATATCACTAAATATATACACCTATATATAAATAAAAATATTTAAAAAAATTATATATATATATATGTATATATACACATATGTATATATATACATATATTAATTCTACACATATATTTATGTAATATTTTTACATAATTAGGTATCCTAATTAATTATAATTAGCGGGACCTGCCTGACAACCCATGCCGAAAGTATAGTGAATTTAATTTGCTAGCACTATATTTAACCCTATAACTTTCCAAGACACCATAAAACCTGTAAATTGGGGGTACTGTTTTACTCGGGAGACTTCGCTGAACACAAATATTAGTGTTTCAAAACAGTAAAATGTATTACAACAATGATATCGCCAGTAAAAGTGAAGTTTTTTGCATTTTTCACGCACAAACAGCACTTACACGGATGATATTATTGCTGCAATACTTTTTACTGTTTTGAAACACAAATATTTGTGTTCAGCGAAGTCTCCCGAGTACAACAGTACCCCTCATGTACAGGTTTTATGGTGTTTTCAAAAGTTACAGCGTCAAATATAAGGCTTGCGTTTCATTTTTTCACATTAAAATTCGCCAGATTGGTTACGTTGCCTTTGAGACCCTATGGTAGCCCAAGAATGAAAATTACCCCTATGATGGCATACCATTTGCAATAGTAGACAACCCAAGGTATTGCAAACAGGGTATGTCCAGTCTTTTTTAGTAGCCACTTAGTCACAAACACTGGCCAAAATTGGCGTTTTTTTGCATTTTTCACACAAACAAATACTAACGCTAACTTTGGCCAGTGTTTGTGACCAAATGGCTACTAAAAAAGACTGGACATACCCCATTTGCAATACCTTGGGTTGTCTACTATTGCAAATGGTATGCCATTATGGGTGTAAATTTCATTCCCGGGCTACTATACAGTCTCAAAGGCAACGTAACCAATCTGGCGAATTTCAATTTCAAATGTAACGTGCTATATTTGACCCTGTAACTTCCCAAAACGCCATAAAACCTGTACATAGGGGGTACTGTTTTACACGTGAGACTTTGCTGAATACAAATATGTGTATTTTATTGCAGTAAAAGCAAACAGTATTATGACACTGACCGTTAAAATGTCATGTAGAACTAAAAAAATAAAAAAAAATCTTATTTTCTCCAATTTTTTTCATATTAAATAATGTTTCATAGCTAAATATTTGATATTAAATGAAAGCCCTGTTTTCCCTGAATAAAATGATATATAATAAGGGTGGGTGCATTTACTATGAAAGAGGTGTATTACGGTTGGACAGACATGTAGCGCAAATGCCAGGTTTTGTTTACATTTTGTTTCGTTCACAACGTGTACATTTGGCTCCGTCCTTAAGGGGTTAATACCAGTATTGAATTGAGTAGCAGGACAGACCTGTAGCCTCACATAAAGCAATGATATACTCTGTTAATTTCAACAAAATGTCAATGTATGGGCATTAGCTGCCAGATAAGGACAATCGATAGCCACTGCTTACATATAGGAATAATTTATAGTTATTATGCTATTCAGTCCACAGTTAGTATTCAAAGTTCACTGGTTCCTAGCTGAAGAGTAATATAAAGCACATTATTATGGAGTATCAAAGCTAATACAGCTACTGTTACCACACTAGTACTGATACCTATATCAGGGATCTGGTGCAGCTAGTTTATTCAGCTTAATATATATTTACCCTATGTGTCAGAGTAGCCATTTTGTCCTTACCTTGCTTGACATAAGTGTTTTTGCTTCAGAAATTAAGATATCACCACCTTTGACACAGAAAACAAATATAAAACTGGTATGTGAATATGCAATAGTCTCAGGCTTAGTACCTAATGGATGGTGCTACCTCTGTTTAATAGTTTTTATCAGGCTTTTGTTCCCTATGCAGTCATAATTTTACACACACATTTTGTTACAAATGTTTTTGCTTTCTCCTGTTTCTTTAACTTTGAATGACATTAAAAGATTTGCTTCTTTTGTTTTTGAATAAGCTATAAATGAGGTATCTAACCCATGTTTACTTTCTCGTATAGTGAGAAGGGATCTCATATTCTGGTTCATGACCTAAAATGAAATATCTATGCAAGGAGGGAGACAATTTATATAACAAGGTTACATTTTCTTTAATTTAAATTTGCTTTGAGATCATACTCAAAGGAATACTGTAGACACCACAACCACTTCAACAGACCTAAATGGTTATAGCGCCTGAAGTTTGTGTGCACCAAGTCTTGCATTACTACTCAACGGTTTACTCACTTTTTATTAGAGATTCTCAGTGATTGGCTGCCTGAACCCTGACTTCAGACGACATTATGGCAGTTGTGGAGATATGAATCTGTCTCGTACCATACCAGGTCATACCAAGTATTGGGCCAGTGGTAGGCTGAGAGAGCTTAGTTTAAACTCTCAGCCAATGACTTCCTGCTACCTTGATATAGGTAGGTTGATAGTGTGAAGTGGAGCATAACTCCAAATCTGCCATGTTGAGGTTGGGCTTCATGTTGCTGGGAACTTTGAATCTCTACTAAACAGTGACTAAATTATTTAATACAGGTAGTGATGTTGACCCTCCATTCACATACTCCAGGTACCTTTATTAATTGATTCTATTGAAGTGGTTATGGTGCCTACAATGTACATTTAAACTGAGATAGAACAGAATGAATATTATGTTATGTTCTGTTATGTTATTTTCTATTAGTATTGTGATACATTGTAACTGAAAGAGTTAAATTGAAACTAAGCAAATAGTGGATTCTATTGTACTTTCAAGCTTTGATTAAAACTGTGTTTTCTTGTAAGAAAGGGAATAAATTGATGCAATTTCAGTAAAATACTTCTTTTTCTACCGACATATTCCAGATTAGGTTTTAAATCATTTAAGGTTACTGCAATTTGATATGATTCTAAAGTTCATTTTAAAGCTGCAAATTCGTGATTTTTTTATTAGCATCATGATAATAGCTTTGTCTGAATGGAAATGATAAAGGTGTCCTTTTTGAACTGATACTCCATGCCAATATTTTATGAGCACCTATTGAGAGTTTTACAAATTAGAGAAGGGTTATGTCTGCAATGAGTAAGAGTACAAGCAAATGTAAAATTTAAATACTGCTATGGATAACAGAAAATAAAAATTCTAATAAAACTTTTCTATTATACATTTTTAAGTAGAACACTGTATCATTTGTCCTTTACATGTGGTATTCCATATGGTATTCAAATAACATTACGACCAAAAGCATGACACATATTTATTACAAATTATTATGTTCAATGGAATTCGATTTCTTAGTTTCCATTACTTGAAATACATAACCATAATTTATGAAATGCATTCATTAACTTCTTTACTCCACAAATTGTATACACATCTTTTTAAATGAATTTTTAATTAATTTTCAAAATAAATTGTAGTTCATAAAGACTCATTTGCCTTCATTTACTCATCAGGAAGGATTACCAATCTGCAGAAGGAGGAAATTCTCTGCCAGGAACCCATTAAACCCATATAATGTCTGCAAGTGTCAGCTACACTCACCTTTCTAAACAGTAAAGAAAGTTTCCATGAGTGAACTTGTTCCTAGTGTAAGGGTGTGGAGGAGAAATGAATGAGCGCTATCATCATTAACTGTTAGCCTTACATTAGTCAGCTGGGTGCTCTCAACCACTGCCGGTTTGCTAATTGTAGAGAGCATGGTGCCCTCCTGACGAAGGCAAGTAAAGCCCAGCATACCCAATGTACGTTGTCCAACCATGCTCAAATGGTTTGACTACTTACTTAGGTAGGGTGCCAGGGCACTCATGTCATCATAACCACTTTAGCACTTTAGTGGTTATGGTGTTGGAGTGTTCCTTTCATTGATTATCTAATTAGTAGTGCTCAGAAAACAATTACTGTGACGTAAGATGCCGATAATGTCAAGAAGCTATTTTAATAGTGAAAATAAGTGGACTAAAGTTTAGCAGACATGGTTAAATAGTAGGATGAGCAAACAGACCCCCGTACAGGTTCTGTTACAAAGCAATTGGGAAGAGAGTTTAGGATTGGAATAATCAGTATTACAATTCACAGTTACTGGTGTTTTTAGTAAGTTCATCACTGAACACATTCTATGAAAGTATATTGAATAAAACTACCATCACATCTACCTATTTTCAAACTTTTTATTAATTGTGCCATAGCTGACAGCAAATATTATAGCAAGGTGGAGATGTTACAAGACACAATAAGAAGCAAATACGTAAGCATATATAAGGTGGAGATGTTACATGAAACAATAAGATGCTCAAAAACAACCTGCTGAAGACCAGAGTATCTTAACACATCAAATACAATAGAAACTTTTGTGGGATTACGGTTTTAGAGAGGAGGACGACAAAATGGTGGTCACTCATCTCATAAGCATCCTGAAATGTGTGTTTTTTAGAACTATGGATAAATATAAAGGGATTGGGACAAGTCAGATAGGCAAGATTTGTAATCTATCTCCCCCCATCATCACTACCAAACCAGCAGATAACATATGCAGGGATGAATTTGCCACAAGGTCACTGAGGCCATGGCCACTGACTGACAGACAGAAGAGGGGTGGCATGGCCGGTGAGAGGGATCAAAGAGACAAGTGAGACAACCTGATTTCAGAAAACAACAGTATAATGGGCAATGAGATTGCTGCAGGAAATTGGCAATAATGGTTTGTGCTATATATGTTTTATGTTATATGATTTTTATATAGTAATCTATTAATGAGAAATATTCAATAGTAATTATATTAATAATAAAAATAACAATGCCAAGGCCATGAAGTTAAATAATGCTAAAATTTCAGCGTGGTTAAAACTGTGTTTCTATTTAAATTATATTACAACTAGGCATCACATATCAATGGCAGCACATTGTGAATATTAAATAGTGTTTTCTATACTTAAATATCAACTACAATTTTGGAATTGGTCCAATTTAAATATTAAAACAGTATTTAAGAATTCTTTGGAGAGCCATGTAAATGTAATTATGTTTGAAAAGTTGACATCTCTTAGCATGAAGCCTATTTTTGCCAGGCTTCAATGGATAGTCAGAAGTCATCAGCATGATTATCTATTTATGAAATGTAAATATATTATGCAGTGATGTACAATATGGAAACAGTTACAAAACAAAATGGCAGAAAATATAAATACTGCAGCAATGCCAACAAAATAATTAGCCTTGCAAATTCAAACATTCAGATAATCTGCCTAGTGTATTATAAAATTGATTTTATATATGTAAATGCTGTTGCCACAGTTATAATCTATTTCTATGTGAGCTCAGCCAAATAGATACATGCAACATTTTTAAAAGTATGTGACTTTTAAAAATATTTTTAAGATCTTTACTCGAGATGCAGAATAATCTAGCTAATTTTTGATATAGAAATTGTTTACTACAAACTTTACTAATTTATACATGCCTGGATTTCTAAATACTGACAAATTATTTGCCCTTTACACTTGCTAATTCAAGGATCTGTTAAAAAATAAATAAAAAAACATACAGTCTAGCAATGTTGGGGCATTTTTTTTCTTGACCCAGGGAGATATGTCTTTGCTGCAGCCAAAACCTGACACACAGATTCGATTGTCACATCCTCAAGCTAAGGAAGTCATAATTCAGACAAACGAACAAGGGGGCTGATTAACAGCTTCAGGTTTTTTTTGTATAAGCATACTGTTTTAATAGGCTTGCAAAAGAATGTTAAAACAATCTTCTTAACCTTGAAAGAGTACACACAGAAACAAAAGGAGTTACAATATTTGCCATGTAAATATAACTTGTTAGATACAAATAGTGCTGATGTAGAGAACGTTCAATTAGGCTTACCTTGAAGTTTAATTGTATCCGGCGAAACAAGGCATACGAAAGTGCAACTGATTCTACATATTTACATGTTAAACCTTATACTTCTATTCTTTATATTAATCCTAACTAGAAATAGGCCAAAGGTCCTTAGAAGAGTAATTATTATTTGTCCTTATCGCATGATATAGTTACCCTTTCAAGCAGAAAAACTATTTAGGAATTACTGCTTACTCTAAATTTCAAACATTTGTTTGTCAGACATGTTACTTTCTCCAAGCTGCTGTATCTGGTTATTTCATACGAATGCAAGATTCATACTGGTATTCTTGGAATTAACATTTGTACTGGATGCCAGGATGGCGTCCCTACGTTTTGGGACTTTTTTGTAAAGTCAACAAACGGAGGCATTCTTTTATTGATTTATTTAATTATCTGTTCTCAATAATCTGTATTATCCATTCTCTCTTGGGGAATTTAGAGTCTTTATATTATTGAGTCTTTCTATTGACCTCTATTTGACCACTTCATGTACTAACATCCTGGTTGTTAGAGAATAAATTGAACCTGCCTAGTGAAGTATAATAAAGGATAATAAAGTTACTCCATGTTAAATTCACCTAATATGCATTCCCTATATTAAAGAGGCTATCTAAGCAAAATATGTCCTAAAGCCCACTGTAGAAAATCTGTTTTGCTGCCTCATCATCCCAGCATTTTTCAAATAACTTTACAGTATTCTATAACCCTGGATTTGGGGTATTTGTGATTCCAGATAACAGAATAATGGTCAAAGTAAAAGTTAAATAGGTACACAACATATAAGCATAGATATATTCAACTAATGTGCATCTTAAAACCAGATTATATTAATAAACTCAAGCAACTGATTGGCAAACATACCAAAGTCCGACAAGTAAACTATGAATTTTGGCAAATGTCTTCAACCTGGGTTGTTCTGATTTCCTAGGTTGAATGATTTCATATATGGAACATCCGAGCTCTTAGGGGCCACACTTCAAAGCTGCCAGGGTGTGAGCATAATACAAGTCAGATGTCAACGTATTCATTTGACCATTTCAGTAGACTAATAAAGTGTGTCAGGATTCTCGTCTATAGGGTATTTCAGCTATCTGTCTAACCTTTAGAGAAAGTGTAGACTTCCATGTGACCCACTTGTAGAAAACGTGATATATAAACAATTCCTGCAATTGTGCTGTATTTGTGTCTTATTTGCTTTGAAGTCCCATGATGTCTATCTCTGCATGACTTGTAAAGACATCTATTTATGCAGTGAACAATATCTTTATGTTTTGCAAAATAAAACAAAAAAAAACCAACAGTATTTTGTAGCTGTTGGCAGTTTTGCTTAACTGTCTCACAAGGATGGTCAGGTGGTCTCTAGGCATTGCCAGTGCCTCATTCTTTTCTACAAACTAACATAATCTTTGGCTAATGAAGAGAAAGTCTGCAGGCCTGCCATTGAATCCATCATCTTAGGCCTTCATAGCTGAGAACAAAAAGGGCCATATCGTGTGTACCTCCAGTCACAGAGCACTGTTATTTGCATGAAGGTCACTCCATGCTACTCCATGCTGTTCTTTAGGATTATTAATGTGTCTGTAAGAAGTTGATATACCATTGAAATGACAGGTAATCCAGATGAGGGCATCTGCACAAGAGATGGCTAACTCTGCCATGGGAGGTCCTGCTCAAGACCTTATCAGTAGTTTTAAGTTTAATAATCCAAAATAGGTCGTTGTTTTAGTATGGAATATTAACTTTTATCAGAACATATGTATACCGTCAATACAATGTTAAACAAAAATCTGCACACCAGTCAAGCAATGAGACTTGCTTTTCCCACAGAAATCACAAATTTACAGTGATGCTACTGCCATAAAGGATTCTGGGTGGGCATATGCAAGTTAGTTCAACAAAGAATCACATTTTTGTCTCATTCCATTTTAAACATGGATTCCTTTGAGTCTGTGTTTGCTGTATACAACAGATTTGAAACACAACTTGGGAAAAATGCAAAGCCAGTGAACCACTCATAGACAGCTGTTTCATTGTTAATGCAAATCATCAGCATGAGGTTGGTTACTGGCTTGCTATTGAGACTTGGCAGTACTTGAGAAACAAAAACCAAAAAAGTCATGGTGGGGAAAAGTTGTGATTGAAAACACCGTCCACCTGAAGTCTGTGGATAGTCAATACAATGTTAAACAAATATCTGCATAAGAGTCAAGCCATAAGACTTGCTTTTCCTTCAGAAATCACAAATCTGCAGTGATGTTACCACCACAAAGGATTCTGGGTGGGATTATGCAAATTAGTTAAACAAAGAATCACATTTTTGCCTCATTTCATTTTAAAAATGGATTCCTTTGAGTTTAAGATGTATATATTGCTAATTGGTATAGGATGAAAGATTTAATATGCATTTGTGTTGTCAGTTGCATCTCTGCTATACATATTTTAGAGATAAGTGTTTTAGCCATATTCCCATTGTGTTGGAGATGTTTAGCACAGCTGTCTGTTGAATACTTTACATTACTAAACTTGATAGTGACATACAGTATGTGACATTGTATACAAACTCTTCAATTATTTCATCCTAATTAGTATAGTTAGTCTAAACACAAACATCTAGCCATGATTTGAGAGTAAAAAAATAGTATGAGCATGTATAATATGAGCGAAAAGCAAACAAGCATTGAATAGTTTACAAAACAATGTGACATTTTTAAAATAACTTTGAAATCATAATCCCTACTAATTAAATTAAAATGTTGCATTAACATTTATAAACTTTTTTAATCCTTGTTGTTGCCGTTATAGCAAAATTAACCACATTACATATTCTAGAGTTACAAACTATGTTGCTCAGTAAAACAATTTATAAACACATAGTGGTTTCACACATGCATCAAGAGATTTGATTTTGTGCCCCGGCACACTTACATTGATATGTTGTTAAATCCAAGTTGATAAAACGTATGTCTTTTTATATCCAGGAGATTGTTTCATTTTTATGGTTTGCATATTATTGTAGCTTTCTTATTCCATGTGTTTAATGTTTGCTTCAGCCATTTTTTTTTGTGATACAGAAACAGTAGCTAATTAGGGTGAAGTAATTTGATCTGTGTAATGTTTGCAAAAACTATTTTTCAAAGATGGAGACTGGAGTCAGATAAATAGTACAGAGTCCTACTGGATGAGAAAGTTGTCACATAATTGGTTTGATAGCTTTTGTTGTCATAAGCCAGGCTTGAATGCATAAGATGGTTAATGCAGCATGCAAAAGTTTCAACATAATACTGACTCAGTCCCCCACTGTTCTCTATCTTTCACCTGCCAATTTATCTTAGTCAATTATTTCTTGGAAAATAGAATTCTAAACTGCTTTTAGAAATACATTAACTCATTCACTACTAAGTAGCTATTACATAGATGCAAGATAAAACAGTAGGATATATATATATATATTGGTGTTGAGAGATAAAAATGAAAATCATGTTCACATAATTTAAATGCTTTGATTCATCCATATTCTTTACAGAAATATTGAGAGATACATTTTTAAGGAGATTATTTTGTCTCCCAGACAGGGTCAGAAATATTAGCATTTAAGCACACGCACATATATATATATATATATATATATATATATATATATATATATATATATATATATATATATATATTACACAAAATCCAGCACACCCACCTATCCACTAAACAGCAACTTCAATGTTGAAAATTTTTATTTGTTTTTTTAAAAAACACCTAATCTAGGCAAAAATAATGGGGGTTTAGTTACATTATAGGATTTATACATTGCATAAGCCTGCCACAACGTCAATGTACCCCATCTTTGGCAGGTCCTACACTAACAGCATAATGTCTGCTCTTATGAGATTAACCCACTTACTTGGGGAAAAACATCCATCTGGGGCTCTCTGCAGTACAAGGCTAAAGAGGGCCCTGGGATGAGGCACCCGTGACAGGGAGGGCTACAAAAACAAGGAGTTCACTAGACTCCCAAATATATATATATATGAAACAAGGGGGGCCTTATTTACAGCAGAGCAGTAACACTAGAACAGGGGTCAGCAACCTATGACACTTGTATCCTGCATGGCACTCAAGGTGCCTTTGCATGGCCAAACAGACTCTGGCCTGTCATAGTGCAAACTGAGCAGGTGGTGAGGGACAATCCTCAATTTACGCATTGCAGCACTTGAGAAAGTGATCTCGTAAAATTTCCTCCCAACACTTGTAAACGGTAATCCACACTGGGATATAATAGTCTGCATAAGCTATCGCAGCTCCTGCCCTTGACCTATATCTGGACTGCACTGTCCACACTGGACCCCAGGGAAGCAATCCACTGTGTTAGATATACACAGAGGTGCAGAATATGCCTCCCCTCATGCAAATAATACAAACTGCCCAACAGGCCCAAACTGGCCATCAGGCATACCGGATCACGATAGTCATGGGCCAAGGCCAGCAGGGGGGATCAAGGGATCTCCCCTGCAGGGCCATGCAAAGTGGGGATTAGAGGCTGGTGGGGAGATCGGCCAGACATGGTAGGAGGAGGGAGACTGCAAACTATTCCTCGCACAAGCTCCACGGCATTGCCCCTACACAGAACAGTGCTGGAGCTCACAAGAAGTTGGACCTCACCCTGCACCCAGCAAAGGAGCAGGTCTGGAGACACCAGACAACATGGGACCATTACCCCCACACACACATAACAGAACCCAACAGCACTCATGCACACTGCACCCACTCACAACATCCCTTACACACACAGCACATCCTTGATGCACACAGTACATCCAAGACACACACAGTACACCCCATATACACATTATGGATATTTTACGCAGACACTAGATACCAAACAGGCACACACTGCACAACCTACACACCACAGTACATCTCTGACACACAGTGTACATTAAATATATACACACTAGACATCCCTTAGGAAAATGCTAAAACCCCTACAGACACACACTGCACCACCTACATACACTAACACACATACACACACACAATATCCCTGATAAACAGAGTACATCCAATATACATACTATGGATCCCTTCCGAATAAGCTAGATTCCCTACAGACACACACTGCACCGCCTACATACACACAGCATGCCTGACACACAAACAGTTCCCTCTACACATGTGCAATCAGCTACCATGTACAGCACTCTCTCCTGGCCTTTTTGTCCTCTGGTATCCCACTCATGGAGTCACCAGAGAAAAGTCACAAGCAAACACAGCACTGTGCTTTACAGAGGGCTTTTTTAATATGTAAAAGCTCTTTAATAGAGCTCTGCACATGGGCTTCCTTGGAAGAGCAATGAACTAACATGTTCACTTTGGGAGGATGTGCTTGTCATTGGTGATGACACAACACAACCCTTCTCTGGCTCCACTCCCTACCAGTAGGCCTCTCTGATAAGAAAATACCCAGGTCAAATTTTTTTCCCAGACTGGCTCTGCTGCCCACACAAAGTCCACACAAATACAACACCCCTGACAATCCTCATATACACACACACACACACACACACACAACCCCACACACAATCAAACACACTGTAAAATCTAGATGATAACTTTCTAGATAATGTTGAATCTTCTTAATTTCTTCTTGTCTTCAGTTGATTGATATATATATATATATATACGTCTTTTGTATATATATTCTTGGGCCAAATGCTCGCCACAATAATATTTGTCTATATTATTGAAAAGTAGTAATACGCAATCTGACTTACGGTTTCTTCAGCTTTATTCTTTACGGATACGGATACATAATACAACATAATAAAGGATGTTACAGGATAATGGACATTCAACAGCAGATGGTAATTGCTGGACTTCTGATAGGAGAGTTACATCGTTGTACAGAGCCAAGAGCCAAGCCAAGAGAGAGCGACCTCGTGTCCCTCTGTTACTATAAAGATGTGCTAATACTAACGTCAGCATTTAACTCTAGCCATATAAGGACAAGACCCCCACATCCACACCACTACAGCTTTTGTATTTCTACGCCTGCGATATGTTTCCACGGCCCTGTGGCAAGTGGCCAGTAATATTGTGGCAAGGAATAGCAAGACACTAGATTAAACATATATCATGTTAGTCGATCATGTAGCAATAATGGCATGCCTTGCGATCTCACAAGCCTGTGTCATGGCCTAATTATTATTTTTATTAATGTTCTTTTTTATAAAAATGCCTTTGCCATGAAAGTTATCTTTAAATAAAACCCCAGGGCAACTGGTAAATGAAAACAAAAATGACACTTTAATTTCTTATAGCATTATCATCCCAATCAATGAGGTTAGCAACTTACTTTGGACAAGTGCAAGCTTGCTCTTACTGTTCTTTCGCGCGTGTGTGCATGCATGTGTGTGTGCGTGTGTAAACCTAATTGAAATTAAAGTTGTATCATTGTTTAATACAGATACAGCTTACCAGCTGCCTTTCAAATTACCAGTGTTAGGAATGAAAATTATACTCCTTTAAGACGATCATAAACAACTATAAAGATTGATGGAAATTGGTGAGATTGGTGAGATAGACACCATTAGAATGACATATGATTTAGTAATGCTTTGAAAAATATAGTCTTGTCATTGTCTAAGTTGTTTATCCTTCTTAAGCAGGGAACAGACTAAAGTTAATTAAAACAGTTATGACTTTATACAAGTAGTTTAAATCCAATCTTCCCCAACATGTCAACCAAGCAGGCCAGCTTTGAATAAATGCATTCAAAATGTATCTGCTAGGAGTTTGCCCTTGCTATAATAAAGTATTTTGTCCTACTGCTCACTTAATAGTATGCCATTATGATACAAAATAAACTTAGTTTTAAGAGTTTAAAATATGTTTATATTTACCCTAGATATACATACATACATACAAAGATAGATAGATAGATAGCTATATACCAGTATATGATTAGCACTCACAGATTTCCAAAAATTAGATTAAAAAATAAAGTTTATTAATCCATGTATTAAAAAGGCTATTTCGACGTTTCAGTCCACTTATGGGACTTTCTTCAGGAAATATATATATATATATATATATATATATATATATATATATATATATATTGAAACTAATATTTTGACTTTACTATATAGAAAGTCAGCAGCCATATGCAAAACTCATGCCTCCCAACATTGGGAGGGCCAACTTGCATCACCATCAATTTTTATAATGGGCATGTTTGCCCAGATAGGCAATGTGTCTGCCTACTGAAGTTACGTGCCCACCTGGCATCAAGAATGCCAAGCTGACTGACTTCCTTTCTGGCCAGCTTTCAACACAGAAGACCATTGCAGAGTGTGCTGATATATTATTCCCCTCCATGCAGCCTGGGGATGGTTCCTTGGTGTCTTTTGTGGCAAAACCGACCACGCCACTGGGCATTGGAGAAGACTGATTGCCAGCCTCCTGCCATGTAACTATTGCCCCTGGGATGTATTGCCTTTTAAGACATGATTTGGGCATAATGGATTTGTGTTGTGCTGCTGCTGGCCCCTTATGAACCATCTGGGGACATACTGTGGAGTTACTGGGTGGCCACCATTTCATGTATCAGAGGCACATGGTGAGAACAATGGATGAAGCACATGGTGAGAACAATGGATGGCGGCCTTTTAACTCACAGACACTGTTTTGACTTTTCTACATGGTACCATCTCGCCGGTATTTGGTGCACAAAGACATCGTTCAGTAGTTTTAAACTACAGAACAGGGGACACATTTAACAGTAATTATTTTTCATATAGCCTGTATATGTTCTGCGGAATCTGCATTAAACCGTATCTTCCAAACTACTGAACGGATCTGGGTGAATTTTGGATATGTGGTTCACCCAGATACCCCGGTTCTGAGGATATATTTTATGGGGTTATTTGCATGTTTTGGTGTGATATGTTTTATAATACTGTATTTCTCTGCCTGTGATAATTATATTAACCATTGTGTTCAGTAATCATATCACACGCAGAGGGGAGGATTTTCTGTGGGAGTGTCTGTGTGTATTGGGCGGATTGATTGGTTGTATTTCAAAGCCCTGTGGGCAGTACTATGCTTGTAGAATGTGAATAAAAGAGGCTGTATGTGCCACTACAGACAGTTCTACTTCACCCTCAATTTGGAGTGCCGTCTCTTATTGGGGGAATCTGCTACAAGGGATTGCTATGCTCTGCATACTACCTTCTTATAGTCACTGCTAAGCTCTTGTAAGAGCCTGTTCTGTTTTTTGCTCTCTGAAGGAGTCTTCTGTGGTTATGGTGTCTGCTGGAGTGGTTATGGTGTCTGCTGGAGTGCTCACGAAGCGCTAGGAGCATCCTTCAACTGAGGTACCCAGTCGGGGTGCCCGTCGATCCGTTACATCTTTGAATGTAGGTCAACAGGGTCCAAATCAGCATTGCAGAACAGGATACTACATTAGGGACAGTCTCGCTGAAAGTGGGATAGTTGGTTAGGACAAGTACAACGAAACGGTAAATCACCCAGAACACATGCCCATTGTGCTGCATTGGGAAGTCTGTGATTGGACCTCTACAGAACGTCTAGGCTGGGTTAGATGGGGAGGGAATGCAAAAACTTTTGGAAGCTGTTTTTAGATATAACCCAAATGAAAAAAACAACAACATAATTAAATGCATATATAGTGTGTCTCATTAATTCTGTAAATATGTAAGTCATCATGGATTTACACCCAGCCAAAGACATTAACTAGGCTGAGTGTCGCTTTCTGTAAGAGTTTGTGTGCGTTTTTTTTTTTAATGTGGATGTGCATGAAATATGTTAATAGCAGTGCTTTCACCTTTAATCGCTGGTATACTTAAGTCACATTTCCATCACTGCATCTCAGCTATCAAATGGTCTTGGAGCTTGTGATGTTTCTATGATTTGTCTTTTATTAAACTCACTCAATATTCCAGTATGGAAAGCAGTAATGTAATAAAGAATGCAGTTTTTAGGCCAGCCTATGAGAAAAGTATTGCACATAAATTCAGATAAGCCCTCTGCTGTCAAACCATATCTGTCTTCTGTCTCTTGCATAGCTCACATAATGGCAGCAATTTGAGTTGGCCACAGCTTTAATATAATTGAAAACCATCCCATAAAATTGAGAATGGTCCCTAACAATGTAATATCTAGGACAGGGTCTTAATTTTATTCCCATATTGGAAAAAGCTATGGAATCCATTATTATACTTGCTCAACAAAAATGTCAGCCTGGTCAAGGAATAAAAAAAAACAATACCCAAAGAAAAAAAACAACCTTCTTTTTCACAATATCTTTGTGTGTTAAATATAATACAATATTTTTCTGTCTTATGTATCGGTTTATATTAGTCTATGCATATTTTTAATACTGGATATCAGTGACATTTAAACTTCACAATTTTCCCAAGTTTTCCTCTGAATATTTTCTTTCTTAAAATCATATACACACACACACACACATATAAATTACTTTTTATTTTAGTTTTTCCACATTTTATATTAAAGGGACGCTATAGTAACCAAAACAACTTTAGCTTACTGAAGCAATTTTTACATATTGATCATGCATCTGAAATTTCACTGCTCTAGTCACTACCATTTAGGAGTAAAATCAATTTTGTTTCTGTTTATGCAGCCCTGGCCACACCTCCCCTTTCTATGACTGACACAGCCTACATATAAACAAAACTGTTTCATTTTCAATCAAATGTAACTTACTTTAAAAGTTTGTATCTCATGCTCTGTAAATATCGCTTTAATAACATTCAAGAGGTTCCTGCAGGTTCTAGCATGCAATTAGCAGAGCAGGAGATAAGAAATTCTTGTTTAAACAAAACATGCAACAAGGAAGTGTAAACATTAGATGACTCTTGACAGAAAGTGCTTAGGAAGTATGTGTAAGTCACATGCAGGGAGGTGTGCCTAGCATTGCAAAGTAATTTAATTCCTAAATGGCAGATAATTGAGTAGTGAGACTGCAGAGGCATGAGCTATACACAAAAACTGCTTCATTAAGCTAATGCTGTTTTGGTCACTATAGTGTCCTTTTAATGCAAAATTAACAGATTTATTTTAACTAAAAACGGACAGATTTCTACAGAGCTCCAGAGGTGGCGGGGACATTTTATTTTGTATTTAAATTGTGTGCACACTGTAGTATCTCATGCACATCAATTAGTAGATTGTGCCCACAAGATATGTAATGTGTGCGCCTGCTTTTGGTATTTTGTGGGTACAATATAGTTAATGCAAGTACATAATCTATGAAATCATGTGCACCTATCTCTCTCCCATGCATCAGCCTGCTCTGGTTTCTGGCTGAGCTCCAACATGGTGGGAGAGTTGGCTTGTCTTTGCAAAGCTGGATTTACACCTCCAGTATCAAAGGGGTTAAACTCCATATGTGCTGCATATACAGACTCCAGGTGCCATGAAAACATCAAATCAATAACGTGTTCATGGTGTTTTGGGTTAAATTCCATATGTGCTGCATATACAGACCACAGGTGCCATGAAAACATCAAATCAATAAAGTGGTCATGATGTTTTGGGTTAAATTCCATGGGTGCTACATATACAGACTCCAGGTGCCATGAAAACATCAAATCAATAAAGTGTTCATGGTGTTTTTGGTTAAACTCCATATGTGCTGCATATACAGACTCCAGGTGCCATGAAAGCTTCAAATCAATGAAGTGGTCATTGTGTTTTGGGTTTTAACATTTTCAGTTTTTGTAATTGAATTCAGCCCATAGATTACACATTTTAAACAGAGAAATATTTTTCATTTGATTTTGGCTTAAAAAATGCAGAACTACATACATATTCCATCACGCAGATAAGCTGTTGGTTGCCGCTTTAAACATAGATACTTAGATTCTTTAATGCACTGAAATAAATAAAGAATAAGAGATTTTTATATAGCCATACCACTTGATAAGCAAGAACATTTTCTAAAATTCATATTCTGAGCTTGGCTTTGGGATTTTATATGTCTTGCATTTCGAAATGCTCAGAGATTATATAGCTATTTGAATAAAATATATAGTTTTGTTTTTCTGATGCTTACATGATGGTGCGATGAATCCCCAGAGAGCAGCACAAGGATCTGTGCATATCAATACTCTAGTGGAGGGGTAGGGAACCTTTTGTACTCCAGTGGTTGTGGACTACATCTCCCATAATGCACTTACAGCCATAATGATGGCAAAGCATCAGGGGTGATGTAGTCCAAACCATTTGGGATGTTGAAATGTATACATTTCAGACAAATATTGGTTTACAATGTAGCTGTCATGGAATTATTTGCCATAGTAATATATTCATTCTATGCAAAAGATACTAAAGTTCATGGTCAGAGTCAAGGTTAAAACGTATAATGATTTTTATTATAATCACTTATATATTACATGGTGACTGTCAATGTATAGTGCTCTGTTAATAGCATACAGAGCTCAGCTCATAACAGATCATTAAGCACATTTTAGCTCCAGACAACATTTCAGTAAATACAAAGGTCCATAAATTGTATTGACCTTTTCCTCCACTATGAGTTATCTTCATTAATTGATGGCACCATGAAATGGCCTTTTCACCTATGTTTCCTTGCAAGCCATTGTCATTTATGTGAACCTATGAATGTGTGTAAAAAGGAATCACTTGGAAACCTATTTAGTCTATCACTGAATGTGGTACAATAATGCACACGGAATTGTAAGTATACACTTACAATTATGAACTGTTCCTTGCCGTTAAGAGAAAAGAGAGGAAAAAATTAAAATAAAACTCCTTAGACTTATTGTTTTACAGTTGTACCTGTTCAATTAGTTTGAACTTGCATTCAAAATTACATTTGCCATTTCTTTATTGCCAGATGTATTGTATTCATGACACTTTGTTCCATCGTTTTGCTAGTTGAGCTGTTAACAAGATGGAACACAATGTAATTTACATTATTACTGAGAAGCCCGCAAACCTTTACCACCAAATATATGCAGACTGTATGTTCATGCTGCATAAGTAAAGTATTTGAAAGAAAGTAACAGAAAGTAGCTTCATGTTGGAGGAAAGCAAAGAACACAAGGTTCTACGTCTCTGTGTACACACCTGTATGCGCTGCCCCCAGAGTGGAAAAGAAAGGGGGGGGGGGAATTAACAGGTGCCACACAGGGACTAGTGTACCGAAATGAGACTCCAGGTATCTAGAAGGGGCTTAACCCCAAGTAAACAAAAAACAATAGACAATGAGAAATGCAGTCCGATATTAGCCCAATAGAGAAGAACGTAAGGGAATTCTATTGCTATACACATAAGCCTGTGTGGATACCCAACAGACCACCTAGTGTGATGCATAAATTACCTATGATGTATAATTATACATCATAGGTAATTTATCATAGGTAATTTATGCATCACACTAGGTGGTCTGTTGGGTATCCACACAGGCTTATGTGTATAGCAATAGAATGCCCTTACGTTCTTCTCTATTGGGCTAATATCGGAGTGTTCTGTCCCCTTGCCGTTCGCGCACCCACCCACCTGAGTCCGATGGTGATGTATAATTATACATCATAGGTAATTTATGCATCACACTAGGTGGTCTGTTGGGTATCCACACAGGCTTATGTGTATAGCAATAGAATGCCCTTACGTTCTACTCTATTGGGCTAATATCGGAGTGTTCTGTCCCCTTGTCGTTCGCGCACCCACCCACCTGAGTCCGATGGGCGGGGTAATAGATAGATGCCATTGAGGACATCTCCATACTAGGTCACGCCTTCGGACGTGACTTCGCCCACTATAGGAATTGCCATCATTACGGTCAGACCACATTGACGTCGGGTCACGTGGTCGGCATGAAGATCCGCCCCTATGCACACCCAGAGGTCCGCATCGATGCGGTGTCAGGATCTTCATTAAGGGCATAGCGTACAGCTGAGAATCCACTCCCCTAGATCCCATTGGTTAAGGTACTCATTTCTCCTGGCACATATTTTGTATTTAAGAGACCTCTGTATCAGTTTGAAGTTGGCCCCTGATGAAGGTGCATCTCTTTAGCACCAAAACGTGCATTGGGCATTTCTCTTCTCATATCATAGATATGAGCACTGGGCACTGGTGGATGTAGCACCATGATTTTGCACTGTATTTAATTTATTTCTATTTCTGTTCTATGCCTGTCTAGTTAGATTAACAGGGAGAGAGGCTTTTTAATTTAATTTAAACTATCAGTCTATTTTTTGACTGGTTTTTCATTGTTCAATTACCTCTACCTTCCTATCTATCTGCAATAGCTCTATCTTGAGCCTATGTTATATATATTTGAATACTAGACATTTCCCAGGAAAGACAATTGTATGGGACTTAATTTTTTGGATACTCATACCCCAATAGCAAATTATAATAAAGCTGATAATTAGGGTGGAGCTATGGTATAGGTTACATCTTGATATCCCTATCTATTACATCCTTGGTTGGCATGGAATTTCAGTACCACTTGTATATACTTTATTTATTTTTTACTACTTTCTTATTATAGGTTTCTAACAGCATTTATAGATTAGTAAGCCAGGGTCTGGACTACACTCTACCGTTATATATATTTCCAGGTTATGCAGTTATCTTAAGTACATTCTGAGACGGACTGCATTTCTCATTGTCTACTGTTTTTTAGCTTCATGTTGTCCTACATTATTCATATTTAAAATCCCAAATTAATCATTTTATAGATATCTTCAGGGTTAACATCGGGGGCAGAAGCAGTACAGAGAGTAGCCCGATCAAGTGGCCAGCAGTGTTTGAGTTCTTTATCAGAGGCGAGACTGTACAGCTCCCTTGTGGAAGATGTATTATCTTAAATATCCCAGAATGGCTATGGAGTTAATGTAATACTAGTAGCTGAGGGGTCACAGGCAAGGCAATTTCTGGAGGGCTTAGGAATATGGCATATCACCGCCCTATCATTTCCACAGTGCGTTGCCACATTCAGGATCACTTGCAGTCTAAAATGTAGTTTAAAGTAGAACTGCCAGAGATGATGGAGAGCAGGAGATATATTTATGCCGCTTAATTTCTAGTCTAGTCTAGATGTTAGGGATCTATGGATCTGCATGTGTGTAACTCTGTGTATGTGTCTGAACATGCGTCTATTTGACAGTGTGTGTCTTAATATGTCTGTGTATGTCTGACTGTGTGTCTGACAGTATGATTGTATATGTCTGACCATGTGTGTGTCTTACATTGTGTATCTGTGGATTTATGTGTGTGTGGTGTTGAGGACATTATGTTTGTTTGTCTGACAGGTGCATCTGTTTGTATTCTGGAAGACTATGTGTCAGTAGTGATGTCCCGAACGGTTCGCGAATGGTTCGCAACGGACGGTTCGCCGAACAGTTCGCCACGGACTCATCATTGAGTAAACTTTGACCCTGTACCTCACAGTCAGCAGACACATTCCAGCCAATCATCAGCAGACCCTCCCTCCCAGACCCTCCCACCTCCTGGACAGCATCAATCTTGAAGCTGCATTCTTAGTGAGCTGTCCAGGAGGTGGGAGGGTCTGGGAGGGAGGGTCTGCTGCTGATTGGCTGGAATGTGTCTGCTGACTGTGAGGTACAGGGTCAAAGTTTACTCTATGATGAGTCCACGGCGAACCGTTCGCGTACCGTTTGGGACATCACTATGTGTCAGTGATTATCCAGGTCCAAGACCATAACCATTTATATATTTATTTTTCTAATCTGACCCAAGATTTCAGATAGCAGCAATGGATATCTCATGCTTGTAGGATAAGATTTTTTTTTGGTTTCTACTTATGATGGTTTACTGTTCAGAGATATCTACAAATATGAAAATATGACAAATTGCACTTTTTAAATTTTAAATATTTGTATTAATTGGTTTATTGTTGGTGGAGATAAAGTTTTAGAAGTCATATACAACAGCCCTAGTAGTTTTTGTACTTAGGCTAACCCTTTAACAAGTAAACCTAAAATTAAAAAATGCATCTACAATTATATATTATGTATTTAAATAATATTAAACAATTGCATATTAAATAATAATAGACTCCCTTTAGATTGCTGGCACTACATGTGTCACTGATTCATAGGTGAAATCAAAGTTCATTTTACTGCCATAACAGTTTTACTAAATATTTAAGAAACATAAAGCTAATGGAAAAAAATGGTAAAAAAAAAATATATCTAAAACTATTACAAAATAAAAAAAATAAAAATATTTGGTTCTGATGATATAATATAGAACAAACAAAAAATAAATTAAGCTATCAACTAATAAGCAATTTATTACATTAAAAAGGACAAAAGAGGACCCAGGATATATACAAAGCTTTTTCAATATAAATTATCATTTGTTTTAAATGTTTTAAAGCAGTTTTTTTTTTTTTTTTTTTTACAAATGCCATAGTAGTATGTGGATACACAAACAAAACTAATTACATTGTGATAGCTGTAGAAAAAGATGACTTAGTAGACATCAAAAAGGAAACTTTTTTTCAGGTAGAGTTTTTGCTATGCTGAACATCAATTATACACAGCATGGATATCTGTCTACCTATAATAACATAACATCAAGACTAACAAAAGGGCATTGAAGAGCACCGTATGGTGTTCAAATGAATGATGAGATGGCGATACAATCCCTGTTTGGACCATCAGCATGGGACTCGTGATGATTATGATTACAGACACACTTTACTCAGTAAGGAAGTCACACTTGAGCAATAACCCATATGTGTGCAAGGGCACCACCCCCTAGCATAGCTCAGCCAGACTTCTCGGTTTAGTATTTCAAATGCAGAAATACTAACGTGGCTACATAGTGTGACACTGAGAGGTGGAGAGCATCCTGAACAGCAGGCCTTTGGATCCTTTGCATGTAAGGGCACTAGGGAGATCTGACACCTGTTCCTCTATGGTAAGATGAACAATCTTTCTTCCAGCTCTACAAACAAGAAGAAAAGATTAACTGACTTTAACCATACATATGGTATTGTGATATTTGCTTTCAGTAGCAAACCAAGTTTCATGGGACCAAAAAAAAAAATTCACACACATTTTCTCAGTTATTTTTAATTAGCAGATTTCTCAAAGGCATTATCTTACATCTGTATAGAATATTTTATACACTCTGCAAAACATACTCACACTTTAACCCTTTTCACAAAGAACAGCAACATTATTTAACGACCCATTTACCTTATTTAATGGCAAACTTCAATATAACGTAATTAATGGATTGCATTTCCTGCGGTGAGATTTATTTGCTAAACTAAAATATATGGAGAATTGTTAACGGACTGAAATTTAGTCCACAAAACTTAAATGCAAGAATTATTCAACAGGAATATTTTTCCTCCAATGCATTTTGGTCCAAAAGTTTTTAAGAAAAGATCGCTGCTGAAAATTGATGTCTCAGTCCACCAACATTAGGTTTTAAGAAAATATAAAACTGACTACACTTTAACCATTTGTATCATATATATATATATATATATATATATATATATATTTATATATATATATATATATATATATATATATATATATATATATATATATATATATATATATATATATATATATATATATATTTAATGATTTAATGCCTGTTATCACTAAACTCTGAATCTCTATATTATAGAAGATAATTTCACTATTCAAGTTAAAACATTCACAGAGAAAACCATAAATGAGATGTATAAACATATGTCATGAACCCAATCTTCGCTAAAAGTAGAGATACAGAAACCATGTACATGAAACCCCTCTTGCCAATACTGATACCCTATGCATGTTTGTCAAGAGTGATTTAAATATCATAGAAACTTCAGAATCAAAACCAGCTGCACAAGAAAAAAACAAAATAAAAAAATCTAATGATCCCTGAGCGCTCATTCTAAATCCAGATACACAAAAGAGTGCGGCTCACAACACGATCACTCAATCCTCGACAGGACATTTGTTTTGGAAACAGGTTCATAAAATTAAGCATAAGTAATCAGACTCATGCTTGATGAAGGAGAAATCTATCCTTTCAAAATATGGACTTGATGGATTAATGTAGTCTTCAGGAAAATATTGATCAACACTGATTGTACAAGGAGATTTTTTTTTTTTTTTTTGCTCAGCATGAATTACAAAAAAAACACCTACAATGCCACAACAGCATGCCATGCATAGTGATATCAAACATCTGAAAACTTTGGTATTGCATTAAAAAACCAATAGAACAATTTTTAGTAAGAAGCACACATGTCTGAATGAGAAAGATGTAGCCACACAACAGAAACATATATAGATATGAGCTTTTTAGATGGTGTGGAAACAATACCACTGGGTGTTAGATTGCTAGAGTGCAGCTGTACCTTTTTATATAAGCTTAGAGCACAGTTAAAGAGAGCAAAATTAAGCATAATAAAACAAATACCTAAAACAAAGACTTAAAGAACTCAGCTATTCAGACATATAGGAGGTTATGTAGATCAATGGCTCATGATGAGACAGCCTATTCCTAAATCTGGAAAGTCAAAATTTGGAAGTCTAGAATTGCCATAATATAGACCAGGACCGCAAGGCTCATTACAAGCCCTGTTACTTACCGTCCTGCAGCTCCTGTCAGCTCCCTTCTCCTCCGTGCAGCTCCCTGTCTGCTCCGTTCTGCTTACAGTGTAAGTCTTGCGACACCCGTGGCCATCAGAGCCCGTGGCAACGCTCCGCGCGGCATGCAGACCGCAAGACTTTCACTGTAAGCAGAACGGAGCTGACAGGGGAGCTGCACGGAGGAGAAGGGAGCTGACAGGAGCTGCAGGAAAGGTAAGTAACAGCACGGTGCCAGCTCCCCCACTGCACAGCCCATCCACTGGACCACTAGCGATTAACATAACCCCCCTCCCTGGCCAGGCAACAAGCATTGAGGGGGGACAAAAAACAATTAAATAAAAAAAAAAATATTAAAATAAAATAATAATATTAAAATAATAATATTAATATTAAAATAATATTAAAATATAATAATATTAAAATAAAATAATAATATTAAAATATAATAATAATAATAATATTAAAATAAAATTATTAAAATAATAAAAATGCCCTCCCCTCACCCAGTTTACACAGACTACACAAACACACACACACACACACACACACACACTGCATTCACACACACTGCATTATATGCACACACTGCATTATATACACACTGCATTCACACAAACACACACTGCATTATAGACACACACTGCATTATATACACACACTGCATTCACACAAACACAGTGCACTATAGACACATACTGCATTATATACACACACACTGCATTCATTATATAAACACACTGTAAATAAATATTCAATTCATGTAATTTTATTGGGATCTAATTTTATTAGAAATTTACCAGTAGCTGCTGCATTTCCCACCCTAGGCTTATACTCGAGTCAATACGTTTTCCCAGTTTTTTGTGGTAAAATTAGGGGGCTCGGCTTATAGTCGAGTATATACGGTAAACACTGAGATGAGAGTGGGATATGATGAGAAAAGCTGCCAGGAAATGTTACCAGTAAATATCTGTGGATAAAATAGAAGAAATTTATCAAGGAAATTCAGTCTTATTGAACTGTCGAAGGACTAGACACTGGCTGAGAAATTAATAACCTTTAGTTCCCAAACATGAAACTCATTACATGATTTATCATGGTCATGTTTTACAAATTAACAACATGAATGCTAGTTTTAACCTTGAAAAACAGATAACTGAAAATACAGAATAGATAACATGTCTAGAAAAGTTATTATTTCACATACATAATACAATTCTTGTGCAAAGTTTTATTTGACATATATAGATTCAGAGGAAGGTAAGCTTAATTATGTTTACCATTGTCTGACACTATTTGTGCATTGCTGTTACGTAGTGTGTTATAATACAGCCTTTGGAGAATTATCAATATACATGAGGCTGGAAGATTCAACCATTCTAGGTGGTTCACCTCTGTGGTGCAGTCATTTCCGATGTTCTGTATAGCTGTAACTCATTGGGAGGACTTGGAGGGTTAGAGTCATAAATGTGGGCCTCTTAGCCCTGAATCTCACCAGCTGGCTGTGGAGTAGTGTTGATGCTTCTTCTGAACTCTCTACTACTCTATTATAGAAAGCTAAAGCAGCACAGTAAATGTGCTGCACAGTAAATTCAGCAATGCAAGGCTCTAAATAAACTGAATGCTCTGCTTCTGACTAGCACTGAATGTGGAGTATGGACCACAGATCTACATCCATCCGTCTGGCAATAGCTGCCTGCAAATCAACCGGTGAGCTGTATCCAAGGAATAGGATCTCAATGGAGGTAAAGAGAGTCATATTGTGGAGGGATCATGCACCACACAGAAAAGGGCAAGTGGGGTGCACAGAGTAAGGGTTAGAAACAAAGGCACAGAGAAATAGAGGTTTGAAGTAGAGATTGAAACAAGGGTAAGGGAGGCAGAACAAAAATATATGGAAGAGAAACAATTAAGTAAGTAATGGTTAAGTAATTAGTGGTAGGATTAGAATTGGTGGGAGTATGGCAACTGGGTGAGTAGAGATGGTGTCTAAGTTGTTAGGGAATTGAGTAAATGTGGGATAGGAAGACCTGGAATGCCAAAATAAAAGTATGCTTTCAGACTCTCAATATGATCCTTTATTTTAAATGTGAAGTAAATGGTAGATGTTTGAACTTGGAAAATAACATTTCCTTTTTTCTCATATCATTTGAGATTTTATTCATATTAAATTATGTTTCTTATATAAATATTTGATGTGAAATGAAAGCTCTCTTTCTCTTAAACAAAATGATATACAATAAGTGTGGGTGCACTTAATAAACGTTAATGAAAAAGGTAAATTATGGTTGAACAAACATATAGCTCAGATTCCAGGTTTTGTTTTGGTCAGAACTTGTACAATTGCCTCCATTCTTAAGGAGTTAAACAAGCCAGCAGCTCTACGGGTGGTACCATTTCCCAGAACAAAAAAAAAAGAAAACAGAAAAAGAAAAAAAACATAAAACTAGGAATGATTTGGAGCAGCTGCATCGTGATTTGCTTCATTTGTTACCTTTCCGAAAAAGCTTGGCGAGGCAGAAAGAACAAGTCTGCAGAATCCACCATTTATATATTTATTTTTCCAAACAATTATATATTAGCTGCAGAACAAGACTCCTCTTTTGCAGTTATTGCAAACAGAAACAAATTTGTTGACACAATAAAACACCCAGTGGAGGATGAAACAAAATACAATCAATTTTGAAGAGAACTTAGTCCAATTCTATGGCCCATTAACCCCTTAGTGCCTGGCTATGTAAAAAAAAAAAAAAAAAAGATGGAACATTATAAAAAAAGTATCCAAATAAGTTTTACATTTGTAAAATAAGTAGAGTGTGTCAATTTAAATGATATACAGTATACGTTAAGACATGAGTCATAGTTTTATATCTATGTGACTGCACAGCACATTGCCCTCTTTAATGGGAAAAAAATAGTATGACATGGGTCACTCTTTGTGGGCACATGAGGGGCATTAAAAACCCTTAACAGAAAGTCAGATAGTATTATTATTATGCCTAAAGACTGATATTGATTTTTTAAACACAGAAGGATGAAGAGTTTAACGATACTTACCAGTAAGATATCTTAATGGGTTTATTGAAGTAAGTAATGCTTTTCAATAACAATCATTGGAACATAAACCTCAAAAATGAATAAAACTTAATAGAAGCACATATCTTGCCTAGATTATGGTTTCTATGACTATTGTAGCTACTCTGGAGAAAAGTTCTGAATAAGGTCTAATGCCCATGGATAGGATTTAAAGTTAAAGAGAAAAAAATATTATGAACCATTTAGCAAGCTATACCTGAATACACAAAAAAAATGATTATCCAGTTGTTTTACTGATGCAATTATGTACTATTTTCCATGACAGTTCTCAGACCTTTTTGAGTGTAAATATAGCTACTAAGGTAGGTCAAAACTGGTTACTATCACTCCTTCTACACCCAACATTTTGGTGGGGGTCATGGTTGAATGGTACGTGATAAGGAAACTAGTGATCTATTGCAAGACTCACCTAGTACCAAGAGTTACAGAAATGTCTACAGAAAATAGACAATGTATGTATATTATATAATGCATAACAATTCATTGCTTTGCAGATAAAAAGCAGAAAGAGACAAAGATTGTCACGTTCAGTTTTCAAAGTTCCATTAGCACCAACTCTTGCCTGGTGCATTGCACATAGAATTGGACATCTTATCCTTATGGAAATCTATACATCTGACAAGTGACACTATACACATACTTGAGTTAATAACCCACAATACTGGATACATAAGTAAAGATAACTATTAGTCTGTTATACAGCTCTCTGAAATTGTAATTTTTAAATATGTGCATTGTTTTGATGATTTTTTATAATGAATATCAAAATGTACTTAAGTTATTGTAAACCTTTTCAATGTAATTGTAGAGTACTGTTTGGTTAAAGAAACATCATAGTATTAGGAATACAAACATGTATTCCTTGCATTATAGTGTCCTGTAGCTGTTTAGGTGTCCTGACCCCCTCCAAGTTCATGAAGAATGTACATTTACTTACCTTTTATCCATTGCCGCACTGCTCTGTACCTGGCCACATTGCCTCCTTGGCTCAGCTCATCAATCTTGATCATCTTAGCCAATCCAATACTTTCTACTAAACTTCTGTGTTTTACGTTGGAGTATTTAAACTACAGGACCATTACACCCTGACCACTTTATTGAGATAAAGTGGTCTGGGTGCATTTACTGAGTGCCACATAACCTCCAACACATAATTATTGAAACTGGCTAAATAAAAATTGCCATTCTGATAGAGGGAATTGTATTAATGCAAATCCATCCTGTAATGTGTTGTGTAACAAGAACAAAGTAGTTTGGTCCCCAGCTTGGGATCCAGACCTGTCCTGTTACACTATTCTACATGGCCCCCACCCATGCCTTCCAGGCAGGTATTGACCTCTCTGTCCTCTCCCTTTTCCTTTTCCAGACAAGTATTAATCTCTCTTCCTGTACTGGCTCCTGATACTTCCTCTACAAAGGCATATGCAGGTCACAGGCCTATCTCATGCTTAGCAGTTCCCAGGACCAGAGAATAGTGCATCCAAAAAGCAGGTCCTACGACTCTGCTTCTTGACCAGCCATTGTCAACTTTACATCTAGACAATGACATTTAACGTTCAATAAATTACAGAAAACATAATCATTTGGCATCATACAGATAACCACAAAAATATAATTATTCAAAGTAGAGGGAGATAGGAGAACCATCATGAATGCAAGTACTTGAAAATGGATGCTTCCAAGATAGAGATTCTGATGTCTTTGTCCCACAATTGCAGACTAACCAGGTATCAGATCTCAAATGGTTTGTGCCGGAGTTTGCTGACAAATAATTTCCAAAATGTTCATTCAATACAGTCTCCATACACAAGTCACATGCAAGACCCACACGAGTCATAGTCATTGCCACACATTCCAGTTGGTTATACTTTCAGGTCCTGCAACAGCCAATGTAAGTTTAATCAGGTCACTTCCCATAAAGACCTCAGTAGGCAAGTCATTGATGATGCACACTTTAATTTTCATTGCTGGAATTGGGCAATGTGTCCATCCCCTCCCCCTCCCCTTCCTGGTACTTGGATACTTCAAGAATTAATCAGAATTAGGTAGCTTCTGTATCTGCCAGTATGTGGGCACTCTCCCTTGCTACCATTCTGATATTCCATGGTCTGTGGCTGTGTATCTTGCATGATGAAGAACTACTTCTAATATGCCCCCTTTGCTCACTGGAGTAACAGAATATGTCTCCTCTCAAACATCATAGAGCAGTAGTGAGGTCCAATCTTGTCCCAGTAGAAATTCTGTGGACAGTTTTGCAAAGTTCAGGGGTTCTTTTTCAGTTAATCTATCTTAACCAGCTCAAATCCTAGAAATATATAGTAATTCCACCCTTTAAATTTTGTTATATAATGATTAGGGGTCTTTTATATCCTGTAACGCGTGTGGATGACAAGCATTATAAAATAGAATTTGCATTATACAATACAGCTTGATCTCTTGATCTGATTATGTTAGTACCCCACAGATCTCCATCATCTCTGACAGTTCTCTGCTTAGCATCCATTAATCACATATTATTGTTATACAAGATATTCACTGAAACAGATTGAAAACTAAATTGCAAAATGTAGGCAAAAATATCTAAGTTTGAAAAATTCTTTAACTCATTTATAGTCATATAGTATATACCAACTAAATCCTTATACTAATTATATGTATAAATCACTGTATCTTTTTATAGCAGCAGGGAGAATTACATAAGTTTGTAACTGTCTATCTACATATTGTCTCTTCCATAAAAAAAAAAAGTTATTTCTAAAACTACATAGTGCTCTAACAATTTTCTTTTTTCTTTTTTGGCAAATGAGAAACTATTAAACAGACTGGTGCACTTTCACAAATTATTTTCTCAAAGCGAGCTGGCACTGTGCCAATCATTTTAGGCCAGCCTCCCCATTTTGGTTCTTGTACAATGTATATAGCATGATGTTATTACATAGAATTAAATCCCATGCTTATTATTCCGTTAAAGTGCTTAGTCTGATAAAATACTTCATGATTTCTAATTACATGAAATCCTCATTAAAACCTAATTAAATTACCATCATTACTGAAACACCTGTTTTATAGACAAAAAAAAAGTTCACATTTCCGAATAATGTAAAAAATGTTATTTATTGGTCTTAACTATGTTATTAAGGTGAAACTATAAATACAGAAATTAAATTCAGTCTTTAGGTGCGAATTATTTTTAGTTTTCATTATTTTTTGAGAAACAGACAGCTGGTCCACAGATTGTTAATTTACTTCATTTTATTTATGATTTAAAAAAGTGAAAAAGAATCAACTTTTTAAAAAAAAACTATTTCTATAAAGCTATTATAATTTGATTATAATGAGAGTAATTTACTACACAACACATGAGTGGGTAATATGGATTTACTTACATATGGCAATGCAGTTAATATTCACTTACTAACTTGTAATATAAAAAGTGCCACATACCAAAGAAAAAAATAAAATCATATCTCGAGCAAAGCCCTTAGGCTTAAAGATTGGTTTCTCTGAGATAAGAAAATCTCCAGAAGAAGGAGAAAAAGATATGAGATCATTAAGATCAATGGAGCGTTTGTTTGGAACCAATGTATAAAAGTATCCAAAAAGAAGTTAAGCTGTTAAAAAGTAATGTTTAGAATATTCAAGGATTTTCTAAGAAAAACTCAAACGTAAAGTGAAATCCAATATATTTGGAAAAGAATAAAGTGAAGGACAAATAAAGTGGCACTAAACTTTAAAATTACCATTTTCTTCTTTGATACATTAATTTGTCATGATGTTAAAATAGTGAGAACACATTTGCATGTACTTTTTAATTTTAATTGAGTGCTGCTAAACCCTCTCTTCAAGTCCCACCTAACAGTCCAGGATTTATGGATTACCCAGGTGTGTCTAAGGTGTTTAAAAAAACAAAAACACACCTTTTAGAGCAGGCTTCCCCAAACTCCGGCCGTCCAGATGTTGCTGAACTACAACTCCCATGATTCTATGAATGTGATAGATAGGCTGAGAATCATGGGAGTTGTACTTCAGCAACATCTGGAGGGCCAGAGTTTGGGGAAGCCTGTTTTAGAGTCTAATTTTTTTTTCTTTTTCTAATCACCTTAGACACACCTGGTAATCCCTAAATCCTGGACTGTTAGGTGTGCCTTGAGGAGAGGGTTGAGGAGCACTGCTTTTTAGGATATGTGCCATTGCATATTTACTTTGAATGTAAAACATAGAGCTAGATCTGGGGTGGGTATTTTGTCACTGTTTTATCAAGGAAACATTCATAAATCTATATGTAATAAAATACATCTTAAGTGGATCCCAAGTGCTTATTTCATAAGAGAAAAAATGAGTTTATTTACCAATCACTCAAAAGTGAACTGACAAAAAAATTGCAAATTCAGTCTTAAACAGCCAAGCTGTCAGCAGCTGAGATGGACAATATTTTCAAATGATCTATTTTTGCCTGCATTTTGCAGTTCAGTTTTGATTCCACTCAGTTCAGTGTTTAGTGACTTTTCTTTCCAAGGTAACAGTGAGCAAAACTCTCCTTTTAAAAGCTGATGTGAAATGATTTGCTCAGATTTGATCAACTCTAAATGAGCCTTATAGTCGCCCTATAAATGCTTCTATTAAAGCTTGGTGATTCTTTAAGTATCTTAGAATATCTTCCAAACTCATTTTAAAGAATGTCTATTATTGACTAAACTAGGTTTTAGCAAGATCATTGTTTATTGGGTTTTATAAAAGGAGAAATTTAATTTTCAGGATATTATACCACTGAATAAAACATTCCAAATCACCTATAACGTCTGTTAACAACTTTTTCATGCAATGCTCCATTTTCTTTTAAATGTATATTAAAGATAAAGCAGACTATATCACAATTTAGTATAGTTCTAGCACAGCCAGGGAGTCAGGGGAGATTTACAAAAATGTTCTAAAAAGTAGTGCAAAATATAAAAGGGAAGGAATCGCTAATAGAATTTGCCTGCCGGTCCCACTGGTTTCCATGGTGATTGCCCCTCTCTCAGTACTTTAGATAACTTTTTAGAACAGAACACTTTGATAAGAAGGTTTTTAATTGTGATATGAGATGTGATATACAAAATATATGCTAAAATAAATAAAACAGGTAAAATTCTTGGTACAGCAATGTTGTTTCTCCAACTACTTTGCCCTTTATTGTTAAATTGTGCTCTTTCTAAATATTCTAGTGAAGTCATTGTTGGTCTGAAATTAAACTTGTTTCTTACTTTTTTAATTAGACTGCCTTACTGTGTTATTGCGCTATAATTAACTTAAGATATGATGACAGATGTGAAATTAGATATACATTACCCATGCATAGTGTCATTTTAGATATAAAGCAACTTGTTTACATTAAGAAACTTACTAAATTAAATGTTTCACCAAAGCTTTTAGTTTATTGCCAAGACACAATATAAATCATACATTTTAGATTCTTTTGCAAAACAATTCCCTTTAGTGGAAAACATGTTAAATTTGCTTTTGAATGATATATTTACATAGTATCTGAATGCAGACGTTTATAACAAGTTTTCCTTGATGTCTGTCATTCAGAGGCACTTTTGGGAATTGCAATTCCCATGACGTTTGCTGATAAAATTATAAAATATCATAGCATCTCTATCCTTTAATGTAACTAACAAATAAACAAATGATGATAAATATTATTGGCCCTCTTATGACTCCCATATAACATTGAGAAACTTCCATGCCACTTACATAGCAGACTTTTTAGATGCAATGTTTGTGCCGTTCACAAATGCATTGATCGTCAATGCTAATGTCACGGGTTTATACAGCCACTATGCAGCAAAATTACAACAGTTTTATATAGAAAACTGAAGACACCATAAACCATTATTGCCATGATCCATACCACCTCTTTCTCATTATTCCCCATCTGCTATAATAAATAAACCATCAGCATCATACTAAATAACTCTTGTTTTGGCTTACACAACCCTTGAGTAAGTTTTGGGGGTTACCACAAATAAATGTCAACGTACAAGTCTCTGGCTCCTTCTTTTAGCGCTTGCACTAGACTGCTAATCAAAATAATCTGCCATTGTAATATAGAAATTCATGTCAAGCAGTGGACAAGAATAATCATAATATAAAGCAAAATAATACACAGTCTTTAACAAAAAGACCAGATAAACAAACTTAATATATATTAAACAACAACAGAGCAAAGATATAGCACTCTAAGGGTTACTTAAGAAATCATGCATGCAAAGATCTAAAACATAACACAGAATTTCTGATTTATATATATATATATATATATATATATATATATATATATATATATACTGATCGGCAACAACATTAAAACTACTGATAGATGAACTGAATAATTAATTATATCTTTACAAAGACACCTATCAAGGGGTGGGATATATTAGGCAACAAGTGAACAGTTAGTTTTTTAAATTAATATGTTGGAAGCAGGAAAAATGGTCAAGTGAAAAGATCTGAGTGACCTTGACAAGGGCCAAATAGTGATGTCTAACCGGCTGGGTCAGAGCATCTCCAATACGGCAATCTTATGCGCTGTTCCCGGAATGCATAGTTTAGTACCTGCAAAAATTGGTCAGGAAGGCCACTCAGAGGTCTGGTACATATCAGTCTATTTTACCTTGTGTAACTATTCTGCTGGGTGGCGACCTATCCTGACATTCAGCGGGGGACCATCTGCATTGAAAGCTCATTATTCATTAGAAATTCATTAGAAATACATAAAAATCTTTATATAAGCTTTTTTGTTGCTTTAGATCAGTCATGTCCAAATTCCGTCCCGCGGGTCATTTGCGGCCTGCACTCCGGATTAATACGGCCCCACAGTTAATAAGGTAAATCTATCTGTTGTGGCCCCAAGTGAATCCCCGAGCGACGCTCAGAACCCCTGGGATCTCTGGATCTTTGAACGCTGTGCTCCTGAGCTGCGCTCGGGGATTCACTGGTGGCCAAGAGATTGCGAGAACGCAGATGGACTTGCAATGACTTCAGTCTGCGTTCTCGCGATCTCTTCACAGGATTTGCGGGATTTGGTGCGAGCGATTACGGTATTTGGTTCCTTCTCCCTGCTGGGACAGAAAGACAAAATAAAAAGGGACAGAATAAAGAGGGACAGAATAAAATGGTACAGAATAAAGAGGGACAGAATAAAAAGGTACAGAATAAAGAGGGACAGAATAAAGAGGGACAGAATAAAGAGAAAAGAGACAGAATAAAGAGAGAAGGGACAGAATAAAGAGAGAAGAGACGGAATAAAGAGACAGAATAAAGAAATCTGATACAGAATAAAGCGATGAAATGAAAAGTATGCCGTTTGCAATAAACTCTGCATAAAATAGTTAATTTGCATGCAATTTTAATGGTTTAGGCAAAATGGTTGACCCTCATGCATGTTCACTTCATCAAATCTGTCCCTCTTTGGAAAACGTTTGGACACCCCTTCTTTAGATAAACCGCTCTATAAATAGTAAGCCAAATGTCTGCCATTAACACATCTTCTTCATGACTTGTATGACACATTCCATAACCAGTTCTTTTTTTTTTACTATGTTTGTTTTTATATGTTTGGTTTTCAAAGGTTTGAACTTTATATGGATGAGAGCTGTTGCACACCAGAAAAAAAATACAGAACCACCATACACATTATTGTATACATTACTCTTCCCATATCCTGAATTTTGATAGTGGGAAAAAAAAAAAATCACGAAATGTAACCACAGTTTTTCTTTTCATGCAAGTCGCAAATCTAATCAGCAGATAATTATGAAAGATTAATAACAGACTGATGAGCACCTCATTATATACTGCATATGGGTAAAGAAAGACTCAGGATGCTATTACAGACTATAGCAAGCTTTAGCAGTACAAAAAAAAATGTAACTATTTCCAGATAAAGGCTATGTAACTTAGTGTGCTCTCATACATGCATTTCTGCTAATTCAGCAAGTACGGCTTTGGCAGATTTTTAATATATGGAAATATATAGATGACATTGAGTACAGTCCAAAGAAAACTGTTTTCAAGAGCTTAGCTTAATTGACTTGTGTTATTTTAACTTCACAAAGTGCATAACTATATGTTGTATAGTTGAAGTAAAGTGACTGAAATTCTCATTATGCTAACATAAAAAGACAGTATGCATAATTTGAAATGTAAATTACAGAAATGAGCACAATTATATAAGAATCATAGAATATTCTTATTTTAACTGGTTTTGGCTCATATGGAATTTATGCAATATCAGACAGAGGTCAATCGCAAGCTCATTATCATATGTGCATTTTGTGATCACTGAACTTGATGTGGATTCAAGCTGAATTCTTTTCAGCTATTAATACAACCAATAAGAATGTGACTTTGATCTCAAATAGATCAATAAGACTATTTTTCTCGTCTCTTTATTCATTTGTCAACTGGGCTTCTTTCTGCAGCAAATACAAAAAAAGCATGTCTTATTGTGAACCTATTATACGTCTGTTTCAACTTTGGCAACTTCGGCTTGACTTCCGAGAGAACGTAAAGGAACACTATAGCTTTAGGAATGCAAACTTGTATTCCTGACCCTTAGTGTTAATAACATTATTTAGCCCTCCTACCCTCCCTTGCCCCCCTAAATATAGTGAAATCTTACCTTTATTCCAGTCTGCTGCTGGCTCTGCCACTGATCTGCCTCTTTTTGCTGACATTATCAGAAGTGATGATCTCAACCAATCACAATGCTTTCCTAAAAGAAAGCATTTGATTGGCTGAGATTGTCAATTCTGATGATCTCAGCAAAGGAAATGGCAAGCAGAGCTTAACACTGCGCTGGCCAATCAACATCTCCATATATAGATGTATTTAATTATTGCATCTCTATGAAGAAAGATCAGTGTCTCCATGCAGAGGGTGGAGACACTGAATGTCAGTCTGAATGTCGCACTGTGCAGCACTGCCTGCCCCAGGAAGCACCTCTAGTAGCCATCAGAGGACTGGTCACTGGAGGTGTCCCCAGGGAGCAATGTAAACACTGTCTTTTCTCTGAAAAAACAGTGTTTTCTGCAAAAAGCCTGCAGAGACTGACTATACTCACCATAACGAATACAATAAGCTGTAGTTGTTCTTGTGACTATAGAGTACCTAGAGAGGATTCAAAGTATTCGTCTTTGTACTGTTATCTTGAACTGTTGTTCTGCTGTTTCATTAGTATTGTATGTATTTCCCTAAAATTATAATGCTTTATTTCTCTCCTTTAAACTTTTTAAGTGATCTTCAGCTCGGTCATCAGGCAGATTTCCTTCTGGAGTCTCAAGAAATATGTAGTTGGAGTCTCATTAAAGTATACACCATGCATTACTGTAATTCTATTAGTATTTAGGTACAGTATTTTATATATCTTACAGTGATCACTAGTGACAAACACCCTGACATACCCTAGGCAGGACTTTGAGACATTTCCTGTAAGAGGTTTTCTAAGAAGTTTTAAGGAATAGCAACCTATTTTATATGCATGAAGCTGTCATTGCAGCTTCCCACAGTGCATATTGGCTCCTTTTGGCTCCACGTTTTTATTTTTGATACTTGAGATTATTCAGCAGTGTATAATACCGTTTTTTGGGGCATTTGATGCCTTTTTTTCTCTTAAAGGGACACTCCAGAAACATAAAGCACTTTTGCTTGCTGAAGAGTATGTCCTTTTTTTCACTTTACAAAAAGTGTAGAATTCACTACAAATTGGCATTTTTATAAATTAAACTTGTTACACCCACCTGGCTGTTAATAAGAACATCCTATTGTTTCATGGTTTACTTAGCTCTAAACTGAAGAGGCAGAACATTGCTCAGAGCACCTGCCTTGAAAAGACTAATCATTGAACAACATTCAGAAGTATGTGATTGGACAGTCAGTTGGCAATGGCTTCAGGTAAGAGATCTGCAGCTTTGTTTTTAGATATACCTTCCATAACAATATCCATAATTCCATGCTTTCATTGGTGGTATATCTACTAAACAGTACTTTTTTATTACTATTATTATTTGGGCAGTGGAGTGTCCATTTAAGTATGTGTGCTATCACTGGGCTCTCATTCCCTGTATTGCACATATACATTTTTTCTGTTGTTTTATTCTTTCTTCTGCTGTACTCTGCAATTAATTTGCTCTTGTACTGGTGTACATTTTGCTATAAGTCTACTATGAGGCTACCGTGATAGTACTATATGACTCTAAGACTGAACAGCAACAATGCCATTACATGTTTGTCCTTCGTATCCTATCTAAAGACACATAGTTTTTCCAAGTGTATTTATGATGGTGCTTAGCTAGTCATTATTAACATTTTCATCTATATGTGCAACAATTGTATTAAATTATTTGGTAACATACCATTCATACTCCATTTTGTAACTTCAAACAAACTATTAACACTATTTAAGAATTTTTTGTTTAGTTTGTTTACATTCCCTACACATTTTACTATTTGATAGTCAACATATTAAGTTGTGACATGTCATTTACCAGTCAACTATGCCAATGGAACTCTATATTCACATGACATATTTTGATCTCCTATACCAGAGGTTTTACAAAAAAAAAAACAAGAGTGTAATGCACACACTAAAAAAAGTGTTATAATTCCTGCATGGCGCTCCAGAAAGGGAGGGCCAATCCCTGAAGACATCAAATGGAAGAAAAGAAATATCCAGGCACACCTGAGGTTTCTTCTAAATAGCAGTCTTTTTTTTTAATTTGAAACAAGGAAATGGAGACAATGTTTCGGCTCCTCTCTGAGCCTTTATCAAAACTTGATAAAGGCTCAGAGAGGAGTCAAAACGTTGTCTCCACTTTCTTGTTTCAAATAAAAAAAGACTACCTTTTAAAAGAAACCTTAAGTGTGCCTATTTCTTTTCATCCATTCAACACCAGAGGTGTCCATCTTAGCCTTCTACTTGTTGTTGACTCTAATTACAAGTATTATGGGAATTGTAGTGCAACAGAATCTGATGGACCAAGATCAGGTGCTACTGATCTATACAGATTTCCATTGGCAATACAAATATAAAAGATAATGCAAGATATAAAAGTAGTTGTGAATGTATTAGACAGAAAACCTTATGCTACAGAATATGTCATGAAAGTGCTTTTAATGATGTTCCTGAAATGTGCACTTGTAAATCATTTTCAAATAAGAAGCATTTTGTGTACTAAATTTTCTGAGATGAAATTTGAAATCAGGTAAAGGTGGTGGGTAGAAAGGATTTTGAGTCGTATTCGCTTAAGTGGTTTGCATCCTGACAGATTTTGTATGCACCACTTGTTTGGTTGATCTTCCACACCATTAAATACTTTTTTGAAGTTCCAGTTCTTGCATTGAATCTATTTCTAAATGCTGCCTGCTTGTCAGTTCCTAAATCACAAAAATGTGTTATTTAAAAAAAAAAATTATCTTGTCAATTTTGTCGTGACAGTAACAGAGGCAGGTATCAGCATTTTTTTTCTGATTATGTTAAAACTTCTATCATTTAACTTAAAGATGACAGTGAATGTTGAGGTTTAATGAAGGCTTTCAGGAGATTTGGCTAAATTTATCTCAACAGTGTGCAGATTACTCCCATTTCTAAGTGCAAAAAATACAATACAAGTTATATGGGTCTATTTAAAAACTTAAGCTTTAATTTTCCCAAAAATAAAAGTAAGAAATATATTCAGAAGTAGTCAATACATGATGCTGATTGCTAAAAGTTTCAGAAATGTATATTCACAGAGTTCTCGGATACATCGATCTTTACAATAGGCAAGAATCTTCCAGAACATGTTGATGTTTATAATGTGCATGTTGCCTATACTATTTGTAATATTGGGTGGAGCTTCTACATATATTAGCCTACTTCTATAAAAAGAGTGGTCTAGGCACAGAAGTATACATCCAGTGCAGACTTTATTGGACATGGAAAGCTTAATAATGACACACATGGACATTCTGATGATGCAGGATTGACGCAACTAAACTATCAATGTATATCTCACTCATACAAGTGTTCCTTGCCCTCTTGTGTTTTATATTCCCAATAGCATGTTCATTGTATTTGTTCACGTTTCATTGTTTTGACCCTTGGCTAGTCTGCGTTTTGACTACCACTGTTATTCATATTACTAGTTCACAGTACTAAACTTATCCTTAGGTACTATGACAACAGCCCTTTCATACATGGTATTTGTAGTGAAGGTGTTAATTAAATAACATTGTGTTCAGAATGACTAACTAGATAAAAATGAGTAGACCTCCTATGAGATTTATGGAAGGTTTTTCAGAAATGAACACTTGTAAGTCTCAGTAGATTAACCTTTCATGCTATCACTGCCAATACTTAAAGTCTTACTTTGTTGGAATTTATACTATTGAATGACACATTGAAAATCACATCTAACTCGTGTTAATCTATTTTTTCATGAAATGTTCCATTTAGAAAAAAAATATATGAAAGATTTAGCAAATGTTATCATAACCTTTTTCAGACTAGGCAAAGCCATGGCAGATATTGCAAATGAAAAAAAATGATAGACCACATTGCTTCATGTCTCCTCTTCTTTGTATGCGTTGTCTATGTCGACTGCCAGGTGCAAAGGACAGAGCCTTTGCACCTGGCAAATGTTCTGTAAATTAGTTGCATAAAATATGTTTCAGTATATAATTCTATATAGCTGCAGAGTGTTTGGGGCTAATTTAAAAATAAGTGTCTTTTATGTGCCGATGTTAAAACCAATTACAAACATGGATGTAACTCTCTAAGTGGGCAGAGTGCCGAGCTTCATTATGATCTACTGATCCTGCTTATTCCTACAGCATTAGTAAAGTATTGTTAAATAGGATGTATGAAGCTGAGAAAATGAAAGAAGCTCTTGAATATCTAACTGTTAAGCATGCTTTATATTCTATGGAGACTGGACAATTGAAATGTACAGCCAGTTTTACCAGGGCTATTGCCATTGTATTGAACTGAACTAGAACAGTCAAGTGCTTGTACTGCTTAGTGTGTCTGCTTGTTATATTGTAGAGTCTAATAGAAAGATGTTACTATGTTGGAGCTCAGATGAAGAGACCACTGTTACCATCAATTGAATTTATTTTTTTTGTTATGATGTTTTTCGGTATGACATGTTTACACTGCCTGAGGCTTTTAGAGAGCGCGTAAATCGAAAAGAAACCAGAGCACAAAAATGCTAGCTCCAATCATAGCACAATGAAGTGTTTACTTGATCATTAATTAAGATACCAGTTATAAATGGAACTGAAAGAAAAAGATTTTTGTACAAGTTGTGCTAACACATTTCATTAAATATTCAAAATAATAATACAATTTGATCATTAATTAGTAACAATATTGTATGCAGTAATACTTATTGAAATATTCTTAACAGATGCTAACAACTGCGTAATGTTTTAAAATCATGTAACATTTTCCCATTTTACTCCCATTGTCAATATTATGACTAGTATTGCTATATAACATGTGCCCTTAAAATTGTAAATTATACTTTTTAAGAAAAAAACTAAAAATATATATGCATATATATATAGTTAATACAATGTTAAACAAAAATCTTCACACCAGTCAAGCCATAAGACTTGCATTTCCCACAGGAATCATGCATTTTCAGTGATGTTACTACAGCAAAGGATTCTGGGTGGGCATATGCAAATTAGTTAAACGAAGAATCACATTTTTGCCTGATTCCTTGGAGTCTGTGTTTGCTGTATACAACAGCTTTGAAACACAACTTGGGAAAAGATGCAAAGCCAGTGAACCACTCATGGACAGCTGTTTCATTGTTAATGCAAATCATCAGGTGAGGTTGGTTACTGGCTGGCTAGTGAGGCAGTGCTTGTGAAGCAAAAACCAAAAAAGGTATAGTGGGGATGTTGATGATTTGCATTAACAATATATATATATATATATATATATATATATATATATATATATATATATAAAATTAATAAAAGGGTACACTCACGGGTCTTGTAACTCTGTAACAAAATATATTGGTGTAACAAAAACTTAGTGTTACATCAAGTAGATCAACATTTTGACCACTGGGGTCTTTCAAGATCAACTTGAGACTACTACGCAACTTGACTACCCCAATAGTCAAAACATTTACCCAGTTATTGTAACATACAAGATTTAGTGCACTCAGTCACTAAACAGCAATTTCAATGCTCACAATATGCAATAGTTTTGGTAACCTAGGCAAAAATAATGGGGGTTTAGTTATAGTATATTATCATACATTGCACAAACCTGCCACAATGTCAATGCTCCCCATTCTTGACACGTCCTACTCTGGCAACCTAATGCCTGCTCTTATGAAATTAATTCACTAACTTGGGAAAGCCTTCCTCCTGGTACTCTCTGCAGTGCAAGATTAAATATGGCCCTGATTGAGGCACCTGCAACAGGGAGGGGTGCCATATTAGGGAGTTGGCCTCGACTGTGGAATGGTCCTATTTGTGTTTAGATTTCTACCACCATTTCAGCACATAAAGGGTTAAAACAGTAAACTCACCTTTGTTCTATCACCAGGAGCAGCTCTTTGCTACTCTTCCAATCCACCTCATATGAAGTCAACATTGCTGATGATAATTAACGCGTAGAAAAGTTTTTAGGGCCCACACTACATGCATCCAAACAATGTTAGATAAGCATAGAAACCAATACTTCTCTCTGAACTATAGTTTAAAGCTAGTGAGGCAACAAAATGTGAGTCACTGCTAAGGTGATTGATAAAAGTTGCCATCTCCTATGAAACCAGCACTTTTAGAAAATACAGCAGAGGGGACAAGCAGTTAACCCGTAAAGCACTTTAGGATGTTAAAATACACTAGGGAACTAGGAGTGTCCATTTAAGCCATGCTTAACACATGGAAAAATGTTAAAAAATAAAAAAATGTACCCTACAGATTCATGTCATGAATACAATAACACCTGATTAATCTTCTGAGCAATTATGTGTCTTGTCTGTAAAGACACCTAAGCCAAAATGCCACAATTTTGCTTGTACCGTATCACATATATTAGTACCTGTACATGTGTCTTATTGCCTTTTTGATTAATAAAACACACTTGATAAAGCCCCAAGGGGTGAAACGCATTGTGATTTTATTGCATTTTTGATTAATAAAAGTATTCTTCGGCTCCCTTACAATTTAGTTTTTGCCACATACTTTTTAGTCTTCAATCTCAGCATTTCTACCTGGCACTTTATCACCTAAAATAACTGCAAACAACCATTTAAAGAATCCTAGATAGGGATTATACCACCCACGCTTGATATAAAGAGCGGTTTGTCTGCTCATTTTATTGTAAGTACATTTCCACTTATTTATTATATTTAGCCATATGGAGAGCACTATTGTTTTTTCTTTTCTGTTTTTTATGGTCTACTTCATCATTACCCTGTTGTGAATTATGGTCAGAGGGATATCATGCAAGTAGGGATTAGAAACCACTGCATGCTGTTTATCGAGAGCTGGTTATAGCTCTATTATATGTGAGTTGGCATTTTTGGACCTTAGTGTCAAATGTCATACATTTTATTGCCATATTGCACTATCGGTTCCTTTTGTGTTTGCTCTCTTTCATACGCTGCCACGAAGTGACGCTTACCCAAAAGCACAATACAAAAGTTTGAAGAAGGATTGGCCTGTTAGGACTGTATCTTATCTGGTATTTTATTTTGGACTTTCCTGTGGACTTTGTGTTCCCTTTTTGTTGTTGCATCTTTAGTATTTTTAAAAGGATTATCTGTATTCTTTTTTTTTTTTACTAATTGGTGTTTTAGATTTTATTGGGGCAACCTGTATCCCTGACCTGTATATGTGTCTATTATTAAATATCTTTTATTAGCTCTTTCTATAACTATGCTTTTATAACACCTCTTCAAACGCTAAAAACTAAATGAGCAAGAAGTTCTAGAGTGAGATACGAAAGTATATTCAAAATATTGTCATAATGAGTTATAGAAAATGGTGTGCCTATGACTAATACAAATTCCTCTAATCTGCACATTGAATAAATCCGCCAGGTGTTGGTGGCATTATGCTCTGCTCCAAAGTGATTTGTGCCAAATGTAAAAAGCAAGATTTGAAAGAATTACACATATTTCATTACTTGCAAATTGACACAGATGCAAATTATTGCTACGTGTTTGGCATCAAATGGAACCATTTTGATATATATCCACAATTAAGTTTAGATTATATATATATATTTTTAAATTGTTTACTTTGCAGAATTTTGAACTCAGTCATTTTCAGATATTTTTTAATAAGGAAAACATCACAATAAGAAAACCTTTGGTATCTTAGGTTTCAAATAGAGATCGCAGTTAGTCAATTATTGTAAACACCTATGTCATACATGCAATATATTATATATTATATTCTGAAAAAGGGAATGTCTATCATTATATTTTAAGTCTAATGTTCTTAAAGGTTTATTGTTTTCAGTCTTTTGGTCAAAATACTCATAGGTGCCTTTTGTGTCAATGTTGGACTTACCTGATTTTATTTTAAAATGACCATATCACATACTTATCTCAGCCCAGCACTGCCATATCTTCACAGAGGTAAGTGTTACATTGCTGTAACACTTCCATCAGAGCTCCACCTGCTGTCTTCCTGGATTTTCCCTGCTTGGGATGTTTCCCCAAGCATGACAAATCTCCTTTGTCACTGCTGTTAGCCACTCCATTCCTATACTCCCTCGCTAGATTTAGCAACTCTGGCTAGGAAGTTGCCATAGCAACCATAGTGCAAGCAAAAGGACTGCCTATTGGAGGTTTCAGCTCTCCCTTATCAATCGATTCTTCCGCATAGTCTATTCTAAAGAATTAATTGACAGATGGGACCTGCTTTCAAACAGGGTTTTCTCCCAATCTATAAATTTTTAAAGAACACCTGCAATGCTGTTTATAAGAGGATCATGTATCACTTCCATGATCGTTATTTAAAAACGGGAAATGATATCAGAAAGCTTTAAAACTCCTCTAACGATCATTTATTCATTAATCAAAAAATGTTACTGTAAGCATTAAAAGATCATGAGAATCGTAAGTGAATAGAGCTAGTATTCTAGCATAAACCTGAATAGAGAAACATATGTCTCATTTCTATAATTTTGATAATTTAGCAACAAGTGGGCTGTCGCTATAGATTACTGGCATTTGCTACTGAAAACATAATAATTCCTCAATAAACTGTAATTAGTGGCTATTGATAGTTTTAACATCCCACGTGAAGATTTATAAAAGTTACTAGTCACTGTATTTATTGAAATTACTGCTGTCTCATCTAGGCGTAAAGAAGAAAGGTAAGTTAATGACTGCAAACTCTCAATATATCTTTTATTAAAAATAATCATTAATTTTATATTTAAATTTAATCACTAAAGCCTATTTTAAAGCATGGTGTTTTTAGTTTTGATTAATAGCTGTGAAAATTGGCAGGTTCGTCATAATGTAAACTTGCCATGACAGTTGATTGGAAAACATATTTTTTTCTTGCTGTACATCCAATATGCAAAAGGGTAAACACTTAATAGTTGTCAATATCAGCAGAGGCAGGTGAGAGAATTGCTCCAATGTTAAAAATGCTGACCAGAAAAACTTGTCTGTATTTTTTTGGTTGCAAATATCTTCTGGCTATTAGTGTTAACAATGATTAATGACTGCTTTTTACAGCATGAAAACAAGTCCATATTGTCTCTTCTAACTTCCCACCCAAAATGAATCTTAAAACTGCATACCATAAGGACTTTTCCATGGGTTCTCCCAAAGTCTTACATTAAATCACAACCGTAGACTTCCAAACTTTTTGCATTTGCTGGGCAGTCTGACCTCTTGACAATCAGCACCTCTCACTCTTTAATGACCATATTTATAGAAACTTTAATTCCATCAGAAATATGAACTGTACAGATTTATTCATTAAACATAACTTTTATTTTTAGATCTTCTTTTATAATATTTTTCTTCATCATTATAAACATTAACTGTGTTTAAACAGAGATAAGGAAAGCGCAATAAAAAAACCAATACTACTTCTATAGTTATATGTGCTTAAAAAAATGAATATTAATTAATATTAATTATGTTTGTGAATGAGAATATTAATGGGGTTATTCATTAACAAGGACGTGTGTAGGATTAACAATGGTATTCCAAATATTAGTCAAAAATAGTTGAGCTGGAATATAGGAATATCATAATATTTTTCCATTATGGCTGTTTTGGGCTGAGAACATAACATTGGTAGACTGGCCATTCAAGTTTCTTCAAATGACATACAAGTATTGTGTTGTTAAGTTGCAAATTATCACAATAAGCAAATCAGTTTTCTCTTATGCCTCCGAATCGAAACATGATGAACTACAACACAATCATATCGAATGTTTGACTGTTTTTATTTCAATTTTTTAGCTGGCAACCTAATCTGTGCAATGTTTATTTTTTATTATATTTTCATCAGAAGTGCAGAGGGAAAATTAATTATTTGCATGGAGACTCTTGAAGAAGCCTGATGTCCTTGAATATATATTAAGTATTTTGCGTAATAACTATCATTACAGGCTAAAAAGATTGCAGTAATGAAAATCCAGCATCTGAAAGATAGGGCATTAATCTCCCAGGAGTGTCCTGTTTTTATTACAATGCACTGCAAAATTACTGACAGTACAGACTAAACAGACCACATTTCAAAGGGAAATAGACTTAAATTGATAATACTCAACCATGATAACGATAAAACTCTGGGAATAATACTGCTGAATTGTCTGCACAGTTTGGTCAAAGGTCTGAGGCTTTGCCAGGAGCCTTTAATTATTTGGGAGTCATTCACTGCCAGGTAAGGCATTATTTTCTTTGTTCAATTTCCACTGTTACACTCAGTGGAAGTACCTAAGTCCCGATTAATGGCACAAAGCTTAATTCCAATATACACAGGCATTTGTTTCCTGAATAATTTAAATTTGTATTATTATAGAAGTTGCCTAAAATATGTCTGTCTGTTTGTCCATTTGTCTGTCTGTCTGTCTATCTATCTATCTATCTAGCTATCTATCTGTCTGTCTATCTCAGGACTTTGGTAAATATATTATGTACTTGAGATTATAACTTGTATAAATGACTTTATAAATGTTAGAGGACTACAAAACATACTCTCCTAATAAATTAGGTGAATATGCAACATCTATGAAGAAATAGGAAAAAAGGTATGTTTTTTTTTTAAATATGTAACGTACAAAAAGAAAACTAAAAAAAGAAAACAGAACGTATAATGCATTGCAAGTTTTGGTCCAGAATTTTTTTTTTTATAAATATATATATCGATGAAATCAGGGGGTTGCACTCACCTGAACATGCATAAATGGGGTGCTGCTGTGGCCAATTCATACAATACGCAAGATCCAGCGCACTCACCTATCCACTAAACAGCAACTTCAAAGCTCACAGATTTTATTTATTTGCTTTTTAAAAAAACACATAATCTAGGCAAAAATAATGGGGTTTAGTTACCGTATATGATCATACATTGCATAAGCCTGCCACAACATCAATGTGCCCCATTTTTGGCAGGTCCTACTCTAACAACCTTATGTCTTATGAGATTAAACCACTTACTTGGGGAAAATTGTGTGTGTGTATATATATATATAAATAAAACACCCTCTGTTTATATAAAGTCAACAATTAAAGCAAAGAATTGTCAAAAGTCCAAAATAAGATAATTTGCTCATATTTCTTCCTGGTTTTTGAAAGGCCATGTCAAAAATCAGCACCCCCAAAATACAGATAACTGTGAATTAATGCATAGATGCAAAGTAGAAACATATAGGCCTACCTGTGGTTCACCCTCCCTGACACTCTTCCTCCAACAGATCTTTAATATTGAGAAAATAAATATTTTTCGAGATGAGAGATACTTTGAATGTGTACTATATATTTGTGAACACTAGCCTTTTTTCTTTCATTTATATTCCTCTTTTTTTCCATTTGCCAAACAACTGCTGTCAATGTAAAGCTCAATTTGTTTAAGTAACAGGTAACAGTGACACAAGGAAGGCGTTATTAAACCTTTAGCTGTATAACTCATCCATATTGGTCACAGCTGTCGATAAAATATGCCCTTACTTCTAACAAGTAGCTTCTGTGTTTTGCTTGTAGATTAGTTTCTTGGCCTGTTCTGTATTCTTTATCTTCATCACTGCACCAATCCTTTAATTAGCCAGTGAAATCTTCTGCATAGTGATTAGGAAATCACAGTTAAGAAGGTTTTACAAAGAGATGTCTCTGGAAGCGGCTCAAAATAGCTTTCAGCCTCAGAAATTCCTCTCTCTGTCATACTAAAAACGTGTTTGGGATTCAAAACCAAAATACTGACCTTCAGCTAATCGAAGACGCCAACATTTTTAAATGCAAGACAAAAAGTATTTACCTGATTAAAAAGGTTGCCATTTGAAATGCCAGTGGCCTCAAATACTCCCTTCTTTTGAATTACACATGAATGCCACAGTTGCTGTTCTCATTATTCTTACTTTTGATTCAAGCGACCTAGCTGGAAGCTTCATTTATAAGAATATATCACAAATTTATGTCACTTTAAAATATGTATGTGGTGACGGTAAGTGCAGAATATGTGTAATTTCAAACAAACTGCCTACATTTCAAAACTCATTTCAAGACATACACATCCTGGTATATTTTTTTCATGGACAAAAATCATTTTGCAGGCCATAATGTATTGTGAATATTAGCTGCATTTACCATAATAAACTCTTGAAAGATTACTTTTTTTTGTTCAGAGTTAAAGGGACACTCCAGGCACCAAAACACGTTAATCTAAATAAAGTTGTTATGGTGCCTGGAGGCACACTCTTGCAACAAGGGGTTAAACCGTTCTCGGATGGTCTAACCCTTAAGTTGCCTCCAGAGCTGGTCCACCCTGATGGCATCCGGCTTTAGAATTTTCACTTACAGGCAGTGCAGAGTCCTGCCAGGCAGGGGTGCCACTAATGGGCTGAGAGTGGTCAGCAGTTACGAATTAGGAAATCAGTAACTCCCCATTCACTAAATTGGCTTGAAAAGAAACATACCTTTTCCAATCAGCCAGTCAGCGGCATCCTTGCCCAGCAACACTTCACGCTCCTTTTGAGTCAAAATTCTGAAGCCGGATGCCGCCGGGGGGTAGCTGAGACCGATGCGGTAGAGTGGTAGATATCCACTTTCTAGCATGTCAGAAAATTGTTTGCAAGCTTATCCACTAAAGTATGAATCTAATCTAGCCAAGGTAGCAAACATATTTATCAATCACCTAATCCAAAATGACCTGAATTGATATGAATGTACACCAGATTTTAGCTTCTGGATACTGCAGAATGTCTGTAATTCACTAGTGAACACTTAAAATACAGAACTGAACAATGGAAGTCTAAATTTACTGATGGTCAGATATACATTAAGTCAAATATAAGCCTGTAAATTTCTATAAATCAACACATTTTAGCCGATCTGAGTGTAGCACAGGCTACTAACCTTTTAATTAACACAGTTTCTGATAACTAACTCCTGGGGAACTTTGTAGAGGAATTTACTATATACATAAAATGAAAATGAATTAAAAGGTAAATAACCTATAGGGTCAGGAACACAAACATGCATTCCTGACCCTATAGGGTTAAAACCACCATCTAGCCACCCTGGGCCCCTCATGCCTCCCTAAATATATGAATTTTACTTGTATTAAAGTCTGCTGCTGCTGATTCTGACCCTGTCTGCCTTTAGACTTGCCCACTGCCTGATGACATCACCAGAAGTGGTAGCCTGATACAATCATAATGCTTCTCCATAGGATTGGCTGAGACTGACAAAGAGGCAGATCAGGGGCAGAGCCAGCACAATTCAAACACAGCCCTGGCCAATCAGCATCTCCTCAGATAGATGAATTGAATCAATAAATCTCTATGAGGAAAGTTCAGTGTCTGCATGCAGAGGGGGGAGATACTAAATGTTTGGATGAATTTTAGGTAGCCATGACCCAGGAAGGATCTCTAACAGCCATCTGGTGACTATAGTGTCCCTTTAACTAAGGTCAACCTTTGAAATTGTGAAATTCTTGATAGGAATCTTGGAACTACTATTAAAAAAAAACCATACTTTATATTTTGTGGCCTTTGAAAATATCATTGCAGAGAGAACAGACTCTAGGTCAGTGGTTCACAGCCCAAAATTCAAGTCAAACAAGCAATCAAATATTTAGGCATTTGCTTATTCTTTACCATTTGGGACACTGACAAAACCCTGGTCATCAGTGTACTTCGAGGATTAGGGTGGGAATAACTGCTCTAAAGATTTGGATTTAGTAATGGTTTTATTTTTGGTTTGCAACACAACGTGCATGTTTTAATGCATTATGTGCTTCCATAATGTGTGCATACTATATCTAAAATATATATTTCTTTCTTCTTTTGTGAAAGATGGAATGCTGGGTTCATAATTTACCATGGATAGATCCAAAGTAATAAGAACAATCCTTCAATAATAACCCTATCAATTTATTATCATAATGTCATTACATTTTGGTCTTTAAGGAATTATTGGCCAGCATGAAATGCCCTTCTTACCAAGTTCTACACCGCTCTGCTTTAGATTGTGGCATCGCAAGAATGGAAAAAACTTGATTCCTAGTTTCACAAAGTGACTTGAATACAAGAAAATATTGGAAATAAACAAATGCATGCAATACTAGCCATCCTATTGTTTTTGCACATTTTGTATCCAATATGTTGTTGTATACAAGCTTTTTTATGTAATTTGGAAAGCAGACAACCTCTTTCTGGAGGAGCTGCTGCCCATATTTATGTTCAATCAGTTTCTAATTTTATTAAGGGCTCCATCATCTAACCGGCTTTCTAGTCTTACTCCATAGATATTTAAATGGTTCTATACTTATTGTCCTATATAATATTATAGAAAATTGCTAATATCTAAGAACAATTACATTAAGAATATGAGAGACAGAGCAAGATGACACAAGAGAACTAGAATAGCTTTGTCTTTTATGTTTGAAAATACTATGGTTGAGAAATAAAATAAGCTATCTTAGAACTCTAAAGAAAACACAACATAAAAACACGATGGTTATTAAATGTTCACAGCCTATTAAACAACTCTGTAACTTGAGTATGGTCATTTAATATTGATGGATCACTGTTTCTATAAGGCTAGTTAAGTGTTTTATAAAAATGTTTTGTTATTTTCTCCAAAGAATCTGCTCATTAGCAGTTACAAAACAGATGAAATAATCGGGTGACAACATTTCCATTTAAGCATACATAATTATCGGGGGTTATTTTTTTTTAAATACATTTTAATTAAATAAAACAAAATCTAATATTCTGAATATTAAACAAAAACAAGAAGTCTGCTATTATAATGTAAGAGATGCAACACAATTAAAAAGTAAGCTTAATTATAAAACTTTTTTTTGTTTCTGAAGATGAGTTCATATGTTACTTGCAAAAAAAAAAAAGATTCTCATAAATAAGATATCAGGCACAGCGCAAATTTTAACCTAATTAATAAGTAAAAGATCTAGCGATATATTCAATCAGAGATCAGTACTGGCATGTGATAATGTCAGACCTTAGTCAGAGTACAATACACCAATTGAAAACTAATTACTCATAACTTAATTCACCTTTAAAAATGATTATTCTTTGGTATTGTTCACTTACTAAGTCTTTAATGTGAGCATTGTACATAATCACTCCAATGCTGCAGTCCATATAGTTTAAAGATTGTTTCCTTTTTAGAAGGTAATGTTTGGAATTATATATTAACTTGCATCAACATAATATAGCATAACAATGTTTGTTATGGAGGTTTTGTAAGCAGATTAGCATATTTGTATTTTACATTTATTACAGACTCATAAATTAAAGTGGTTAATTACTGATAAAGAGATTATGCATTCTCACTTGGATTATCCCACTCTAGACTCTCTTCGATCATGTTATAAAAACGTTACCTTCAAAAGGTACAAATTTGAAATTATGTTATTATTATGTTATACATGCACTGAAAACAAATACAAAAAGAAAAGTCCTGCGCAAACTCCCATCACTCCTGGGCGGCAGCAATGACCACAGTACACATCAGCTCCAATACATATAGTAAAAACCAAAGAAAAAAAGTTACCTGCGCTCTCTCCTTAATCCCTATGTATATTTAAACAAATGGAGGTCATTTAGTTACTCCAATGGCCACTGGAGGGAATGCTCGCCTGCCAACGTCAAGGTAGACCCCCTAGACGGGTGATGCACTGAATACAAGTACACAGTTAGATGGTCCTCTAGGAAGTACTAATTGTTAGGTGACAGTTAAATGTAGATTTATAGCATTAATAGGGTATTTATTCATTTATTATTGTGATTACTTATCCCCTCTATTTAACAAATATGTTTTTGTAAGGTCTGAAAAATAAAGTTAATGTAGAAATCCACACATCTATGCCAGAATGGGATACCTCCATCGTTGATGCTGGTTAATCACTTTGATAAAGGGAGCACTTTCTCCTGAGCGCTCTGCTCAGCTCCTGAGTGTGCCGCCCACAGAGTGATGCCGGTCACCTGGAGCCGGAATATGAAGTCATATTCCAGCGCCCGGCATCACTCTGTGGGCAGCGCGTGAGGAAGCTGAGCAGAGCACTCAGGGGAAAGTGCTCCCTCGCCAGCGACGCCCGCCCCACCGCCCGCCTGGCATTTCAGTTAGCCGCAAGGCTAACAAGACATTTGCCCTGGGCATTTGGGGGAGGCTTTTTTTGCCACGCGCTGGAAAATGCCGCCCAAGGCAAATGCCTTGTTTGCCTCGCGGCTATAACGTCCCTGCTTATATTGAGGCTGTGATAATGGCCATGGTGATGGACAGCATTTTTAATTCTGACAATTTTAAAGTGGGTTATTAGAAGGTTACCTGGAACTAAGTGACATGTTCCTCTCTGTTTTATGCGTTTCTCTGACACATATCTCAGCAATTCTTGAGAATTATCTTGTTTTAGCATGAAAACATTATCAAAGCATACCTTTAACTTTCAAACTAACATTCAAGTTCTCCCCTTCTAATCCCACCAAGATTTTCTGTGCCTGTCCAATCACATAATTTCCAATGCAGCTCAATGAGAAGTCTTTACAGGCAGGTGGTCAGGGCAGTTGCTGCCTCTTGAGTTTAGCTCCATTGAGCTACCAAACCAGGAAGTAACATTACCTGCAGTCTGATTGAAATCCTAGGGGGTGTAACCAGTTTAATTAAAAAAAACATTTCTATTGAAATCTGCAGGAGGTCCTCTGGAAGAGGACAAACTCTTCACATATAAAGCATTTCAGCTAGCTGAGGTACTTTAGGGGCCTGAAGTGTCCCTTTAACTCACACCAGGTTTAAATATGATTCAGACACAAATTATGTTCCTGAGCAAATATACACTTAAAGCGCTTACTTTGTTTATTTAACACTTGTGTAATGCATATTTTTTTTCCTTATTTTTTAGGTTTTGCTTTAAACATTATTTTGTAACTCCTCTGTGTGTGTTTCATATTCTAGTCTGCAATTGGCTGATTAATTGCTGGCTGTTGATTTGCTAGAAATTGTGCTGTAAAGCAGTTAAAGCAGCATCATCAGAGACCGCATAGAGGCTTTAACACCCAAAGGAATTCGCAAGCACTTTTGTTAATATCCCTTTATTGCAGCTCTGCTTTCCTTTTTATTGAGACTATACTGATGTACTGTAAATTGGACACATTACACAGTGTGTTCTGCTCAGATTATTATTATGGATTTTTGGAGCACTATAATTATGAATTTTATATTGTAGCTGCTGCCTATGTTTTGGTGTATAGAGGAAACCGCAAATTTGAAGTATTTAACAGCCATACTCTGCAGATATTATCAGCCTATTTCCTATTTAACTGGGAAGCATTTAAAACTGTAGAAGAAAATTTCAAGTCATGTGTAGAAATAGGCTCATCAGGTACTATTAGTTGAGCATAAAATGCGTTTCCTTAGAAAAGAATGGTAGATTGAAAAGATACATCAAACAGTACATTTTGCACTAGTTGTTGCCGATGCATAAATATCTGTTATTCAACTATTCATCCAGAAAAACAAATATAAATATCTGAAGAATGGAACTGAAAAGGCATGATAAATAGCTCTTTAAAATACAATATTATATATACAATATATAATGCAAAAGTATTGGATTTATTTGATAAATGTACACAATCTATCTTAGTTTTGAGTTAGTTAAAAAACACTACACAATATTGAAATAAACACAACATTTTTAAGCAAATAATTGTTTTTGTTTCAAAAACATATTTATTTTCTGTGGCTTCTATTGGAATAAACCAGAAAACATAATGGAAGACCAAAAAGTTGTCTACATCTGACAAACAGTACTTAATGGAACACTCTGGGAACCATAACAACTTTTAAACCATTCACAAGCAGTTAAACTCCAAGGCTTCTCTGCAGTGCCGTTTAGCTCTGCCCTTCTTCTACCATTGCTCTGAGATTCTTCAAACAGGAAGCCTCGGACTGCTGTGGTCATATGTAAACTTTTTTTATGAATACTTGGCTAAGTGCATCAACTGCTGTGCCCCAGTCCACAGTAGTAAAATCTTTCTGGTTGGAGAATCTCAAAGAAGAAAAAGTACAGGTGCAGAGCTAAATGGCTCTGGAGAGAAGGCTTTGAGGTTAAAACATTTAGGGTTAAGGTTTGATGACCTCCTGGCACCTGACAGCTTCATTCTGATGAAGTTGGTTTTGTGCCCAGCGGTTATTTTTAAACTTTGTTTGGGAAATTAATAACATGCTATCATCTGTAAAACAAAAATGCCACATGAAAGAGTACCATTCTATAATATTTCTTATTCTGATTAACATTGTTGCAGGAATGGTTTCATTGCTGTAACGTACACTGACAATTCTTTAGGTCTTCTAAAGGGATAATAAATGTACTTGTGATTTTAGGCTTGATTAAATGTATAGTTTAAATAGAGCATAGGGCTTTACAATTTATACACATTTAAAGGGACACTATAGGCAGTGTTCCCCAGACCATTTCAACTCATTGTAGTGATCTGGGTGCAGTGTCCCTGTCCCTTTAACAATGCAATGCAACGCATTGCAGTTTTACAAAAACTGCAATGTTTACATTGCAGGAATAAGTCTTCCTCTAGAGGCGGTAGTTAAGACTGCCACTAGTTGCACTTTATGCTGTTTCATGGAGTTAAGTCTGTGAAACCACACTGAACATCCTCAGATTTTTCATGATGATGTCCATCGTCTTCGAAATCCCCATAGGAAAGCATTGATTGAAAGCTTTTCTTAGGGGAAGGCCTAATGCTCTTGTGGTGCATGCTGTGCTTGTGCATTAATTTCCCCCTTGCTATGACGTTGGAGGAGACACAAACAGAAAAAGGTAAGTGGAAAAAGTGGAATACAGTTTTGTATTGCTAACACTATAGTGATCATTTAAGGAGCCATTGATAAGGATGTAAAATTTTTCTTATTTACTTCCTTTTGTTCTAAATTAAGGACATAACAGTGCTGTAACAAAAACATCAGTTACCAAGTCTAATGAGTGCGTTTAATAGACTAGACAGTAGATTGAGCTGCTGTGTGTGTACATAGTTGAATACAATATACATTTTATCCCTGCTCTTTGCATGGCTCTGTAATTGACCAACTCTGTGGTTCTGGCAAACTGTTTCAGTTATGCTGTGTTTTTGTTTTATCCCCTTATATTTCCTGTTGTTTCATGTTATGAATGTTAAAGTTCTTCCAACATTCATACCCAACAAATACATCCCATTTTGACATAGTCATTCATCTTCAGGAATATTCAACAGTTTCCTTTTATATGTAGTTATAAAATAGTTACATCTTCATACTTATTCAAGTATTTTATAATGTATGTGTACATTCTAATTTATTATTAGAAGTGGATTGCTTACCTGTCCAGTGGTGCTGCTTGTTGGGCAGGCAGGGGTTGCACAGGCTGAGTTGGTGGCGCTTAGTGATGCCGGGAGCCGTTCTGACGTCATATTCCGGCTTCATTAAGCGGTGCGGAGGAGGCTGAGCAGGAAGTGCTCAGTTGAGTATGCTCCTTCGCTGCCCGCATCGAAGGGTGCTCAAAAGTGGCCAGTAGGCCAGCTCTTGAGCCCCCCAGGACGCAAGGCAAGCATAGGATCTGCCTGGGCGTTTGGGGATTTTTTTTGCCGCCCCCTGCAAAGTGCAGCCCAAGGAAGACGCGTCCCTACACACACACACACACACTCACTGACAGACAGCCACACAGTGACAGACACACTGACAGACATACACGCACACTTACATACACACAATGACAGCCAGACAGACACAATCATTCACATACACACTGACAAACATACATACACAATCACTCACATGCACACTGACAGACATACATACACAATCACTCACATACACAGTGACAGACATACACACACTGACAGCCCCCCTCCCCATCCCACTCCAAACATTAACTCATTAATTTTATTTTTTGTTAAAATCCACCCAACCTTTGGGAGTGCTGGGTGGATTTTTTTACCTGGGGTCCAGTGGGGCTTTTCACAGGAAGGGAGGCAGGCATGCAGGCGGTTGTACGGCTAAAAATCCAGTCGGGCGGCGCTGGCGAGGTAGCACTGATTAGTAAGCTGTCTCTGCTCAGCTCCCTTGCGTGCCACAGAGTGATGTCGGGAGCCAGAATATGACGTCAAATAAAAGTAGTGCACAAACTCTTCAAAGATGGTCAGGAATCTAAAGAAAGATTTGGTGGCGTGCGACTTCTGGCTTTTCCCAAAACTAGTTATATGTAATTATAAAATAGTTACATCTTCATACTTATTCAAGTATTTTATAATGTATGTGTACATTCTAATTTATTACAACATTCACATGTATTTATTTTTATAACTTGACAGTTTTTATTAGATTCTATAGTAAATATAAGAATGAAAGCAATGCAATACATATATTTTTTGAATATCATAATTTTGTATCTTCCATATCGATATACATACACATCAGCTCAGATAACTACATGTGTGTCTTGCATGAACATGAGCACAACAGATATACGAGGTCTGTCCATAAAAAGTCCAACTATTGTTAATAGAAAAAGAACAGTATGGGCCACATTGATGGATCTTGGCAACAAGGAGATTGGACTGGAATGCGCGCGTGAATAATTAATATTTATAATTCACTGTACTAGTCAGTGATGAAGCTAGACGCCAATGGGTGATCATGTGTACTATGTGGCTATTGCATTCTGAGCAGTGGTGTATTTAGGATTTGGGCTGCCCTAGGCAGGACGGTGCTCGGGCACCCCCCATTTAAATTTCCCCCACCCCTTCCATTCAAGGCTGCACTTTGACAGATACATACACTCATTGACAGACACGCACTCTCATATACACTGACAAACAATGACATACACACACTATTACTTGAACACACACTGACAGATGCTTGCACTCACTGACCTACACACACACACATTCACTCACAGACACACACACCTACAGACACATACACACACTTACAGACACATACACACTTCTCCCAACACTTACAAATATTTATTTTAATTTTAAATCCACCCAGTCTCCCAGTCTCCCTGTCTCCCTCGCATATACTCGAGTATAAGCCGACCCGAATATAAGCCGAGGCCCCTAATTTTACCACAAAAAACTGGGAAAACTTATTGACTCGAGTATAAGCCTAGGGTGGGAAATGCAGCAGCTACTGGTAAATTTCTAAATAAAATTTAGATCCCAATAAAATTACATTAATTGAATATGTATTTACAGTGTGTGTATAGAATGAATGCAGAATGTGTGTTTGTTTGAGTGGAGAGTGTGTGTGTGTAGTGTGTGTGTAAACTGGGTGGGGTAGGGCATTTTTATTATTTTAATATTTTTTTTAATATTATTTATATATGTATTATTTTAATATTGTTTATTTTAATATTATTTTTTAAATATTATTATTATTATTTTAATATTTATTTTAATATTATTTATTATTATTATAATATGTATTTTATTTATCCCCCCGCCCTGCTTGTTGCCTGGCCAAGGAGGGGGGCTATTTAAATCCTTGGTGATCCAGTGGTGTGTACTATGCGGGGGGGTGGGTCCCAGGAGTGAGCTCTTACCTTTGTAGCAGCTCCGGTCACGTCCTGTCAGCTCCTCAGTGTAAATCTCGCGGTCGTGGCAACACTCTGAGTGGGGCTTTTTCAGCACAAAAAATGTGCCGAAAAACTCGGCTGGGTGGATTTTTTTTACCTGGGGTCCAGTGGGGCTTTTCACAGGAACGGAGGCAGGCATGCAGGCGGTTGTACGGCTAAAAATCCAGTCGGGCGGCACTGGCGAGGGAGCACTGATTAGTAAGCTGTCTCTGCTCAGCTCCCTTGCGTGCCGCAGAGTGATGTCGGGAGCCAGAATATGACGGCAAATAAAAGTAGTGCACAAACTCTTCAAAGATGGTCGGGAATCTAAAGAAAGATTTGGTGGCGTGCGACTTCTGGCTTTTCCCAAAACTAAAATCAACTTTAATGGTGAAGAGATATCAGACTGTCGATGAGATTCAGGTAAATACGATATGAAATACGTACACTGACACACATTTACACACAGAGCTCACTGACACACATAGAGGACACTGACACACACAAATAGGAAACTGACAAAAACACATTTAAACACAGGGAAAACTGACACTCACTTATACACAGAGGACACACTCATTGACAGACAAACTTTCATTGATATGACACACTGACAAATACACTTACTGACACACATTCACTGACAAACTCACTGACAAATTCTCTCACACACATTCAAAATTTATGATTTTCTATTATTTTTGTTTAAATCCATACAGCCACACTACCTTTGGGAGTGCTAGAGGAGATGCTAACCCTGGGGTCCAGTGGTTTAGACTGGATTGGAATCTGCAGCTGGGAGTAGTAGTGAGGAACCCCAAAGTGGCCCCCAACTGAAGACTTCTCCTTTACCTCTGATTTACCTTACTTTACTCTTTCCATGACTTGGAGGAGCATCTGCAGAGAGCTTATCCCAACCAGAGGTGCATCCTGCACTTACAACAAATGCAGGACCATGCATGGAGGTCAGAAGATATTCTCACCATTCCATGCAGCTGCAGGGAGATGCTCAGCAGAGCTTGTGCTAGAATGGTAACCCTGACTCTGAAGTTCTAACAGCCATTGCAAACAATGTCGGTTTGCAATAAACAAATGTAACTTGCAATTGGTAAATCCAGGTTTACACAATTGTGGGGTATGACTGCATACCCTGGCAATTATGCATACATAATTGGCGACTTGAATGGGTTAATATTCCATATACACTAAAAGTTTAATAGTATATATAGGTACACATATACAGAGGCATAACTATAAATAATAGGGCACCAAGAATCACAGAAGGGCCTCCTATATGCTCTCACTGATACACATACATTGACATACACTCACTGACACACAGTCATTGATACACACAGTGTTTAACCAACACACATTTTCAGTGACAGAAACACACACTCACTGACAGACATACACACATTCATTGGCAGACAAACACACTCACTTACTGACAGACACTCACTTACTGACAACGAACACACTAAAGAACAGACAAACACTTATTTGACACACATTAGCAGAAACACATACTCACTAACAAACACACTCATTGATTTGACAACACGGACACATACTCTCATTGACAAACAGTCACTGACAGACACATACTCTCACTGATTTGACACACACTGACAGACACACACACTCACTGACAGACATACACATACACACAGGCAGACACTCATTCACTTATTAACAGACACACACTCTGATTTGAAACAGACACACTTACTGTGGCCATGGTAGTCCAGCCACTGGCCTCTACTAAATAGAAGTCTGAACAAAATCTATTTTGAACCTCCTAAAGTCACAAAACGCTTGACAGCTTATATTTGATTAACAGTTGAAATCAAGTACTTTGAATGAATTCTCTTGAATGAAAGTATGATCAGCTTTCTCCATTACTCTAATTAGAGGGGGGCTGATCTACTAACAGATTACATACACACCATGGTCCTATACAGGCACTTGGGAAATCCAACGCTTTTCAAATGCCTGTGTTTACAATAAAGAGTTACAGTCACCAGACCAAGGAATGCCTGTAGCCTGCCCCTTCACTCACCAAATTACACAGATTACAATAAAACCTAAATTGCTACCTATGTAATGGACAAGCAATGAATTCCCCTAAAACAAGGTGGGTAAAGATTAGACCCTCAAGCTTTTGTGGAACTGCAACTCACATGAAGCTTTGACATCCTTCATGTAAGCATCAGAAAGTTGCAGCTATGTAATAGCTGGGGAGAAGGGGGGACCACTTTGTGGCCACCTTGTCCAAAACTAGCCACTGTAATAAACACAGTACAGGGATTAGAGGTAGCCCGGTATTGCAGTGGATCATTGCGGTATATACTTCATGTAGCCCATATACAAACTACAAAACACTCCTGGCTCTCTAAATTTCATGGGATTCTACCAAAATTAGAAGAGTAAACTAAGATTAGGCTGTCTGACCCCAGACCCTTTCCCCACTAACCTTTAGACAGAAGATTTCTAATTAATCTACAGGGACACCAGGTATGACCACAGTAAAATACTGATAAAACTCAATAGCAGGGCACTTTTAAGGTTCCCACAGTCTGAAGTGTGCCTTGTCCTCATCCCTGGGCCCTCTGCCCAGGGTGGGCGTGACTTACCTGAATGAAGGCACTTAGATGTGGGGTGATCGGTTATTCCCAGCCCGTGGCCCTCTACCTGCACTACAAGCCTTCCTAGTTTAATTTCACCTGCCGTCAGTGCCCCCTGGCTGCAGGAATATCAGAATATATATCAGCAGGGCTCCAGGGCAGCCGGGACCCCTACAGTGAAGGGCCCGGTCGCAGCTGCGACCCCTGTGACCACGGTAGTTCTGCCATTGCACATACATATACACTAGAACTATTCTCTTTCAATCCTATAAAGATATACATAACATATAATGTTTAGGTTTTGTTATAATTAACAATTTCATGCATATCATTTATTACATCAGTATATTTAGACCTAATATATTTCAGTCACTTGTGATTTGCACAACGCTGTACATTACACAATTTAGCAGAAACTTGTATTTTACTTCAAAACATTCAGTCTCTGTAGAGATTGGAGGGGGTGAGGCTGCAGTTATTGAGACCGATGTCTATATAAGAGTTGGCCCTGCTGCCTGCACTATGGTTATCTCACTGATAACTTTCTCGACATATAACTGTTCATGACTAAGTTGTACTGTCTCGTGGTCATGATTGGCTATATTGGCTGTATACAAGATAGTACAGCTTGTGCACAGCATAAAATAATATGTGCAGCGAAGTGCAGTGGTTTTACACAATTTTAGAGGTTTTACTAATAGTGGGGGAAAAAAGTCAAGATCTGATTTTAAATGCTACATTTGAGATTAAAGCTGAGCAAAGGTCTTCCCACCCTTCATTTTCTTTTCAAATAGTTTTTATTGATACATTTTTATAAATCGTAATAATAATAATAATTTTAAAACAAACAATGAACATAGTACTTCAAAGAAAAGTAAAAAAGAGAAAGAAAGTATAAAAGGAAAAAAAGAAAACAAAAAAGGGGGGGAAGGGATCCATCAGTTTTGTCAGTAATAAAAAAAAGGTCAGTAGTGTGTATAACATAGAGCAGAGCATGCATTTTTACAGCAGGTACTTTATACTACCATCTTTACAGGATGTGTGGTAATCATTTATTTTCACCTCAGTTTCCTAGATATCCCATTGACGTTTTAATGCATCAGGGTGTGGAAAGGGTTTCTATCCTATAATTTAGTAAATAATATACTGACTAAACTGGATAAATTTTTAAACTCTCTATAATCTGCTAAATTTGCAACTTTGTGATCTGATTTCTTCGTATTAACTGTCCAAAATATGTTTCTACACATGTTTGCAAAGGTAATTAAAACAATATCAAGTATATTAATTCAGACTAGCTATGATTCCACAACTACTAACAAGCTAAAGAAATGTAAGCAAATATTTATTACAGTTATTCTTCTTTTAGGCTGTGAAACTAACAGTGTTGACATTAAGTGTATTTTTTCATGCAGAAATTACAAAATGAGTTGATAATTACCATCCCACACCATCACATTTAAAAGGCATTTAAGTTTAGTTAGAAGGTTCATTTTGTTAGGCACAGAATCTAGAGATAGAGGTTATGGATGAATTTCTAACTCAGCATAAATTGGGCCATTGCATTAATGTGCTTTATATACCATCTGCATCATTCACAAAGGGATAATTACCCAATCTCTGTAGAGTTGCAGCAGTAAGCAGCTCTCAGTAACAAAACTGGCATAATAATTCACCTGTGTTGGTAGACTAAGTGACTGAGATGAATTTCCTGCACAATTTGATAAGCAGATGTATCTTAATACAGTAATTGATGTGCTAACATTCATAACTTACAGATATGTCTTATTTACAGTAGTCCCATTTTAGCTATTTTCATTTTCAAAGCTCTAATGGCTATGTTCATTTGGAACATTTTCTTTGGCTCTGAGTAACAATGAAGAAATCGTATTATTGTAAGAAGTATAAATGTTAAGCAACGATCTTAATTTTTCCTGAAACTGAATAAGGTAGTTCTGAAATTAATACATTTGTTTTCCTATGCACATTTGCAAACTTTGCATATTCTAGTTTTCTAAAACAAAAAAAAATTCTTACATTAGGGATATTTTGTGATAAACAAAGCAGTCTTCTCAATAAACAGTTCAATAACAGTAAGCTGTTCTAAGTTTACAAGCAGTTTGCAAAATGAAAGTAAAAATTGCGGAGTTAAAAAAAATGTTTTGCTAAATTGATTTTTTGTTCAAATCAAAAGAATCAAAAAGTTGAGTTTTAATTAGACCTCCATTTGCCATATCTTACCATTTTAACAGCCATTACTTGTGAAAGCTGTTTTCATTTACTATAAGCAGTTGTTGAGTATCATGGTACTTCTTTAAATGAACTGTGAGATTTGCAAAGCATTGTTGGTAATGATGAAACATAAAATGGCCTCAATAAAGGTTGCCTAGTAGCAATACATCTATTTATGTTTGATTGCAAGCTGACAAAGGCTTAGTTTAAATCATGTTGGAGAATGTGCTGCAAAATCAAAATGGCAGCTAGGCTTCCATACTGTCACACTTCGAATGTATTTTATCTCTAAGTAGCCCACTGGGTTTCTGGCTGCATCTTTTGTTTTGCATTTGTAGATATTTACTCAATATATTCACTACACAGAGTGACAGCAAGTTTCCTATTAAAGGGTTTCTATAGTGTTAGGAATACAAAATCCCCTCTCCCTCGAAGCGCCCCCCCCCCCCTTCCCCAGCAAGTAAATGGTTAAAAAAAACTTTAGACACTTACCTGATTCCAGCGCCAATGTCCCTCAGTACTGGGTCAGCTTTCCACGTTCTCCGTTGTCATCCGATGGGGAGGGGGGACTAATGCGCGTTGAGCATTGCGAGCGCATTAGGCCCTCCCTATAGGAAAGCATTGCCTAATGCTTTCAAATGGGGATTTCATTGATGCTGGCCATCCTTATGCAGTGCGTTAGGACGTCCAGGATCATTTAGGCTACCTGGAGTCAGCTAATATCCAGGAAGTACCTCTAGTGACTGATTAGAGGCTGTCTTAGTCCTGCAAGGTAATCATTGCAGTGTCTCAAAATATTGCAGGACTAAGTGGGACAGGGATATCGCATCCAGATCACTTTAAAGAGATGAAGAGATCTAGTTGACTATAGTGTCCCTTTAACTACTTAAATTCTACTTTATGTCCATTCCTTTTCGCCATTACATCTTGCCTTAAATGTTCATTATTCTTAAAGGAACACTAATGCCACCCACACTATTTATCTCAAAAAGTGGTCTGGGTGCAGGTTTTTTTTTCCTTTTAACCCTGCAATGCAAAACATTGCAGTTTGTTAGAAACTACAATGTTTATATTCAAGGTTAAATATACCTCTAGTGACTGTCAGACTGACAGCTATAAGAGTCCCCTGCACTGACATAGTAAAACTTGGTCATACGACGCGAAAGCCCATGGTAAGTATTGAATACAACATTTTTCTGTTGGAAAGCTTGAATGTGCAGATGGGGCTTACTTACTTGCATAAGGTAACTGGAACAAACTTAACCAATCCTCGATCATCCAATGCTTCCCCCTTTCCGTTGGTCTGCACAAGCCGAATGCTTCACGCGGCCATGTTGCTTCCCTCCTCAAGTCACGTGTCCCGAACGCTCCACAAGGCCAGAACAAGGATACTTACCATTTGGCCCGGCAAACAGCTCCCTCTGCAGGTTTGCATGAGTCGAAAGCTTCTTAGCCATTTACTTCCCTGCAATTTATTAGATGCTTCCTATTTAAATGGCACTTCTTTTATAGATTCAAATGCTGTGATGTCACACCTGCCCTTAAAGTGATCGCATCAGCTACGAGACCCCATATTATATCAATTCAGAGTCGCAGTTATAACTTGGACCAACCAGAAAGTATGTTAGCCTGTATTAATTTAATCTGGGCCCTTGTTCATTGCTCTATCGTGGTTTCTGCCTTGATACATGTAAGTGTTTATAGTACATCTCTCTTGATATTCTGATATTGACCTTGGCTTGTATTTGAATTTGTGTACTTCGGGAATCCTGACCTGGCTTGCTTCTGACTTTGAGTATTTTCTGACGCCCGGCCACTCCCAGGCATGGTAATACATCTATCTGTTTGTTGGATCCATTCCTATAAGTTGGGATAGGACCCTTGCGACAGTAACCCAATCCTCTTCTAAGGTCGATGATATTGCGGGGGAAAGACTTCTTGCAAAGTAGGGACAGAAGCATAATAGCTTTAGGAATACAAGGTTTTTTTTTATAATGGATTAACAATGGTGACTGTAAATGCATTTGATATTGATGACATTCTAACTAGAAAAATCTAAATGTTTTCTCCCAGGTGATATATTTTGATATTTTATGTCATTTTCCAACATGATACTAGGTTATTTATAAAGTATTATTGGATTTAAAAAAAATAGGTTTAAATCCTTTACTGGCTTACCTGCGTGACATTTACAGGCTTGTTAATATGCAAAATCTATCTTGTTGATATGCCTGTTGTGAACATTATAACATTATATATTGTTTAATAATATTTATATCTTCTACATATGTAGAGGGGAATAAGCCTAGTGTGAAAAACATGCTGATGTAGAAGTGTTGACAGTAGTGTTTTTTGTTTTGTTTGTTTTGTAATTTGTTAATTATGTATTCATTTTTCACAAAATGCGGGAGGAATATACTCTTGGATAATACTCATACCATTGCAAGACATCATGAAATATGAAAACGATTTAGACCAAAATAGCTACACATTACCTACTGAGCTATTTTTACCTGTTTTGTAACTCGGATGTCAAATGGCTACCACTCATTATCTTTGAATTAACTTTTATGAAGCAGTTGAACAACTTTACTAAATACAGCATGTTAAAATGTTCCAGATACAGCTACAGATAGTCTTGCAATTCTGTGTTAAATGTGCTTGTTAACCATGCACAACCCGATATCGTTACAATGGTTAATACTACTATTAAAATGAGATGCAATGTGTATATAAGTATGTAATAACACTACCACAATTAGTTATTGAGACATTAAATCCTGAGTGACTGTTCCGCTGTGGTTTTAATCTACTGTCTCAGAATTTGGAGTTTTGCAAACAGTATGGTATCAGGTGTACAGAATATGCACATAAATTAAGGAAATAATGAAATGGGAAACTGATTTTATTTCTTTTTCAGCATTTTGTGCACTTAAAAAATCTGACTTTATGGTGGTGTTATGACAGCTACGAGGAATATAATTATAAACAATAACTTGCTTACCATGCAATTCTGCATTTTTATGATAAGAAATTAAAATCTGATTCACTAGACTATCTCGTAAACTCAGAGTCACATTATTTAAGTAGATATTTCTATAAACTATTTTTCATTATGATGCCTCTGGAAGCACAATTATTGATTAATAAAAAGAGTAAATAAAATAACATTAGCATCTGAAATACAGTATTACAATTCATAAGAGATGTGCTTTTAATAAACTTGAAAAAAAAAAGTCATTTTGCATTAAACTTAAAATCTGCACTTTTGGCTGTAGATCTATTGCAACATCATTAGTTTTCTTTTATCCAGTCATATATCCTTATGTTCCTTGAGAAATGCCAATTCGTGCACAAATACTGATGATGGTTGCAGAGACTCAGAAAACTTGCCTAATGATTTGCTAACCTTAAAGTGTCCCTGTCATTTCTGAATTCCTTTTTCATGAAGATAAACTGTATTTATATAAAGCATTGCAATTTTATTGAAATATCAATGTAATCAAAATATATTAATGCACAATAGATGGATATAGCATCTAGATGTCCCTCAGAATCACCAATAGAAGACACTACCTGTGTTCACATTATCTTTATCATTATTAACATTTATATAGTGCCAAGGTATTCAGCAGCACATCGCTAAAGAAGCAAGATACTCAGAGGGGAAGAAGGCCCTCCTTAAAAGAGCTTACAATCTTTGAGGAAGGCAACTATATATTATTGTCAAAGCTCTAACCAGCTAATACAGTATTTAGATATCACTTTCATGGTGAATTGTTGTGAATTGCTGGAGTGCAGGAATACTGGAAGTTTTATAAATATTTTTATATATATTTATAGATAGATAGACAGACAGACAGATATCGCTGTGGTGCACCTAATGTATTAAACCGGATGTGCTCAGTGGACTTTACATATCATACGTTTTGTCAGTGTTTCAGTCCTCAAACAGACTATCATCAGGACAAAATGAATAATGTCTTGATGAAAGTCCATTCAAGGACTGAAAGTTTGACAAAACATGTGGAATGTAAATAAAAATTATTTAGATTAATGGAATATATATAATATAAAATATATATAAAAAACAGTACATCAACACATATAAGTGCATCAAAGTGTTATTTGAGGGGTTTATGTACTGGTGTTTGAGGGGTCATTATACTGGAGTTCTTTGAGGGGTCTGAACATATTGTTCAACGACTTCAATATCAACTGCATCGGGATACCACAAAGCTGCAAGTCAATGCTTGTTTAAGAACCCACTTTGCAGAATGCAGAATTGATAGATATTGGCACTATGCAATTCCACAAGACAATAAGCTATCAGCATGAAGACAATGAGTTGTCATGCTACATTATAGCACTGAATATTTACGACATTTAAGTTAAAGGGACACTATAGTCACCAGAACAAATACAGCTTAGTGTATTTGTTATGGTGAGTATAATCAGTCCCATCAGGCTTTTTGCAGTAAACACTGTCTTTTCAGAGAAAAGGCAGTGTTTACATTACAACCTAGGGATACCTCTATGGCCAGTCCTTAGATGGCTACTTGAGGTGCTTCCTGAAGCAGTGCAATGGGCAGCACTGCCATTCAGTGTCTCCACCCTCTGCCTGGGGACACTGAACTTTCCTCATAGAGATGCATTGATACAATGCATCTCTATGAGGAGATGATGATTGGCCAGGGCTCTGCCCCGATCTGCCTTCTTGACAGTCTCAGCCAATCCATTGTGAAAGCATTGTTATTGGCTCAAATTACCACTTCTGATTATATCAGCCAAGCAGGCAGATCAGGGGCAGAGCCAGAAGCAGCAGACTGGAGTAAAGGTAAGATTTTACTATATTTAAAGAGGCAAAAGGGACCAGGGGGGCTAGATGTTTGTGTTCCTGACCCTATAGTGTTCTTTTAAATATTTGCTGCAGGCAACAAATAGATTAATAATTTTCATTCTTTATGCTGTTATGTCAGTCACTTTATATTCAATGTGCTTTGCATTCTATGCGGTTTCTATGCTTCTGTGCAATGAGCCATTTAAAAAAGAAAATTATGAAAAAAAAGTAAATGTATACAGGGAGTGCAGAATTATTAGGCAAATGAGTATTTTGACCACATCATCCTCTTTATGCATGTTGTCTTACTCCAAGCTGTATAGGCTCGAAAGCCTACTACCAATTAAGCATATTAGGTGATGTGCATCTCTGTAATGAGAAGGGGTGTGGTCTAATGACATCAACACCCTATATCAGGTGTGCATAATTATTAGGCAACTTCCTTTCCTTTGGCAAAATGGGTCAAAAGAAGGACTTGACAGGCTCAGAAAAGTCAAAAATAGTGAGATATCTTGCAGAGGGATGCAGCACTCTTAAAATTGCAAAGCTTCTGAAGCGTGATCATCGAACAATCAAGCGTTTCATTCAAAATAGTCAACAGGGTCGCAAGAAGCGTGTGGAAAAACCAAGGCGCAAAATAACTGCCCATGAACTGAGAAAAGTCAAGCGTGCAGCTGCCACGATGCCACTTGCCACCAGTTTGGCCATATTTCAGAGCTGCAACATCACTGGAGTGCCCAAAAGCACAAGGTGTGCAATACTCAGAGACATGGCCAAGGTAAGAAAGGCTGAAAGACGACCACCACTGAACAAGACACACAAGCTGAAACGTCAAGACTGGGCCAAGAAATATCTCAAGACTGATTTTTCTAAGGTTTTATGGACTGATGAAATGAGAGTGAGTCTTGATGGGCCAGATGGATGGGCCCGTGGCTGGATTGGTAAAGGGCAGAGAGCTCCAGTCCGACTCAGACGCCAGCAAGGTGGAGGTGGAGTACTGGTTTGGGCTGGTATCATCAAAGATGAGCTTGTGGGGCCTTTTCGGGTTGAGGATGGAGTCAAGCTCAACTCCCAGTCCTACTGCCAGTTCCTGGAAGACACCTTCTTCAAGCAGTGGTACAGGAAGAAGTCTGCATCCTTCAAGAAAAACATGATTTTCATGCAGGACAATGCTCCATCACACGCGTCCAAGTACTCCACAGCGTGGCTGGCAAGAAAGGGTATAAAAGAAGAAAATCTAATGACATGGCCTCCTTGTTCACCTGATCTGAACCCCATTGAGAACCTGTGGTCCATCATCAAATGTGAGATTTACAAGGAGGGAAAACAGTACACCTCTCTGAACAGTGTCTGGGAGGCTGTGGTTGCTGCTGCACGCAATGTTGATGGTGAACAGATCAAAACACTGACAGAATCCATGGATGGCAGGCTTTTGAGTGTCCTTGCAAAGAAAGGTGGCTATATTGGTCACTGATTTGTTTTTGTTTTGTTTTTGAATGTCAGAAATGTATATTTGTGAATGTTGAGATGTTATATTGGTTTCACTGGTAATAATAAATAATTGAAATGGGTATATATTTGTTTTTTGTTAAGTTGCCTAATAATTATGCACAGTAATAGTCACCTGCACACACAGATATCCCCCTAACATAGCTATAACTAAAAACAAACTAAAAACTACTTCCAAAAATATTCAGCTTTGATATTAATGAGTTTTTTGGGTTCATTGAGAACATGGTTGTTGTTCAATAATAAAATTAATCCTCAAAAATACAACTTGCCTAATAATTCTGCACTCCCTGTAAAGTAAATATTATTTTCGTTTCACCTGTTTTGCCCACATTTTTGCTGACGTAGCACTAAACTCATTATAATCTGCAACATTTTTATTTCTGTTTTCAAAAGTAATTTTTCACTCTGGTTCCTATGAGAACAATTAAAGCTCTCTTCCCTCATAACGAATAACTTATAGTCATAACTTCAAAGCAGGAAACCCAAGAAGCCAGAAATGTTTCTCTAAATAGCTACACTGCAGTCATGTGATCTATAGAAAATCATTATATGTAATTCAAAGTCTAATACAGAACACATAGACGCAGGACAGCTGTTACAAGCATTTGCTGGAATTTATTACTAGCGTACTACTTTAATAATATGATGTATATTGATCCTTCACAAACAAAATCAGTCAGCTTCTCAATTTCTGTCTGCCTGCATGTATATCACGGCTGTTGTGTACCTTTTTCAGTTGACGTGCATGTGTAAAGATTCATAATATATGTTACTTGTGTGTTTGAGTGTCTATATATATATATATATATATATGTATAGATGTGTGTGTGTGTGTGTGTTAAATAATAAGAATACTGCAGCACTACTTATTATATTACTAAATTGCTTTTATATAGCATTGTAGCCCTGCAGAATGTTTCTGTTGTCATAATTGATTTTAAATTTGTGTGTAATCAGGGCCGGTACAAGGATTTTTGCCACCCTAGGCAAAAAAAAATTGCCGCCCCCCCCATATGCCCTGCCCACCATGTGACATCACAATGCCCCGCCCATATGCTCTGCCATATGGGCCAACGCCAGTGTTCACAAAGTGTCTTTTATCTGTTTACATTAAAAAGCCTACAGGCACAGGCTGTAGTGCTTCTGGTGACTATAGTATCCATTTAATGTGAGGTAAATTAGAGATTAGTGCCACTAATAATATATTGGATTGCCTACTTACCACCAGATGAGGACAAGAGGCTGATGATGGGCTCAGTCTGGCTCCACAGGTCTGGTGTAGAACAGGAAGCAGCACCATTTTTGGGGGCCCCTTACACAGCTCAAGGTCTGGGCCCCCATGGCTTGACCGTGAGTATGCCTACAATGCCCACCCATAAATCCACCTACATGGCCCACCCATGAGTTCTCTCACAGGTAGTGGAGTGTATGTGTGTAGGGGATGTTTTATGCGTTATTGTAGAGGATGCAATGTGTGTGTGTTCTTATAGAATGTAGTTTATGGGAATACCAATTTGTGTAAGGGATGTAGTGTGTGTATAGTGGATGCAGTGTGTGTTTGCGTGCAAGGAATGCATTGTATGTTTCTGGGTGTGTGCATAAGGGATGCAAGGTGTGTTTCTGTGTATGTAATTGAATGCAGTGTGTGTCTGTAAGGGGTGCATTGAGTGTGTAAGAGATGCATTTTGTTTCTGTGTGTAAGAGAATGAGTGTTTGTGTGAGCGTAAGGGATGCATTGTGTGTTTCGTATGTGTGTGTGTGAGTAAGGATGCATTGTATGTTTCTGTGTGTGTATGTGGGGATGAATATGTGTGTAGTGTAAAAGAGAGGGTTTGTGGGGTAGGATAGGGACTGAGAGGGGAGCAGCTCTTTATTTTGTCAGTCCGCCGGTGGCCGTGTACAGGAAACAGAGGTTCCTATCCCGCTTTCCGCGCCTCCCAGCCACGCTACATCGAGAGACCAGCAGGAGGGAGCGCTCTGCGCTTCCCTCCTGTCGGTCACTCAAATCCGGCTGCCCTCCATACAGCAGTGCTGCGCCGCCTAAGGCTTGCTAAAGCGCTCAGGCGGCGCAGCATGTTGGAGCCGCACAGGTGATTCCTGGTGCAGGGATCCGGCGCCCCCTGCTAATTTGCACCCTAGGCAGCTGCCTAGGTCGCCTTACAGGTAGCGCCGGCCCTGTGTGTAATGTTACACATATCATAAGGCTTCTTGCGCATGGGGTTAGTACCTTTTTGCATTGGTTTTGTTAGTTTAATGCTTGATAAAATTGGTGCATTGAAAACTATAATGACCGACACATTGCAGCATAGAGCCCAGAATTGCCAAACAAGTAGCAGCTACTCTCTCTACTGAATTATTGCAAAAGGGTAGGAGAGCATTTACTATCTGCGTAAGAAAGTCACTTTTGCTTTTATCCTAATATTTCCGATAGTTTGTCAAATATTAATAAGATAAGTGATATTGTATACAGGCTTTATATTTCCCTAATATTTCTATGAAGGCTGAAAAAACAAGTGGAAAATAATATATTGGTAAATTTGAATAAACAAACAAAATTGCTTTTAAATTGTATCTTATGTGTATATGACAGCTATGCACTCCATGTTTCAAATAAATATCATGCTAATATTTTTGCAAGGAAATAAATTCCTGGTAATGAATGATTAACCCCTGTAAATTGTGTTTGTCAAGTTCATAGATGCGAACAAGGGTTAACCCTTCTTGCTAATATCTCATGTGTGATGAGAAGAGGTTAAATAAAATGCCTTTCTTCGATTAATAGGTGTTCATTTTCGATATTAAAACCAATGTTACCCATTAAACCCCCACAACTACTAATACAGTACTATTAAACAGAAACATATTTTTTTGTAATTTAGATTTTTATTACGTTTTATTTTTCATAGCAAGACAAAAGCAAGACATCATAAACAATTCTCTTCAGAATTTAGGTGTGAGGTTCGGTAACTACAGTACCATGTTGGGCAAAATGTAGTATAGAAAGGAAAGTACCAAAAAAGAGAAGAAATATAAGAAGATGTGAGGGGGTGTGGGAACAGAAGCATTTTAATTATGCAGTTCTTTTGTTAAATTATATTTTAGGAATCCAATACATGCTTCTAACACCCATAGATTCAACCATCTACAAGTTTTTTGTTCAAAGTCTCACATAATGCATTTAGACTACTGACACACTACAACATTAAGGACAAATACTTTTGAAAGCCAAATCAGGAACTGTACTCATCCAAAAAAAAAAAAAAAACAGTGAGGGAAAAAAGGAATTACAATGATCATGGAGAGGAATCAGCCCAGGACTACACAGGAGGATCTTGTTAATGATCTTAAGGCAGCTGGGAGCATAGTCACCTAGAAAACAATTGGTAACACACTACACCGTGAAGGACTGAAATCCTGCAGCTCCCTCAAGGTCCCCCTGCTGAAGAAAGCACATGCACAGGCCTGTCTGAAGTTTGCCAATGAACATCTGAATGATTCAGAGGGAAACTGGGGGAAAGTGTTGTGGTCAGATGAGACCAAAATCAAGCTCTTTGGCATCGACTCAACTCGCCATGTTTGGAGGAGGAGGAATGCTGCCCATGACCCCAAGAACACCACCCCCACCGTCAAGCATGGAGGTGGAAGCATTAGTCTTTGGTGGTGTTTTTCTGCTAAGGGGACAGGACAACTGCACCGCATCAAAGGGGCAATGGGCGAGGCCATGTACCGTCAAATATTGGGTGAGAACATCCTTCCCTCAGCCAGGGCATAGAAAATGGATCGTGGAGGGGTATTCCAACATGACAATGACCCAAAACACACAGCCAAGGCAACAAAGGAGTGGCTCAAAAAGAAGCAGTGGCCTATCCAGTCTCCAAACCTTAATTCCATAGAAAATCTGTGGAGGTCGCTGAAGGTTCGAGTTGCCAAACATCTGCCTTGAAACCTTAATGACTTGGAGAGAATCTGCAAAGAGGAGTGGGACAAAATCCCTCCTGAGCTGTGTGCAAACCTGGTGGCCAACTAAAACAGAAAGAAACATCTGACCTCTGTGATTGCCAACAAGGGTTTTGCCACCAAGTACTAAGTTGAATGGGACAAATACTTCTTTCACTCATTGACATGCAAATCAATTTATAACTTTTTTGATATGTGTTTTTCTGGATTTATTTTATTATTCCGTATCTCACTGTTAAAATACACCTACCATTAAAATTATGGACTGATCATTTCTTTGTCAGTAGACAAACGTTCAAAATCAGCAGGGGATCAAATATGTTTTCTCTCACTGCACCTTGGGTGTAACTAAACCAAAAACCAGCACCAAGTCCCTACATACAATTTGCAAAGGCACTCTAAGATTTCAAACAGGCAAATTTATTGAAACCCCCAGTACCAAAGTTTTGACCACACTGTTTTTTTTAAAGGACAAAAACAGCCTTTATTTTTAGTTGCACAAACTCTATTTAACTCCATCCCATATAAATTCAAAACTTCTCTTTCCAAGCCAAACTTAAAAGTAATTTTGTCCTCCCCACGCATAAAATAAAACAACTGTAATCCTAACAAAATTAAAATTTTGATGCCCATGTATACCATCATCTGACCAATGAAAAAGGCATGGTAGCCTGATGCAAAAACAAAACTATTAGCCCAAACAAACAAATCTCTGATGGTTAGTAATTTGGTGTTTTGTAGTCAAAGTGGTCATTATTGTTCCTTTGCGAAAATTAGAATTGTTTACTTCCAGAATTATTATTAGTAAAAATGTAAGGGTTATATTTATTTATTTTTTAAATTAGTATTCTTATTTTAAATATCAAGTAGAGAATAGATTTTGATGTTTCACTGTTGTAATTGAAGCAGAGCAAGCTAGGTAAAGACAAATATTGCATACAATATAAAATATCTCTAGGCGAAGGTTTGCCATCATTCCATCCCCACTGGACATGAAAGAAGAAATGTGGATTCATACAGTCGCATACAGATTTTCCTTTGAATTTTCCCATCACGCCTAAAGTACGTGGATAGTGTTTTCTATAGCCATATATTGTTCCACAGAGCTTTAAATAATTCTATTTTTAATAGCTAGCTGGCAAGAAAGTATTCATATGGGATTCAAGGAAATCTTCATGCGGTGTGACACAGTATTAAAAATAAGATATTCTTATTCACAGCATGTAACTTTATTTTGATGCATTAGACATTCACATAGTTGTTCTCATACATCTAACTGAACTGAAATGACTGTAAAACAAAAGCATTGCATTTTCCACTGAGAAATTGAAGGCCGGTTCGTATTTTACCAACCCATATACTAAAAGCGAAAAAGACTTAGAGTCTGGATCCAGTTATATCATTCTATCATAATATATTTTGACTGTTGCCTCCTTTTCACCTTGATGGAATTCTTTTTATATAAATGGAACAGAAAACACCAAATATCCTTGAGAACTAAGGCTATTTTCACTGTATGGCCAGTGTAAGTTATTGTTTTTTTATATAGATCGGGCATACAAAATAAACAAAATAGAAAGACATATATCTATAAAGTTCTCTGCAGACTTGCCTGTTAGTGGGTCTGCTTGTAAGAGGCCACACATCAGAAATGTCTTATTCCAGTATATAAAGTCTGTTCTTACCCTATAAATATGGTTCCAGCAAATGTGTATGGGTTCTGTGCACTGATTGGCAGAGCAGCCATGAGGAGAGAGGGCTAACCTCAGGTTGAACGTTACTGACAGCATTGAGGGAAAGCATTAGAACTGCTGTGGCTATGAAATTTGTCTTAGAGATTCATTTCTACAAATCACTGCAATCTTAAATCAGAGTAGGTGCAGGGTACTCTCCACACTATCAACTTTCCAATAATTCTAATTTGTGACTGTGATTAGAATGACCCTTTATACCCAGGCACACTGTGGTCTGACCCTATACCCACTCAGAATGGTTATTATCATTATTATTTTGTTAATATTATTAGCATTTATGTAGTGCACTTTACAATTATAAGGGGATATGAAGAAAGCCCTGCTCAAATGAGCTAACAATCTTTGAGGATTTGAGGCAGTCAGATATATATTGTTAGGTGTCTGCTCAGGGGACACTTGGTATGGTGGTCTGACTAGTGTTTCCATGTTCCAAGGAAGTGACATTGCCACTGCTATAATCAGCTGGTTAGTTGACAACTGACTTTCACGATTTAAGCTAAAATGAATAACACATCTCCAAACATGTAAGCCAATTTTAAACTCACGTTTTATGCAGTAACAACCTGAGTGTTTCAAAAAATGAACTGCTATTCCAATGTTTTGCAAATGTTTAAATTGTTGTTTTATTAAATAGATTCAATGTGTTTTAACTACACAGGATCAGTTCTTGTACGGTACTCTAATGTAGGCTAAAAGGCTGGAGACAAAAACCTTTTTTTATGAATATATCCCAATGGTGACTGAACAGTGAGTTGCTATTATTTGTAACACAGCAGTAAAATCTTTAGACATTTAGATAGAAACAGAATCAGTGCAAGTGTTAAGCAGCAGTCACTTAATTGTATATTATCTGCTTCTAACTAAGAAATGTCAGAGTTGTCTTCATTGTTGATTCACTTAATGCCTTATCTGCCGTCTTAGACATATTTTTTTTTTGTGATGTCGTTGATATGATGTTTTGCAACAAACAGAATTGCTAAATCACGCAGCATGGAATTACCTAATTTATCACTGTGAATCAAGATGGTCATTTTGTGGTATTAAGAAACGACAACAACGCTAGGAGAATGTGGAAGAAATTTGTATAAACAGGGCAAATATGGGCAGAAAAATTAGGAAATACAGCATATTCTCACAGTGACATTACAAACAATCGAGAAAATGCTTTGAGGACTGATATAACTTAATTATCTGCCACTATTGGTTTGGAAGAGCTACTAAGCATGTATGAAATGTCGACCAAAATTTTTTGCAGAAATGACAAAGGATTTTTTAAGTATGGATAAAAATGTACCAGTCTTGGAGGAATGAAATTCTGACAGACTATGATGAATTACCTTGTTATAGTTACTTGTCTGATGAATAGACTTCACCCTAGAAGAGCTTATCCACTGACTATATAAGGATACATTACTAGCACAGGCCTTTGTATAATATATTTGTGTTAAGGCATATTACATTATTGTATTATTATTATTGTTACTGTTATTATTATTATTTGTGTACAATTTCTAAATGGAGTTAATCATTTTAACTCTCTCAGATAATAATAGTTAATAAAATGTATTATCCTAATAAAAGTTATTATAGAATGTTATTGGGGAAAAATAGGTGTTATACAAATTATAAATATCATTAACAATTCTAGGGGCTTATTTACTAAAGATAAAGGTGAGAATAAATTTGCAAAGATGATAGAATGTTAAGTCAATGCTAAATATAATAATAAGTTTACCAATTAAGAAAGGCATGCTGGATCATAGCTCTTGCTGTAAGGGGTATTGTATTTTTTCAGGCAACTCTATAACATCAGAAATCAATGTAGAAAAAAAGGCAGCCTGAGTTAGCCTGTAAGTAAATTCTATGAAAGTTTGAGAAGCAGTGGAAATAAGGGTCTGTTTTTATTATCCCACTCCCACAATCAGATTTCTAATATGTTTTATTTAAAATAAAACTTTTTTGTTAGAGAATAGTCACTTGTTTATTTATGGGAGAGACGGCCTCCCTTTAAAGGGATTCTATAGTGTAAAGAATACATTATATTTCCCTCTGCCCACCTATACCTCATGCCTCCCAGCACTGCACGGGTTAAAAACCCTTTATCACTTACCCTATACCAGCGGTGATGCCCCTAATGCGCCATGAGTTTGTTAGGCCCTCCCCATAGGAAAGCAGTACTTCATTGCTTTTCTATATGGATTTAACTGATGCTGGATATCCTCATGCAGAGAGTGAGGACGTCTAGCACCGGTTAGGTGACCGAAAGTCTCTTAACCACCAGGAAGTGCCTCTAGTGGCTGCCTGATTGACAGCTACTAAAGACTGCCTTAGTGCTTTCTCAAAAATTGCAATGATTTGCATTGCAGGACTAAATGGAACTGGGACACAGCACACAGACCACTACAATGAGCAGAAGTGGTTTGAGTGTCTATAGTATCCCTTTAAGGTCACTGCTAGTTTCAGGTCTTCTATTATATCTAAACATGATGGATCTGTTTAACCCCTTAAGGACACATGACATATGTGACATGTCATGATTCCCTTTTATTCCAGAACTTTGGTCCTTAAGGGGTTAAAAGATGGCAGTCTCAGCCCCTACTAATGGACACGTTCTCTAAAAGAGATAAAACTCAATGTCAAATTGGTGGAGTGTTACAGTTTTCAGGGCAAAGCAGGGTGGTGATAAGCGTAACTCCAACTCTCATATATTTAACTCACGATAAGGACTTCAGACCAGTTTTGATAATTCTCTGGTATTGGTTTATTGTTTGCTTTGAATGATTAGTTGATTAAAAGCAAGAACATTAAAGGGTTATTACAGCCACCATGACCAATTCTGCTTTTAGAAGTGGTCAAGGTGGTAGGAGTATGCATCTGCAGCTTTTCCTAGGTCCATCAGTTTCTCTTCATATTTATCAATTATGTCTGATTTAAAATACCTTTTCATATAAATTAACTATGACTTATTCTTAAATGAAATATGTATTGTCCTTAAAGTAGCTCAGGGAAGGGAAAGTCTAAGCTTTTTAAGCCATGGTGTACCTAATTTAAGAATTTTAGAGCTTAGAAAACCTGACAGAAATGTTCAAATAAGAATTACTTATAAAATGCTATTAAATAAATACATCTAAATCTAAGTCATTCTAGTCAAAACTATTACTGTATGATGATATAGACTTTTATAAATAACATTTGTTAAGGCCTTAATTTAATATTTCAAATAATTTAATAATTTGAAAATATTTTAATGGTGTTAGTTTTTTTTTGTATTTTGAAACAAAATATTTAAAATTTTTATCCAAATTATTAAATAATTTGAAAAACTTATCCAAAACTTTTAAATCAAGGCCTTAATTTAATGGCTTCACAAACTGTTTTCATAAGCTAAAAATTTACTATTACCTTTATCTATAATTATAATGATCACTTGATTTGTTACTTTTTTTTATTTGTTTTCAAAAAAACTTCTTAATCAGGGACAATTTCATGCCCATTGCCATCTAGCATATGTATTTTTGGGGGACAGAATAATATGATCATTATGCAGTATGATCAACACAGTTATACACAATTTCTAATGTCTCTGAATATTTTTGGGTATCACTAAATAATTAATTTACTATTTCTTCCAGTACAAGTGTTTTAGAACATATCATTTAGTTAATAATCATCAAAATGATTTTTTCCCCCCATAAAATTGGTATTAATAAAACTATGATGTTAGAATAATTCCAGAAAAGTAAAAAAAATTGAAAAATGCAAAAGGCAAAAGGCAATAAATGATGTGGGAAATATACATATAAATGCTCATGTCTAAGTTTTACAATATTGTAAATGGAATCTCCAATTGACAGTTAAAAGAGGGATTTTTAAGTGGGTGCCAAAATAGTTTTGAGATTGAAAGATTAAAAGATTTGTGACTGTAAAATCAAGATTTGTCAAACCAAGCTCATTAAATGATTCAGGTGAGCTTGTCAAGATTTTTCTTGGTATAATTTTATATCTCTATATGGAAATGAGACACAACTTGTTTTCCCTATACTTATCTTATAGAAGTGTTTCCACAACGTTTCAGTTTAGACTTTTTTTTGTATTACGTATGACATAATCCTTAATATAAAATGTTAAACTCATCTAGCATATAAAGTTCAAGCTTTCCTTTTTTTTGCATTCATAAAATAATTAGCGAACATTCATTTAAATATTCCTAAATGTTCTAGTCACTTTGTGTGCTACTATTGAAATAATACAGCCTTCAAAAATCTGTTAATGATGTAGAATACGTAAGTGCAATTGCTTGTTAAGAAAGAAAGTGTCTCACAAATAAAAGAAAATCTTTTCAAAAATTTAAATAGCATATAATTACTCTTCTTACTCTAAAAAAATATAGTTTTTATCTGCCCTTGATATTTTTTAAACTAGAAGAGTATTAAAGGAACATTTTGAGAACCATAACCACAGCAGGTCTGTCCTGGCACCTCACCAATACATGTATTCAGTTTGTTTGCTAATAGTTTAACATCTTATCTGGGTGTGGAGGTCAGTGCCAATCTTCACGGAGAGCTGGAAGCTTATGGTAGGAGCTTCCGTTAGCTCTTTTGAGCTAAATTCTGCTGTGCAAGGTAAGCTCATTGGTTGCTGTCAATAAAAATAGCTTCTAGCTAGAGAGAACACTTGGACTGGTGCCTAAAAGACCAGAGGTAAGTAGTTGAACTGTCAGCAAAAGGTTTTATTACTTACATTGGGGGGATTGCCAGGAGAGCCATAGCACCATCACTACCACAGCACACTGTGGTGGATATGGTGTTTGGAATGTTCCTTTAATACAAGACTTATTAAGTGGACATAATAGAAAATGCCCCTTCATGTAAAATATTATAGTTTATCACACCATCAAGAAAATATGATTGTTATTATAATTTTAGTTTTTTGCATCCTGATGGCAAGGTCTGCATTCATCATTTTAAGTTTATGATGAGTGTAATAGTATTTATTAATTAATGACTTTATATCATAAAGAAAGCATAGTTAGTGTAATGCTTTGGAGACACCACTAGGGGCAGTGTGTAGGAAGCCATGTAGGAAGAACTCTGTCTCTTTGCCTTTATCTGACTGAACCTAAGATGTAGTACCAGCTCTGACTTAAGTAATATGAATCCATTGTAACATTTAGCAACTGTTATAGCCTTTTGTAAGTAATATTTTGTAGTTTTGTATTGTATAATTATTGTAGTAAATTGACATTCCGCTAGAATCTGTTTATTTATTATAGTTATATTAAATATACATTTAATATAATAACGTTTTGCATATTTCCTATCCACATATTCGACCATAATACCATGAACTATAAAAAATATTAATGTTGTTATTTATTGCTTAATTATTATATATTAATTAAAATATTAATATTCATATTTAAGTCACGGCCACAACAATAAGCTAAAGCATTTCTATTTATTTATAACAATACGTAGATAAATGCAGTTGCAGTTTTGCTTGTAGTTTTTGCTTGTAGTTATAGTTAGGTTTTTTTTAGAGTCATACTTATTGTTATTTTAATACAAACATAGATTTAAAAATACATTTACAACGTGGTAGGTCCCATTAAAGTCAAGGACAAAGGTTGTATCAACTATGTCTTTAACCCTTTAAGGACACATGACATGTATTACATGTCATGATTCCCCTTTATTCCAGAAGTTTGGTCTTTAAGGGGTTAAGAAAGAAGATGGAACTCTAGAGAGCACTGTGTAATAGTGGGAGTCATAATAATAGTAGTATATGTATGTATGTATGTATGTATATATGTTCACTTGGTTTCAATGTTGTCACATTAATTTGGACACAAGTCAATGGACACTGTGTTAATAATTGGGGATATTCATAGTTTCAAAGAAAATATTTTTAAAGCTGTGAAGCGCACTGCAGGAAAGAAACAGTATACTGATAGGAGTTACATTAATCATTAGGTCATGGGGAGGAATTAACACTCAGCTTGGATGTTGGTAGGTGCATAGAGCAAGGCAACCTTTGGCACTCCAGATGTTGTGGACTACATTTCCCCTGATGCTTTGCCAGCAATATGGCTATAAGAGCATAATGGGAATTGTAGTCCATAACATATGGGGTGTGCAGATTACAGATGGTACAGATTATAGATGCAAAGCTGGATACTTTAAAACACTGAAAGGAAATTAGAGAGCGTTTAGTAAAAAATAAATAAAAAAAATTTAAATTGAATCTAAAAAACATGGCCAAAAGTGGAAAATAATATTGAGCTTAGACAATTTAGAGAAATCTTTAGTGAGTATTCATCCCAATATCTGGCAAAATGGGGTTTGAAAGATTGCCCCAAAAATCATGAAAACTGAACCAAGTTAAGTAATTGGATTCTAGTGATGTCAAAACATAGCAATAAGCCAAGCTTATTTGCTGAAATGTTCTTATATTTTTGCTCTTAAAAGGTGCAATCAACCCGTAATATCCTAAATCTATTAAAAATTACATAGACAGAGAGTATGAGTAATATAAACTTTATGAAGATGATTGAAAGCTTAGTCACACACAGTAAAAAGCCAGTATCATAATAACCTATGCAAATTAAAAAATAAAATGAAAGGAATAAAAAAAGAAGAGAGACTGTAAGAGCGAGATAGAAATACAAAAAGTAAACCCAATCACAATAAATAATTCATTCATTTTTATTGAAGTTAAGTTTTGCTTAAACCTTTGGTCACTGAGACTTTTCTGACATTCTGTGTTTTCCTGAATGAGTGCAACTGAAAAAAAAAATCAAAGGAGCAGCAAAAAATGGAGTCACTTATTAGTCCTGATTGTAAAACTGTAGCATATGTCCAGGCTTCCAATTATGTTTTGGATGTTATAGAACACATATTGCAAAGAAATACTTAGAATTTTAGAATTAAACCTTTGCAAAATTTGGTCTGCTAAGAATATAACTTTAATATAAGTAACAGAATTCTTAACCCTTAAACAATAGTATATATTTGTAGGTAGTATAACCCCCTAGTGCAGGGGTAGGCAACCTTTTAGCAGCACTGTGCAGAAATAAGATTGTGATGGCCCGTACAGTGCCGGTCCTATTTTCATAAATTGAGGTGTGTATGTTGCCATATTCTGCTTTTGTTATTTATATTGCAGTCGCTTTGTATTGTTGTATTTGTGCCGATATGAGCTATTATATTGTATATGTACAATACCTATGAATGTGGGCTGTGTGTGGGGGCTGCTTGTGGAATTGTGTGTGTGGATGGAAATGTCTCATAGTGTGTTTGGTGGAGTGTGTGTGTATGTATGGGGCTGTTTGGGGTATTGTATGTGAGAGCATGTCCCATTTACTGAGATCACTTTCTCTACGTGCTGCAACGCATAAATTGAGGATTTTCCTTCACCACCTTTTAGTAGCAGATATCTGAAGCTTCACTGGGACTCCTGAACTCTGTTTGGCTCTTGCAGCCTTGAGTGCCATGCAAAGGCACCTTGAGTGCTGTGCATGGCACATGTGCCACAGGTTGCCTACCCCTGCCCTAGTATATGTATTATTAATACAAATTTATATAGAGAAATATGGTTGGCAAGATAGAGAATATCAACAAAGTTGTGTAAACCATTGGGTGAGATGGATATATTATACACTCATAGGTATGCACAATAGATTGCATTAGGGTTAATAAATACACCATTTTTATCTAGAAATAAACATTTAGTTGCAATCAAAATTATTCACCCCCCATTGAAAATCAGATTTATTGTCAAAATGTACAGACTTTTAGCTGTTTGCAATACACAAATCAATTGAAATAACTCTACACAATGAATGCTTCAAGTAGTTTCCCCAAATTCAACTGAACATGCAACTAATGCTGACTTCTCCAGTCTCACCCCTTGTGCATTATTTGAATATAAATTTATATGTTATTACCTATAGGATATAGGATCTTTCCAGTACTTTGCAAAAACTATGATTCTGAAAGTGTAACTATTCTAGTAACCTATTTTATTCACATACATGAAATACATCCCACCTTTAACTCTCGTGCCTCTTTTACCCCACTCCCTATACAATGTAAGCTTGTTTGGGCAGGGCCCTCAACACTCTCTGTTCCAGTGTATCCAGCTCATCTTGTTGAAATTAAATGTCTGTTTAGTCTACCTTTTGTACAGCGCTATCGAATTTGTTTACGCTTGATAAATAATAATATTAAAATTAAATAGTGGTTCAGATTATAGGTAACAAACAGTTTAATGTCATTGTTAACAAAAGAGTGGTAGATAGTACACTTGTGCTACATAGAAAATAACTTTGTGTTACAATTATGCAAGCTACATGTGACAGAAACTGTATTTTCTTTTCTATGCTAATATTTTGGATAATTTAACATAATTTTGAAATAAAAATGAATCCAACATGCCTTAGTGCGTGGGGTCATAAAATCCCAATCAAGTGTAATGTGATAGGCTGGTTTGTTCAGGATAATTACGTTGTCCATTACAATGTTTGATAAAAAAAAATGGATAAATGCACTTTCTAGTGTCTATCTCTTAAATGATTAAAATTTTGTATTTTTTATGTTTTTCAGGTAAGCAATAACATCCTTCAATGTGTATTCAGTCATCAGAAAGGTAAAATAATGTATTTTAATGCTGGATATCATAAACTAAATTATTTTTTATTCATATTACCATCCAAAATTATTGGGTAAGTGTTAACAATTCACATTTTCATATGACCTGCATGGTTAATTCACAGTGCTTACTGCACTGTCCAGTCATGTGTTGCTAAGCATATTTAATTTAAAGATTATTATGGGTAAATTGAAGCGATGAATATAGCTACTTTTGACTTGGTTTGCATAATATCAAACCAGATTATATTCGGTTTAAGCCTGCATTTTATATCTACCCCAATTATTAATTTGTATCTGTGTAACAGAATGTAACAGCACTTAAACCAAATTCATCTCACTGTTTAGCCCTTTTGCCTCCTGTCTCCTTTCTCTCATCTCTCATCATGCTCTCAGACTATCACTAAGCATCAAAGAAAAACCTTCTTGATCATTTGTGGTAGACAGAGGAGGACTGAGGAGGCAGTGTTAGGTCTGGCAAATGCAGTGGATAGAGAAGTCAAGGGTTAAAAATTGAAAACAGTTTAACGCCTAGAGGTAAGATGATGTCCAGCTAGTCCTGCACATTCATCATAGAGATAAAGTTATCATGGGTTAAAGTGTTTTTTTAATCTAGCAATAGGACTGATCAGTTCTCTGATGAAGTATATTTGGCTAAGGGCTAAGCAAGTTGCAATTAACCCATTTGCTCTGTTAAGACAAGTCATTACATCGCGATTGGCATTATCGACTAACAGGGGGATGACAGTCTGATGAAATCCCCTGAATCCCCTGAATTATACTTACTGAACTGGATAGGATCAGGGAGACTGCTTGACAACTGAGGAAGTCCCTGTGCAGCCAATCCCTTTGATACGAGTCATCCGATTTTGATGACACTGCAATCACATGACTCATATCTGCAATACTGGCTGCAGGGGAACTGCGTAGGTCAGGCAGGTCTGTCAGACAGACCCCCCAACATATAACTCATAAAAATAAAATAATTACACACAAGCAACATATAAAATATAATCTGAATAAAAATGTAAATATATAATGACATTTTATAGACATATATTGTCCAAATAGTTTTGCACTCTTAGTAATATATATAATGCATATTATTCAGTGCTCAGCAACACTGATGTTTAAAAGTCTAAATCAAACCAGCACTCTGTGACTCTTTAAAACGCCTTTTTCTTTATTGTCATCAAAATTAGATTAACAGGCGACATTTCAGTTCATGATATATAATAAAGTTCTGAGAATGAACTGAAACTTGTCGACTTTTCTTGGAATTTATATGGACTTATATATTATTTATATAGAATAGATTATTTTCTCAATTGCAAATTGGGAGACCTGCCTAACAATCTAGGCAGAAATACAAATAATTAAATTTGCAAGCCCTATATTTGACCATGTATCTTTCCCCATAAAACCTGTACATGGGGGGATACTGTTAAAAAGCAGTAAAACGTATAATGACAATGATATCATTAGTGAAAGTGCAGTTTTTGTGGGAATAAATGCAAAAACAAACAAATAAACATGAACACTAACTTGAACGCTAACAGTATTATGACATTCACAGTTAAAATGTCATTCAGAAATTCAAAATTAATTTCCCACACTTTTTTATTTTATTTTATTCTTCCTCTTATTATTATTAATATTTATAAAGCGACAAGTTCCACAGCACTGTACAATAGGTGGACTAACAGACACGTATTTGTAACCAGACGAGTTGGACACACAAAAACAGAGGGGTTGAGGGCCCTGCTCAATGAGCTTACATGCTAGAGGCAATGGGGTATAGTGACACAAAAGGTAAGGGTAGGGTAGAAAAGTACATTACTAGGATAGTATTCACTGTTGTCTTAGTGTTGTTTTGATGACAGTTTCAAGAGAGGAATCAGTGTGTGGGGAGAGAAAGCTGTTCACAGTTTATTTGAAATACTTTCCTAAAGAAGTAAATTTTCAAAGATTTTTTTGAAGGAGTGTAGACTGGGTGAAAGTCTAACAGAGAGGGGAAGGGCGTTCCATAGGACGTTCCATAAGGCGAGCATCAGAAGTAGGAGCCTACTCCTACCTCTAACAGAGGTTAGACATAGGTCTTCGGCAGAAAGTATGGGCCTAGATGGGACATATTTGTTTATTATTGAGGATAGGTGGGTCAGAGCAGCATTGTGTAAAGATTTGTAAGATAGTATCAGGATCTTAATTTGATCCTATATCTTACTGACAGCCAATGTAGGGACTGACAGAGGGGGGGGCGTGGAAGGTGCGGATTGATTGGAAGATGAGCCTTGCCGCCGCATTCATTATAGTCTGTAACAGGGCAAGTTGAGAACACGTAAAACCACTTAGAAGCGGATTACAGTAAATTGTAATCCATATATAAATAAAGCCCTATGTCTCCTGTTACACTGATACATAATGCATAATTTGGGGTAAATATTTAATTATTTCCCTCCCTAATATTCCCCTTGCTCAAAAAGCTTGAGTACTCTCAGTCAGGTGTGATTGATACACTTGGTTCTTGCCACGTTTAGAATTTGTAGCTTGCTCACTTGTTTGAGTCACTTAAATACTTTTTTGTGTGTTATTGAAAAAGCCATCCAAGCTAGAAGAGCTTTTTTTATTAAATTAATTTTTTTCAATTGTAGGTTTGCAAAGAATTCTTGGAAATGAAAGTGTTTGTGGTCTTAAACATATCTTTCCTTGGGTATAACATTATGCTCTTGTTTCTTGCATATATAAAATAATTTTAATCTGATTCACGTTCTTGGCAAACACATAAGCTGATAGTGGACTATTTTGGCAGAACATTTCAAAACTCTGTTCAAATATTTTCATTTCGATTTCCCATGTAGCATTTTTCCAGCTACCAACGTCTGCTACTTTATTATTATTTAATAATACAATTATTAATAATAATGAACATTTTCTGGTAGAATTGAGAATTTGTACAGTGTTTAGAGTCTGTACGCTATGATACACAGAGCATAAAATTCAGAGTAATTATTCTTAAATTGCAAACATTATAAAATATTTTTGCTTTTACTTAAAAAAAAATTACTGTAAAATTATGCATAGTCAAAACAGATATCTGTTAACTAAAACCAAACTGGAGATAAAGATTATTATACTTGTTGACATAAACAAAATGATAAGTGAAATTAATCAACCTTACATTAAATATATATTTACAATAGTCAGAAGTCATCAAGAACATGATTTATTTATTTAGTGACTAATCTGCTACTTTTGCCTGCAAATATAACACTGATTGTTAATGGTAGGAGTAAAAGAAAATAACCAAAGGCTCTAGAACTTCATTAAACGTGGACTGACATTCATTAATTATTACAAATAGAAAATGTAACTCTTCTGAGAAAAGAAAACATTATAGCTGATGCTTTGTAGAACTTTTATGCATGCTGAGAATAAATTAAGAAAATATTCAAACTTTTTGACAACTGTGAACTTGCGTTAAACAGATTTTTACGTTTTAAGTAGAATACTTTGAGATCAGTTTATAATGTGATGTTTTTGCTTCTAAAAATATGGTTATTTTTTCTATAAATAGTAAATATGTGCATGTTACCAACTGTGTGGATTATTTTCAATGTTAATCTGAAAAATGCTACATGGAGATAAATTATAATTAGATGGACTGTAAAAAATGAATAAGTTCATCAAAAAATGCCCAAGTATCATATTACTTCTTTGTTTTCTAAGTAGACAATCTGAACTCTTCCTTTCAAAAATATGTATATATTTTTTTTTAAATTCCAGTAAAAACTAATTACATAACAAAGTAATATTGCATGAAATATCATGTGTCTATATATCTCCACAATTTGCCTTTTACCCTCAAATGTATGGAAACTGATTTGTGGAAAAAGAGAGACAGGGCAAACATGTAGGGATCATTTTATTTTTCCTAAATGCATGTATACATTTTCCTAAAAGTATGTATTTTCCCAAATGTATGCTGATTTCCTCATTGTACATTTGTGCATAATCAGTACTTTTTCCAAAAGGTTTTCTTTATTTTTTCTTTTCTTTTTCTTTAATAGTCTGTCTGTGATTTTATTTTCTTAGTGTCTCTGAATCCTTAATTTTTAGCCTTAAGTGCCCTTACAGTTTGTCATTTCTCCTATATGTCTCCCCATTCTGTGTTATGAACGTGTTAGTTTGTCCTTCAAAAATGATTTTAAAAAATCATTAGAGTTTTCTTTGTCCTTCAAGTTTTATTATCAGAATGATTTTTAATTTTGTCTCTGATTTTTCAAACTTTTATTTTCAGGTTTGTATTATCAGCAGTACAGCAATATTTATTCCCTCATGGTGTTGCTAGGTTATAAAAAAAAAAGCATTGGATTCAGTTCAAAGTCCTCATGCTTACTTACAACACACTCCATAACTGTGTCCCGTTTATATTTCGACCATCTTTAGTTAATATGTTCCAGCCCCGACTCTTTCCTTTGTTAATGACTTGTTACTATCCTGTTCTTATACTTCAGAATTATACCTGTAGAACTTCTCCAAGACTGCCCCTTCTTCAAACCATTTATGCAGCCCTTCAAAATATTCTTTAAAAACATACTTCATTAGATAAGCTTGCCTTTTAACTCCTTATGCATTTGACTCCTTATCCCTGTTTTATAGTTTTAGTTATATCCATACAACTCTCTCACTTCTCTCTGTATATTTGTCCCTTATCATTTTAGATTGTAGAAAGCATAAAGGGTGATTCTCTTTCATATGCTCATTAGCTAGTTAAAGAAAAACACTAAGCACCATAACCACAGTGTGGTGTAGTTGTTATTGTGCCAAGAATTGTCTGGTAGCCAGGACAAGAAGTAAAATTATTTGCAAGTAATGTGACAACGTACCTAGGGTCCACCAGTCACTAGTCATCTACCACAGAAAGCCGGATATGCTCTGCAATAATATATCCTTGCATGGAGTATCACAGGTGACCTATTGAAACTCTGTACTTCATTTTATGGCTCTTTAGTGGACTGTGAATAGCACCTAAAGGATCCAATGTAAATTGTTTGCAAATGGCTTGACTACGTACCCAAAGGGGGCAGCAGGGCATGCCTGGCACTACTAAAGAGCAACAGCAGTTTTGGTGTTTGGATTTTTTTTTTATCACCATAGTCCAAATTTGTGCATCTTGAAGTGATCTCAAATTACCTGGATAGTCTATTGATTCATCTAATTTAGTGTCAAATTTGCTATGTCTCACCACACTTCTTTCAGTAGTTAGCATATAAACAGGTCTTGTATTTTTAATAGGCTGGTTTTTTTTCCTAATAAGAGCATATTTATGGAAAGATGTTTTCCAGATTTACAAATTTCCTCAACCTTACCAGTGCTTTTCCTTGTGCCGAACCCCTAGTGATAACATTAGATGGATGTAAGATTGATGTTTATTTGTCTCAGCAACATCTGTTGGAACACTAGCAGATGCTCTTAGTTTATACATTTTCGAATACCATTACAAAAAAATCATGCAACCTCTAACTGATGAATGATAAGTAATAACAACGGACATAGAAGACGAATACACTTTGTTTTACTGTTACGTAATAAAAAGGTTTTTTTTCCATTTCAATGTTATATTATTTTTATATTATTTATATTATTCTTAAAAATCAAGTTTAATAATATTGTAATTAATATAATAGTGCAGATAATATTGTATTAAAATTTGAGCATGAATTTAAATTTGCATTCTTAGATTTCCTACTGTAAATCATATAGAGAGGGTAACTGTTCTGGAGAAAATTGCCTTATACTCATAATTATTCACAATAATTCAATACCTATTTTTTGAGTTGATAACTGTCTAAATTATTTATATGGGATAAGGAATGTGTTTGCACCTTGCACTATACATGATATTATAATAATTTACAAATAATTAATAGAGAAAGTAAATTATCAAGCACATCCTCACATCATAGCTGTTCCTTTATATGGTTCCCACAAAAAAAGAGGTAACACTTTGATCTCACAAAGTATCTTTTTCAGACCAATATAAAATGAGGAATTTGTGTGAAAATTACATTACCAAGCTCGTGTCCATGTATATAAATTAATTCCACCTCTACCTTCTGCTTGGCAGGATTTAAGCTTTATACAATGTAAAAGGCAGAACTCAAATCACTAGTTGTCTAGAGTCCAAATGCAGACAATGCTTTTGAAGGGTATATGGCCCACATTCTAATAAAATATATATAACTGTGTTACTGAAATGATCCTATCAAATCTATAAATATTTAATCAATTTTTAGGTTAATATTTATTTTTTTGGCCAATAGAGAATCCTTTGTCTTATTAAACGTGTCCATTACTTTTCCATTAGCGGAATGCTTAAAGTTTCAGATATTTGATTTCCAAGCTATGTGCAATTATTTAGCCTAGTAATTTCTACAAAATACTTGATTCTTTAATGGCCTCATTATATATAGTTACAAAAATGCTTATTTGGGTTTTAATAGTGCAATGTCCTGTGATTTTTGCTTTTAAGTAATAATGAATATAAATATTAAATATTTATTTAAAGACTTCTATATTTTTAGATGCTTTTACCCTTCACACTAATATGTAATAACGTGTTAGCTATTAATCCCATAGGGCCAGCAGATGATATAGCACATGCTAGTATAAGTTTTAAATAGGATAAGAGGACTGGGACACTAATTATTATTACCCTCAACTCCACAACTGAATGGTCTGAGGATGTGGAAGTGACTTTTCTCAAAGAACCTACTCTGTATATCTCTCTTCCATCCTTCAGGGCATAGGATGGAAAAAGAGTGGAGATAATTTTTTGCCCCCCCCCCCTAATTATATAGCAGTCTAATGCATTGGTTCCCAATCCAGTCCTCAAGTACCCCCTAACAGTCCGGGTTTAGGGATTACCCAGTTTTATTTAAGGTATTTTTAGAAGAAAAAAAAAACACTTTTGACACCACAGGGTAATCCCTAAATCTGAGGACTGAGGACTAGGTTGGGAACCCCTGGTCTAATGGAACCTAGATTTTGCATTTATTTTTTAAATAATTATTTATTGTGGTTTATGAGAGACAATCAGCTCTCTTAATGTGAGGAAGCCCATCATGTCACTTGAATTACATGCTGCGGATGAAAAATCCCACAATGCATCAGGTAACACAATTTAGTTCCACTTCCAGAGACACACAGGAGAGCAGATCATAATGCTAGTCTCGGTGCAGTTTTACTAAAATGATATATGTTGCAGCAAAGCTCTGGATACACTCTGGGGTTTCAATTCTTTTTTTTTACAGTTTTGATCTAAGTATAGCCGCAAACAGCAACAGTGTTTGTACTGATCGTTAAAAACATACAGATGTTATATTTCTAGTCTAGTGCAAAACCTGCACTTTAAGTGCAAAAATATCCACACCACATTAGATGAATTGTGCTCAAAATCAGCTAGTGAGACATGATGGTAAATATAACAAATCTTTTTAATGACTTCTGAGTGTAACTCATTTAGCACCTATCGCACTTTCATTGCCAACTTGTAAACTGAGCTGACAGTTGCATCCTATGCCATTGCTATTACTTGTATTTGGTGAACTTCAAATATTATATCTGACATTTATCCCATCCCGATACAGAATTTATATTAAAGTTTTACACTGATTTTGTTATACTACTTTTTCATATTATTTTACTTCTTTTTTATTTGTTTTATTTTATTATTATTATTATTATTATTATTATTATTATTTATGAGTGCAGTTGGAACAACAATATCAAATATTTTTCATATCAGGATTGTATAATCTCATATTAAATCATTTATATCATGTTACCTATTTCATCCTAATTTTCTTTGTTTTAGCTGATTTTAATCCGTAAACAAAATAATTAAACAAAAAAAAAAATGTACAGTGTTTTTCATTTAATACTAACTGACCTTCACTTCCCATCACGGGATGCTTATTGATTGTTTCCTATCATGTAGAAATTGCTTGAGTGGCTTTAACAACCATTACTGTGATTTACTTTTGCAAAGTACTACTTATGTTTTCTCTTTTTTAGTTAATTGCATTCTTTCTTAATATTTGACAGTACTTATTGCTGGAAAAGAAAACGTTTTAAGGGAAATTGCGGTTTTATAAATTTGGCAGTTGTTATTATCAAAAGACATGCTGTTGATTACAATAATATTTATCTGAAATAGATCGTTACGTCTTATTTCTTTCTCTGTGCTTAAAATGTTGATTTGCCTCTTTTGATCTTTATAGTTCAAGATGATAAAACCATGATATTAAGAGACTGAATTTGGCAAACGTTATCCTGACATTACTTAACATCTATTGTATCCAAGATTTGCAAAAAAAAGATGTCCAAAAAATGAATCATTATTCTCCTAAAATTGCATAACTAATATTGGAACAAAATGTATCTTTCTGACTAACAGATCACAATAAGAGTGATAAAACAGCTCAGTGACTGTTACAGTAGCAATGACACAATCTAGTATAGCTAATATATAAACCCCCATCAGCACAGTCAGGGCAAGTTTGGGTGATATGAGAACTTAGTTGCAAAATATGGGTTAAAGGAATACTATAACATTAGGAATTCAAATTTGTATTCCTAACACAATAGTGTCACTGCCTCCACTTGTATTAGGATCCACCCATCAAGTACAGCAAATTAAAAAATATTAAAGATTTACTTACCTTTTTCTCGCACATTGATTCCCTTGGTGCTAGCTCAACTCTCCATCTCCTGTGATGTCATTGAGGAAGCATGGCATCCTCTGCCAACATCCAATCCGATGCTTCCCATTGTGGAGAATTGTGGACCTAATACACATGTGGGTTTAGCACTGCGCACACATTGAAAATTCTCCATAGAAAATCATTTAATGTCAGATGGTGGAGTTTTACTCAGACAGTGGAGTGGAAGTGCCTCTGGTGGATCTCATACTGACATCCACTAGAGGTGGACTTAACCCTGCAATGTAAACATTGTAGTTTCTCAACATTGCAGGGTTTAGAGGACAGGCACTGTGCACTGAGATTGAGTGGTCTGGATGACTATAGTGTTGCTTTAACTCAGCAAAGTTGAATTTAAGCAGATCTCCTAATTTGCTAATTGCTTTTTAATATTCTAGACTAAATTTTGCAAATTGGGCTTTGGTCAACAAGACCAACTGATTATTTCTGAATTATATTACTAGCAACAAATAAAATATTCCAAAACATGTTATGTTGTATATTATTATGTAATATTCTAATAGCACACATTAAATATTTAAAAAATAAAATAAATAAAACTCCAACATATCGCCAACATAACTGCAAAATAACTATATATTACATTTATAGTCATAAACAAACATTTTGGGAGCACCAACCTAAAATACATTGTCTTTTCTCTTTGGATTTATATTTATAAAGACAGTGAGATCAACTATTTTAGAAGATAGTAATATGGTACATGTTTTATAAATAGTTTTCAACTTTGCTGTGGTACCACATTCTGTTTTGTTGTTTTAGACTTTATTAAATTGATTATTTTATGTAGTGTATGTTTTTTTTTAATGCAACCTTCTCCAGTAAGGATATTGGGTAACAGCAACAGGTTTAAACAATCACTAATTGTAGCAATAGACTTATCCTGAATTACACCAGAGAATGACCAATATTATTACTAAAATACCATATTTTATTAATACAATAAGCTCTGTTAAATTTCAATAAGATGACCACATGTGCTGTGTTAAGATGCTACCTCAGCATAAAGTAAATATTATAACCTTCATACTGCTTCTCTAGCAGTGTTTCTCAAGGATAATTAGTTGCTTGTGCTCTTTGATGAGGCAATGCTTCCAATTATGTCTATGTCGCTATCCGTTGGTCCACTGTAGGCGTAGGTACCTTAATGAATTCGATTCCTGATGCTCATTATAGAAGCTTCTCTCCTAACTAGTAATCTATAAAATGTTTGTGCTTTTACTACAAAGTTTGCTTTCAGTTCGTTGAAACCTTGAATTATCTAAACACAGACTGTGGCTTTCTGGCAAGATATTTATGGATCTGAATGGCTTTATCCTCACAAATGCTTTTACTCTAATACATAAACTGTGCTCTGTTTATTTATTTTAACCATTAATAAATTAGACTTAAGAAATAAAAACAACAACACTGTAAATCTGGAGTGTGCTCTGGAAAATGTGTCCAACCTTTTTCCAACAAGGAAATATAGTGAGTTAGGGAGCTGGGCTATGCTGCACAAACATTTTCTGTAATGGTGTATTCAGTTATTAATAGGAATGCATGATATTAGTATTGATATTATCGTTTTTAGATTGATGCAACTGTTCGAGGTCTGTCTGGAAAGTATCTAGCCTTGTAATATGAAAAATAGAGAAATTTGGGATACATTTAAGATTCAGGCAACATTGAACATAGGACAATGATGCCTCAGTCGCCTTCAAAGTAGGCACCTTGGGACCGCACATGGTTCTCCCAGCATCTCTTCCACTGTTCAAAATACTCTGCAAAATTTTTTATTTATTTTTTAAATCACTGTCAACTGCCTCATTGTATTCATCTGCTTCTTATCGACAGTCTGAAATCTCTTCACTTTCAAAGGCGATTTAAGTTTTGGGAAAAGCCAGAAGTCACAGAGTGCCAAATCTGAGCTGTAGAGGGGTCAAATTACCTGGGTGTTTTTATTTGTAATGCACTCACTGCATTGTCCCCAAAAGCCTTGTGAATCATTAGAATAGTTACAGTGGAGAAATGTTTAAGCTTAGCGCAAAAATTTATGCAAATTTGTTGCTCTTCTTGCTCAGTCATTTTTAATGCAACAGCCACATTCTCACTCACAGTACATATTCTCACTCAACAGCATCAAGCACCCACACTAACTAGTACAGTAAAGTTGTTATTGTTACACCACGCATGAGCATTTCAGTCCACTATCCTTGACTGCCAGGTTACATCGATGTCGCACAATTTAGTCTCATTATATTAACAATGGCTGGACACTTTCCAGACAGAGATTGTTTAAAAGCTTTATGGATACAGCTCAGAGGCCAGCATAAGGACAGTGCAGACTCAAAGACAAACACATACAGTACCATGCATTTACAAAGTGAGACAGACAAACACATCCATGCACATTCTCACATACAAGCACACATAAACAGATACCTAGTGTACCTAGTGTAACAAAACTAGTGTAGCTACATACATGCATACAAAGAGAGACTTATAGTTTCATTCATTCACAAAAACTCATAAAGACACATTTTCCTTGGCCCACTGAACTCCTTTGGAATATAACTAATTCTTGAAAGCCAAATGCAGGGCTTATTCTCTTTGAAAACTAAGTGACAGTAATTTTCTTTGGAAAGCAAAATCATTTTGTTATTTAGAAAAGTATATCATGTAGAAAAGTGCCAAATATTGAGGCCTATCAGACGCCTATCCCACCTTCAGAATTTGCTCTGGTTTTTCATCAAGACAGGGTCAACATTTTTTAACTCTCTGTCGGTCCTTTCATTATGAAGTAAGTGTCGCTGTCCTCCAATCAAATGAATCCAATGCTTCTTTATGAGAAGCATCAAAGAACTTAAGTGTTCTCATGCAATGTATGAGTATGTTGAATATCAACAACCCAAGTGTGACTGTAGATGCAGAAGCACCATCTACCGGCTTTTAGGAAGACATCCACTAGAGTTGTGTTTAGCACTGAAAAAACAACAATGTTTTGCACTGCAGAACCATAAACACCCTTTACTTTAATGTCAGAATTACTGTACAAGAAGCATGGAAGACAGATAATATGTATGAATTAAATATTGGTGCTGAAATGTATACATTTATGGTGATTAAAGGCACACTATAGTCATCAAAACAACTTTAGCTTATAGAAGCAGGTTGGATGTATAGATCATGTCCCTGCAGTTTCACTGTTCAAATCTCTGCCATCTAGGAGTTAAATCTCTTTGTTTATGCAGGTCTAGTCACACCTCCTTGCATGTGACTTACACAGCCTTCCTAAACACTTCCTGTAAAACGTCATGTAATTTTTACACTTCCTTTATTGCAAATTCTTTTTAATTTAGAATATTATGTCTCCTGTATTTAAGTTAAAGTTACAGAGCAGGAGATACATCTTTTACAGCAAGTTAAAAATAAAATAAACTATTTTGTTTTCATGCAGGCTGTGTCAGTCACAGCCATGCGAGGTGTGGCTAGGAATGGATAAACAGAAACAAATGTTTAAAAATGTATCTCCTAAAAGGAAGAGTATTTAGCAGTGAAACTTTAATGATAATCCAATTTTAGTCACAATTTTATCTTAGCAACTAGAACAATAATTTAGCTTACACCTTTATTAAATAAATGTATTACTAACAAAATCAATATGTGTAAAATATACCAAAATGTGCAATACACTTTTCAACCATTTACTGTCCTACTCTGCTTTAATTTACTGTCCAAATTTTATTATATCACATACAGCACAGAATTACACATGATAACCTTCCTATTTAGTGTGATAAGCAAAATATTTACTATTGAATACAGATGATATTCCCTTCTAAGATGGAACATCACCCAGAAATCTAGTAATTTTATAATATATATTATATATATTATATATTACTGTATATGTCAGCAGAATCCCTTGAAAGACTCTAATTTAATTTATAATCAAATTCTTAAACCTTGGGCAGTTACAACAGAAGATAATGTATATAATTTCTAGAAATGGAAGTGATTTTAGACTATCTTTTATTCTACATATAACACAATGCAGAATATAGTTCTTGATTTGCCTGCAGTCTTTCCTTTATGAGGACAGTTTTCTTGATACACAACAGAGGAAGGTTTTTCTGTTCTTTATTGAGCATGTGGTGACTTAAAAATGAAAATAAAGTGATACCTAAATCTAAGATTTCACAAAATAACAGAAACTTCTCTGTTGCGGACTAATTTTATTTTGACAATCAAATCCTCACAATTTAAAAAGTGAACATATCACACATTCTCTCTCACACATCTGGGTAACACATTAATTATTGGAGATTTGAATTACTTTGACATAAATTTGGATAGACAGGGTGTAGTTGAGCAGGTAGAATCATGTGTTTTTAAGCTGTTAATTTACACCTTCATGTCACAATTGGTAGAAGCACCAACTAGAAAGGATGTTTGCCTGGATCTGATTACAACAAACAATCTTGATCTTTTAAAAACCATTCATGTAGGAGAGCACTTGATAAATAGTTATCACAATATGGTGTCTTTTAAAATAAAGAACATGTCACAATTGGTAGAAGCACCAACTAGAAAGGATGTTTGCCTGGATTTGATTACAACAAACAATCTTGATCTTTTAAAAAACATTCAAGTAGGAGAGCACTTGAGAAATAGTAATCACAATATGGTGTCTTTTAAAATAAAGAACAAAAAAGAGAGTTCAATTTACATAAAGTTCCTGGACAAAAAAAAGAGGTAACCTTAAGTAAGTATTTACATAGACCAAAAACAAGTTTGTCCAGAATTGTTTGGTTTGTAGAATGAATTTTGTTGTTTTAGAACTTAACGTTTAATATAATATAGTAAAAAATTACCTTAAATCCAATTATGCACCAAATAAAAAATAGAGAAAAGTATTCAAATCTCAGTTATTTATGTATGTTAACATGTATTGCAATCAGTCAACCTGTATGAGAGAAAAGCTCTAGCCTGGGTAAAGCGGCAGAATTGAGTTTAGGAATTGAGTTTAGGATGCCATAATATTACTTAGTCTAAGAGACACAGTATCGCATTTATTGAATAGCAACAATGTACCAAATATCTTAAGAACATCTAACCAACATCTAACTCAGTGTAACTGAGATATCAATATAGGAAAGCAGCATTGCTGTTCAAACCTTATATATATATATAGATATGTTTAGTCATAATATAACTATTAAAACAACTTAGCTAGACTCTGTGCCTTAGAGAGCACCTAACGTTAGAAGGCAAACCTAACTGATCTAAACTGTGCCTTCATGAGCGCCTAAGCTGCAGATATAAAGCTTGCTAACTGCAAACGAAAAATGCCTCAAAACTGGTAGAAGGCTTCCATTCCTTAGCTGGCAAACATAGAGACAAAAAAAAATCTTGCTGGAAAAAGTATTGCTAAAAATCTCGGTTATACATTATCAGAAGGTATATAATTGACAAGGTTAAGAAAAGGGCCAAACCCGATGCACATTTCTCCAGTCAGGCAGCTCTTGGTGAAAGACTAGAGCAAGGCAGATGTGGTTTCTACATTTAAAAAGAGGTTAAAATCTTTGCCTGAAAATGGTAGAACTTTAAGCTTAACTTCTGTGGCTGGGAAAATATTTAAAGAGTCATTAACGCATCAATTTAAGGCATTCATTGGGAAGAACATTATTAAGGCATTCATTGGGAAGAACATTGTTATTAGCAAAAATCTGCATTGTTTTATGAAACAGAGGTGATGTCAAACTAACTTAATTGCATTCTGCAAAAATGTCAGTGGGAGTATAGATCAAGGTGTTGCAGTGGGTGTGAACTACTTGGATTTTTGCCAAGGCTTTCAATAAAATCCACACAATTGGTTAGTGTACACCCAAAAAGAAGTTGGTCTAGATGAGAATTCTTGTTCTTGGGTAGAACATTGGCTTAAAGACAGAGTACAGAGAGCTGTCATTAATGGTAAGTTTTCAAGCTGGATAAAAGGGGTAAGTGGTCTACCTCAGGTTTCTGTCCTGGGACCACTTCAATTCAACATAATTAAAAATGATCTTTTATAATGTGAACATGATAATACTTTGCTGCAGAGGGATTTAGACAGAATTGGGGACTGGACACTCAAATGGCAGAAAAACTTTAATGTAGATAAATTCAAAATTGAACAGAATGCACAAATAACTTACACATAAAACAGAAGTGAATTAAGGATAATAACATATAAATAATAATAAGGATTTGGGAATTGTTATAGACAACAAAATAGGTAACAATGTGCAATGTCAGTCAGCAGTTTCAAAGGCCAGTAAAGTATTGCCATGTATTAAACAAAACAAAAAAGGTGTTAGTATTCAGGATGAATATATAATTTTGCCTCTTTTTAAATAAGTGGACCATACCTTGAATATTGCTGTGCAATTTTGGGTACCTGTTCTAAAGAAGGATGTTATGGCACTAGAAAAAGTGCAGAGTGGCAGGCTACAAAATTAATAAAAAGAATGGAACATTTTAGTTATGAAGACAGACTAACAATTTTAAACCTCTTTAGTTTAGAAAAACGGCACATCACAGGGGATATGATAGCATTATACAAATATATTTGGAGCCAATACAAATCATTGTCTGAGAATCTATTCATATACAGGACTATACACTGGACACAAGGTCAAACATTTAGATTGTATGAAAGAAGACTTAGTCTAAGGCAAAGGAATGGGTTTTGTATACTAAGAACAATAATAATGTGGAATTATCTGGTTTTAACCGAGTCTGTAAAGATATTTAAACATCAATTTGATGACTACTGGTAAAAAAAAAATAATATTCAGCGATATCAGTTTTATTATTTGGGGTAGCTGCTTCTTGATCCACAGAGATATCTGACATTCTGGGGACAAGAAGGATTGTTTACCTAGTTTGTTGCAAAATCGGAAAATACTTCAAACTGGGCTTTTTTTTTGGCCTTCTTTTGTATCGACAACAAAAGTGGATGTGAGAAAGGCTGAACTTGATGGACTGATGTCTTTTTTTAGCCTGTGTAACTATGTATATTTCAATATAATATAAAGGTAACATTGTTACGTGACAAATAATTGGGATGATGAGACTATTAAATTAAGTCACCAGTTGCGCAAGTGTAAGGTGTAGGGTGTTCTGAACAACTGGATCAAGACCAAAACCTGGGTCCCCATTTTTCATAATTTCGTTGGATTCCCATAGACCTGTCAAACTCATAATGTTCTACCTTCTGTAGCGCTGCAAAAAACTATTTACAGATGAATGTTTATGATTTACATTATATTACAACTAAAGAATGGATCATTGAGCTAATTTTACAGTTTAAGATTGGGTCACCAGACTCATGTAATAAGCAATGAAGAAGTGTTATAAGAATAAAATTGCAAAATCCCCTGGAATTAAATATTACCTGTGCATAGAGGTCATGGTTTTTCTTTATGAAACATGGGGGGGGGGTGGTTGCACTCACCTGAACATGCTTAAATGGGGTGCTGCTGGGGGCCATATTATACAATAAACAATACACAAGATCCAGCGCACTCTTCTATCTACTAAACAGCAACTACAATGTTTGCAGATTTTATTAGTTTTTTAAAAAGTTTTTTCTAAAGGTTTTTTAAATACACCTAATCTAGGCAAAAAATAATGGGGATTTAGTTACATTATATGATCATACATTGTGGCAGGCTTATGCAATGTATGATCATATAATGTAACTAAATCCCCATTATTTTTTGCCTAGATTAGGTGTTTTTTTTTTTTTAAACCTTTAGAAAAAACTTTTAAAAAACTAATAAAATCTGCTAACATTGAAGTTGCTGTTTAGTAGATAGGAGAGTATGCTGGATCTTGTGTATGATTTTTCTTTATGACATCTATTTTATATGCTCCTTCAATGTGTCTGCAATTATGGATAACTACAGAGAAGTTGTGCTCATGGTATCGATGAGGTGGTCTTTGTACAAAATTGTTAGTGAATGCTGTAATATATCACAAGAAATAACCAGCTTACCTCTTTGAGGCCTACACAGCCATCAGATCTTTGTCTTGTATCAGTAACACAATACAAACAAATGTCTTCAATAATTATATTTATCATAGTCAACGTATTTGACAATGAATTTAAACTTACAAATCCAACAGCCACCGTAACACAGTCATTTCCATACAGAAAGCCTAACAGGATCTACTATTTCAGGTAAAGTTTTAATAAGAAATGATCTTTGTAAATAATTTGACGATGGCTTTCATCCAGGTCACCTGGCTGTCATCCTAGTTTCCTGTTAATTACCTGCTCAATGCTTTCTGATTTGTTTCTTTGATACTGCTGTAAATGCACATTTACACTTTTAGCACTGATGAAGAAGCAAATTGGATATTCACTCAGGACATTCTTTCCTCACACCTGCTAGCTCTGGTATGAAATTAGAGGATATTGTAGTAGAGAAATGGTACCAAATTATCCATTTATGCTTAATAGTGCAGAACTACTAAATTTAGTTAGCAGCCATTCCTGTGTCAGCACCAAATCTATTTTTTTAAAACATCTCAAAATTTGTCATATGTAATATATTATCATACTTCAAGTCTAGAAAATAAAAAACGCTGAATGTTAATTTCAGTATAAGCTATTAACAGAATGTGGGTGAATTTGAAAAAAGTAGTCAATCTAATACATGCTTTATACTGTATATATATATATATATATATGGAACTATAGTATATATAGTCATGGGAAAAAGTCATGGGAAAAAAGTACATCCTCTTTCAATTTTATTGGTTTACATATCAGGACATAATAACAATCATCTGTTCCTTAGTAGATCTTAAACCTAGGTAAATACAACCTCGGATGAACAATACATGACATGGTATACAGTGTGATGATTTAGGTAACAAAAATAAAGTGACAATGTGATTTCTGCTATTACTTTTCACTGGTTTGGGCTATGTTTGATGTACATAGTCTGGTATTTATATAGCCATCATTGTATCAGAAGGTTTTTATCAGGACAGGGTCAACATTTTTGAACCCGTTGTTGATTCTTCATCATGAAGTTTTTTTTTTTTTTTTGTTTGTTTGTTCTTAAATACATATACTTGTGTGATTGAATACTGTATTTTAGTTTCTGGTAATTATAATTCATATCAGTCAAGATATAGTCACATATTCCATGTTATGCTTCAATTCACCTTGTATTGCAAACAACCTAGAACTCTGATAGTACAGCACAGTCGGCGGTATGTATACACAAACAAAGGAAGGCACAGTCTGCTGTCTGTATAATTCTAAGGGATTTGAATTGAATCATTGACTTTATGTATCTGTCAAACAAGTGACAGATTTAGATTTCTAGCCTGAGCCCGGAATAAAATTCCTAGTACTGCAGTCATCCAAAGACGAGAGCTCAAACTTATTTCCGTTCGGGTACTGCTACACTAGATCCAGCAGCTGAGCTTCTTAATGACTCACCCTGGTCCAGCAAGCCTAAAAGCTAGATAGTAATTCAATTCTAATACCAGTGCTGAAAATGTATCAAGAGTGCAGCTTTATTGGATCTCTGTCTACATTAACAACTTTTCAACTTCAAAATGAGGTCTTTGTCAAGCTGTTAAGAACCAAACTGACTTCATAATGTAACCTATTTTATATAGAACCATGTAGCTTATTTTGTCTCCTCATTACAAAATTAAGCTAAAGGCTCCTAAATATTCTTCTAAATAAACTTACGCATATCTCTGGCACATGTGAAATCCCTACCTGTGCCCACATTCACCACTTTCACTGAAAGCATTCCCAGGTATCTACAACTCTTAATGTATCATTTCTTCATATTAACTTCCTCAACTGTGTCCTTTTTATCTAATATTCTTGTTCCCTTGATAATAGTTCCTTCATCAAATTTGATTACTTTGTCCATTTTAAAGGTCCTGTCCAGTGTTCTCTTTTGCTTCTTTCCTCCAAGTTTTACATATTAAACTATTTAAGCTTTAACTGTTGTATCTCTCAGTATGTACCATTTACCATGCACCATTATATTGTCTATTTCTTTCATTGTCTCTAACTTTGGAAGTCTCGAGCCCACAAGCTTGGCAGAAAACCAAATATTAAAAAGTGACACAAAAAGGTGTTATTTCATATTTTTGCATGTCATATAAGTTTCCTTTAAAATATTAATCAGTGCACATTACATCAAATAAATATATTGTTAACATAAATTAAAATGCACTATGATCAAATTAAAAGCTAAGGTCATGCAGAGATGATTGAATTTACTAGTAACTATTTCTCATTTCTGCATAATGTGACATTAAATATTACATTAGTGATGGTAACTGATGGAGAGGAAGACATTTCTCTTTAACCTTTCAGATGTAAAGGTTTTATGGCATAGGAGATAAGGAATCAGCCGTTTCATGACATAGGAGAAAGGCCTATCTCGGTTATAGTAGCATTTGGATTGGCTTATGATCGACGAAGGCACGTACTGCAATGTCAAGGCTAGGGTGATTGCATTCTCTGGCAGTATAAAAGAAACTAGCTTGTCTTTATGTAGCAGTCTATCACCATGACAACATTCTGCTTCTTTTCACACGAAATAGTAAAATATGATATACAGCTAAAGTCAGACTATGTGGTCTTTGCATAGAGTTTTGATTACTTAGCTTCTGATTTTAACCCAGGTTTATAGTGTGACGTTTCTGTTTTATTCAACCCTTCTGCAATTTGCTAATCATCGGAGCATTGTCAGCGACAAGAACTGTTTAAAAACAGCTTTCAAATCTTCATAAGAGCAAATCAAAGGATTCTTGGATGACATTTTGGCTTTAAAAACTAATTCTAGCTGGTAGACCACTTTACCAGTGTCTTGAAAATGTGCCTTAAAAAATAATATGTTATGAAATACTATAACATTCTTAGCAATATTCTTAATGCTCTACATGCATCTCCGTCATTATTATATTTGATAAATATTAACAGGATTATTTGCTAACGTGAGAAATCAAAGTGAATTTCAAGCCTAGGTTCTGAGTAGCTAAACTAAAAGCACAGCTGACTAAGAGAATGTAAAAATATTAACTGTAAAAATATTAACATACAGTATCCTTTATTAGTTGCTGTTTTCTTTTATTGTGCTTAAAAACTCGCAATCACTGAGTGGATGAGAATTCTTGTTTACCCAATGTTTAATGTGATGGTTAGACAAAAAGAGAAAAAAAATAAGTAAGTAAACTCAAACATCATTGTTAACAGAACACACCAGCTTCAAAATCTGTTTTAAATGAATGAATGATTTTACCCTTTAAGAAGATACCAGTAACAAAACATTTGCTGTGGGTGAGGTCTGACAATAATGGGAATCAAATTATTATAGTGTAGGAATGCACAGAACAGAGAGGTAACAATAAGAGCAGTTACCACATTTACAAGTAAAGCTTCAATGCCCAACAATAAACCGACCAAAATGAGCAGCAAATTAACCCTTTTAGTGCCAAACAACAAGTGTGGATATATTGCATTCCAATTTATTATAACAATTTTGTTATGTTTTACGCAAAGAGAAACCAGAACGATATGAATTCAGGACATATTTTGACAATCTGTGACATTTATTTGCTCTGATATTTAAGTTAGAGTAAATAGAAGTAAATAGCAGTTTATGATTATTATTAATACGCATTTGTGTTATTTATACACATCTAAGCATGGATATTTGGTAACGTTAAATATGATTTCCTACAGAAGCCGAAAAAGAGAAAATCTGTATACCCCTGTGTTGCAATCCTGCAATTACTACAGCTTACAATATGTTTTGCCTTTATTTTGCTTCTCTGGATTAAATTTGTAAGTTTGTGAGCAATAAATGGATATGTAGAGAATAACTCCACACAGAGCCTGGTAAATCCCATGATCTATAATTTGCTTGCTGCCATGTCACTGTTGATATATGTTTGTTTTTAACAATGTGGTTTCTTTCCCTGCAGTTTTCCCACTGCCTTGCCAAAGGGGAATTTTACTGAGGTCTTGCTTGATCCATAGCCCTGATTCTTGCTCATGCCCCCTGCTGTTTAGATTGAAGTGTTGCTTTGTACTGGAAGCTGTGTTGCTTCATTACAACATGTCATCCTTGGCTCCCCTGTTAACCTTGTTACACTGCCTCAGCACAATGTCTTGCTGCAGCAGTCACTTCTTCTTGCTATGGACCCTGCTGATCTCCTTTGTCAATAGAAACTAAAAACTTCATTTTTATGCTCTTTACCTTAAACCCATTTCTCATCTTTTCCCACTGCTGTTAATCCTGCATCAAATGCACAGTTTGATAACTTATCTCTCTATTCTGACAAGTCACAAAGTTTTAAGGAGATCGAAGGTTCCTAGTGCCATGTAAAATATTTCTAAAAAAAAATAATTATATTGAGAAATATTTTGCTGTAAGACTTATTCTGATATGCTATGCTTTTTCTATAAGGACAGTGTTTTCTAGTTAAGCCTACAAAAGTAGCCAGGGACCATACAGACAATGTTTAAACCCCTGACTGCTGTAGGAAAGTGTATAAAGTGCACTGTAGGTAATGACGCATTATGTTTTTACAGTGCAATTGAATTTCTACAACCCAAGAATTAATGTATCACAACTACCAAATAGGAGTTTTACAATATGGGAATACCTGCATTTTATAAACTTCTTTAACCTTCCATTGAATGTACATTTTATTTAACGGATCAATTACTAAAAAAATATATCACGGCATATCTGCTCTACAGGAACTCCAGTCGTAAAAGGTTTAATTCATCTAATTTAGTGATGCTTTTGCAAATCTTCACAAGATTAACACATCTGTATAGATCTATATATTTTTTATATGCAATCTTTCTATATTAAAGAACTATCTTTTCTCTAGAAATTGCAACATTGAATTAAACATTGAAAATCACATATAACCTGATTTAACCTTCATGCATATAATATTCTGTTTTCTTTTAAATTTATTTTGAACGTTTAGCGCATTATAGTAACATCCCCTGCCTATCAAAGAAACCTTGAGGTGTGCCCAGACCCCTTTTTCAAAAGTAACATCCTCAAGATATACTTGGAAACCAGAGAATATCTGAATGTACCTTTCCTGGTTAAATACTTTGTTGTTTTTATATTGCAATCCAGTTCAGTCTAGGCCTAACAAGTGAGGAGGAGCATTAGCAACATTAGGTTAAAATGGGTTGCTGGGTTATTAGGTTATGGGTTATGAAGGTGTTCTGGTCTAAGAAGTGGTACAAAACTATAAAAGTGGGAGAATCTTCAATGTAATGTGCCTGCTGGTTCCAATGGTTTCCATGATAATTGCCCCACTTTTAATTCTTTAGACCACTTTTAAGAACAGAAAACATATTGATTAATGTCTCCCATTAATGTCTCTTATTATTTCCTTTCTCCCATACCTCTATGCTGAGAGTCAAGTGCAGAGGATAGAGCTTATAAATGTGATTAACAAGGAACCAAGATGGAGGTGCGCAGTTGCAGGTTAAAGAGTCATGCATTATGAATTAGTAAATATTATTATAATATTTAAAATCCTAGGAAATGATTGTGTCCCCTTAACATGAAGATATAATCATATAAACAGATTATACTGTAAAACTGATATATTAGTAATTAACTCCCAAAAAACATGTGACCTACAGGATATTCATGGGTCTTGCCAACAGGTTGTCATGGAAGGGTTAATTGTAAAAAGTAAATAAAATGTGGGTAAGATGGGAGCTACCATTTTCTTCTTGCACTTATTTCCACCCCATTTACTTCAATATTAAAATTAATTTGAACTTAAAGAACAGAAGTAGCATAATATTATGTTATTATCATAGCATATTATTTGACAAAGTTGCCTACTTAATGTGTACGGTGACATCATAATCTCCATAACTCTGTCCTAATTAAACTGTAATCAGTTTCACAACTTATGTTAATGTATAAACACACAGAATACAGCAGGAATTCAGTGCTAATCAACACACAATATATGAAGAATGGGCAGCAACCTAAGCGAAGGAAACCCTCAAGTCCTTCAATGGATCAAATACAACACAAAAAAGATGGAGTAGGGCTGTGCTAATATAAATAAAATAGTCTTAGAAGGGATCCAATATCCAGAAAAAGCTGTTTCGCTAGAGTATTACTATGTGTATCTAGTAAGTATATATCTCACCAGTAAACCTTCATAAAAATCATCTGAAAAGATACATATATATACAATATAGTGCAGACCATCTGATTTTAAAATATTCTTGTAGTTCAAACTTAAATAGAAAATTGGGAGTTCACACTCACATTTCCCAGAGCCAAATGAACCCTGGCTCTGGGTGGGATAAGCTTCTATGGAGAGGGAAATGTTCACACAATCTGGTTCCTCAGAGAGACCAAACTTTCTTCTGCAGCACTGTATGGAAGTCTTAGTCTTAGAAGGGATAGGAGGTCTCTCTAGAGTAGCAGTAGATAATCAGGGAAACTTGATAAGATGTATTCTCTTCAATGGGAGTGGATACGTCTCAGGGCGTTAGTTCGTATATATGAAACAGAGAAGAGGCAGAAAGCAAACAATAGTGCAGTACGTCTAGAGTCCAAAAGTGCAGTAAATTAAAAAGAGGTAGGGAACTCACATTTAAAAGAGCTATGGCCAGCTCTGGTGTGAAGATCATACTAGTTATTATCCCCACTTATGGGATGTGGGAAGATGTATCCATCAGCACTGTCTGGTAATCCAAAACGCCAAAGCTTTGGCGCAGCCCTACTCCATCATTTTTGTGTTATGTTAATGTATTTTAACTTCTTAAAATCTATTACTACCAAATGTTTTATTTTAGAAAGAATAACATCATATATTTTTTTTATAAATACTTATAATGGATGACTAGTTATCATAAACCTTTTAATGTACATACAATTATTTGTTAAGGAAACAATCAGTAAACAAAATTAAAGCAAAATGCAAATATGAATATATAGGAAATGTTGAGCACTATATATATGTTAAGCACTGTACTATATACATACATAGTGAATTTAAAATTACAATACATTCTAAGTTTATAAAATATTACCTACAATAAAATAATAAAATAAAATTCTTAGTACTTAGACCCACAATCAAATCCTTCAGGGTGCAATACTTTAAACAAGTGCAGTATTTCAAAGTCTGAAACTGCAAAAGATCTATAATTCTCCAGACTGTGACAGTTATGTTCCCATTTACATTGTCATACACATTACAGCTTAGAGCATCATCTATATTTTATGCTGAACGTCAGTATTTTATATTAGATGAAAATGTTAGTTATAATAATAAAAGTTTCTTACAAATAGCTATTGCAAAATTCAGAATTTGATATGTTGATAAGTGGGCTGATATCAAATCTTGAAATAAAGGGTCACCAGAAAAAGGAATTGCTTCCTTTCTGATAGAGTAGGAGTGTTTTAATAATGGTCTCAGCGGGTGACTCCTCAAATCCCAGTGAGTCAGTCCACACCTTTAGACTGAAAAATTAATAAAACGAGTAGAGATAGCAAAAAGAATAATTCAGAATGAGAAAAAATCAAATTGGAAAATTCAGATTGCTGTAACCGGGAGATAATCACTACCACTCTCAAATTTAAAATTCATAAACCTCTATATAGTCAAATATTCAGAAATATTGGATAAGCTGGACAGAATTATACAATGAATCAATAACGGAGGTAACCAGAAGTAGTGTAAGCTATAATGTATCCAGTCTTGATAGCACTAAATTATGTGAACCTAAAAAAGAGACTGAAAATGATTGCAGTCCTTTCTTATATAGAACGCTGTGAATTAGAAAAGACAGTCCTGATGGTCCTTCAAAACTGTCTGCTCCACTATATGTAAGGCTAGAAATCCCTTCTATTGAGACAGAGGGGAAAAATTAGCCACTAGGAGGACAATGTTCATATAGTAACACTCTAATAATAACATATACTAGTGTGTTACACAAATGTTATAGCACCGAATGAAGAAATGTAGAAATGTGTAAAACTTTTCCACAGAAAAATCAAATCATATAATTGACATTGTTATGCATCCAACACCAGCCGTTGGTCTTCATAGTAAAATTGCAAAAAACGTGTCATATAAAAATTATCAAATTTATTATCAAAATTGCTTAAAATCATATAAAAATAAAAATAAAAAGCAAGAGTTCATACACAGATGGTACAACTAAAATGATCTGGATTAGGTTTTTAACAGAGGTGATACCTGTTTTCATTCAGTTGTGTAGGTCTAAGTCTATAGAGCTGCAAGGTTTCGAGGGAGACATAATACAGGTGGAAACAGGGAGTTAATGACCAATCTCTGATAGAGACTTTTTTGTTTCGGAACGAGAGTATGCATGGTATCCAGTTGGATAGCTATTTGATAAAAGGGAAGGGGGGTTTGATTAACATAAAGTCATCAAAGTTTCTTTGATGAAAATAATTGCAGCCTTATGGGAGGTGGCTTCTTTCAGCAGCCGTCATCACTTGTACAGGTTGTTACGGCCTCTAGCATTAATGGAGTAAATTTTAATGGAGGCATCCATATTGTTGGACAAAGATGGTTGCAGAAGCTCTCTTTCTGGAGAGCTGCTGAGACATCTGAGTATTAGTTGCTTTCTTGTTGTTGGGGGAACCAATGAGCTAGCCAAGGGGTAAGGAGGAAAGAAGGAACTAATTGGGGGGAGAGAAACACAAAACAAGCAACAAAATAATATATATATATATATATATATATAAAACAAATGGATAATGGGAGCACACTAGAACTTCCTTAGTTAAGTGAAGAAAAACTTTTTAATAGATGCTTACAAAGTCATGGTCTGTCTTTATCCTGGGGGTCTTTATCAAGATCTTGATAAAGACCCCAGGAGGGTCGAAACGTAAATTTTCTTTGCACAGACCATGACTTTGTAAGCATCTATTAAAAAGTTTTTCTTCACTTATCTAAGGGAGTCCTAGTGTGCTCCCTTTATCCATTTGTTTTATATATAACGCGGGATGCACCTAGGCATTAAAATATTTTTGTAAGTCCATTACAAGGAGGAGTGCCTAGCTATTGGATTTGGAGATATATATATATATATATATATATATATATATATATATAAAACAACAAAAGCATGTATTGGTGGTAAACAGTAGGTAGACTGTCAATAGCCTGTATTCAACGCAAGGTACTTGAAAAGTAGGGGAGAGGATAGAATTCACAAAATGTGATGAATTATGCCTAAGAATGCAGAGCCTTGTAAAAAGAATTATCAAATTTAGCAAGAACAGACATCATATTACATGAAACCAAATAAATATTCATTTATGAATTCCTTGTGTTTCACCTTCTTAGATGCCAACAGATCTGCAAAAAGTTGCACTTTAGAAAATGGTTTGTGAAGGGACAGCATCTTCCTTGCCATTATCATCAAAGCCTAACACTATTTAAAGTAGAGCAGCACTACTCCATCAAGACCTCCAAGCTCTAAGAGATTGCACAGACAGAATTGACACTATGCTGGACAAACATGCAGTCTCCTAGAGCTTGGAGGTCTTGATGGAGTCCTGCAGTGATCATCTTGAAGTCAGCCAGGAGTGGTTTGGAGATCCTGGAGCATTGTGTGGATTTTCTTTTCTGATTCCAAAGCAGTGTCGGAGACTGGTGATGGAACTACCGTCTATGTCTGTAGGGTCTGCTCTTAGAGTGTAGGTATGAAGGCTGAAGCTGTTGCCAGAAAGCATGCTGTATGAGATCTAGATCTCTCAGATCATGCATCTACCTGCCATTAAGATCCAAACATGCCTCCTAAATTTGTCTTACATTTTAATCAAATCATTTTGCCGAAAATAATTCTTTCTAAAAGTACAACAATTGTATGCTGATGTTTTAATTGTTTTTTCAGTCATCTTAATTGAATCAATTGATGTTGTTTATCTTTATTAACATGATGATATGTGATATTGAATATTTTAATATTTTAATAGTGTTGTCATATTGGAAGTCGATATTCTATTACTGTTCATTACTCTATATAGATGCTCCCAGAATATCGTATAAGTATCTTAATTTTGATACCGAATGTCTTTCTTTATAAGAAAGTTGCTACACATGAATCTGATTTACTGTGAGCATGTCTCAATAGGCCATTTAAGGAAAGTCTATGGTATAAAGTGCTATATGCTGAGTTTCAAGCAGGGAACATTACTTCATCAGCATAAATCATCTTGGATTTCTGGGTGTTAAGAATCCATCAACTATGTGTATACTATAAAAGGAACAACTGCAGTACAGGATATCTTCAGTAATATTTATTTCAATTTGTATTTTCAGGCTTGATTGCACTTTATATGCAAATGACTCATTATACTTTAGAAAACAGTATGTTAATTTGATTAATTTCTTGCCTTATTTAATTCTCATGAAATGTCACCTGCCGCTCATCATTCGATTCAAGCCAGTTTTATGGCAGCAGCAATCAGTACAGGAAACAGGAATAGAACATTAAAAAAACAGCAAAAAAAAAGACATGAGAATTAATCTAAGAAATGTAGACACAGCTGAATGTGCTAGAAAGGCATTTTCCAAAGCTTAAAAAGCTAATTAAGGTCATTCGATAAAATGGTTTCCTGGAAATGTTGATCATTCAGACACAGATCACAAATTTGAAGAAGTAGTTAAACTGGATTTGTTTTACTAGAAATGAAACTAGAAATTATGTTTCCATTGCAATATGATGTTCTGAATAATAGGTAACTTGGTTAATTTAATCAAGATTTTCCTTAATTCCGCATTTGGTTGTTTTTAAGAGACTGTTCAATCAGAGGCATATAGATAATAAATATTGACAACTTGATTAGTCGTCACAAAATACAGAAATATATTTAGACAAAAGTGGCAATTAATTATTGTTTTGACGTGTACATATGTCACAAGTTTAACTGTACTTAGTAATGTTAAGTAATACAACGGTAGGGTAGGTTCTTTAAAGGTACGGTTACCAAGTACTTGTTGGTACACTGTGCTCTTTATATATGCATGTCCAAAGGTGTCCATGTAGAATTCCTTTGATAACTGGGCTCAGGTCTGTATCTATTGAGACACCATGTATAAATATTTTAAAAAAATTAACTCTTTATATTCTTGAATCCACTGGGTTTTATTTCCAACTTTGATTATACCCTTAAGATATCACCATTAAAATGAAATGAAATGCAGATTTTCATACATATATTCATAAAACATGTCCCAACTGTTAGTAAATATATATTTTATTTAAGAAGCTTACAAAATATAACTATAAGGCATTTATGAATTTAATGTCTCTCAAAAAGTATTAAACAATGGTAAATGCCAATGCTTCTAGTTTACCTGAATAAATCAGTTTGTTAATAATTGCATCACTATAAGCAGGTTGTAGGACAGTGGTACCTGCTTTCCCCATGATTCTCAGCCTGTTGTAATTGTCAAAAATATGATGTTACTTAAGGATAGCCATCAATGCTTAAGAAGACCTTTTTTTTCCAACTTAAGAGCATAATTTAGTTTCCAGGTTATGGCATTAGAGTTGAATGCAAGGTTACTGGACATCTGGAAGAATGAGCTGACTAGTTTGATTATATACTATTACATTCTGTGGAAATGTGGATCTTTTAAAATCATGAGTGACATACTCTCCTTGTCTCAAACCTTTAGAAATATTGATGGACATAAATTATATCTCCATCCTGAGAACAACTAGCAACAATGTATGTGTCATGTGTTCTGTGCTTCTGTGCGTTCTCGTGCCACTGCATTGTGCTGCATTTAGACTGGCAGTTTGCGAACAGCAGGGTCTGTAGTGACACCCCAATTAAGTATGGCATTAAAAACAAACAAAAAAAAACATTGTAAATAGATATTTAGCCACTTTAGTTTTCAGAAAACATACAGATAATGCATTATATCATTCTATATTTATGCACTTCTATAATAAATCATTTGATATATATAAATCTTTGAAATGTAAAGCAAAATGTAATACAGTTTAGCTATGTCTAAACTCATATCCTGTGCGTTTGGTATGTTACTGTAGCTCTTGTGATAATATACATTCGTCTTATACATTACTACTAATAGGCTGATATTGCATAATACATGAAACTACTTATATAATTATATCATCTAATTTTAATAAATTACATGGGCATTGAGGGGAAATGTAGTGGTGTGTTTAGTCCCTATTCTGCGTTTACTAGTAAAAATAAAATTATACATGCGTCAAAATCTAACTGATTCAAAAAATGTCTCAACAAATCAAAGATCTACTAAATAAAGTGTATTTGCCTTTGAGTAAGGTAAAACAAAAATAATGTGTTAATATGACACAAGTAGCAGCAAGTATAATTTAAATACAAATACAAAAATATGCCCATTTCTGGTTAAATTATGTTACTTTTCATTAAGTTGTAATGCTAGGTATAAATACAAGTTTATTCAACTCCACAGATATATATATAAATAAATATGTGTGTGTGTTTAGTCGTTCAGTCGTGTCCGACCATATGGACCATAGCACGTTGGGTACATCTGTCAGTCACTGCCTCTTTGAGCTCCAACAACTTCATGTTCATGGCTTCAGTGAACATATATGTGTCCAGAAGAGTGTAGTTCTAGGAATAACTAAGATACTGCACAGAACCCTCAAACTCCCAGATCTCTGGTAGAGGACCCGAGAATGAGGAATAAACATACCACCCAGAAGGGGTGAGAAAATCAATTTAAATTTAATTTATATATATACATAACTTCATCAGCATAAATGATATTGGATTTCTGGGTGTTAAGAAATCAGTTATATATATATAAAATTCTATAAAAGTCAGTCAAACCTGATTCAAAACAGAAGCATGTCATCAATGTATAAAAGGTGCCAGCAACTTCTTTTGCAGGAAGTGATACATTTGCGTAGTAGGCCATAAATATGATTTTAACATGTGAGCACCAATATAATTTAATGCCATGAGTCAAATTAAAGGTTGCTAAGCATCATGGGAAATTAAGTTAAGTGCTAAGGTGCTTTCATATATTCACATGAGGTAAAATAGAATGCCTTATTTTTATTTGACAAATTCTATCAAGATGAGCTGAATGTAGACTTGTGATATTATTCTGAACAGAAGGATATCCTTGAAAAAATATCAGCATCCTTGAAAAATGTCATCAGACTATAGTTAAAGCTACATATTAGAACTAAAACACATTTTTTATCTTCATCTTTAAAGAAAATATTTGCCATAAGTAAAGAAAGATCTGTGCATTTATATACACAGTGTTTTGTCATTTGAAAGTCATAACGTGAATTTAAACTGAATATAATATTAGTTTAAAGTTTAATTGTATATAACTGAAAAGTAAAATCAAACCAAAAATACAATGGGGGAAATTCATCAACGTGATCTGTTCTAAAAAAAGTTATCTGATATAGACTTGAGCATTCGATTTTAGTCGAATTGCAATTTGTCTGAATTTGTTAATTTAACGGAATCCCATACCTCTGAAGTGCCATATGAATGTATAACCAGGCAAACGACTAGCAATGGATGAACATGTTCGTTTGCTTCAGGATTTAGAGTACTGCCCATGGTGCCAAAAAAAGATGTATGTGCAAAAAGATTATTGATGGCTAGAGAACAGCCACTAAATGTTAATTTTATTCATAGATTTAATGAGAAAAAATGACAGAGGAAAAAAATGGAAGAGCAGAAAAAAATAAATCTGTGTCTATATATTCTTTATACACTATATTATATATATATATATATATATGTATATTTTGTCCTTAATATTTTTAAATGGATAATGTCTGGACGAGCCAAGCTATGAAATGTACAAGTGTCAAAAATCCTAAACTAAATATTATTTTCAGAAAATAGTTATTTGGTGAACTGAAATTTTCTATTGTGCACAAGTTTAATCAGAAGTACTAAACATGAGCAAATCTCCAGCAGGTATATTGCATTACTGAATCCTCCCCTTTTACATTTTTCACGACTTCTTAGAATAGAATACTTTGATAAAATTATGGTGCTTGCTTACAAGTCCCTACATAATGCTGCTCCAACCTACCTATCCCCCCTAATACACAAGTATGTCCCATCGAGGCCCCTACGCTCTGCCAAAGACCTACATATATCCTCTGTCCGTACTCCCACCTCTAACTCTCACCTACAAGACTTTTCCAGGGCTGCACCTCTTCTGTGGAACTCCCTTCCCTTCTCCGTAAGAATTTAACCCAGTCTCCACTCATTCAAAAAAATCATTGAAAACTCACTTCTTCAAGAAAGCTTATCAATTAAACTGTTAGCAGGTTTTCATCCCCCACCCTCCATGACTCCTCTACCGCAACTGTCAAAGCCCTCAATTAATACTTTTCTAACAACCTACTTTGTACCCCTACTTTTACCCTCTGTGTCACTATACCCCACTCCCTCTAGAATGTAAGCTCATGGAGCAGGGCCCTCCACCCCTCTGTTCCTGTACATCCAGTTGTCTGGTTACAATTACATGTATGTTAGTCCACCCATTGTACAGCGCTACGGAATCTGATGGCACTTTATAAATAATAAAATAATAATAATACAAATCCCCAATTTCACAGGAACAATGATGATCATTTAAGATTGTTGGTAATATAAAATAAAAATAATAAATATAAATAAAGTTTGAGGTGACATCAAATGTGTAGAAAACATGGAAAAAGCAGTGAACACAACACTTTAACATATCTACATATAATTTAAACAAACTTACAAAGTCCACTTGGTGTAAAGAGCTATTATGGGTGTTTCAGTCTTAGAAAGCTTTTAGGTAATCAAAAAAGTGATCTCATTTTCAGATGATATGATTAAAATAATTTTTGTCTTTTAAGATTGTTCATTCTTAGCTCCTAATTCACAGCCAAGATTCACAGCCAATTCATTATAGGCCACTCCACACTTGCAATTAAAATACATTCCGTTTAAAATCATACCACTCTCTGTCTGAAAGCAGAATCCAATACAATTCTTGGTGGCAATATTGTGCTTGCTAGGCATGTGCATGGGGAAAATTTTCGGTTCGGCATTCCGAAATTCAGGACTTCCGCAATTCGGCACTTCGACACTTCGGAACTTCGGCAACTTCGGAACTTCGGCACTTAAGCACTTCGACACTTTGGAACTTCGGCACTTCGGAAATTCTGTGATTTTGGAACTTCGGGACTTCGACCATTTGGCAATTCGGTAATTCATCTATTCGGACATTCGGAAGTACCCGAATGTCCAAATTTCCCGAAATTCATCCGAATTCACATTCGTACCGAAACGAATTGCACATGTCTAGTGCTTGCAATACTCCTCCTCAATGTCAGAAGCTTAGTATGGTAAAGATGAGATGACCACATTATTAATATAAGGTTCAACAATAAAAACCAAAAAGCGCAATATAAAATTGAGTGAAACAAAATTAGAAAAATAGGTAAAGAAAAATTTATATAAAGCTGCCCAACACATAAAAAGTTATTCCTCAAACCTGCAGGTAAATTGTTCAATGTAGAAAAGTGTCAGTACTGTGCAGTAATCTCCCAAATGATTGTTCAAAAAGGGGGAGTACCAAATAATGAAATTATAGCATTCAGTTTCCACCTCCACAGCGGTGGAAAAGGGAGATATGGGGTACTTGTCTGTATTAGGCAAAAAAAAAAGGAAATAATCCACACTTGTATTGATTGTTTATTGTTTTTTCCTCTATCTTTAAATTGTATTGTTATAATGTTTTTTTAATGTTTTTCCAATGTTTAGTTTATAGCTGGTAATATCTGCTTGACACACTACTCATCTGTCCCATACTGGACTTTTGTATTGGGAAACCATAACCACTTTATACATGTAAGAGTTTCTATGAGGGGTTGGGGATTTATTTTGTATGAATAATAACTGTGTTACACTATATATGTTTCTCTGTATCCTTTTAAGGTACAAGAATCATTGGCACTGGATACAAAGTATAATTGTTGCCTAACACATACAAGTACCCTATATCACCCTTTTCCACCACTGTGTAGGTGGAAACTGAACTCTATAATAACACTATTTGGTACTCCCACCTTTTGAAAAATCTTTATGGGAAGTCACTGTACAGCACTGATTAATATAAGGTTACATTGTAAGATGAAGAAAGATGAAACAAAAAAAGTGTTTAAAATCATAACAAATTTATATTTGTAATGGTAACTAGTAGAAGTAGATTTTATGTGTGTAGCTCACAAAGCCATGGACAGTCTGTCCAAGACATCTGGCATTTGCATGTTGTATATACTGTATGTGCTGACACCAGATTTAAAAGTTGCACAAAAGTGATATTGCCAACATGGAAGATAATTTTCCTTATGGATGATTGACAGCCAAGGGAGGTGGCCCTACCTACAGAAAAGAATGTATTTATTTCCAGAATAAACATGATGCTGGCAGTGACAGTTTAATTCAAACACATGTTTTGCATGGTATTCTTGTTGACCTGCAGTTTTGAATTGTATCAGTGCGATTTTAGAGCAAAGTTCAAAGCTTAAAGTATTCAGAATGAATGTTTCTTTGGTTTCTATTGTAATTGAGCAAGTCAAAAAATGATGACCAAGAATTGCTCTTTATGAATAAACTCCACTAAGTTTACAGATGCATGAAAAAAAATCAGATTTTCTGGAGAAACCATTTGCACAGTTAATTTATATTCCTTTTATGTGTTAGGTTTTTTAAAGTTGTTTTGATTTTGGTTACAACTCTCTTATTGATTTAATGACATGCTCATTGTTACAATATAATGCACATAGAGCCAAACAACCTGTTAAAGTATTAGAATACTAGTCAAAGCTTTGTGTTTTTTGCATATCTCAATATTGCATGTTTAATTAAAAGTGAAAGCATTTTCAATGTGTCTATGTAAATAGACACACATTCAAAACATGCAGATGTATATATCATATGATCAACATATGATAATATTGCTCTCTATGGGAAATATAATAACTGACAAATATCATCTTCGATAGAATTTACATATGGCATTGGTATGATTAAAAGCTAGCAGACTTTTCACAGCAGGGTAAGAAATAGGATTTGAATTATCTTATGCTTTCTTTACCGCGTGCTGAGACAATACTTGTAAAAGTTTAATATTCCAATTCAGTACAATGAGTTTGTGGCATAAGGCATTATGTAGATAGCTGAAGATGTTATTGAATTCTTTCTAATTCCATTTTTATTAAAATGTAGTCATTGTATTATGTTTACTTTAAAACCTGTTGGTAATTTAAGTTTTAAGGATGTTTTATATCCTTTTTATTGAAAACTGCACGTGTGCAGGGTGCCTCACGTGCAAATGAATGTATCTGTCTATCCAAAAGTTTTGTAAATGTCTTTCAAAAAGATAGTTTTGATTGCAAGAGTTTCATTACTCTTTCAGTAGCAGGATCTGTCAAGATTTTCAGATATTGTTGGTTAAAGATTGACAATCTAAAATATAATAATATTAATGAAAACATTTAAATACTGCCACTAATTTTTAAGTGTATAAATGTTATTGCTAAAAAAAAAAAAAAGTGCTAGTATTTTTATTGACATTGTAAAGGGTAAAGGTTGTAAGACCCTGCAAAAATATTCACCTGTAACTCTGAGGTTTAAAGGTACATGCCACAATAAAAAGTAAATCAATTTAAAAATGGCTCTTTAGTTCATATAGTCCTAATGAATACATTGAATACATATACAGTTGTAAGAAAAAGTATGTGAACCCTTTGAAATGATATGGATTTCTGCACAAATTGGTCATAAATTGTGATCTGATCATCATCTAAGTCACAACAATAGATACATGGTGTGTTCAATTAAAACATGGCAACATTTCATTCTTTGTGTGCTATTAGTTTAAGCAGACTGTGATTGTCTATTGTTGTGACTTAGATGATCAGATCACATTTTATGACCAATTTGTGCAGAAATCCATATCATTCCAAAGGGTTCACATACTTTTTCTTGCAACTGTATGCATTCAATTATTAGTTAGTTAGTATTAGTTTAGTTTGTCGAACCCAGGACATACAAGAGAAATCTCAATGTATTCTTTCAGGTAAAATATTTTTATAAATAAACAAATCATTTATGCTTGTAGTCATTAGAGGTATATCTAAAAAGGGCATGCAAAAGCTGCAGTTCGTATGACTATAGCCTATGCAAGCCCTCCCATTTTTCAATCTCTATATGGGGAAATAACCCATTGAGAAGCTTCTGAATCAGTGCCCTCTGTGCACTTGTGTGTCTGCTCGAACAAGTGTGCTACACCCACAGTTGGGAAGGATCTGAGGTCAGTGGAGGTAAATGGGGGGAAAGGCACTTAAAGTTTACCATCACTACCACTTTTGTTAGCTCAGGCACGCTAATAGCACAGGTGAGGGGAACCTTTGTCCCTCCTGATGTTCTGCACTACAGTTCCCATAATGCTCTTATAGCCATAATGCTGGCAAAGCATCAAGGAAAATGTAGTCCAGAATATCTGGAGAGCCAGAAGTTCCCTTCCCCTGTAATAGAAGAGGGATGAAAACCTCTCTGGCTGGCTGATTTTAGAAGTGACAGGCTGTCACCTATATAACCTTATGTTATATAGACATAAAGCACTCAGTAAGCTGAAGTGCTTTTTTAGGTGTGGAGTGGTCCTTTAAGCAGGTACTAAACCTGGTACACTAACCAACTGATCTGTTAGATATAGTTGACATTAAAGAAAGCATTTCTATATATTCTTGTGAATCACACATTTACCTGTGTTGCAAATTGTTGACTTACTTTTTCAGTTACTTTTCCATTACTTTTTCTATCAAAACGGTTGCTCATTCTTTAGCACCATCAGTTCAATGTAGCTGAAATCCACTAGAGGTTAACATCAAATGTTCTCCAATAAAAAAATTCCAAAAATATTTATAACCAGAACAGAAGACACAATAATCTTGTATTTCCTGTCCTTCATGTCATGTTCAACCTGTGCAGAGAGAGGTAAATGTAACAAGCAATGTTCTGTGGCTGATCCCACTGGACTGTAGCATAGAGCTTTATTATGGATTGATATAAAAGATCTACAAAGGTTGAAACAGGCCACATTAACAAAACTGCATTCACACACTATTTTAGATCAGCAAACACTTATTTTCCTTGAATATTTTCTTTTATTTTTTTTTATTTTTTTGCAATATAGAATCCTTTGTTTGTGGTATTTAATTAATTCTAAAACATTTAATAAAAGTAAGTAGTGTTGGAATTGTGAGTGATTATTCATGATAAACACCAAACGCTTCACTTTTACTTTTAAAATGACCTATGCTTGACATGTTTCTTGTTCCTTATGTGGCCAAGGACTTGTTGCTTAATTCAGGCTATTACTGGAGTCAGATAATTTCTGACCACACTTATGAGCATTTACTTTGGGTTTTAGAGACCTTTTTAGCAGCATATGTGCAAGAATCAAATAAAGCTTAGAGCCTGCTTGTTAATCTGTCTACAATCTGTGATGGACACACATGCACCAATTTCCGGGCACTACAGCAATAACCCTGCTCAGTCTGCCTAAAGGTCTTGCTTATGACATTCCAATATTTTGATTTCTGTGATGGTTGGAAGATCAATACTTTCAGTAAACCAGTGACCCATAACTACTTAGCTACAGGGCATTTTAGTGACAGCTATTTTTATATACATATAATAAACACATGTAATATTTTCAATCAAATGTTATCTTGGTTTATATTTTTACTGTTATTGGATTATTTCATAACTATAAACTATATTTTAAGACCATGAAGTTCCATAAACCTAAAGAATTATTTTGATGAACCTGGAGAACCTATTATATATATATATATATATATATATATATATATATCATGTTTTAATGGAATTGCTAATAATGTACAACTCTCCAGAGCTAACAATTTAAGAACAAACATGTTTATTTCCTAAACAGTGAGCTGTGTGCATTTGTAAACCAGTTTTAAAGCACCTCTGTCATAAAATTATAGCAGTTCCTAGAGATAAAATCTTTATGAAAAACTCATAAGACTGCTTTGGAACTTCCCTGAAATTCCAAGAAAATGTATTATAAAACAATATAGGGACTTCTTTGTCTTATATTAAATGCCTGAGTTAACAAAACACGGAGCTACCGGTATCAAGTTTCATCATTCTCATAAACGTCACTAGCTATGGCTATGGGAATAAGACATTGTCTTGCTCATCCCAAGACAATATCTATAGAGGCTCCCACAGACTAGAGGGATTCTCCATGGACATTAATTTTGTACTCCTGTGCATGTTTGTGCCTACAGGGGACAACATCAGGTAATATTATTCACTGTTGCCACACCCTCAGGCCCCCACAATCCAAGTAGCAATATCCACCAAAAGGTGACAAAGATGTTTTAATATTTAGGTCATGAATAATACACCACCAGAATTGGAGATTTTACCTTTCTTTGCTATTTCAACCTTTTTAGACCTATACATTTTATGTGTAGTGAACATTTCTATGCTTTATTTTGCCCTATCTGAAATCTATCCATAGCAATGCAATATAATTACACCTGCCACAGGGAACATTGTAATGTAAAAAGCTATTATTTTTCTCTATAAATCTGATAGTAAATGCAGTAGAGTAACTATCTTGAGTGCTTAATAAGGTATTTTAAGGCATGCAAATTATACCTTTGGAATAAATTGTTAGCGTGACTTTCTTCTTTTGTGTACAAACACAATGCACTAACACACATGCTATTTACTAATCATTTTAAACAATAAGCAGTAGTTATAGATTTTTTGAATTGAATCACGTGTTTACTTAAATTTTACTTAAATTGAAAGGGACACTCTACACACCTTAAGCACATACTGTAATGGAAAAATCCAATAAAGTGTAAGCGCTATGAAAATGATGTAGCACTCAGTTGAGCTGCACTGTACCCCAGTGACACAAACAAGTATACACATATATAATCAATGTTACCATAAAAAAGTGTGCTAAAACTGGTGATGACAAATCTGCAAATGAATAAAAAATAACATAGTGCAGACTATCTAAATGATATATTGAGTTTTGGGGAATGAGGAATGAGGGGAAAGAACTCATATGTGACAAACAAAACTGAGATGAAAGAGAAAACCTGTAAATTAAGAAATATAAATAAACTCATCTCTATAACTGCGTTATCCAAGATAATTTGAGGGTCAGTTTAATAAAACAACTATATGCAGTTTACCAATAGAGCACAACATACAGAATAAAAAGCAATCTTTATAACATAATGCTATAAAATCTTATTACAATAGACCAATATCAAAAGTACAAACTATATTAAATCCACTTCAAAAATGTTATAGATTTAATATATTTGCTATGATCTCTGTACATTAGATTACACAGAATTCCATCAACAGTGTGTACAGCAAGTACATAAATAAAAAGTATACGTCAGATACATGGAATACATCATCAATAAAAAGTAATCTGTCATAGGTTGTTACAGATAGAAGATAACTAAATAGCCAAAACCAGTCAAGAACTGAGAATAATATTTTAATTTTTTGCATTAAATCTCAGTAGTCGTGTGGCCTCAAGATGAGAGCATTGTAGAGATATTCAAGAGTAATCTGTACTTCTGTATACTGATTAGCTAATATTGGAAATCTATCAGTGGAAACAACTCATCATTTTGCTTACTGATTACCTGCATCACTAACATTCCACTAATAGATCCAGAGGCCTTATTTCATAATAATGACCAGCTACAGGAAAGTAGTAGGAACTGTTTGGTCCACAAACCATTGCACAAACAACAACTCTCTAGATCATGGGTCCTCAAACTCCGCCCCCCCAGATGTTGCTGAACTACAACTCCCATGATTCTTTGAATGACATAGATGGCCAGAGAATGCTGCTCCAGATGCTGTGGACAACATCTACACTGATGCCTTGCCAGGATTATGACTGTAACAAGCATTATGGGCTCTGTCACTGGACTAACAATGGCAATCCCTAAAATAATAATGTTTTCTGCAACAGCCTGCAGTCCACGGGAAATAAGTAATAAAAAGATGCTGGTAAAGTTTCCTGTTTTAATATTGTATGTCTGTGAGTGTCTTATGTGAACATGACAGATGAATCTATAATTATACTTATGATTGTGAAAAACATTGTTAATAATGTTGGCACTAGGTATATATTCAGAAAAGTAATAGATCAAATCAGATTAGCTTTCAAAAGAGCATATTAATATGCCGGTCAAAAGGTTTCCTTTTGTAGAAAGTACAATTGTATTTTCATCTGAAATGCTGACTGAATGGTTAAAGGGTCAATGGCCAATTAATATTTATAAGGAATATGAATCGTAAACATTAAACTTCATCAAACTCAGGGACATACCTGGATGAGTTTGAAAAGAGGAAAGATTTAGTATTTTTTACATTTAAGCACGTCTCAAAATATATATTTTTGGGTGTTCCCTATGTAAGGTAAATTTTCAACTAAAAAAGTTCTTAAGTGAGATTATTTTTCATCATAATAATTAAAAAATTGAGTCTAAATCTGCTAACTTTATAATACAAACATAAATCACTTTTAAACAGAGAATGCACATAATGATCAGTCACATCATAAAATATAACTATTTAATACAATAGCTACAAACCATCAACAGTAATATAGAGCAGAGACAACTATTAATGTTTGGGCTACCAAAAGTTTCCTTTTTCACAAGATAGGCAATACATCCAGCAGTAAGCACTATTTATATTGTCAGATGTTTGTTCAGCCCATAATTTCCCATATTTGATAGTTAAATTAGAATTTTTAATGATTATTTGTAACTACTTTGCCTAAAATGTATTTCTTATATAAGTTGAACACACATACTGTGAACTTATTTTGTGATGTCATGGTTGGCACATCAATGGTGGTCTCCACACTTCTACTATTCTAAACAGGTTTTACCATAGTGAACTTCCGTGCAGGAACCAAATAAATTCTGAGGGAATTCCCATAGTAATCCCAGCCTCACTTAACGTGCATACAAATTTTCTGCGGCTTTTATAAATAATCCACTTTTTTTTTTAAAACAAAACCAAAAAAAATACATTTATATATGAATATTTAAAAAATATATATAATCTAACTTTATATATATATATAAACTTATATATATATATATATAAATATATATATTTAGATTTTTTTTATCGATAGAATTATCATATAAAATTATATAAAAAATAAAATCAATTTTTCACTGTTGTGTGTAATTTGTGAAGCTTAAGTGCTTCAAAATCAATCAATTCCCCTCACATTTAAGCAATTGACAGTTGCCCTAGCATAAGATAGGAGAGGCAGTGTACTCTACCACGGGTGTAGGAACTGGGGAAGAGAGAGTTGGGGGAGAAATGGATGGGGGACAACCTCCCCAACCCAAATATGATGTACCTTTGAATATCATGTGTCACTGTATAAGAAAAATAAGAAAAATCTAAAGAAATCTTAAAAGAATGGATTATCTCTAAAAACTGCAGAAAATGTGTATGCTCCCCATGTGTGTGTGTGTGTATGTGGGGGCACTTAATAAGAACAAAAGAAAACTATGGCTGAATAAAATGAAACATGAGACTTGCTCTGACACTAAGTGGTTAAGGGCTTGAGGCTTCAGTGATGCTATTAATATATACACAAACTAAATGCAACATTCAAATATAAGAAATACAACACACTGTTCTATATGCATAGATGTATGCAAAATAATTATCCAAAGAAAAGAAATACAGAGTTTGCACATATCTCTTCAGATGTGGCTGCTTGGAAGTATCATGTGAGGTACAAATTGCTTCTGGGAAGCAGTTCCAATGATTACCAAGCTGTAAAGTCATGTGATTGACTTCACAAGACTGCAAAATTTTATTTTATGTATGCTGATGGTGCAGCAATATAAACCAGTCTGAGTTCATAGCTTTTTATTTTCTCGATGGATTATAGCACATAAAAACTTGGTGGTACTAGAAACCTTTTTCATATATTTTAATCCTCATTCAAATTTGATTCCATTTGGTTTGAATGTAATTTTATTCCACATGTTCATAACTGCTGTTTGCACCATTTTTGTTACGAGCCTTTATATTTTATGCTTTTTTTTATATATTGAATTTTTATTTCTACATAGGATACCATGACTTTATTTTTCTAAATTGCTCAGTAGTATTTTGTATTCCTATATAAGTTTTAAGCAATGTGTAAAAGAAACATGCAGATTTTTGAGAATATACTGATATTATTTACCTTTTATATTAATCAATTGGTTTAATTAATAAGATGACTTAAACATGTTCTTTTGCATAAAAATGCCACAATGAGATCCACTTTTAGAGTCATTCAGAAATATTAACAATTTTGAACTTATAATTAATATTTTAAGTGTTTTCTAAAATAAACTGTAATTTAATAAAATAAAATGTACCGTATATACTCGTGTATAAGTCGATCTCATGTATAAGTCGAGTGCAGTTTTGTGACCAACAATTGTGAAATATGCTATTTGTCCTCCGGGAGGCATAACCACCTAGCAAAGCTAGTGAGTAGGGTATGCGGCAGCCTCCCCGAGTCAAATGCCAGAGCTGAAAAGGCTCGCGCTGTGCATCTGCACAGCAACAGCCTTTCAGCCAATCAGGTAATCAGGAGAGCCGTGCTGAGCGCGGGAATCCTGATTACCTCAGATTTTTTAAAATGGCATCATTGATGGAGGACTCTATTTCTGTGTCTGCCACAGATTTAGTGGATGCCTCTCTTAAAGGCAGCCCCATCAATGTTAGAAAGCTCCATAAGAGAGCTTTCCTTGCCAGGGATCTATCCTCTTCATCATCTGAGGAGGATTTGGTCCCAGTTTTAAATAAAAAGCATAAAGGAAGACGGCTGGTCTCTTCCGCCAGTTCCTCGTCTGAGGAAAACTTCTTCGCTCCTCCTTCCCCTCATACTCGTTTGAGTAAGCGAAAATTTAAGGGGACAGGACCTCAAAAAAGGAATAGCGTGTTTCCCTCGTTTGAGCACCAGAAACACCTCCCAGAGGAAAAGGGCAAATCTCGTTGGAGGTTAGATAGTCCCTCTCCTTCCTCTTCTAGAGCGTTCGCTCACTCTTCTTCCCAAAGCCGTCCCAGTTCCAGATACGGCTCTCCAGAAATAGACTGGGAATCCGAGGAAGTGGTTCGTTCAGCAGCTTCCACTGAGCGAGGGAAGCTAAGCAATGTTCAGATGGCCAGAGTAAGTCTCCTAGGAAAGACTCTCCCATCAAAATTATTTCACTCCAGATGGGCTATGGAGCACGATTCCGAGGTTAGAGATTTTGCTAAACTAGCCTTCAGATCCCCCTTGGTTAAGGAAGATGACCTTCTCCTCAGGAACCACATCGGTATCCCGGACATTCAGGCTCTAATGGCCCCAGAGGTAGACCCTTCGCTGTTATCCATCACAGGGAGCAGCGTATCCTCTGATCCCACAGACCAGACTTTTCGCAATATACAGTTTAAAATTGCTGATGCTGTGGGACCACTATTACTGATGCTGGATAAAGCAGAAAAAGAAGGCAATGCTCAGAAACCTTCCACTTCATCCCTGTTAGCATCTAAGATGGCCCTTTTAAAAGCGTCTGGCAGGGCAGTGCTAATTATTGGCCAATCCTTTAATTACATTTCAAACATCCGCAGATCCCGCTGGCTCCATGCAGCTGGTCTGTCCGACCTAGCCCCCAAATCGCATGAGTTCCCAAATTTGGAGGATTCTTACCTATTCGGTCCCTCGTTCATTCAGGAGGTTAAAGGCCGTTACAAGGCAAGGAGATCCTTTTCAGAACTCAAGAAGTCCGTCCCTGGCTACAAGAAGCCCTTTCGGACGGAGGGTCGCCCCTATAGGGCTGCAGGAGCGTCCCGAGAAGCCTCTCACCAGGCCCAGTACCGCCACTACAGTGGAAGACATAAGCTCCCAGGCGGCGGCAGAGGAGCGCATTCCAGAGGCGGTTCAGCTTCCAAAAGGAAACCCATGCATTCAAGTAAGTGTGCCTCCTCATATGCCACTAAATTGGAAGGATATTTCCTCAGACAAATGGGTTCTAAAGATCTTTCAAAGGGGTTTACAACTCCCCCTGTTAAGGTTCCCAGTCCAGAAATTTGCACCCCACAGAGAGGTGAACCCAGTGCTAGATGCCTCCCTTTCCTTAGCTTTAAGTCAAGGAAAAATAGAGTTGGCAGACATGTCTATTACAGGATGGGTCAGCCCATTGTTCCCAATCCCAAAGTCAGACGGTTCCTGGAGACCGGTCCTAAATGTGAGGCCTCTGAACGCTTTCATCAAAAGGAAAAGGTTCAGGATGGAGAGTCTATCAGATCTTCCAGGCTTAGTTCAGAAAGCCTTTTTCTGCATAAAAGTAGACCTAAAAGATGCCTTCCATTCAGTCCCCATAGCCAAGAAACACAGGCGTTTTCTCAGGTTTCAGTGGAAAGGAAAGGTGTGGCAGTGGACTGTTATGGTGTTTGGCCTCTCCAACGCACCATACACATTCTCCAGAATTATGAAATCAGTGATAGCTCATGTCAGACTAAAAGGTTTCATGTGTCTATACTACCTAGACGACATCCTGCTCATGCACCCAGATGGGGAAGCCCTTGCTTCTCAAAGGGATTACCTTGCTTCCCTTTTACAAGATCTAGGATTCGTAGTAAATCTACAGAAATCAGTCCTAATTCCCACTCAAAGCATCCTCTTTCTGGGTTTCATACTGAACACCAGGACTATGTCCCTTGGAATCCCTCAAGACAAATGGGACAAATTATTGGTACATCTGAACTCATCTCTCAAGCACCAGAGTTGGTCCTTGAGAGACCTAGCAAAGATCATAGGGAAATTAATAGCTTTAACACCAGCATACAACAATTCCCCCTTACTTTGCAGAAGAAGTCAGCTGTTTTTAGGGAACCGACTGAGACAGGGTGGCCATTGGGAATCAAAATTTGTTCTCCCCAAGAAGGTCAGAGAAGAATTGAAGTCCATTCTGGAGTTAGAAATTCCATTTCCTCGTCCACTGTTAGAGCAGCCTGCGACAGTCACTCTGACGTCAGATGCCTCAAGTCACGGTTGGGGTGCGTTTACAACCCAAAACGCCATAAGAGGAATCTGGTCAGACCAAGAGAGTCACCTCCATATAAACATCTTGGAGTTACGAGCTATAAAATTAGCTCTCAAGGGCCTAGTTCCTCTAAACGAGTCACCGACATTGGTAAAAGTCCATTCGGACAACAGGACAGCGGTGGCTTATATAAACCACAGAGGGGGTACAAGATCAAGGGGTCTTTGCTTAGAGGCTCTAGATCTTTGGTCCTGGGCCTTAGCAAGCAATGTTCAGGTTTTCGCAGAATATGTTCCGGGAGAGGCGAACGAGCTTGCAGACTCTCTCTCTCGCCAAAGTTTGTCCCTGGCAACGATCCAATTAAAGATTGCTCTTTTCCAAAAGATAGAAAGCAATTTTGGCCAGAGACAGCTAGATCTGTTTGCATCCCAAACATCCGCTCAAACTCCCAGGTTCGTCTCCCGGACCTGGACAAAGGGAGCTTGGAAAATGGATGCAATGTCTTTCCAATGGACGGATGTTCCAGCCCCTTATGCTTTCCCCCCTCCATCTTTACTGATGAAAGTGCTGGAGAAGATCCGCAGGGACAGGGTGCAGAGCTTAGTTCTCGTTTACCCAGTATGGACCTCCAGACCCTGGTATCCCTTGATCCATCAGTTAGTCAAGGGAACCAAGATCCCATTAGGCATGACAGTGGACTGCTTTCAGGGAACCAGCGATCTTCTGCTCAAGCTCCCGCAGCTGATGTGGATCGCAGCCCTGGTAGGCTGTTAACACATCCCCATTTATCGGACCAGGTCTTGGATATTATTAACTCATCTTTAAGACGTAGAACTAGGGTAAGATATAGAAAGATGATCGAGGAATTCAAAGAATGGGAGGTTTCTTTTCTGTCTAACACACAAGGATCTGATACCATTCCTTTGGCGTTAGAATTTCTTACCCTTAAGTTCCATTCTGGTTTATCTGTCAGTTCAATCAAGACCTACGGATCTGCCTTAAACTTCCTGATCCCCAACCTTACTCAGGATGCCCTGTATTTGAGATTACTAAAAGGGTTAGCCGTCTGCCGCCCATATACCCCACGCTACACATCTACTTGGGATGTAGATGTCTTATTAAATTTCCTAAAGTCTTTGGATAATGCTAAAATTGATTTAAGATGGACTGCTATTAAGCTGGCTTCTCTGCTGTCCTTGGCCCTGGCAGCTAGAGGAGCAGAGTTAACTCAGATCCATATTTCAGAACCTTGGTTGTCCAGGACCCCGGGAGGTTTCCATATTATACTAAAAGGCAGACAAAAAACATCCCATTTTTCTCCTGGTCCGGTAGAATTGGACTTGGTCCAAGATTCTTCCGAACCAGGCTTATGTTTAGTCAGTTTGTTACAATCGTACCTTCAACTTTCTGCTGGATTTAGAAACGATATCAGTCAATTATTCATTACATCAAGGAATCCCTTTCGTCCAGCCAAGGTTAATACAATTAGAGGCTGGATACTTTCCGCCATGTCTACGGCTGGAATTGATGTTTCAGTGTTCAAAAGCCATTCAATTAGGGGAGCCTCGGCTACTAAAGCAGCAGGAAAGGGCCTTCCTCTAGCTACTATCTTAAAAGCTGCAAGATGGTTGTCCAGTAAAACCTTTGTTAGATTTTACTGGAGGCCATCAGAAGTTGAACGCCTTCAGTTTCTTAGGACCACCACCAGGTGTGTGCTATTCTACCCACTAGCTTTGCTAGGTGGTTATGCCTCCCGGAGGACAAATCAGAGTTTGCAGGAATCTATGATCTGCAAACTTTCTTTGTCTTAGGGATGAGCATAACCACCTAGCAATAGCGCCCGTCCCACCCTCCTCCTAGTTAAGGGTTTTGCCTGCTGGTGGTAGTTGGTTTTTCTAAAACATAAGGTTATCTGGTGATTATTCAACCTTTTGATAACTGTTCTCTGTTTTGTTTTTTACAGACTATAGCCGTACTCCAAGACAAGACCAACAAACCAAGGATCCACCTAAGTAGAAGGATTGGATGCAAGTAGTCTCGTCGGTTTAATATTCTCATGGACTCCCTGCATAAAGATTATGTCTGCTGGGACTTGTTTCAACATTTCTTGTCTCTTTTATTGAACTTATTTTGTTGCAACTTACGTTGAATGTTTCCAGTGGTCTTTGGATACTTTCCTTTGGCACACATTGTTGCCTTGTTTTTCAGTTCAGCTGTTTTATACAAAGTTTCAAGTCTATCTTGTATGTCTCCATGACTTATTAAATATTTTCTTGTTCCCCTGTACTATTGGCATCTTGAATTATTTTATTTTGTGTTTAGAAGTTTAATTATATTCCTGTACACTGTGGGAAATATTTATCCTTAGTATTTCATGGGATGTGCTAACCATCCGCAGTTTCCCAATTTTAAAAAAATCTGAGGTAATCAGGATTCCCGCGCTCAGCACGGCTCTCCTGATTACCTGATTGGCTGAAAGGCTGTTGCTGTGCAGATGCACAGCGCGAGCCTTTTCAGCTCTGGCATTTGACTCCGGGAGGCTGCCGCATACCCTACTCACTAGCTTTGCTAGGTGGTTATGCTCATCCCTAAGACAAAGAAAGTTTGCAGATCATAGATTCCTGCAAACTCTGATGCCTCGTGGATAAGTCGAGGGTAAAACTTGGGGCTATGAAATTCTGTGATTTTTATAATTATATACACACACTCATACAAACACACACTCTGCATTAAACATACACACTTATACAAACACACACTCTGCATTATACACACACACACACACACACACACACACTCATACAAACACACACTCTGCATTATACACACACACTCATACAAACACACACTCTGCATTATATACTCATACAAACACACACTCTGCATTATATACACACACTCTGTGTATATAATGCAGAGTGTGTATATAATGCAGAGTGTGTATTTGTGTAGTGTGTGTGAACTGGGTGGGGGGAGGGCATTTTTATTATTTAAATTTTTTTTTTTTAATATTATTATTTTTTTTATTATTATTTTTTGTCTCCCCTCCCTGCTTGTTAACTGGTCAGGGAGGGGGGCTATCTTAATCCCTGGTGGTCTAGTGGCATGGGCTGTGAAGTGGGGGGGCCGGCAGGAAGCATTTACTTACCTTTCCTGCAGCTCCTGTCAGCTCCCTTCTCCTCCGTTCCAGTCAGCTCCACTGTAAGACTCGCGGTCTGGTTGCCACGGGATCGTTGCCATGGCTCTGACGGCCGCGGCTCTCTAAGTTGCCATAATACAGACAGTGACTCGAGTATAAGTCGAGTGGGGGTTTTTAAGCACAAAAAATGTGCTGAAAAACTAGACTTCTACTAGAGTATATACTGTAATTAGTAGTATATACACAGCCCATAATATTATCCTACAGTCCATTTAAATATTTAAACTTTGCGGCAGATGGATAGGATATGATTACCCTATAAATACATATGACGGATTGACCCTCTGTGTCACCAGTGACACTACATATTTCAATTCTTCACCAAGGCCAGTATCTCTGGTCGATGGACTGACTTTCTGAAAAGTGATAATCACCAAACATACAAATAAATACAACTCTTGCAGCAGTTGATCACATAAACAAAATCAAAAATCTAATATTCATATATTTTTCTCATTAGTCTCTGATTCAGGGGAATAATAAGTATATTCATATGATGTTCTCCTTATAGGGTGCAATGTATCTTTTATAAGGCATCACTGAGTAATATGTGCATGACAGGTGCACTTAAAAGAAATGTCCTGATTCTATTTTTATTGTTTTAGAATGTATTCATCATGGTAAACACTATTGATGTTTATAGTTTTGTCAAATAGCAAACAGATGTTCATCTATTAATCAGCTGCTGATTCAGTTCAATTCAAGAGTGTGCGATAAAGGACTCTGAGTCCCTTTGGGGAGAAAACCACTATCTAAAAAAACCACTAGATTGTTATTCTTGTTATTATTATTTTGTGTACGGAAAATTAAATTACCACTGCTGTCAGAATCAAGTATGGCATTCTGTCATTTTGAATAATTTTCGGATGCAAATCCATTCACTTTTCCCATGATTCCATCTGTTCATAAAAGTCATGTCATCAAAAGGAAACAGGTTCCTTGGTAACTTCAGTGAGAACTCATCCCTGGGGTATATTTGAGGAAGCTATTTTGGAGTTAATTGGAGAGTTTGCCTTTGCAGGATATAGGAATCATGGGAAATTTGAACTGATTCTCAAAATATGCCTCGTCTGTGTATTTTTAGAAGGCATCTGTCACATCACAGCAAACTAAATATATTAAAAACAATATGATTTAATAATCTAAAATATACATAACATTTGTTTTGGGTATTTAAAATACAGTTATAACAAATGCACATTTACTTTAAAGCTGTATATACGTATTAATCAAAGGTCGGTAAAAAAATTAAAGTTTATAAAGTCAGTTGATAGAATGCTGGAATTTTAGTTGTTTATCAAGAAATACGTTTTAAGCTGACCCAAACATTGATTAGCTGGATATGCACAGATCAGTACAGTATGCTATCAATAGATTAGAAAGTATGCTTGCTAGAAGCACTATTCTCAAGGGCCTATCCACTTTACATGCAATCAACTGTACATCTGAGAACACAGAAAACAAGCCAGCTGAATAAGGGTGTTAAAGGTCATTTTTGAGGCATATGTTCAAGGTGAAGTAATGAAAATTTTACAGATCAGCAGTACATGCAATCCATACCAGATCGTATGAAGTTCAATGGGATTCTAATTTTGAATATCTTGTTAATGTTAACTTAAATAGTTTATATTTTGAATATTTATATTTCTAATAATCTTGTACAAGTAAATATATTTTAAATTAACAGTACAGCATATATTTTACAATTTGTAAACTAATAATATTAAATGGAAAAGTTCCGTAAGTCCAATAGATGCAAAGACACTAGGACAAGAGGAAGTGCAACGTGAGCAGTAATTTTTAATGACATGCCATCATGGAACAGTGCATGCTCTTTTTACATGAAAACCTATGAAAAGAGAATGCAATGTTAAAAGTGATTTTAGGATCCATATAATTAGAATAAACAAATAAAAATGCTTAAACCCATAATCTAAAACATAAAGATGTAATTTTGGGTAAGGAATCCTGCCTGAAAACATACATTATGAAAGCTGCTATTTGCTTTTCAATGCTTTATATAATTCTTCAAATTGATTTCTCTGTCTTCGCAATATATCCATTTGTGGATATATCTATGCAAGGCTGTGTTTATGTAAGAGGCAAGTCAGACATAGACAAGATTATAAAGCAGACATAGGTACACCACAAAAAAACAGAGGAAAGAAAAATACAAAATGAGAAAAGACATCTATAATATGATCTGCATCATATTAAATAGAAAGTAAAATAGTAAGAAATTGGATAAAAAGTAGTGCTACAATTACCTGTGCTACAATCACCAAAACACACAAAAACACTGTTATATATAAAATAAAAAGGTGAGAGCACTCACACATCAAAAAATTCCACCATATCCTCCTTTAAAGCATCTAGTCTGAGCCAGCTTTTTTTAAGTGGATCAGAAGCATGTGACTTGGAACAGTAAAGTGCTTTTACTTATCATTGTTTTGTAGTGTATTATCCTATGGTCTATCCCTTCGTATTATACTTCTAGATTCTACTAAAACATCATTTGTGGTAATTTTTAGATGTGTTGAGTGCTCTCACCTTTTGATTTTATATGATCCACATCATGCATAGTAATGCACCGTAAGATATTTGGAAATCGACAACAACCTGCAATATTTATTCAAGATTACATTCCCAAGGCCTGTTCTATGGTCTTCATTTGAAAGAAAAGAGAGAGGGCATATTATAGTCATCCACTGTATGGTGAAGCAGAAATGTTGGGGTAGACCATCTATTTTCAGTGCAAAAAATAGTTACACATTGGTGTATTTTAGCAGTCTCCTCTACTCAATATATAACCATTCCATCTGGTGTATTGCCGTAAACACCATCATCTAGAGAGGCTTCCAAAGGGAGGAAAACTGGAGTCAGAGAAGAGAAGGTACTGGAGAAACATGATGGTGAGTTTGGAGATGGGAGTAAAGAGAGAACTAAAGCAAAGAATTAAAGAAAGAGCAACATTTGATCAAGGGTAGATAATCCCCTCTGCAAGTGGCTATCCTCTGTACAAAGGTTTCAAACTGAATGAGGTCCCTGTGGAAATTTTGAAAGCCAACCATTTTTGTCTCTCGTGCATTACTAATAGAGAGAACCTGAGGTACCTATTTTACCTCTTCTAGTGCTGAAGTTATTCAAATCTTTAAAAGTTATGGTCTCTCAATATTGTTTGTGTACGTATATTATTATTTAAAAGTGGTGCATGATATATGGGTTCCAAATGTAGACTTCAACACACCCTGAATGCCCTAAAAATATGTTAGCACGTGGAACAGAAAGGTGTGAAAGAACTGCTTGCAGAGGTAGCAACTTGTTAATCATGAATTTAACCAGAAAACACTCAGTATACTTAGTATTGCAAATAAAATTAAAATAAATATTCAATGGTTTGAAAAAGATAGTGCTAGTTTTAGTAACATAGTGTAAATCTGTCCCTTTGTGTACAATAAATACATTTCAACATCCTGTCATACTAAGTCATACAATGGATGCTCCTAAAACACAAGTAGCTTGTGATTTAACCGGTATGGTAAATAGAAAGCTCAAAGCAATGTATGCATATAATGCTCAATAAATCAAGCTGGCCTGGATTGTCCTTCATTTAAAAGACAGACAGAGAATTCTACTCACACAGCTATATATTTCTTGTCAAATATTTGTATAGGAAAGGACAAAAATATGAAAGAAACTAAGGTTTTTCGGAAAAATTCAAGCTGTTTTTTATGATTGTTTGAATTTGGGAATTGCAGTAATTAACCCAGGAAAGCGTAAGGTGAAATATTAAAATAATTAAACCAGTGGGTTTATTTCTAATTTTCTGCCTAATTATAACTCAATTTTAAAGTTTATTATAAATTTCCAGTAGTGAGAAATTGCTTTGGACTTGTGTTATTGCTCAATATGTTTCTGAGTGAATATGAAATATTGCACAAAGTATTTAGTTTAATATCATTCAGTAATAGGATTACATACATTATATTTTCTTTAATGCTAACCATCATAAATAAAAAAAAAAAAAAATGGTCTTTTGAGAACCTAAAAGTTATATAGCTTTGGAAATGAAAAGATCTTATGGATATGAACATTTTAGATAGATTTTCATTGTAAAATGAGCTAGATTAATGTATTATATAAGTGAAGTGCTTATCACAAGCATGGTGGGGGGTCCGCAAACCACCGAAAAACTGTTATAAGAAGAATTGCATTGGCATCACAATCTAGGGTACAAACGAAAATAATTTTATTCTTGATCAGAACAAAAACAATAAGATACAATATTTCAGCCACAAGGCCCTAATTATATGTAAAGAACACTGATAAATAAATAAATATCTTTAGAAGTTGTCAAACACCGTCCGGCATGTGTAATGCCTATGGATTTCTACTTATAGATAAATTTATATTTTATTTCGAGATGGGACAAGAGCTATCAATATAAAAATCAATGTATAAATTACACTCAAAGTATCTCTACAAACCCCTAAAAATGTTTTAGCTACAAAGCAGTACACGTTAATGAAATATATAATTGATACTTCCAATGTATTGTTGGAAAATAAGTTGTGTTAATACAAAAGGGATTCTCAAAGTAACATACACACATTAGCATGTGCTGCCATTGTATTCACTCCCGCAGTAGTCCTTCATGTACGTTCATAATAGAAGACCTTGCATTAAAATTACCCAGTGAATACAATCTCAATCAATGTCAAGAGAAAAGATTTGAACTTATACAATTTTCCCAAGATAATATGATCTTAATAACATTAAGATGGGGGATAGAAGTGCATAGACTAGTTGAGTTTAATGTGAAAAGCACGTTGGTGTCACTCATAGTCATGCCTATTTTTTTCCCTCAGAATATCTGTAGTGTTCTTGAGCTAGGATCTTCTTCCACTTGGAGTGTAATGCAGAAATTGATCTCTAAAACCAGATAAATGTTAGAAGGCAAAGTCAGTCCTTGCTATAAGAAGTCTGCCAGGGAGCTGTATTGCTTTATTGGAAGAGTGTAGAAGTCTTAACTGGAACATATTCAAGAAGGAGTCAGGTTGTGTATTTTTTTCCCTAATAATGTATGTATTTTTATACATTTTATTTTCTTAGCTTATACCTAGAACGTCTTTCTCACTAACTTACTATTGTTATAGATCTGCAGATAGAATAACACACTTGATATACAGTACTTTGTCTGTAATCTGCTGGAACCCATATTCATCTAGATTAAAAGGATCTGCATATTAGAATCCAACGAAGGATAAATTATATAGCTTTTTGCAAAATGTAGTTTTAGACTTAAGAATTATAAAAAATAAATCCCTCTTTTACCTTTTTTTTTATCAAGGAACAGCAGTACATTGTCCAAATATATCTTCAGTTTTTACAAACTTTTAAAATGTTATTGCATTTACTGTGATCTATGGATTAACATACATCAAATGCTTATTCACTTAAGACTGGACTTTGTTTGTACAAGTTACATATCTACTCCCTTGTTCAGACTATCAAAACAGCTTATCTTCATCTTGCAGAGCTGTGTGTATGGCGCATTTAACATTTTCTTATGGAGATTAACACAATGTTTTCAAATAATGGCTTTGTTACTCTTCCATGCAGGTAGGATGTAAGTACTTCTATGGCATTTCTTGCAGTCTTCAGGCATTGAAATTCAACTCTGCCCTGGGTTCACACTGACTCATTGCAAAACACTGCTGCAAATTGTGATAGTTTTGTAGTTCATGAAAAAGAATTAAAATAACAGCTCTGCCTCTTGACAAAACTGTGTCCATAGGACATTGAAAAGGAATAAAACAACAATCTAAATTTGTAAAGCTGCTGTGAAAAAGTAAAACAAAATAAATAAAACTCATCTACCTATATTGACCAATGGAAAAATACAAGCAAAATGAAGACTAAATCAGAGTTGTTTGTTAAAAGACATTATTGTTGGGAAGTTTAACTATTTGAATGCAAGAGGAGCCCAGAGTGCTTAGTTTCCCAACTGCAATTAACAAGAAGATTAATAGATTAATTCATTTGCATGGATCAGAAAATAATGTACTGCTACAACCGATGTAAACTATAAATCAGATTCAATAATTAGAACCTCATTACTGAAATGATACATTGCATGTCAATTTTTTATCTGTTAGATCTATGCTTGATAAATGTACAATAAAGATACTATAAAAAAAATAATTATATGGTGAAATTTAATGTAAAGTCTTTTATATTAGTAAGCTAGCGTTCATATTTCCCTTTTCTAGAAGATTTTTACTAAATAGTAATATATCGTATTTACTAGAGTCAAACGCGCCATTGACTCTCATGTGCTCCTCAATTTTTAAAAAACCTGAAAGCTGAATTTTTTTTTCATTTGCAAATGTGCATTTGTACAAGAAGATACTACTATACAACATAGTGCAGTTTTTATTTTTTTATAATAGTTCCTTATAACTCAAATTGCTCCTAACTTAATGACCACATTCTGTTCCCTCTTTCTTTGCTCAAATTTAATGCGCAATCAAATCAAATGCACATTCAAATTTTAGAAACTCTATGTTGCGCATTAGATTAATACGGTATTGTACTAGATATAGTCATAGTAACATAGTAATCTTGGTTGAAAAAAATGTATGTTCAGCAAATTCAACCTTTAAACACATAATCTTATGCTGTAGATCTAAGATCTTAAAGAAAAAAAAAACACAATTTGAAGCGATAACCAGTTATGCCACATACAAAAAAAAAATCCTTCTTGACTTTATAGTATGTAACCAATATGCATTTGAACAGGTTGTTGATCTTAGATTTGACCTGACTATATAAAGAGTATTGTGACTTGAATGCCAGAGTGCTCTGCTTGATTGACTTACAAGCCAACCAATCAGAGTGCTATGAATGAGATTCCAATACATGGGAAGTCCTTTAGAAGGCATTTTCTATCCCTAAAACAGGGGTTCTCAACATTAGTCCTCAGGACCCCCTACCAGTCCAGGGTTTAGGGATTACCTGGGTGTGTCTCAGGTGTTTAGAAAAAGAAAAAAAAAACACCTTAGAGTCTAAGGTGTTTTTTTCCCTTTTTCTAAACACCTGAGACACACCCAGGTAATCCCCAAATCCTGGACTGGTAGGGGGTCCTGAGGACTGGGTTGAGAACCCCTGCCCTAAAAGCTCATTCTGTGTTTCCCTTGCAGAGCTCACTTGGATTTTTTTCCTTCACATTTTATTTTTAAATCAGTTCATCAGTTCTTTTTTATTTTAAGACCATTGTTGGGTTATTATGGATTAGATTTATTGAGTGAGCTTCCCTCTCATTGTTATAGTAGATATATATAATTATATAATCTCAAAATATAACCTTGACAATGTCTTTTATTGTTTGTGCATCCCAGGACATACTTGAAAATGAGAAGAATTTCAATGTATTCCTTCAGGCAAAACACTTTCTAAATAAATGTATCTTTGCAATAAAATGGATTTGATGTAGATTTGAAAAGTTAGTGAGATAGAGCTGAGCAACTTTTTCTAGAACTATAACAAGAGGTAAGACTATGTTGATGTTAGCATTTAATTAGTATATATTTATTTTTGAAAAAACATATTTTACAATGCATATTTCATAAAATAATAAAACAGTGTTGTCTCCTGTGCATAAGAACAAAAATTATATATACTATGTGCAAAATGAGCAAAGTAAGAACTGCACATTTATATATTAAAAACATTAATCTTGAGGAACAGTCGCATGAAAGACCAACTCCAGCAAGATTATGATTTTTCAATCTATTAAAGCTGAACTTGCACCCACCTGGCAACTAGAAGCTGGGGTCCTGTACTCAAGTGAGTACTGGCTCCGAGGAGAGGCTTACATCCTTTGTCTACCCAGATGAGGCCTACTCGGGCAGTGAGTAGAGTGGACAGCTGCTACCTTGCTATCCTGCCCAACTGTACCAAGCTAGACTCCTGACACTATGTGAACCTGGGGGTGATCCTGGTCCACATCCTGAGTCCACATCCTACCACTACTGCGACTCTGCAGCCCCATGGTAACATCATCCTGTGGAATCAAACCAGAGTTTTCTATAAAATGGCTGAAGCAGTGCATTAAGCAACATGCTCCAGGGAGGCCACTGAATATCCCTCCTCGTAAGATAAAATCTTCCCGGAGCTGTGGCAGAAGTGGCTGAAGCATACCTTTAACTCCCTCAGTGTGAAGCTTGCGGTTAGGCTGCAACCGATAACCTCTTCTGTCCTGGCCACCCACACTCCTCAAGTTCACACGCTGGAAATGGAGCAAAGGGAAAGATACGGTTACTTTACAAGTTACTACTCCACAGCAGCATGACATCTTGGCTTCCATCTGGGATCCTGTGGCTGCAGACCTCTCCACCATGGCAGAGCCATGAGCTACCCCAGAGGGGCATAGGCTGAAAGGGGACTGTGACTCTTGCTACCATAAACACCTCCGTCCAGATACCCATATTTTGCCATGATGAGTTCTAAGTTTATGGTCTTATTTTAAGTTTACTACTTCTTAACTAATAATATGGGGTTCTGATCTCTATTAGAGGCATTGCTCTCTAACAACCTTCTGGGGGGCATTAACACTCTATTCACTTTTCTCAGCTTTTCTCCCAATTCTCTATTGACATATTCATCAGCGTGTTAACAAAGCATGTTCTTACTTAAAAGCTGACAAGTATGCTTAGCCTGTTTATCTGTTATGACTAAAATAAAAAGAGGCTGATCTATGTAGGTATATACCTCTATGCCATCTTATGCTGTGCTCTTATGCTTTGTTTTCTTGTTATGCTACCTTTATTATTTGCTGTACCGTATAAACCACATGCCTCAATAAAAGAAAGAATTCCATTAAAAAATAATAATCTTACAAATATTTATATTGCAATTTATTAATATGCATAATTATATTGTGTTAATGTAAATTGCTCAATAGGTTTTGCATGACAGACAAAGATCATTTGGTAGATCTTATATATCTAAGCATAGAGATTATGCACTCACTTTTAATAGAGCGTTTCATGCTCCACTCTGTAAAATCCAAAGGGACATTGACTGTTTGGTATCTGGTGTGGAGCAATGTTGAGTAAACGTGTTGCAGAATAACAAGATATGTTGTGTTTATTTCAAGAGTTTGAGATACTTTTTATATAACTTGCTCCAACTATATAATTGTAATTTTCATTGACATGAAGTGCTGAATACTTATTGCATACTATATACAATGCGTGTCTGTTTATGATAGAATATAATCTAGCTAACTTGTTTACTTGTCGACGCTGGAAACATTTCCAGTTAATGAGATAGAAAGATACAGATAAAACATGCTATTTTCTCGTGGGCATTTAGAAACCGACAGAAAATAATCAATTTTATAGTCTAGTATTTTTATTATATATTTAAGGCCAACTGTATCTAAGCCGAGGACATTCATAAAAATCAGTGTACTTTTATAAATACATTTTTAGAATTCTACACTAAACAGTAAAAGTAAAGATACATGTTGTTAAAAAGAGTTTTTGTAGAGTTCTTCTATTGATGATTTGTTGTTTGTATGGAGTGAGGATAATGAAACACTTTCTATGAATGTTGCCATATAGGGGGAGATTTAGCAAGATGAAACAGTGACTGTTCTAGGGCAACGATTTAAATAAGGTGTAATTACCATGGAAGCCAACAGAATGTATCTGAACAGTTAGTACTTTACATGCACCCAAAATAACACATGCTTTGCCTTGATAAATCTCCCCATAAAATTCAAAAGAGTCAAATATAGATTTCACAGCTATATCAGATAATGTAGAAATCAACTTCCTTGACCAGACATTGATAGTTAATGTCCATAATTAACATGTAGTATTCAAAAGCTATGGAAAGGAAACTAAAGGCAATACCTCACTCTTGCAACAAACTCCTACCCACAACATATAAACATTTGCTTGTGAGTGAATTCATTAGACTAAGCCCTTGACTTAATATTGTTTTCAGATGATTTAATAATTCTAAATAAACATTTAAAATTATTTATTACTATGTCAAATATAATTTTGCAATTTTCTTATATAATTGATCTTATATATGAATACATTTTTATATAAGACACATTTATTTTTGCTACTTTAATATTTTGAAAAAGTTTATACAAAAAAATTGAATCATTTTAAAAGCTTATCAAACAAAATTAAATCAAGGTATCAAATCTTAATAAAGTAATAATGAATTTTTGGAAATCTGGTGTTTGATTCTGGTTCAGCAAGCACCCTGGCTCAGAGTTATGGGAATGAGTGCAGTTCCACACACACTACTAAAGGTATCAAATATTAGGCACAATTGCAAAACCTCTGTCCTGTTGGAACAGCAATTGGTTACCTTAAATATTTATTGAAAGGGGCTTCCATTACAAGTGTATTCATAGGGACTACCAGATAAAAATAAATAAATAAATAATACAACAATGATCTTCTTAAAGGAACAATCTGGACACCATAAATTAGATTGACCATAACAATTTTATCCTGGATGTCAATTTATCTTAAGGAGTTAAAACACTACAAATGTTTTAACCTCAAGGCTGTGTAGATGGTGCCCATCCCCTCTGCCCCTCTTCTTCTGACAAAATCATTGGCTTCAATGAGGAAGTCTTGGACTGGACACCGGTGATAGGCTGAGAGCATAATCTGACACCCTCAGCCAATCACTAGTTTCCCACTTAGAAACTGTATGAGAAAAATTATTACATACCTTTTTCTTGAAAAGTATTTTGTATTTTATAATTTGTGCTCTTTAAGGGGCTGGTTAATATTCCATAATGTGGTTTCCACTTAAAAAACAAGTGAATGTAATTTGTTTCTAATTAAAATATTTTTTAAATGACATTTAGGGGAAAACAAGTGATTATGTTGCTTAGAGTGTTCTTTTATTAAATAGTAATATTTAATTTATGTACCTTTCTAAAACAGCAGTACTTTGTATTTAATAATTTAAGATGGTAAGAATATCCAAGATTATCAGTTTTGCTAATCAGTACTAACAGATATAGAAAAAAAAAACTAAATAAATAGACTCTGAGTTGCTCTATTTCAGAGGAAAAAATGAATGTTGAGGGAAAAAAAGCAGTGATTGTAACAGATTTTAATTGATGAACAAGATAGTTCATCACAATGGGTAATGCCCTGGGCTTGCAAGGAGCAGATTCTGAACTCAAATCCCTGATAAGAGAAACTATTTAATAGACTTTTTAGACACAAGAACAACATGTTGCTTTTCAAGACTATCTCTGCTGATCTTGTAGATAAAAAAGTTGAATGTATTTCTCCCATTTACAGAGAGTACTGCATCAAGCAGAATTGTGATATGTGCAAAACACAAAGAATGTTCACTTGTCTATTCAGATTATTTTAAAAGTATATATGTATAGTATGTATAGTATATATGTATAGTATAAAGTACTATATATATATATATATATATATATATATATATATATATATATATATATATCTATCTATCTATCTACCTCTGAAGGATACAATACAAAATAATGACTATATAGTATGTTTTATTGACTGTACATACTAGTCAATATTTTTTATGTGAAATTATGGCATATAATATTTTTTAAAGGATACTAGACAGTGGTGGGTAGAGATCAACAAACCTTTCTGTCCAAAAAGAAGTACATATTAATTACATGTGAATTCTGCTTTGTACTCAGTTCTGAGGAATTCTAGGAAAATACATAGCATTTATTTATAATCACTGATATATAATAATAATACTCAGGTGCTCTCCAGGTGGTACTGTGCATTTTTGGTTAGCAGAACTCCTTTAAACATATTTTTACATATTTAAACATATGTTATAAATAATATGTTGCGAGGACTGTAAAATCTACTGCATATCTATATATCTTGGTTAGAAATAATTTTTATTCATTGTTGATATTTGTGATAAATGGTATACACACTACAAGTTTATATTGGTCTGAGCTTTTTTATTTTAGCATATAGATTAGTCATGCATATGTAAAATGAAAATATTGCTGTGGCACATACATTATAGAAAATAATACTTTGACATTCTTAATGATAGATCGGTGAGCATAGAATTGGAAACAAATATGTTGTTTTTCTCCCCTTTGGCGTTGACAATGTTAGTAAATTTGGCTGAGATAAAGATATTATTTGAAACGATTTTTGGTCCTGTGAGTTATCATTTTTCAATCACCTCTGGCCTATATATCTCAATTTACCAGTGTAATTTAAAAAAAATATATATATTATATAAAAAGTAATGTACTTTGAATGACCCCTTTCTGATTACAGTGTTATTATGACTGAATATTTATTGGTTGAAAATGTGATTTTGAAGATATTCCCATGCATTTGTAACATAGTTAAATCAGATCTAGAATAATTTTTTACGAAGCTAATGAATTTGTTTGACATCACTGAAAAAAGTTATCTTTACAATAGATCATATTTATGTTTTAAATAACACATTTTCATTAAAATATTTTCATTTTAGCAACTACTTAAGCAATAAATTACATTTAACGTGTTAGTTTAAACATATCAAACAATTCACTGACATACCAATATAGACAGAGAGACAAATACTGCATATAAAGATGGACAGATACTAGAAAGATAGATAGAGTTAAATCATAGTTTTGCCAAAAAATTTTTTCATTTTTATGATCCTACTTTCCACACACAACTATGATTCAGTGACACAGGGGTATATTTATAACAAGCAGTTAAAATGGTAAGTACAAATAAATAACCTGGAACATACCAAAAATTGCAAGGTGATTGCTCCAGTCAAAGAATTTTACTGCAGAATTACTTTTACTAAGAGACAATGAATTAGAGTGTACGCAAGAATCTATAAACAAGGATGTATTGTTTAACCCCTTAATGACACAACTTCTGGAATAAAAGGGAATTATGACGGAATATATCTGTCATGTGTCCTTAAGGGGTTAAAATTGTGCTTACTTTTGTAAAATCATAACGTTGACGTAAATATTTTTTTTTGCTCATCATCCTCAAACCTGTCCTGAGGTATCTCCAGCAGGCTAAGGTTTATGGATGAAACTGATGTTTTAGCAAGGATGTTTATAAAACCAGAATGCATCACTGTCCAAACCAATATAAGGTATTGGGCCCATATAACCTTTAGTAACTTGCTTAATTAAAAGGGACACTTGACCAAGATAACCACTACAGTTCCGTACAGTGATTGTGTTACCAGGAAACTATGGATAGCATCCCCCAATTTGGTTACCAATTAGGAGTTGTTTGACAAACGTGCTGAGGACTTATAACCCACCCTTTCTCCAACTGCCTTCACAATGTGGAATTCCCACTTCTCCATTACCAATATCAAGTTTGTCCAACCTGGACAAAAATCATAGACAGAGAGTTGGGTTATCCTAATACTCTGAGCTTATCACTGTCATGAAGTTCGAATGTTATTCATAAAATTGTTAGGTAGTAGTTATCTTGCTTAGAGTGCTTCTTTAACCACTACAGGATTGGGATCCTTAAGTGTTTAACTGGTTTGTTTTAATGACTTTTCGAAGCATGATAATAATTGCCTATTATTATTATTATTATTATTATTATTGCCATTTATATAGCACCAAATAGGACAATTACAAGAAAACCTACAGTAACAATTGGTGGAAGAGGACCATGGGTTTTAAGGCACTTCTTAAATGATTGAAGACTATAGGAGAGCCTGATAATGGTAGGCAGGCTATTCTATAGGAAGGGAGCCGCCCGCGAGAAGTACTGCAAGCGTGAGTTGGCCGTAGGGGTGCGAGCAGCAGACAGGAGAAGGTCATGGGCAGAGTGGAGAGACAGAGAAGGGGCATACCTATGGATCTGTGAAGAGATATAAGAGGGGCTAGAATTGTTCAGTGCTTTATAGGTATGGGTTAGGACTTTGAATTGGCTCCTATAGGATACAGGAAGCCAATGTAAGGATTGACAGAGGGGTGAGGTGTGAGAGGACCGACTAGATGTTGAAAATGTACCTTTCAGCTAGACTAAGTGATAGATGATGAAAGTTATCAGACAGTAGAGAAAACATCTTTTTACACATATTTTCATTATATAAGCGTATAGTACAGTTTTTCTATATTAGGGTCAATGCTGTTTAGATAAAGCTGTCAATTAAGTTTAAACATACAGTATCTATGATATTTTGTGTGACAAAATAAGTTGTATAAAAGTGTAGTCAGTACAGTCACAAGACAGAATAGATGTAAATACATGACATTATCACTTGACAACTAAAGGAAGGATACATGAACATTGCCTTGTCTACCTTCATGACGTTTTAATCACCTAAGTGACTAAATAAATGATACACAGACCAATTTAGAAGACATACTTGCAATGGCAAGCTCGGGAACAAAAAACACAAACATATAAATTAAATCTAATATCAAGTTTTAAATGCAGCAAAAAGACAAAATAGTTTATATTGTTATTACAATATGCTTACCCATATGCAAATTGTCAAGCATATTTTGTCCATTTATGGTGGCATTTTGAACAATCTCAAAAAAACAATATTAGCTATTTAGGGCAACATATTTGGATTATTTCCATACAGTTTTTTTAAGGAGAAAAGTCAAAGTTTGTTTGTTTTTAATTAGAAGGTTCCAAAGCAACTATTTCTTTAGCACGTTTATATTAGCTGGATTAAAAACAATTTGCAGTTTTATTTCCAAAATTCACATTATTGATGGACCAATAGCCTCTAGTACACTATTTGCTCTAAAGAAGCTTCTTTGACTGTCCTGGTAAGACAGTTCACAATAAATTAAGCACCATAAACACTTGAGCAGCATAACTGGAAGCCTATGTGTCTATTATAAATTGCCATTGTCTATGTGTTCCATACAGGATACCTGTATCCTGTATATTGTGTTTTTTTGTTTTCGTTTTGTTTTATAATGAGATATGAGGCTGGTTCGATCGAATTGTATGGGGTGTCAAAAGTGGGAAAACTTAATGTTGTTAATTTTCCTGCCCTTGCGTACATTTTCATTAAAAAAAAAAACAGTGTTGTTTAAATAAGGGTATTTCAAGAGATATATTTTCACTATTGCAATTCAGTTTTTTCAGTTTTCATTGCTATTTATTTTGAAATCCAACAGTGTAGTCTAATAAACCTAGCAGTAAGTATAGAAATGAAAAAGAAAAGCAAAATTGCCTTACAGCTCAAGAAGTCCAATGCAGCTTGAAGTTTAATTTTTTTTTTTTTTACAGGAGATAAATCCATATCACGCTTGTTTCAATTCTCCTCTAGTCATTTCTAGTAACATTAAAAAGGTGCCTTAAGGTTCCATAATCTATTGCCAATCCCAATGTTTTGCTTGGATGAATTGCCCCAATTTTGATATTTCCTTTGGCACAAGTTATAAATTAGTTTAAGTCAGTCACAAAGGTTAGAGCTGAGACCTTTTATGTTTTGTTTTGTTAAAGAGATAGTTGTACTTGAAAACAAAAGCCAGCATCTACAGATACATTTTTAATAGAATGTATTTTATATTCTATGCACCAAAAATGCAGAAGTAAACAAAAATGATCTCTAAGGATTTAGTGAAACAAGTCACTAGAATAAAAAATAGAGAGAATATTCCATTGAATAAAAATATCATTAACTTATATATTTACATATATCACTGACTTCTCAATTTTATTGTTAGATTGTAAACAGTGATTCCATCTACAGGATTTATAGTGCATAAACAATGCAAGCAGTGCATATATATATATATATATATATATACATATATATATATATATATATATATATACAGTATCTTACAAAACCCCTCACATTTTTGTAAATATTTTATTATATCTTTACATGTGACAACACTGAAGAAAAGACACTCTGCTACAATGTAAAGTAGTAAGTGTACAGCCTGTATAACAATGTAAATTTGCTGCCCCCTCAAAATAACTCAACACACAACAATTAAATGTCTAAACCATTGCCAATAAAAGTGAGTACACCCCTAGGTGGAAATGTCAAAATTGGGCCCAATTAGCCATTATCCCTGCTTGGTGTCATGTGACTCATTAGTGTTACAAGTTCTCAGGTGTGAATAAGGGGGCAGGGGTGTTATATTTGGTGTTATCACTGGAAGTGGTAACTGGAAGTTCAACATGGCACCTCATGGCAAATAACTCTCTGAGGATCTGAAACATCCTATGCTATACATAAAGATGGCCTAGGCTATAAGAAGATTTCCAAGACCTTGAAACTGAGCTGCAGCATGGTGGGTAAGACCATACAGAGGTTTCACAGGACAGGTTCCACTCAGAACAGGCCTTGCCATGGTCGACCAAAGAGGTTGAGTGCATGTGCTCAGCGTCATATCCAGAGGTTGTCTTTGGGAAATAGATGGATGAGTGCTACCAGCATTGCTGCAGAGGTTGAAGGGGTGGGGGGGGTCAGCCTGTCAGTGCTCAGACCATATGCCGCACACTGCATCAAATTGGTCTGCATGGCTGTCATCCCATGGCTGTCTAAAGATGATGCACAAGAAAGCCCGCAAACAGTTTGCTGAAGACAAGCAGACAAAGGACATGGATTACTGGAACCATGTCCTGTGGTCCGATGAGACCAAGATAATATTATTTGGTTCAGATGGTGTTAAGTGTGTGTGTGGCAGCAACCAGGTGAGGAGTACAAACACAAGTGTGTCTTTCCTACAGTCAAGCATGGTGGTGGGAGTGTCATGGTCTGGGCCTGCATGGGTGCTGCTGGCACTGGGGAACCATGAATGCCAACATGTACTGTGACATACTGAAGCAGTGCATGATCCCCTTCCTTTGGAGACTGGGCCGCAGGGCGGTATTCCAACATGATAACGACCCCAAGCCTTGTTAAAGAAGCTGAAGGTAAAGACGATGGACTGGCTAAGCATGTCTCCAGACCTAAACCCTATTGAGCATCATCTGAATGGCATCCTCAAATGGAAGGTGGGGGAGCTCAAGGTCTTTAACATCCACCAGCTCCGTGATGTCATCATGGAGGAGTGGAAGAGGACTCCAGTGTCAACCTGTGAAGCTCTGGTGAACTCCATGCCCATGAGGGTTAAGGCAGTGCTGGAAAATACCTGTGGCCACACAAAATATTGGCAATTTGGGCCCAATTTGGACATTTCCACTTAGGAGTGTACTCACTATTGTTGCCAATGGTTTAGACATTAATGGCTGTGTGTTGAGTTTTTTTGAGGGGACAGCAAATTTACACTGTCATACAGGCTGTACACTTACTACTTTACATTGTAACAGAGTGTCATTTCTTCAGTGTTGTCACATGAAAAGATATAATAAAATATTTACAAAAATGTGAGGGGTATACTCACTTTTGTGACATACTATATATATATATATATATATATATATTCCCCCACCTTACATACTTTTATACAGTAGAATGATGTTGGAGAGGAGAATACAAATTTTGAATTCATTTTAATTACCAACAGTCCAACTTTAGTAATTAACCCTCTAAGTACCAGCCTTATTTGCTAAATATTTGAATTGCATCCCATTAGTTACACACAACAGTTATGAAACAGGATCAGTTGTGCAGAAGAGCCCTTCCACACTGTCTATTTTACTGGTTAGTCACCAAATGGAGACTAATTTCTCCTGTTTGAAGCACTTCCAATTTTGCAACAAGCTATAAAAAAAATTCCTTCTTGACCCCAGAATGGCAGTCAGATTTATCCTTGGATCAAGCAGTTATTGCCCTACATTGAAAGATTATATCCTTGAATATTCTGTTTTTGCAAGTATGCATCTAGTAGCTGTTTGAACATCTGTATGGACTCTGCTAAAACCACTTCTTCAGGCAGAGAATTCCACATCCTTATTGTTCTTACAGTAAAAAAAAACTTTCCTTTGCCTTAGACAAAATCTTCTTTCTTCCAGTCTAAACGCATGGCCCCGTGTCCTATGTAAAGTCCGGTTTGTGAATAGATTTCCACACAATGGTTTGTATTGGCCCCTAATGTATTTGTATAATATTATCATATCCCCTCTCAGGCAACGTTTTTCTAAACTAAATAGGTTTAAATTTGTTAACCTTTCTTCATAGCTGATATGTTCCATTCCTTTTATTAATTTTGTAGCCTGCCTCTGCACTTTTTCTAGTGCCATAATATCCTTCTTTAGAACAGGTGCCCTAAATTGCACAGCATATTCAATATGTGGTCTTCCCAGTGATTTATAAAGAGGCAAAATGATATTCTCGTCCCGAGAATGAATGCCCTTTTTCATGCATGACAATACCTTACTGGCCTTGGCCACTGCGGATTGACATTGCACATTGTTGCATAGTTTGTTGTCTATAACAATTCCCAAGTTCTTTTCGTATGTTGTTATCCCTAATTCGCTTCCATTAAGGGTATACGTTGCTTGTTTATTCTTTACGCTGAAGTGCATAACTTTGCATTTTTCAACATTAATTTTCATCTGCCATTTGAGTGCCCAGTCCCCCAGTCTATCTAAATCCCCTCTGCAGCAAAGTAATATATTGCTCACATTGTATTATTTTACTGAGTTTTGTGTCATCTGCAAACACTGAAACATGACATTCAATGCTGTCTTCAAGATCATTTATAAACATGTTAAATAGAAGGGCTCCCAGAACAGACCCCCGAGGTACACCACTTGCCACTTCTGTCCAGCTTGAAAATTTACCATTAATGACAACTCTTTGTACTCTTTTTAAACCAGTTGTTCTACCCAAGAACAAGCATTTTCATCTAGACCGATTTCCTTGAGTTTGAACACTAATCTATTGTGTGGAACTGTATCAAATTCCTTGGCAAAATCCAAATAGATCACATCCACTGCAACACACTGATCTATACTTCTACTTACTTCTTCGTAGAACGCAATCAAGTTAGTTTGACATGACCTGTGCTTCATAAAACCGTGCAGATTTTTGCTGATAACCATGTTCTTCTCAAGGAATTCTTGAATATTATCCCTTAATAACCTTTCAAATATTTTCCGAGCCACAGAATTTAAGCTCACAGGTCTATAATTTCCAGGCAAGGATCTTGAACCCTTTTTGAATATAGGAACCACATCTGCCTTCCTCCAATCCTCCAGAACACTTCCTGAAAGAAAAGAATCTTGAAAGATTAAAAACAGAGGTTCACTTATTTTTACACTTAGTTCCTTAAGTACTCATGGATGGATACCGTCAGGCCCTGGAGCTTTGTTTATATTAACTTTCTTTAGTTGCTGCAGCACCTTGTCTTGAGTTAACCAATTACAATTATTCTGCCAGAGGAGAAATAGTTATTTAAAATTCCTGCCTTTTTCTGGTCTTCATTCAACACCCCCGTTTCAGTTTTTAGTGTACCTACACTTTCATTTTTGTTTGTTTATTAGAATTTATGTACTTAAAACTGCTTTGGGGTTGGTGACTATGGTGTCTCTTTAAAGAGAAGGTATATATATATATCAATTAATTCTTTGCTTGAATATAACTTTGACCCCAGACAAAAAACTGTAATAATTTTATCATACCAATCACAACTTTAATACAAAAAATGTAAAAATATTTACCCATAAATAAAAATATGTAGCGTTACTTCGTTGGCAGAGCAAATCACATTGCATTCACAAGCAAATCTAACTGCCATGAATCCTACCTGGTGAAGTGATTATACAAAGAAACAAAATATAACATTAATTTGAAATATGAAATACTTTACAAGCATGAGAGATTATTAAAACAAAGCAATTTTGATTGTGTAGTTCTTCTCGGGGTATTAAAAATGTATATATATATTTTATATGTCTTATTTATTAACATATTGATGCTTAAAATTATAGCAAGCATACAAAAAATTTTATAATCTGCCAATGCAATTCTTCAGGTGCAGAAATATTAGACTTGAAGGATGAATGTCAATTTTATAGTATAAGGCACATGTGATGTTAAAGTAAAACTGAAATAGTAAATTGTCCTGCTCATCAGTATTTGTAATCTGCTGGAGTTTAGGAAAATGTTAAAACTAGACATCTGTTTCAAAGAGTATTGCAGGCTAGTATCGCATTCATATCCATTCCTACTGAACAAAGCAGGGAGTCTACCTAGATCACATACTAAGAAAAGAGAAGGAATTCTGGGAGAGTTGTAAAAACACAATTTTTCAGGGCTTAGGGCTGTGGAAATGTTTATCCTTATGATATGCAGATAGATAAGATTGAAATCAATTGAAATTGAGATCTATTTAGGGTCTACTATCCTATGATATCTTACAGTGCAAAATTTTACTACAAAAAAAAAAACAGTTTGTATTTCCTTATCGTTCCCTGTCGTGTGCTTTTTATATTCTTATTACATTTTAACTGCTGTGTTTACAAGAATTAACTACAAAGTATTCCATTTTAAAATAGTTTAAGACCATTATAAAAATTATCAATGTAAAAATGTTTTTTATTATATGAAAGAAGAAACAAAAAATGATTATGGCCCACTTCTATTTTCTGTGTTATTCCTCTTTAAGTCAGGTAAATAATAAGAGCTCTCTGAACTCCCGTGAGACATTTACCAAAAAAGCAAAATCAATAAAAGCCATGTTTTGGAAGCCTTTAAATCAAGGTCATCCCTACAACTGTTCTGCTCACCTACATGCCTCTGGTCTTTTTTTCTACTAAGTACAAATAGCTGTAAATATAACAGTACATTTTAATAGTGCTTAAAAAAAATCAACTTCTTACTAATATGTCAAATATAATTATAAAGATATTTCAGCATAATCCTATACTAATGGCAGTAACTTTAAAGTGAATTCATTGATTAAATGGCATGTTCATCTTCTGGCAGGCATATATTATTATGAATATAATTTTTATTATTGTAAGCAGGAGTAGTATTTATGAAACATATACTATGCATTGATACTCAAAGCAGTAACAAGTCAGAGGTTATCGAGAAATCAATATACAACATACATGAACAAAAAGTGATGAGGGTCTTGCGGTGGTGCCCAAAATGTAGATCACCAGATGTTTTAAAACTACAACATTCATGATTTCTTGTTATTCTAATGGCATGCAAAGACATGGAAAACATCATGGAGGCATGTAGTTCTACAACATCTGGGATCAACCTTCTGGGCACGCCTGCTCTAGTGAAAGTGGTTTGAATTACAGAAGAGGTATAGTGCAAAATATATAGCCCGAGATGTGCTAATAACATACTACATATATCAAAATTATGTTAATTAGATTGTTATTGTAGGAGAGGTGCATGTTTAAATATTTGCCTGCCAGACAAACAGACGTGAAGCTACCCTATTCGTCTTACCCATTTCTTAAGATTCTATTGTAAATTAACATTGATTGAGTCCCTTTCATTTCCATTTTGTAACACAACGCAGCAATGTTAAAAGTGCGTACTCATAAATGGCAGAAATTAAATGAGCACCATAACAAATTGTAGTGATGACACGTGATTCATCAAGGGTCATACGGACGCTCATAGATATTTGATTAAAATAGACACACTAAAAACACAAAATTCTGAATAAAATATGAGCAGTCTGCCTAGCACAAAACACATTGTATTCTTTTTATTAATGCATCACTGGTGTCCTATAAAATAATATGTTAAAATTCATAGATATGGTAAAATTCTAAATTTTTGTATATAAACAGATGCCTTTATTAGTCAAGACATTAAAAATCCACATATTCTGGATTTATGCTGCAATCAGTATATGAACCTTGCTTTTTAGAAAGCAGGCCAAAAGATATAAAGCAATGCATTTCAAAAAGTCAGACCATTTTAAAATGCACAAAAGAATAAGACTTGAGTATCATCCATAATCCTCTGATAGCTAGAAGGACTTGTACTATCAGAGACTCGAGTGTGAAATGCAATTTTTCTTACATTACCAGTTTATAAAACTAGCATTATCTCTTGCTTGTCTCATAATTGATGAAAGCTTGAATAGACAAAACTTCAAGTCTAAAACTCTGCTGAGAAAATTTTAAGCATGAAAACTTGAAAGGGAGCATATTATAGAATCACTGTAACACTCAATATATTCGAAAAGGTTTATATTGGGTATAAATTTATTTTTCTTACAAGTGTACCCTGCAATGATGCAATAGATTACGAATCTACTGTCCCCAGATAACTAATTTAGAATCCCTTTTGTATAGTTACCGAAAAACAGAAATAGAAAAAAAAAGAAAACTCTGCAAGATACAGAAATTTTTTTAAAGATATTTTAGATTATGTTAAAGTCCATTTGAATTGTTTTATGATTTTAAAAAATCATTTGGAGCAATATGATTTCAATAAATAATTAAATAATATATATATATATATATTTTTTTTTTTTTTAAAAAACAACTAAAGTGAGTAAAATCAACTATTGGGAATTTGATGGGCTTAACGTTACTGTCTTGTCATTTAGAGAGAAATCTCCAGTTATTTAGTGAAAGTAAGTTGGATATCAACAAAAACTGGATCATTATAATAAGTTTAGGGGATATATATATATATATATATATACACACACACTACAAACAATCCTGTGTCAATTGCAATAGGTACCATCTCTGTTCTTTAGACTGCAACATCACAGTAGAGGGTAGAAGTATGTGATTTAGGAGACCATTAATGAATACTATACAAATTAAAAGTAATCTGTTAAAATCATGAAGCCCTGGGAAATAAAATACATTCGAGTTGAGTAAAAGTAGTCATTTAATGTTCATTCGGTGTCTATTTTATCTCAAACAACTGATATGAGAGTATTCACTGTTCAGGCTCAAGTCATTATATTTTGTCCTTTAAATGCATCAATATGTCAAAGGACTGCTATTATTTCAAGATACATCAAATGACAGGTCCCAAATTCGTACATTTCTAAACTTAAAGAAACAAAGAATGGGCAAGAGCTTGTCCATTGACATTTCTTATGGTTTTATTTCTCTTCATAGCCGCTATTGAATTTATATTACTGTGATGTTATTACTGTTTCTCAATGCATACAGCAAGGTTTGACTTTATGCTTGGTAAGTGCTATTGCTGCTTTTGTAATAGTCGCTATATATTTAGATATGGTCGCAAATTATACATTTTAATTTGCCTAATAATATTGTAAATGTTTTTCATCAATGTTGCTAAATGCAAGTTAACTCAAAATAAGTCTTTCTTTCTGTTTTCTTGTTTAATGTTCCAAGTTTAAAATTAAATAATTTCTATACTGCTAAACCTGAATTGCAGTATATGTTTAGGTTGTGTTTAATTTTATGAACTGCTTCATTATATAGTGTAATAAAATGCACCTTATTACCATTCTGCCTGAAGGATTTTTGTCTTTCCACCAATAATTCTAATCTATCTGATAATTGTGAGTATGGAAAAGGGATCTCCTGTGGTTTATTTAATTTGGCAATTAGTTGACTTGGCCAAAAATCAGTTTTCTTAGAAGCATTGGTGATGCTTGTTATTTACCTATCATTTGAAAGGCATGTAAAATTAGCAGAAATTACTTAATGAGTCTGCAAGATAAGAATATGTATTAGTTGATCATTTATATGTAACATGCTTATATTATAGGGTCTTATTATATACAAACTTTATTTCTTTAAACACACCTGCGAACAAATTATTGCATGATGTCACATATTATGAATTATTTGAATAAGTATTTGGACGCTTGGAGGTTTCCATCTTATAGTGTTAAAACTTTGAAAACATTTATTTTATTGTTTTTTTTTTACCATTTGATCTACAAAACACCACTAAACATTTAAAGGTACCAGGGAAACAAATATTAATTAAGCAAAACAAAACAAAGCTGTAGTGGAGCTGCTATGTTAGAGAGATCACATGATGCTTTCGGTTGTGGAAGCCCCACCTTCCCAATGTGTGTGAGTAAACCAGTGGTAACAAAAACAGCCATGAAACTGTTCTTTCATAAACAAAAAAAATGTAAGGAACAAACACCTATTTCCAGCTAAATGAATGACCCAATGTTGTCTTCCAGTTCTTAAGATCATAACTCATTGAGCCCCAATTGAAGTAAGATTTGCTAACAAATAAATCCTGTCATGAGCAGATGTTTTTGTTAATCAAAGAAATATATGAACTTTGTCAAAACATAACAAAAACAAACAAACCAGACATTTTTCTTCAACTGTGCTTCCTTTCTGAGACTCTGTTTATAGTAAAATCACATTTGGTTGCAAATACCAAGGTGACTCTTTGGGAGTAATATCTACCATCTTTGTAAAGGTAGAGATAAAACATTGATTCTAATTTGGATCGAGGTCCAGTCCTTGAGTGGGATGTTCTAAGAAATCCATTGTAGCTTTGACTGTGATTTTAGGGTTGTTATTCTGCTAGGCGTGGAACTCCTGCTTCAGTCTCAGGAGTCTGAAACACATTGTCCTCTTCCATTGCCTGGTATGTACCTGTATCCATTTTGTCCTCAATCCTGACCAGTTTCCAAGTACATGCCAATGAAAGTCCCCTCCCCCAACATCATACTGCCACCAACATAATTCTCTGTTCTCAGGAAGATGAGTTTTGGTTTTGTATCACAAATGAATGGCATACTTATAGAAGGATATGTGTATTATTTAGCATTGACTGATAAAGCTGAAGAAAAAACACAATCTTTGAAATATATAAGCTTTAAATAAAATCACAAAAATGTTTTAAATATATTACTTTGATAACAAAATAAATATATGTATATATTATTTAAAGTAAAATATAAACCTTTTTCCAACTTCTTTTTGTCAAGGTCCATTCATTTCAGGATATAATTCTGTAATATTCCAGGCTACTACATTGTTATATATTAAGCATACCTTATTTGTACTTGACATGTGATTTGGAGATAATTTCCAGTATCATCTTTCTTCTATAAGAAGTAGCTACAAGCAAGGGTTAAAAATGGCTGACAAGAACTGACAGATCCATCTTACAATTCCATCATGCTGTTTGAAGTTCAATACTAGTGTTCCTGTTGGATTTTTTATATATAGCATGTATTTTCACTAAATAGCAATTGATTATTCAGGTTAAATTGACACTGTAGACACTGTGCTGTATCACATCAAAGTGGTTATAGTATCTGGAGTTTACTGGCAGAATCCATTCAATGTTTAAGTAAGCATTAGCTTGAGCAGCAATGGGTAGCTGTTAGATATACATATTATATATATGTAATGTCATTCTAAGTATATCTTAATACTAATATATATATATATATATATATATATATACTTATATTAATATTAAAATACACTTGGTATGATGATATTTATAATAGATATACATATATTATAAATATAAATAAATAAACATGTTTAATATTTTTTTTTAATACTACCCACCAGCAGGGGGACTGTCTGACATTTCATGTCATGTGATCGTTCTTTAAGAGTGATCACATGGCCCCCGGGGGCCTCATTTGCTTGGGGAGGGCTGTCTGGGCTGTCAGGCAGCCCTCCAGAAGAGGATCGCGGCGGAGGTAAGTCCACTGGACATCCTGGGGATGCAAGCCGTTACGGCGTTCTATGCCGCAGCAATGGCTATAAAGTCCTTTTAATGTGGGACGGCATAGAACGCCGTAACGGTGTTAAGGGGTTAAGCCTGCCTCAACAGTCCTAAAACGACTTCCAAATGATCCAATTAGGCACTATAGCTTTAGAAATGGCTGTAAATTCAGAGGCATCTTTTATAAATCACTATTACAATATTCGCTACGTGTCCAGTCATTTTTCAATCTATTTTGGAGAATATAAAGTATGTCCCTAAGTACTTGCAGGAAATATGTGTTTGGCATGTGTCTTTATATGAAAGAGGCTCAACATATTGATTGAGATAATTTTAACAGATTTTTGCTAAACAGAATGCAAATGGTTTATAACCTAATAATATTTCTCATAAATATTCTATTCTGTAGGGCAGAATACCAATTTCTAATTCCATGTAAAGCCAGGTGCAGCCCTACAATGAAATTGAAGAAGCTCTACAAAAAAAGCTTTTTATGCAAGGTGTTCATAATGAGAGGGTTGACCGATGTTGATGAACAGCCAATCAACAGAGACGATGCCAAGGTAGAACTCAAATACCCAGATGCTGCTAGAAAATATATTCTAGAATTTGGCATTATGCATATTTGATAACTGCCAAGCACACCTCGTGTGTAGCTATATCATCTGGCTGAAATGAAGGAGCAGATCCTGTATAGAAGAAGAAATGAGCAAACGCATCATATTGTGCCAGTAACATAAAAAGCAGTGTCAGATTTCGACAACCATTTCATCTGGTTCTTCTTTTTTTATTCCTTCAAAATTGTAACATTTTAATTTCAGAATCTGGTTTTTCTTTTGTCATTAAATTGTCTCTCCAAAGATGTAAAATGAATAACACAAGTTCAACTTCTATGATACCAATGTTTTTTCAAAGATAAAAAAATTTGCTCAAAAAGTTATCATGACATTATACTTGCAGTATACCTATTTTTATGATTCAACCTGACCAACATTTGTAGCATAAATCAAAGATTTCAAAATTAATACTTTAAACTCCATGTATGACTTAATTATGCTTTTATGATAGTGTGACCATAACGAAATAAAGTGCATTACCGTTTAGATTTTTCAAACAAACTCAGTATTTATTTTACAGATTTTTTTATGAGGTGCTACAATCTCCAGGATAAAGGTATAAGTAATAAATAGGTTTAGTTGGATATATCTTTTAGCTATAGGAGATTATTACATTAGATTTTTGCATCTAATAGCACATTTAATATCAGTAAAAAATGTGTAAAGTGCACTTTGATGTCACAATTAACATATTTGTGTATAACTAAAATATCACCATTAAGTACATGTAACTCTATAAGCAGGATTTTAGTCCCATAGATGAGTTTATAACAGCGTTGAATAACATTTTTTTCCTACCAACTCAATTAAAAGATAAATGCGAGAAAAATGTTTTCAGTCTCTACGAGTTATTCATGATGATCAAGTTGCCAAGGATTCACAAGGAAAGTGTATATTTTTAGTAAAAAAAATGCAATATCAGTTATGTTGAAGTTCAACTTTTGTGACCTATAATCTGTATCTCCCTATTGAATTCCTAACAATTTAATAGTTATAGTATCATTCACAAGTAAGAATTCAAATTGAATTTCAAATTTAAGTCAAAATAGTCGAACTTGAAAAAGTCAGCTACGCTTTCCATTCAGCTACAGTGGCCTTAAATTTACAATTCTCATTTCAATAAATTACTCTGTCTGTGTTAATAATCTGTATGTATTTTTACACATTCAGAACAAAGAAGAGTCAACATCTTTATGTGAAAATGAAGTCTGAACATTTTATAATTGTATAATGTACTATTTTTATTGTATCATAAATTTATTTAAATGTATTTATGGCACAATATACCTTAAAGCCATAAGAAAATACTAACAATATAATATAGTGACCTACTAAATCTTTTCTGTAAAATAAAGAACATATCACAATACAAGCACCAAAGTCTATCAAAACATAGTTTTTAAGTTGTATAGCTTGCAACTACAATCATCGAGATTGTGGTAATTGAAATCCAAAGTCAAATATTTGTTTGTTTGTTTGTTTATTTATTTATTTAATTCTCCATTCAATGTGCACCACTAGCGCAAAGTGTTCTTCTTACTTAATGTAAAGTGTTCATCATACTACATGTCAAGTCTATATTCCGATTCACTCTGAACTTGATTAAAATGTTCAAGGTGTTCATCCATCAGTAAATATTGGAGATTTTCCATGAGCACAGCATATGAGCAAAATAATGTCAATGTACCTTTTCAAAGTAATCACCTGCTGTTATAAATATAAGATCAGGGATGCGTTCCACCCCTCTATTCTACATTAGTGAAGACTTTTTTTTTCAAATTATATAAAAGATTTTTAATTAAATCCTCACCTGAAGAATATCATGTAGTTCAGGGATAGGAGAGGACTAGTTCCTTGCACAAGCTAAATGGGTGTCAATATTAACCACATGGTTAACAATGACATTACAGAGTGTATTAGAGACAATATTGCTGACTCTCTCTCTCTTGATTATTGGGGGTTTATTCATGACAATCATTTAGATATTTAATTAAAATAGTTAGTTGTTATGGAAAAATGTCATCTTAGCTCATTGACAACATTATCATATTCTATTTCATCCACAAATGGTGGGATTTAATGTTTTCAGATAATCAAGAAATGCATTCTGGTGTGTTCAAGATTAAAACCTTACTTACACTAGGGACACCTAGGTATCAGTTGATACCTGTAGTTTCCCTTGGTTAGCTTGGGCCATGTTTCATGTCCCCAGACTGATAGATTAGCTGTATGCAATGCTCAGAGTGATATCTGCATGTATTTTTTTTCAAATTCCTTTAAATCACGGTGGCTGAGCATTTACATTCAGCCACAGTGATTCTCTGCTTGCACGAAATGGAAAGAGAACTCTGGGTATAAAAAAAACATCTATCCTTGATAGAGTTTCCATGCCCCCCTGGCAGTGACCAACACTGGGCTTTGTCAGGTTCCCAGCACAGATCACTGTGTGATCAGTAGGGACAGTATGAAAAAAACTGTAACATGAGAGGGAGATATCCCTCTCATGCTGAAATAACACAGTAGAGATGTAACGATACCTTACCTTTCCTCTTTGCACCCGCGCAGCACGGCGTTCTCTTCATTCACTTCTGGTGAGTGGCACAGTCCTTCTGACGCTGGTCGCTCACATCGTGCTCTCATTTATGAAACGGCGCATGTGCGCCGTAGCCGGCAAGAAGATGCCGACGTAGTCCAAACACGACCACACTCCCGGACCTTTGGGGGGCGTGGTTTTAAAGCTATAAACCCCACACTATATAAGGGCATCCCTGTCAGTTGTAAGGCGCCCTAGTGTGGTTCTTGTTGGTTCCTCTAGTGCTTATTATATTCTTGAGTGTTTGTTTCCTGGTAATTGACTATTGGCTTTCAATTTTGACTATTCTGCTCTCTGGTTATCCATATTTTGGCTTGGTTAAATCATTTGTCTGTCTTCTGTACTCCCTTGACCTCTGGCTATCCCTTTGACTTCTCTAAAACATTAGTACGGCCACTCTAAGGTGCGGTATAGGTATACGTCTTGCTCCGGGTTATACTCTGTGAGAAGGGATCACTATCATGACAAGAGAGCACTGATTGAGTACCTTTTTCAAAGTCACCTACTATTATAAATATGAGATCAGGGATGCTTTCTACTGTGTGAGCTGGGAATTCCTTCTGCTGAAACAGCTCTCAGTTATGGTTGGTTAACTTTACGTATTAGTGCTAGGCTTGGGTTAGGATTAGTGTAGGGTAAATATATGGTAAAAGTTAATGCTGGGTTAGGGTTAATACTGATTAAAGTTTAGGGATACAATAGGGTTAAGGTTAAGTATAAGGTTATGAATAGTGATGTCCCGAACGGTTCGCCGTGGACTCATCATTGAGTAAACTTTGACCCTGTACCTCACAGTCAGCAGACACATTCCAGCCAATCAGCAGCAGACCCTCCCACCCTGACCCTCCCACTTCCTGTTGAGTTCTTTGTTTAAGTTATTATTAACAAAAAATAAACTAAAATTAATAATAAGGATAAGCAAATTTTCTCAGATTTTTAACATTTTATTCCAACTTAATGTTGTGTTAGATATACATATATTAAAATAATGTCATTTCTGCCCTTTAAAAACACTATATAACATGTCATTTAAGAGGAGATTTAGGGAACAAAGGTCTGCCATTCTAAATCCCAAGTGAAATACTTCCAATTCCATTCATTTAAGAACATACCATCAGCCAGGCCGCAACACTTTAAAATCAGTCGGTATTTATTGGATACCACCCCAAATAGATTTAGTCCTTAGACATAGGATATTATTATCGGCCAAGTCATAGTGTTTTTTTTTTCTTTTGGAGGCTTTAGCCCCCAGAGGGCTTAATGAAGAAACATGGTACACAGTGATGTTTATTCTCGTTTTACATTGCATTATTATTGTGTTTTTGTCTTCTGTTACTACTGGAGCAGAATACTCCCTCTTACATCATTATTTTCATTCGTATATTTTTTTTCTACATTTATTTAATTTATCTGTACCATTCCACATCAGGTAAAGTAGAAAAAATGAGGTCCATGATTTGATATGCATGTTCTCAGTGATATGTATTTTATGAATTCCACTTTACACCTTAACTAGATGCTGTACAAAAACATGTTTAAATTATATACGCAATGGACCAGCAAAATCATTATAGACATAAGAAAGTCACAACAGGCAAATCACCTGCTCTGTGATTCAGTATTGTCTGCAGGTAAAATAGTGGATCACAGCGTTTAGCATCCATATGTTTATTTTATATTGCATAACTATTATCATCAGAATAATAATACTGTTTTTGTCCACCACATGTAATTATTAGGCTGAAGTGATAAATTAATAACTGTCTGTATTTCAGACAGATCCTTAATGAGTCAGTAAAGCAATAAATCCTAAATTTAGAATATCAAACAAAATGCTAATTTATTATTTTGAAAATAGCCGATATAATTAAAAAATTTCAAAATGAGTCATATTTATCTTCAAAATGAGTAGAATTTTCAAGAAAGGATTACATTCAAATAAAATGCACTAGCTCATTACATACAGAACCATATTTGATTTTGTATAAGCTTACAAGGTACAGTTGTTCACTTAAAAGAAATGCAGCATCCTCAAGCTGACAATATAGATACAAATACATAGCTTATGAATGCTAATAGCCTACTACACCAAAATGTAGCCTATCTCAAATAGTTAATGTCATTGCATGTTACTAGGATGATAAACAATATACGTTGTGGCCATTCCTTTCTGTTCTTTGCATATTTTGTATCATAATAAATAAAAAAAATTCACTGACATTGTGGCAAATAGCTTACTTTTTCTAAGCTATGAACTCTCACTAACCATGCGCAATGTAATTCTAGACTTGTAGATGTGGAACAATCAAAATTGAAATTCGGCATCATTTTGACCGACTTAGTGTCCTTTTGAATTTCATAATATTTTATCAAACTTTGAATTTCTTCATAGTCGAAAAATAAATTTAAAAATAAATTTGTAAAAACCAAAAAATATCCACTTTGCATAAGTTTAGTAACCAGTGCTATGTAACATTAACTTTAAATTGCTAATTTACAGTTTGAGAGCTAAAGTTTTTTTTTAAAGGTTTTTTTTGGGTTAAAGGGATACTATAGGCTATTTTTTTTTGCTTGAAAATTAACCAAAATGTTGTAATTGAACCAAAAAAAGTTTGACTTAAAGGGACACTATAGTCACCAGAACAACTACAGCTTATTTAATTTGTTCTGGTGAGTAGAATCATTACCTTCAGGCTTTTTGCTGTAAACACTGTCTTTACAGAGAAAATGCAGTGTTTACATTACAGACTAGTGATAACTTCACTGGCCACTCCTCAGATAGCTGTTAGAGATCCTTCCTGGGTCATGGCTGCCTAAAATGCTTCCAAACATTCAGTATCTCCTCCCTCTGCATGCAAACACTGAACTTTCCTCATAGAGATTTATTGATTCACTTCATCTCTATGAGGAGATGCTGATTGGCCAGGGCTGTATTTGAATCATGCTGGCTCTGCCCCTGATTTGCCTCCTTATCAGTCTCAGCCAATCCTATGGGGAAGCATTGCGATTGGATCAGGCCACCACTTCTGATGATGTCAACAGACTGCTTGCTTTTTAGAGGCAAACAGCATGCAGAGTTATAGTTTCTGGCTTGAATACAGTAAGATTTTGCTATATTTATGGAGGCATGGTGGATTTAACACTATAGGGGCAGGAATACATGTTTGTATTCCTGACCCTATAGTGATCCTTTAAGTCTTTAGAACTGAAAAATTGAAAAAAATTAGAATTGCATAAGTTTGAAAGAAGTGCACAGAACTGAACATTTTCACATGTCTTTGGTGCAGCTTTTTGCAACTATATAATCTAAAAAATGTAATGCATTCAGTGAGTGAAGGTTTGATAATAGCATACAATGCTCCAAAGTCCTGTCCTAGACCAGGGAGTCTAAAAGACCCCTAGACCACAAACTGTGCTAAAACAGACCAGCGTTAAGTTCTGTTCTCATCCACATTCATATATGGACCTAGAGGTATCCTGCTGTAATGCTATCTATGTTACAACCCAAATAGGATCATGGGATCCTAAATGCGATCCTAGTGTACATGTCTATAGTTGTTTTGGGGCACTGGTCCCAAAGTTCCAAGTCACCTAACTGCATCACTCCCTTTAAATATTAGTAGTAATCCACAATCCTTTCATAGGTATTTTCTTGAAGCAGACTCCTAACTTGAAAATCCTTAAGTCTCATTTTGACTATTTAATTAATCCTAATTTTAATTCTAATTATAAAAAACCCTAAAATCAGCTAGTCAAAAAGTGTTCTTTTATATAGCTGACAGTTTGAAAAAAAAAAATAGGCCTTATCAGAATTCAAGGGGAATAGTTAGACACTTTGTCTTCTAACTGACCATCTTCTACAATTTTATCACCTGGATGTAAATTGACAATATTCACATGAGTCCAGGGTACTGAACATCCTCTGGTCCTTAGTTATGAAGTGTGTGTCACAATATGTAGGCTAGAGAAATTGTTAACTCATTGATCCACTATTATTTTTTTTGTTTAACCAGCTTCATAAGTCTTCTGCATAATTAAATGTGGTGGTCTTCCCTTTGTGGGTTATAATAATTCTCGTTGGGAATCCCAAGCGGTAATTGATATTTTTCTGCCTCAGAATTTGCGTGCCATCAGAGAAGGTCTTCCTTTTTTCTTTGGTTTGTCATGACAGGCACCGGAATATTTTCAATATTTCATATTCTTCTGAGCATTTATTGTTTCTTATGGCTTTCAGGATTTGCGATTTGATTCTAGAGGAGGCGCAGCATATTAATACATCTCTTGGAAGTTATTCTGGGACACCCTTAGGTTTGTTCACTCTATGACATCTTTCCATTATGGGGAATCTGGGGTCCCATTGCACCATGAGGTGTTTGAAGAAATCCTCTATGTGTGATTCCAGATCTTTAGAATGTGTTTTTTCTGGTACTCTTCTGATTCTTAAGTTATTCCGTCTGGATTGATCCTCTAGGTCTGTCAGTTTGTTCTCCATGTCAGCCATTTTTTTTTATCCAGCCCCCTGTGTTATTCTTTATGGACTTTTTCTTTTTGTTTTAATTCATGTATTTTTTCCTCTAAGTCTAAAAAGCGTTGGTTTAAAATTGACAGGTCTTTCTTTGTATCTAGGGTGTTAGCTTGGATCTCTTCTCTCAGGTTTGCGAATTGTATATCTAAGTGTTTGAGTAAGTCTTCATGTTCCTTTCTTCCTTCCCTTAATTCTTGAATTTCTTCCACTTGTCCTTTATTTATGTCTTCCTCTGGGGGTGTATTGGAGAGAAGCGATACCTCCATGTTAGTCTTTTTGTTTGGTAGGTTTGATGAAAAAAACACCTTTTTTTTAGATGTTTACCATTTTGTGTCTTTTTTGTAGCGATATTTGTTTCCCCCCCTTTTTCTTCTCCCTTTCTCAAACCTCAAGGATCTATATGGCTTGCTTCCTATGTGATTGCAAACAATCTGATATGTAGAGTCTATATTAAGTACTGAAAATACAATTTGCTTAGTTTTTCTCTCCTTTTTTTTTTATACCAACTAACTGGTCTCTGCACAATCCTCTGTTCTCCCTAATTACTTTTCACAGACTCCTTTTCTGTGTTTATGTTTAGTGTTTTAAATAGGGATTTAGCTTATCTCAGGTGCACTCCAGGACTTTACTCCTCCAGCTTGCCACTCCTTAGGTAGCCAGCTTGTCTCTCTCTCCCTCGTTAATTTTCCTGCTTTGCTGCCTCCCCGGGCTCCGTCAAATCTTCTTCCAATCTGCACAGGATATCCCCAGCCATTTTTTTCACTGCTATCAGTTCACTCTCACAACCGCTTCATGCTCCTTCAATCTCCCCTCAGCCGGACTCCACGAGGACGCAGCTACGCCTGCCGCGTCATCTCACGCGGTCCACTATTATTTTTATCCTTCTCGAATGCATATATGAATATTCTGACTATTAAAATAATATATTTAACCACAAATTTAAACCAAAGTGGCTTAAATAAGCTTAAATAACTTATCAGGGATCATAAGCAAAATACTCCATAGATTAGCTTTAGGCGTTCTGTTTTCTAGCTTTGTTAAATATTCTAATCTTTAATGTTGTAGTTCATACAATCCCAATGTAAATGAATCAGTACAGATAATTAAAATCATATTAATATCATCTACCCTATGCTTTTTATTAAGCACTCTCTTTCAGCAGAGACAACAAAATACAATCCAGCAGACTTTCTTGTACATTATGAATAAAAAAAAAAAAATGAATATATAAAGTTTTATGGAATGTAGTGTCACTTGCTTAAGCCCCGAGTGCCAACAGCCCAGCTTTCTCTCATTAGAGCTTAGTCTTGAAAAATCCTGATTTCTGACGTCGAGGGATTAATTACATTTCTTTACTGACTACATAATAAAGCATAAGAGATGCCTGAGCTGCTTCCAGGCACTATCTCACATCACTTTTATTCATTTTATTTATTTTTTGTGTGTTTTTTTTTTTAAGGAGAAATAAACATAATCCGTATGTTTTAAAATAGGAATAATTATACCAGGAACTATCGTTCATTATGTTCAAAGGTGGGATTTATAGCAAAAGAGAAAAAATGGAATAAGTAAGAAAATTAGACAAAGCGTAAAACCTTTTTTGATTAGGAGAGCCATAATATGTTGGGTACTTTAGATTAAGTACATTGTATCCAGTTTCGGAAAGAGACTCGGTAAACAGCTGCCTAATGGAGTATAACTTGCTAATGAATAGGTTATTTTTTCCTAAAGGCTCTATATTCATCTGAAAAGATAGCTTAATGATTATGCACTTACAAATAATGTGGGTAGATGCATGTCTTCTTGATTTTGGGTATTTTATTTTAAAAACCATTGCAATGTGTTTGTACCTGTTGTAAAACTTCTGCTATTCTTATTTATGGGCATTTAGCTGAAGCTTGCGTAAAAGCTTAATGGAGGAAATAGTCAATGGAGCTTCTTTATTGAAATGCAGTGAATTACATTTACGTGTTTAGAGTTTTGATTCAGACAATAAAACTCGTTCAGCACCAGAGAAAGGAGAGCAGTGCTTCATCACCAGTGCTCTGACACTGAATGGGCAGAAAAGAAAGAACGACTAAAGTCGATCTATTGTCTGTAAGTATGTGTATGATGAGGTCTGCTCAAGGTAATTAATTAAATGCAATTTATTACGACTAGTGGCATAGCGTTTAGGGATTGAGCCACAAGCATTACGGCATTCAAAATGTGCAAGATTCATTTACTCAAGATTATATCAGCAGGGCTATTTAGTAAAATGAGAATTTATGGTTATTTTGACCATAAATTCCCGTTGAATTCACATTTTAGTGAATAATCCTGTATGTAGGATTTTCAATATAAAAATATATGACACTTTGGCAAGTTGACCGGAAAATGTACAGATAAAATGATATTGCCTATACAGTTATTATATTTATAGGCAATACAATTTTTTTAAATTGTTTATTTTTGGCATGATGGGCATTTTCCAATGAAACAATATATGTATCCATGTAAAAAAAAAAGAAAACACATGGCTGTTAATCTTTGTGAACTGTATGGCATTTATGATATTTACATAGAATGACATGTAACACAGCAATTATTTGTAAACATTCTTTTTATTCAGAACCTCTCAGCCATAAAGATTGCATTTAGGGAAACATCCTATGTTACACCAGTGGTTTTAGATCCAAGACACACAAACAATCCATGATTTAGTCATATTCAAATTCTCAGCCAATATAGACAAAACTGGTTCAAGTGATGTGTATTGAGGACTGGGTTGGGGTCCACTAAACTTCTTCACGCATTTAATAAAAGGAGAATGGTGAGTAAATAAGAAATATTTCTATGTGAAACAAACACTCTAATGAATTCAAACTTCTTTGGCTTTGAGACAAATCATTGTTTGCTTCACTAAGCACAAGGATATAAAAATATCCTAAATTACCCCTTTAAAGCATATACGTGCATTTGTTTTATGCTGCTAAGGTCCCAGAACATCATTTTAAAGCATATATATTGTACCAAGATAGGATACAGGCTTCATTATCAATGAATTTAGTATTGTATCTATATTTTGTAGATCCATGGTGTCACATATTTTGTTTGAAAAATTATATCTAATCGCACAACCAACTTAACTTTTCGTGAACCATTTTCATGTCTGAGATAAATAACTTGGTTTTTGTGTAACTTTATTCTAAATGTGGACTGATTGCTTTACATCGCTAGGCTCCAGATAAGAGAAATATATTTTGAAAAATGTTGGAGAAAGTATCTGTTTTCCAAGAGTAACATAGTCAGATTTTCATTCTTCAGAACAGACGTGCTTGTCAGTAGCTATATCGAAGTAGATATATTGAATTATAATGAAGTAAGGATATCCTTAAAAAGTATATAGACGGTTTGGTCAATCACCAACACAATATATGCCAACATAAAACGTGAAACTATTTCTTTAGTTCCGCAGGGAGCAAAGTCATTTTCTTTCCTTTCACCTTTCTGCTACTTCCTCAAGAAAATAATGATAACAATTTTGGCAAAGAATGAGCGAGATTGTATAGCTTTATGTGTTAATATGGTCACAACTGGAAACATCTTAATATTATATTTCCCCAGTTAGTAGCAAATATAGGAATATGATTGATTCTTCAATCTCAATGTTTACAATTTTGTTTCAGAGAATCATGGAATGTGTCAGAGACTTCTCTTTAGATATAAACTAGTAATGATCATATAAAACTAGCATGTGTGCAGTACCGCTACATAGTGACTCTTGGGCATCTCTTGGGCTCTATATTCTCTCTGTTGGGTTTAGTTCAATGTGAAAGAGGCTTTATAACACATTGCATTTAAATGCATTTTTAAAATAATTTAATGGCAATGTTGATAACCCTTCACAATGGGTTACATGCTGGTCCAGTCAAGAAAAACTGTCCCCAAAAGATTACATCATAGTGGTGTGGTAAATATTGAAACTGACACCTCTTAGATTGAACTAAAATGTATCAATCCACCTCATTTAAAAAAAGAACTCCTTCTTTATTATTATTTTACTATTATTGGTATTTATATAGCTCCAACGTATTCTGCAGCGCTTTAGAATATTATGAGAGGGGGAAATTTAACAATAAATGAAAATGACAAAATATTACAGGAACAATAGATGAGGACCATGCTCAGGCGAGCTTACAGTCTACAGGAGTGAAGTATAAAGACACAATAGAAAGGGCGTCAAGGGGAATAGCAGACAACAAGGTGGGGAAGTAGCAGAACTGGAGGTAAATGTGGATTGTGACCCTTTAGGAGAAAGCAAGAGACAGATTTGTGAAAAAGAAGTTACTTTTGGAGGCCATAAGCTCTTCTGAAAATATAGGTTTTGAGGGACTTCTTAAACAATTAAAGACTAGGGGAAAGTCTTATTGTGGTAGGCAGACTGTTTCAAAGGAAAGGAGATGCCCGTGAAAAGTCCTGCAAATGTGAATTAGCAGTAAGGGTGCAGGCAGCAGACAAGAAAATGTCACAGACTGAGAGACACCAATAATAGATATACCTATGAATAAGTGAAGAAATATAACAGAGGCTAGGGTTATTTATAACTTTATAGGGTTAGTATTTTGAATGGTATCTAAGGGTTAGTATTTTGAATGGTATCTAAGGGTTAGTATTTTTGAATTGTATTGTTTCTTTCATACAATGAAGAATCGGGCCATGTTTATCTATAACTCACAGTAATCATGAGTGATAAAGAGGTTTGGGTAATGGGTAGACTCTGCAACTCTGAGTGTCTCCAACTCTTCCACTATAAAACGTTTAACAGTCTGTCTTCTGTAAACAAAACTCAAATTACTTTTCAGCCAACTTTCCTTTAAAAGAAAAGTTTCAGCCGCCTCCAACATGTTTTCCAATACTGTTTTTAACATATTCAAATGATTATTGAGTTTCTAAAATTTATATCTTACATAATGGTTTCATTGTTACTCCTAATTAAGGCCATTTGTTAATGCTACACCTATTCTCCCTTATGCATATGTTGCCAGAATCAATATGTTATGATGATGACAGTATAACAGTGAATTTACTTATAGATTATAATTTTCTCATTTTAGTTAAGTGGCAATATGTTATGCAAGAGGCAGCTTTTGCTGTATTGCTCTGCTTTGTATTATGTTTCAATACATTTTACTAACACATTATGAGCAGAGTTTCAGTATATGTTTTACTGCTTATCAACGATTTGAATTTAGCTCTTGCAGGTCCTTGGGTTTTGATGATTAAAGTCAGTACAAGACGGATAAAAACCGCCAGGATTTTCAACATTCCGCTAATTAACACATACTTAACCTTTTCACCTCTCTTTACTGATCGCCACTATGAAAACCTAATCAGACATCTTCTTAGTGAATTCTTCTTGACCCTGTGTTCTTAGCCAGGGAAGCGTGCAAATATCAAGCTAAAATCTCTATGTAGAAAAACAAATACAATTTTTTTTTTAAATGAAGAGTTTGAATAGCCTACCTCTTATTGATACAATATGCTGTAAGGCATGGATTTCTCATAAGCAGCATTCTGTATTAAACTTGAAAGAAATTGCTTACTATTTCAATTCTGTTTTTTCTATATCAAAGAATAAAACCTTAACTAGGGTATCATTTCGTCCTGGCCACTGCTCTGAGAGATATCCCTTATCATTTGCAGTGTTTTTATTCTTTTTGTAGATTTTGTAAATCTATCAAATCACTAACAATATAATACGCTAAATCCTATGCTGCTGTCTCAGCTTTTTTTCTGTTTGTTTTTTTTGCTCTCGTTTGGTAGACTTATAACAGAACAATTTAGGCTCACTAACAATCTCTATATCAGTGCACAGAAGAACAAGTTCTGCAAGGCCAGCATTTATGAAGATGCCACTGAACCAGTAGCATGGGGTAGAAATTAAAATGCTTACTACACCAGCTTTGAGCTAGACAGTTGTGAAACATTTAGATTCTAGTCTTAGCATCAAGATTTAAAAACAAACTTTGAAATTGTATGCATAAGGATGCTATTGCACTTTGTATTCAAATATAGAATGCTTATATTTTTTATGAATGTATTACATTTCCAGTATTTTTATTTATATTTTAAATATAATTATCAAATGATTTCTATCCTTTAAGATATAGGAAGCCGTTAAGTCTTGCATTGCAATAATTGTGTAAATCTCATTATTATGACTAAAATAGTTATTCCCTCCTCACTCTGTGATCTTCGCATAAGATATTTATGACCTCTTTGCAAGAATGGTGTCTATGTTATATCAAACCTGTCTTATCTGCACTCATGTCACTTTAACCCCTGTATTACTACTCAACTTTCAATTCTATTTGTCATCTTGCTCAGAAATGCTTCAGACTTGAGAAAGGGAGGTTCTCCTGAAAGCTTGCTGCGGCGAAAGTAGCCTCGCCACTGGCTTTTGGAGGAGCCTGTTTGCCAGCCTCCTACCCTGTGACTATGGCCCTTGCAATAGATCTGGCTAAAAATACTTTAAGCAGACTCTGTTCATGCCTGCTTGGCTATTCTGTTTGGTAGTTTGCATTCCCCTCCTATTTTAATATTGTCATGTTCGATTACCGAACATCAGCACGAACCAGAGACCACCTTGGAGCTTGTTAACACCTATTAACAACTTGAAACATTTCTCACTGCAGTGTTCTAATTGTTTGTCTGGGTGGCCACAATTCCTATGGACAACCACGAGGTGGTGGCCATATTGTACGCATGAACGCAGGCAGCGGTGTTTGGGCATGAATCTCCTGGAACTAAAATCAGATACAGAAATTCCTGAACACCGCTGGACTTCCATGATCGCCTGCGTTCAGTTTTATTCAACTTAGAAGGGCACTGATCGGTGAGATCATTCGTCTGGATGAGGGGAACAAGCTTCAGGGTAAGACTATTGACTCTGTTCGGTAGTTTGTTCATTTTCAAACTACCGAACTAGACCGACCGCAAGCCCTGATTCTCTGGAACTGTTTTGGGCATGGGGCCATGCCTGCAGTCAGTCAAACATGTGACTTCCTTAAAATTCCTGAACCCCTGAACTGATCTGGGTGATTTTTGGATATGTTGCTTGCTCAGATAAGGGCTATCAGGAGATGTAACATTTGTGGGGATATTATGTGTTTTGGGGTACATTTGGGACTTTAAAGAAATGTGTGTTTTTTTCTGCCTGGAGATAATTGAGTTAATACAGTATCTGACTCTCATGCAAAGGGGAGGGATTGCATGCTATGTGTGGGAGTGTCATACATTGTAACTCTGTCTTTATTGGTTTGTAAGTTTCTATCACAGTCCCCAACAAGGTCCATGTGGGTGTAACCCTTGCAAGGGGACTTGCATAAAAGGCCAGTGTGGCTACCATTAAACCAGTCTTACTTTTACCCTCAACACTGAGTCTTGTCTCTTCTTGTAGGGAACTGCTATACCAGCTTTACCAGCTATAATCCCTGATTTTGGGATTGCTATTTGGATTACTATACTGGCTATAATCACTAGCTCTTTTAAGAGCTACACAACCAGACCTGCTATACTCTCTGGATCCGTGTCTTAGGTCCAGGGTGGGTGGAGGACAGCGAGACCCCAGCAAAGCTGTGGCGGCTAAGGGGCTACGGTGCTTACGGTGTACGGTGTGGTGCTTATGGTCCTCAGCATCAGCTTGGAAGCATCGACCCCAGTCGGGGTGCCAGGCGGTCTGTCACACTTGCCATTAAGTTGTTAGTCCAATAAAAAAGGTATTACAAGATACAAATTGTATCTGTTTTTTTCATCTACATCTAGTTAAAGAGACACATGTCCATGAAGTTCAGCCTTCCTCATATAAGTTTTTTTGCTGTTAATCCAAAAGAAGGCAATAAAACCCATTTTGAAGTACTTCCACTCTTACAACAAACTAGGGGAAAAAATCCTTCTTAACCCCAGAATGCCCATCAGATGTATCCATGGATTAAGAAGCTATTATCCTACAGTTGAAAATTTTTATCATTGAATATTATAATTTTGCAAGTATGCACCTAGTTGCTGTTTAAACATTTGTACAGACTCTGAGCACATGATATTGTTACTAATGCTATTATTTCAAGCAAAGCCAAGGCAAAACAGGAAAACATAATTACCCATAATCTTGTATCTCATGGTAATCTTTAATGTACATTACTATCTACAGACATATATATGTCTACTTATAACAGTACTAGGCTACCCATGGTCCTCCTGATGTTGTGGACTATATCTCCCATTAGGCTTTTACAGTCATAATGCTGGCAATGCCTATCTCTGACCTATAAGAATATATAAATTTCATGTTAATGACCGAGCATAGGGGAATTCATGTGATGGTCACTTCATGCATTTAATAATTGACATCAGAAAAAGAGCAGCCTACGTAAATAAGAAACATTGCCATGTGAAATGAACAATCTTTTGAACTCATTTTTTTTCATTGAGGCAAAGCATGGTTTGATTCTCTGACCACAGAAATAACATTTTCTAATTACCTTTTAAAAGGCATCAGCATGCACATGTTTTACATGATCAAATTCCAGAACAGAAATCATTTTCAAAGCACTTATAAATCACATGTTACACCACGCTAGAATACTCATTTAATCTTGTTTCAATTTCCCCTACATGCATGGACATACTCTACACTGATTTAATGTTTGCACATAAATATACACATTCAGAGCTTAAAGGGACACTATAGCAAAATGTAGTGGTTCTGGTGTCTATAGCCTGTCCGTGCCAGCTCTTTTCTATGACCACTTAATTTTTAGATAAAAGGTAGTATTTACATTACTGTCTAGGAACACCTCTAGTGACAGTCACTCAGACAGCCACTAGAGGTGCTACCTGTGTCAGTGCTGCACAATGTGAAGCACTGACTTTCGATGTCTCCACACTCTGCATGGAGATGATGAACGCCCTCCATAGAGATGCATTGATTGAATGCAACTCTATGATGAGATGCTGATTGGTGCATTGCAGTATTTTGCTGTGCATGCGCAATAGGCTCCCAATGTTTTCCTTTGGGAAACCACTGAGTGACTGAGATCGTCAAGTTTTTAGGCGGATTGTGGCAGACCAGCCACGACTAGACGATCACTGCACTGGAAAAAAGGTGGCCTAAACTGTGTTTTTACAACTATAGTGTCAGGAATATGTGTTTAAAGAAACACTATTGCATTATGAATGCAAGCCTTTATTCCTAAAGCTGTAGTGTTACCCAACTTACTTAGGTATCCACACAGTCTTTTTGATTAAGATCATTAGAGATCATCAATGATCCCCCTAGTAAAGCATTTTTTGAGACATGGCAAAACATTGCATGCAACCAATAAAGTGCTCTCTATGAGAAGCATTGGATTGAATAACTAAGTGTGACTTGGTTATTGTAGTAGATGCGCCTCTTGTGGCTGTCAGGTAGACAGCCACTAGAGGTGTGTTAACCCTTCAATGAAAACATAGCCATTTCTACAAAACAGCACTGAAGGCACCTAGACCACTGAGATAAAGTGGTCTAGGTGCCTTTGGTGTCGCTTTAAAAGCACACATTGCGTTATATAGACATTTCCACATATAACATTGGAGCCTTGTTTGTTTATAATTTTTAGCTACACTGTATAAACTCAGTCAGGTGTGCCCTGAATTCTGTTTGCAAGTTGGCAAGAGATGGTGCTAAAGCCAACCAGGTGCATTTTCAGGAATTCTAGCAACATCATGTGGGCAGGACTGGTCGCCAGGTTCCTTTCATACACAAGCATTCAGTTCTTTCAGAAACAATTACTCATATGTTGACAGGATGCTAAAATACAATATGTGCTCTGAAATGTGTTTATCATTCCCCCTACACAGAGGTTAACATGCCCTATATTTAACAATGTTTGAATTTATTTATTTTTCCTAAATACGATAATGATAAAAAGTTTGTAGAAAACACAAGAGAAAATGCCAAAAGACACAATGCACATTGCATATGTTTGTCACTGACAATTAGGTTTGTTTTAACTTTGATTAATTCTGAGTGTTTGATGCCAAAAACAGAACCTTTAATTGTGATATTTTTGAAAGACAAAAGAGAAAATCTTGTGTTTTATGCAATGAAATAAAACTGGGTTTCTAAGGTTTACAATAAGTTGGCATTAAAATCTGTAAATGCTGAGAGGAATTGGCAGTTATCCAATGAGATCCTTTATCTTTTGAGTTAGATTCCTGTCAATGTTAAAATAATGTCATAAGTCAATAAGTTTATTTAACTTCAAGCAGAAAAGCTTTTTATTCTTGGTACCATTTTGTTTTTAATTATTTAGCATTTTTGTAATGTTATTCTTTATCATATATTTATAATTTTTGTTGTTAATTTTATAACTTTACAATATTTAATATTCATTTTCCTCGGCTCTGTCGCAAACTCCTCCTCGAGTTGCATTATTCTGGAGGTGTGCGTCCATGATGACGGGACAATCCAATACTCACAATGATCCTCTATGGCCAACCAAGACGGCATTGCACGTTACCGTATGAGAGTCAAGAAGTAAAATTCTCAGCTCTCATATTCTAAGGGCTTGGAGGAGGGACTTTAGTAAACTCTAATTAGTTTACTAAAGGGGAGTAGGAGAAGTGGGCAGGAATGCAGGCACTATGACAACTACAATAAAACTAAGTTAAGTACTTATAGTGTCCCTTTAACAGGGATCGTAGAAAGAGGAAGAAAGTAAGATAAGTTAGATAGTAAATTGATAGGGACTGGTAAAAAGTTGCATTGTTAAGATGGCAAACAACTAGGAATATCAACATAAGAATATATTTAATGGCCACTCCCACACATGTTGACTTAAATTATGCATTTTACCATTGGGTATATCTAAAACAAGCTTGCAAAACCTGCAGATACCTTTCTGCTGCCTTTGCAAACTCTCCTCTTCAAATCCCACCCAGATTTTCTCTGACTGTCCAATCACAGACTTCCCAATGCAGCTCAATGAGAAGTATTTGCAAGGCAATTGGCTGTCTCTTGAGTTTAGCTCCACTGAGCTAACCAAACAAGGAAATAATATGACATTTTATCTGCTCAAAAGCCAAGGGGGTGTGACCAGGTTAATTTATAAAAGTTAAAATTTCTATTGAAATGTGCACTTTTTGTAAAATGAAAAGAAGAGGAAACACTCTTCACACACAAGGCTTTTTAGCAAGCTAAAGTGCTTTAGGCGTCTGGAATGTTCCTTTAAGTCACTCCTAGATCTAGCCCTAACCCATGCCCTAAATCAAGCCCTAAACCCTTGTATTTTGTTTAAAATACACATTATGTAAACAATTGTGAGTGACTTGTGCGGATTATACAAACCTATATTTATAAACTCCACACCTACTGAATAAACTATAAGTCATGCTGAAGTGACTGTGCACCCCTCAGCATTAAAACTTTGCAGCACCGCAATATTCCCAAACTTTTTTGCATAATTTATTCCAAATATGATGCATTTAAGTGGCACTTTCACACGTTATGCACGTGGAAATGTTATTGCTCCCTTGATTTTTTAACTACCAAGTGGTTTGCAGAGAAACAACCTCAGAATCCAAGTATTTTTAGGTTTCATAGAAAGTAATATTTAAAGGTGTTTTTTTTTTTATTTCACTATGCATAAATCTAACATTTAGATTTAAAAATGAAGTATTTGATTGATGATCTCAACCAAGGAGGCAGAGCTACGAAACAGAGACCAGTGCGCCGTAGGATGTAATGTAAGTATAATCACCTTTTAAGTCAGGTACAGGAACACCATATTGTTAGGAATACACGTGTGTTGTTTTTTAGAGAATCGAGGTGGGTGAAACTGTGTTACTCGGTGGGAGGACCAAAGAGGGGCTGAAATTTGTAGTTTTTCTACAGAAATGTGCTTCTGCACAGAATGACCTACAATTCTACTCCAAAAACAAAAAGAAAGCAGGGCATCAGGTGCTAAATTTCTAAAGGATATACATGTTAGTGGGAGTGAAGGGGGTAAGCATTGGATTACATATTCCATGGCAATTATTTGATAATAATGTTCGCAATGGTGGTGGCTTTCTTTGTGTTGTTTTCATTTTGCATTTTATGACAAATAGCTTTATAAATGTACTCTTATAATTCCTGTCTCTGCTTTCACTATTATAAGATACCCATCTTTGTACTTATTATGCTATAAGAATTGGATAATAGTTATATTTTCCTGTTTTGCACTGTCATCCAATGACACTTTAAGTTAGCACTTAATGGTGTGCACTCAAATTAAAGCGGTGAAAATATATTTCATTTAGCAATGGCTATTTTTATTGATGTACTCTCTCTGCTATGTGTTAGAAAATTAGAGCATTTGGTGATTTTGTGCTGCATTGAACACACTTAGAAAGGAATTCATTATTATAAAACATTTATGGATATAAAACTCATCTCTTGAGCTTCTGGATATGTTGAGATTAAAACATTAAAATTAATAAAAAAGTAAACACTGTTTTTACTTATTCTTAAAAAGAATTACTGATGACCTCGGGTACGATGCCATAGCAAAGCTGTGTTGTATTGGTGCATTTAATAATGTCTTGTAAAAATAGGCTTTGGTAACTGAAGCTGCATCCCACACACAGTTAATGTGATTAAGTGGTCTGGGTACCAATAGTGTTCCTTCAACTTATCCTGTGGTTTACAGGATCCTAATAAAACTCAGCATCCCCTAGGCTTAAGGATGGAGTGATAAAATAAATACATACTGTAAGTAGTCACCATCACTAGGGGCTGAAGACAAACACTTTATGTAGGTTCCCAAGGTTATTCTTACTTCCTAGTCACCCTGTGTCTATTATAGGTGCAGGATGTGTAAAATGTATTGTTCATTATTAAATGTTTTCTCTCTTGTTCTGCTGATACTTGCAATCAGCTAGGTGGATTTGGCTGTGTAGCCTGTATAGTGCCATCTGTTGGTTGAAGGGATCTTGAAACATTTATATGCACTACTTGAATAGCAAGGCTTGTTAATTTGCATATTCAGATTGATTTGCATATTATAAAAAAAAACAGCTGTTTGCTAGTTCTATGGAACTGTGTGTCCTCTGGATTTCTTCAGGGATCCCAGCAACATAGTCTTCTGACCTGTTGGCTGCTTGCAGCCCAGGTCAATTTTAAAAGAATGCAAGTGCCTTTAAAAAGGCCGGAGTTAATCACATTACAGGCAGAGGTGTAGATACCTGCATGAAAGGAAAGCTGCAGAGAGAGGGGATGATACCTGCCTGGAAGGAAGGAACTGCAGCCTGGTTGGGTGAAAGAGCTCCAACAAGATCCCAGTCATGCTTCGGTCACTGAGGCTGAAACATTCAAGGGTCCCTGAAAGAGGCTAGGAAGTGGCCTGTTAGAAGGTACTTGGTCGAAGTGTGGTAACTTTGTATGATAAACTTAAACAAATAAATAATGTCTAGTGCTAGAGTTCTAACTGAGATACACAGACGTACCCTACCCAACCTTCTTTTGTGTTTTGTTATATTATTATGTCATCTGGCAATAAACTTCTCCATCTACTCCACATATTTAACCTTGCTGATGACCTATGGGTAATAATAAATGGTCCTTTTAACATTACTCTTGCACATTTAAATTCTACTCGCTTATGATAACCGTCTGCCTGTGGAGAGAGATATGCATTCATTTATAGCATCACAAAAAAAAACCTAATAATAACACAAGTAACAAAATAGTCTTAAACAATTGTGCAGCAATTACTATAAAATAAACATTTTAAATGGGGTTTTTTTTATCATTACATAGCAGCCATGGGAATAAATGGCTGTTCTATTTAATTACATTTTGCTGTTCAGTATCTTCATTTTGTTGTGTATTTGTGTTGATTTGTAACTTGAACAATGTAGAACTGGAAACTCATTGGTTACTGAAACAGACAGAGAAGATTCTAAAAGGAAAATTATGATTTACTGGCAACATGTAGGAGTTTGTAGATTAACTTTTTTATATTCAGCTATTTTGACCTGAAATGTGTACAATGCCAGTTTAGTGAAAAATCAGTCTGCTGGGCCGTAAGGGCACACCTACCCAGGAGCGCAATATCTCGGTGACTGACACAAAAGGGCATTGGGAAGGGGACAATGACACACAGATGAACTGGAAAAGGGAACAGAGAGACCCACAGAGGAAATTGGGGAATAGACACAGACACTCAGAGGGGCAAAGATACACACACAGGGGGAATAGAGACATTTAGAAAGATAGAGGATGGAGGGAATGGTAGAGGGGAAAGAGGCACAGAAGGGTTTGGGAAAGAAAGAGACACACACAAAGGTGCTGGAGGGAGAAAGAGACACAAAGGTGCTGAGTGAGTAAAAGACAAACAAAGTGGCTGGGGGAGTAAGATACACACAAAGGAGCAGGGAGAAAATAAGAGAAACAAAAAGGGTCTGTGGGGAGTAGGAGGCACAGAAAGTGGAAAGTAAGAGACAGAGAAAGTGGGAAAGTAAGAGACACAAAGGGGGAGTAAGAAATACACAAAGGGATTGTAAGACACACAGAAAAGGGGGAAATATGAGATAAATTACACTAAAGCAGTATGTGAGACACAAAAGGGGAGTAAGATACACTGAAGGGGGTAAGACATTCAAATGTGGGGCTAAGACACATGGATGAAGATGCATTTTGGGGGAATGAGGGGGAGCAAAATGCATCTTTGCCTGTGTTGCAAAAAGTCATTGCACCAATCTTGTCAGTCTGTGAAAAATACACTATAAACTAGTTCCTATTTGAGCAATTGAATATCTTTAAAGTTCCTAACGTTCTCTCATAATATGCAAATATTGCTAAACTTTTTTATAACACTTTATACTGATTCAAAAAAATATTTGCTAATTAATGCAAACAATTTATCTTCATTCCTGCATGATTTACTCGATGTCTGAACATACATATTTTAAATAATCCTTTCCGTTGCATTTTTGTGTGACTCAAATAGCTCTAAACGTACCTCACGTAAAAAATAAACTTTTCAAATTATTTTATTGACATTTTCTAAAGCATAACATCAGTGTGTAGATCAATTCTGTCTCATAGCTGCGATGTTAATTGATTTCAGTCCAAGCTCTTCCATTTTACATGTCCTGCTGAGGTAATCTATCATCATGCTAAAGCAACAGAAATTCAATCCCTCTCTGTTGGATTCTGATAGAGGGTTATATATGTGATTTGATTTCGCATCCCAGCAGCAATCAAACAGTTGTATTACATGCCACATGCTAAAAGTTTATATCATTATATAAGATGTGACTTATGTCTATGTAAGAGAGGGATTAGAAGTATTCCGACAATCTTAGTTTTATAGGTAAAATGTACAGCTGTGAACTTATTGACAAACATTAAATCATCAGTTCCACTTGGAAACGCAACTTATTAAGTAGATCATTGACACTAATTCTTATTTAATCAGCTTTAGAATAGCCTTAAAATGGGAATTCCAAATTGATGAAATAGCGGAATTATTAAGCGCTTCTAAAACCATGAGAATCACAAAAAAATGAAATTAAAGCTGTATCATAGACAAAAGTGCAATGTGTTCACTACATGCATTCAATTTTATACCACTCAACAGTTCCTTAGTTTGCAAGACAACCCCAATATGAAGATTTTGTCCTTCCATCCATAAATTGCTCCCTGGTGGGTCAAGAAACAGGAACAAAGCCCTCATACAAAAACTTATTATTCAGATGATAGAGCAAAACAAACTCCACAAAAATGTCTGGTTCTTCTAAATTGATATTGTTCTATTTTTCAAACTTGCTTGATTGTGAAGCATTTTGGTTAAGCTTGACTTGGAATTCTGAGATTGAAAAGGACACAAAATTGGTTGAAATTCTGCTGAATTTTGTTTTTGAACAAAACTAATTATAAATGTATATTATGCTGATACTTATTATTCTGGTGAGCTTCACTGTTAATTTATTGTCATCTTTCTCTGATTTCTTTTTTAATAACGGACTCCCTTTTTATTAATTGATCTGAACCTAGAGCTCAATCATTTGATAAATCAGGAAAAAACATAAATACTTTGTTTTCTGAAGAATTGCTTTCCTCATTCAATATAACAAGAATACAGTTTTCATTAAAAGTTATTCAAAATATGTATTTAATCAAAATGAAACAGTAATTATGAAGCGTATGTTTTGAAAATGCAAATATTGTTGTTTCATAGACTGGTTTATCATTGCAATATGTTGTAGTTGAAATAAATAATAAAAAAATAAGAAAATAAAATAAATGTGGTAAATCTAAATAGAAACATCTCTTCAAACAACTGCTAGCGTTTGGCCTACATTATGTAAATTAATTTAGATATTTTTAGAAAGGTAGCTCAAATATTAAAAGGTCAGATATGATATATAATATTCAATTCAATACAGATATCTGTATATCTGTACAGATATCTCTCCTATCCCTTTGGGTCAAAATCCCTATTTTACATGATATTTTACACAATGTTCAAAATATTAATTATCATTTTTTTTTATCATCTTTTATTATATTTTTCGATGCAATACTTTAAGCTCCATTAAAAGTCACTCCTACAGTTTTACATGTAGTGGCAATTAAAGCATGAGTCTTAATGAACACAACTAGGAATTTTTAAAGGACTCCATTAAATAATGATTTCAACCATTACATATTAAATTATATGATGAGTGAATAACAATGAATGAGAACAGTGGCAAACAATGCATTTGAGTCTGAAAACAACAGAGTTTGCCAGGTGCAAAGCTATGTAAAAATCACTAAGAGACAATTTTATATTTTCCAGCACAGCGCTTGAAGCAACAATTGACTTTGCAGAAGCAGTCCACAAACCTCAATAAAATGCCAGCAGATTTATGTTTTATTGAAAGCCAACAATTACTTTCAGTCGTAAAAATGCTCTAATCCAAAAACATCTTTTGCCTTGACTGCTAAACTGTATAAATGTACCCTAAATAATCCAGGCTTCTAGGATAGATTTGGAATGGCAGTTGAATGCCTGCTCCCTACTGTTCATATTAATTCATATTTCTTGTTTTCAGCTGGCTCAGTGCTATTATAGGGCAACTCTGCACATTTGTTATATGCAATGCATGTCAGGTTGAAAGTATTTAACAAGTATACACAGTTAGATTGTTATACATGTATTGGCTGCATATCCATAATATAAATACTTGGCTAGACAAGTATAATTGCTCCTTGTATGGGGAAGTAAAAATATAATAATAATAATAATAATAATAATAATACATTTTTTTTTAAGAAACATTGTATTTTCTTATATACTAAATTGTAGTACCAATTATATAATCCATCCTTCCATCTAAACACCCTCCTAGCTATCCATCTGCTTGTCTGCCTGTCTGTCCACTTGGCTGCCCTTCAATTAATTGCCTATTCTTCTATCTTTCCATCCATGGTCCTTCCCCCAACCCACACATCCATCCATCCATCCATGCATCCACCTATGGTCCTTCACCAACCCATACATCTACCCATCCATCCATCCATCAATCCAATATTTCTAGCTAAAAAGTCAGTACTCAGTATTAAAATGGTAAGCAAATACATGCACAAATACATGAGCACAGTAAATAAAGCAGAGTAAATAAAAAAAAAATATATATATATATTCTTGGTGAATGAAAACCAAATAATAAATTGCAGTAGTTTTGCAGAAATATATCATTTCCATGAGAGGTTCAAAGATCTGTCTAAAATATTTTGTCCCTCCTTTATGACCTCTTTCTACCTACACAATAATACAATTGTGTCCTCTTAGCCAGTAACACTTTAACACTGGAAATTTTGAAAACTGACACATTTCTCTCAAACGAGAATGACATTTAATGCTAAAATGTGTTCAAGATTGTTTCAATAGGAAAAGTTGACACAGAACAGGCGTTAATGCAATGACAAATAACAATATACTGTATGTATATCTAAACCATTATTTTTGCCTTTGCTTAGCAAAACGCAGTGGAATAACATATTCAAAAACTAGATCATGTTTTTCAAAACATGGCCTATAAAACACAATTAATAAGACAGTGATTTCTTAGTACCAACTATAAATCTTGTATGTAACCTTAATATTTTGCTACTTAACAAAAAATGTTTTTATTCTGGAGTTGTACAAGACATATTAAACAGTGGAAGTCATTTATCATTGTTAACCCTTTAACAGTTACATTTCAGCAAGTTAATAGCACTAAGATTAGCTCTTAGGAGAAAATTATGAGTCTATGAGTTGATGTAAAAAACAAGAATAACATATGCATAACATTAATTTCAGTAGCTAAAATAGTTCTAAATTGAGATACAATCACACAAGTCAATTTTGTTGGATCTGCAACCAATTTATTTCAGGCCTCTCTTGATATTTCAGGAATGGCGCTGGGGACACAGAAACAATGAAAGTCTGTTTCCCCAACCCCTATGACAGCATATTATCAGGACAGGAGCTGAATAATGACTGTAAGTGCAAATAACAGCTGCAGCCCTGAAGTGTAATTTCTAATATGCCTGGATTGACTATTTTATATATATACAGTTGCAAGAAAAAGTATGTGAACCCTTTGGAATGATATGGATTTCTGCACAAATTGGTCATAAAATGTGATCTGATCATCATCTATGTCACAACAATAGACAATCACAGTCTGCTTAAACTAATAACACACAAAGAATGAAATGTTGCCATGTTTTTATTGAACACACCTTGTAAACATTCACAGTGCAGGTGGAAAAAGTATGTGAACCACTAGACTAATGACATCTCCAAGAGCTAATTGGAGTGAGATGTCAGCCAACTGGAGTCCAATCAATGAGATGAGATTGGAGGTGTTGGTTACAGCTGCCCTGCACTATAAAAAACACACACCAGTTCTGGGTTTGCTTTTCACAAGAAGCATTGCCTGATGTGAATGATGCCTCGCACAAAAGAGCTCTCAGAAGACCTACAATTAAGAATTGTTAACTTGCATAAAGCTGGAAAGGGTTATAAAAGTATCTCCAAAAGCTTTGCTGTTCATCAGTCCACGGTAAGACAAATTGTCTATAAATGGAGAAAGTTAAGCACTGCTGCTACACTCCCTAGGAGTGGCCGTCCTGTAAAGATGACTGTAAGAGCACAGCGCAGACTGCTCAATGAGGTGAAGAAGAATCCTAGAGTGTCAGCTAAAGACTTACAAAAGTCACTGGCAAATGCTAACATCCCTGTTAGCGAATCTACAATATGTAAAACACTAAACAAGAATGGATTTCATGGGAGGATACCACAGAGGAAGCCACTGCTGTCTAAACAAAACATTGCTGCACGTTTACAGTTTGCACAAGAGCACCTGGATGTTCCACAGCAGTACTGGCAAAATATTCTGTGGACAGATGAAACCAAAGTTGAGTTGTTTGGAAGAAACACACAACACCATGTGTGGTGAAAAAATGGCACAGCACACCAACATCAAAACCTCATCCCAACTGTGAAGTATGGTGGTGGGGGCATCATGGTTTGGAGCTGCTTTGCTGCGTCAGGGACTGGACGGATTGCTATCATCGAAGGGAAAATGAATTCCCAAGTTTATCAAGACATTTTGCAGGAGAACTTAAGGCCATCTGTCTACCAGCTGAAGCTTAACAGAAGATGGGTGTTGCAACAGGACAATGACCCAAAGCATAGAAGTAAATCAACAACAGAATGGCTTAAACAGAAGAAAATACGCCTTCTGAAGTGGCCCAGTCAGAGTCCTGACCTCAACCCGATTTTGTTGCTGTGGCATGACCTCAAGAAAGCGATTCACACCAGACATCCCAAGAATATTGCCGAACTGAAACAGTTCTGTAAAGAGGAATGGTCAAGAATTACTCCTGACCGTTGTGCACGTCTGATCTGCAACTACAGGAAACGTTTGGTTGAAGTTATTGCTGCCAAAGGAGGTTCAACCAGTTATTAAATCCAAGGGTTCACATACTTTTTCCACCTGCACTGTGAATGTTTACAAGGTGTGTTCAATAAAAACATGGCAACATTTCATTCTTTGTGTGTTATTAGTTTAAGCAGACTGTGATTGTCTATTGTTGTGACTTAGATGATGATCAGATCACATTTTATGACCAATTTGTGCAGAAATCCATATCATTCCAAAGGGTTCACATCCTTTTTCTTGCAACTGTATATATATATATATATATATATATATATATATATATATATATATATATATAAAACTTCAAAACCTCAATCATAGATCAAGTATGTGTTAGCTTTTTATTTTTTCATGCACAAAAAACTAAATAAATAAAAATGTCTTGTATTCTTTCTACTTAATCTTAATCTTGACATATTAATAAATCAACACAATAATTCCTCACGTAAATAGATAGAGTTCCTTGCAATTTATATATATTTGTTTTGCTAATCCCTAGACGTAATGTGTTGAGAATATGGAATATCAGAGTGTTTGAGTCTAAAAACAAATGTTTCAATAATAATATTATATGTTACTTCAATCTTACGTTAATTTCATTCCTAAACTGGAGAATGTTGCTCAAGGAAGACCAATAGTTATCCACCAAAGACACTATAGAAAGTTTTCTCTATGAATGGCTGAGTGGAGTTCTACTTCCTCTAGCTAATGTGAGATGCTGTAGTTAAGTCAAGTGCTGTTTGTGACATAGAATTGCACTGAAAAACATTGCCAGAGCAATACAATAATATGCATCTATTATACACCCGTGCACACCGGAGACTTATTTCAGGAGGAAAATAGTGAAATAAGGCAAAAATAAAAAATTCTCAAAGCAACATTTCCCAATTGGTTGCATGTTTTAAGTAAATTCCAGAAGATTACCCATGTCTTGTAGAGTGTTTGAGGAAATCGAACAGAATTGCACAATGATAAAATGTAATTCCTGGAAGTGGATGAGTAAAGCAATGTACAGTATGCATTTGTTGGAGGAAAAGCAGGAAGAAATCAGTACATATAAAATGTTTGACATTTATACAAGTTATATAAAAATAACAAACACAGAAATAGATAGATAGATAGATAGATAGATAGATAGACAGATAAATAGATAGAACTCTAAGAGGAATAAATACATAAATAAAGCATTCATGTAATATTATTAAGCATTTACAAAGGTAAACCAAACGTAAATGAAAAGGAGTGTTTTCTTTTGAAAAAGCTAAACAGGTTTATTCGCTAAAGAATTCTCAAGTATGTAAGGCAAAACAGTCAAACTGGAAAAAATGGCCATATGAGCTATCCTTCCATTTCAGCTAGTTTGGCCTTGAATTCCCTACAGTTCTCATTTTAGTAAATAACCAGATTGGTTAGAGCAGTGCACACAGAAAAAGGGGGGATACTTTTACCAAGGTGCTCCAGACAGTGATGACCAATTCTCCAAATAATTAATGGAAAAATGTGCCTAGATATTTTGTACTTATTTCCTTCAGTAAATGAACAGTGACAGTGTCAATAACAATGTTGACTACTGCTAAGCAAAGTAAGAATGGTGAAGAAAAGTAACTTCTTGGTAAAAAATGTTAGCTTCAAAAGAGTTTATATGGTAATAAAACTAGCAGCAAAACAAAAATCCCATATCTCAAAGAAAATATGAAGTAAAGCAATACTTTCATAATAGAACTCAGTAGTAGAACAGTTTAAACAAAAAAAACTGTTGAATAAAGAACCACATTGAATACTTGATGCTTCTTAGATGACTAGGCAAACTAACTTCTAGCTGTGAAAAATATTTGTTCAGTTAATGTACAAACTCAGTTTAAAAATTTACCAAAAAATTCACCTAGAGAGAAAACTCACTCATTCACAACACTTGTAACTCCCAGAACTTTCATTTTTATGTGGGAATAGCAGATGAGGTAATTTGGAAGCATGGTAAACTATTTTTCTACAATAATCCAGCAGTACTGATGTTTATTATGTAGTTCACAAAAACTACAATTCAAATACTAACTACTTGCTAAACTATATCTTTACAATCCTCATCCAAGACTGGCACTCTTCTACCACCTTCCAAAGGTACACAAAAATAGAGAAAACCATCCAGGAAGACCTATCATATCGGGCATAAATTCTGTTTCAGCAGAGGTCTCTGAGTATTTAGATAAATTACTTCAACCAATAGTTGTAAAAAATCCAGCTTACTTGAAATATACTATACACATTGTTCAACTATTGGAAGAAGTAACGTGGAAAGAGGAATGTCTACTGGTGACGTGCAAAGTCACATCCCTTTATAGCATAATACCTTGTGAAATAGGCCTAAAAGCGGTTCAACACTTTTTAATGAAATCTGGTTTTAAAAATGATCAAATTGAATATATCTTGGAAAGAATTCATTTGATTTGAACCAACAACTTCTTCTGGTTTAAGAACACTTTTTATCTCCATATCCATGGAATGGCTATGGGCACCACATTCATTCCAAGCTATGCCAACTTGTTCATGGAATATTGGGAAGAAATATTAGTATACCAAGGCCATACTTGGATAGCGAATTTGGTGACCTATCGCTGTTTCATTGATGATATATTTTTTATCTGGACGGGTTCAACGATAGATTTAGATGTGTTTTTAAAATACCTTAATGAGAATGATTGGAATATCATTTTATCCTGGCAATTCAGCACTTTAGAAATTAATTTTGTAGATTTAAACATTAATATTTTAATATTCCGCATAACCATTAGTCGATGCTAATGGATATATATAGAAGAAAAGTTGTCATCGCACCCCCTGGCTTACTAAAGATCCTAAAAGCCAATTCCTAAGAATTCTGAGGAATTGCTCAGACGATCAGGATTACACCACTCAAGCAGAGAAGTTAAAAGCCAAATTCTTGGAAAAAGGATATGATGAGAGAAAATTACAATCAGTTCTGGAAGAAGTTAGAATCATCCCAAGAAAAGAGCTGCTTATGTACAAAAAAAAAAAAAAAAATGGGAACATAACGATGTCCCCTTTCTCTGTAACTACAATGGTAGCAATAAAAAGATTGGTAGAGCAATAGGTAAATATTGGCACATTCTATAGGATGATCCTCAAATCAATCCTACCATCCTAAGATTAATATACAGAGGAGCAAGAAATGTAAAAAGCACTTTAGTTAACAGTAGCCTAAAACCAACGGTCCCTAGAAACAATTTTCTAAGAAGGCACATAACAGACTTAAATCCACATATAAATAGGAAATTCATAATCAAGGACCACCTAACATGTTATTCTAAAGGAGTAATTTATGAACTAAAATGCCCTGCAATCTGTTATATATGAATTAAAACCCCCAATAAAATTTTATATCCCTCCCACAGACTCATTAACCCTTCACTGCACTCTGAAAAACCCATATGTTCCTATTACTACCTCTTTTTAAACATTCACTTTTAACAATACATAAAATATCTTGAGCACCATTATTTCCAGTTTTTACCACCTGTTATGTGTTATCATCAATAGTTTTTATCACCTTTGCAATATGTTTTAAATAAGGTAAATAACTTTATTTCCTTTATTTTAGAAGTAATGATTTATTATATATATTCCAAAAATGTGACTTCTTTTATCCTCTGAATGCAAGTTTTTATTACCTGTTATATGTCATCACCAATGTTTTTTTTTGTCATATATATATTTTATTACCTTGGTAATGTGTCTTAAATAAGGTATATAATTTTACCTTAGAAGTATTTATTATATATATTTCAAGAAATTAAATTTCTTTGTTAAACTCCTTTTATCCTAAAAATACAATATACTAACAAGGGGAACACAAATATATAGCATTGCATTCCATGGAAAATCTTCCCCCTCTTTAATAAACACGGACACTTTCAAATCGGCACATATACATCATCTCCCGATGCCAGAATTAAGCCCACGTGATATCTGGAACATACGTTCTAAAGGAGAGACATGCTGGAAATGACAAACCAAAAACGACGAACCGGAAGTAAAGGGAAGGCGGCGGATGAGCATCACAACCAACTGACGAAGCCCCATTATAAGGGCGAAACGTGTTTTGGACTATTTTGGATGTTATAGGACTATATTGTCCATATACTACTTGAGGTTTTGTACCTATTTTATTTGTTCATCTGATTTTATATCACCAATAGAGCACTTTTTGGAAGAAAATCTCCAGCACTCTATGTCTAGATTGCCAGAGGTATACACAGAGGACTAGGGAGATAAGAGGAGTTGAACCTCCTTCAAGTGTCCTTCCACGCTTTCCATCCGAGCTATGCTGCTAATGGCACTCCACTTGTGAGTGATACTCCTAATTTTATCAACTTCACAATTATTTGTACAGACAATATTGCACTATTGCACTATCTTGCTGTATGTTATTTCCACAAATTAGCACGTGATACATACCAGTTCCACCTTATGTATGTATCACGTGCCAAACTAGTATGCTCTTGTATGGATTTTTTTTATTTTTTTTAAAGATGTTTCATATAAATTTTTAACTAAATTATTGTAAATTGGTCCATAACATGATGGAAATAATATTTAGTAATTCCAGTAGCTGAAGTAGAATATATGTATACAAATGTAAGCTTATATTGCTCCTGACTTGCCTTTTATTATGCATGTTTTATTTTGTTGTAATTTATAATACATATTATCATACATAGTACAGAAGTCTGTGCATACGTTTTTATAGACACAACCATAAATATAATCAGGAGAAAGTTGGAAATATTGCAGAAAATGAAGTTAACAGATAGATTAGTAAGTAAAGGCACATATTTAGATAACACATAAATATAGTTTATTATAGATATTTGGTTTATCTGCTATTTAGATGATCTTATGCCATAAACCCTGACTTTCTAAGCTTACATTAATCACTGATGTATAGAATGCAATCAATTTGTAATTATAATTTTTTTGCAATTGTTACATGTTTTTAGTTAGCGTATTGTTAATAATTATGTCTTAGTTATAGGGGCTTTTAATGCATGTGAGAAAGGTTAGATACTGTTCATATTGAAGTTATTAATATGTTACGAGAGATAGAAGAGGAGGTATAGTGCCATCTATAAGTAGAGTGTGTAAACACTTTTGTGAAAGCCATTGTATGGTGAAACATATGGATAACTGCAGTGGAGTTATCTATATGTTACGAGAGATAGGAGAGGTGGTATAGTGCCATCTATAAGTAGAGTGGGTAAACACTTTTGAGAAAGCCACTGTATGGTGAAATGTATTAAGTGTATTTATATATTGTTTTATACAGTTTTTTTACCTTTGTTTTATCATTTATTGATTTTTATCAAAAGTACTTTTTATTGGACCTGTTTGCTGCTGGATTCCTGTACTCCATATCCTTGGTGGGGATAATACCACCTAAGCCTGTTGGATAGAGCAATCCTTATTTGCTCTATTAAATGTAGTTTTTATCTATTTCATTTTATTTAGTACTTTTTACAGTCTACACTATTGTGGTTTTATTTTCTCTTTCATGTATATAATCTTAGAGAGACCACCAGCACCTTTATCCTAGAGTGGGAATCATACCACTTCATGCCATACCTGTGGGGCCACTCTATAGGTTCCAGTACACGTGAGTGCACATCTTTTGTAGCTATATATCTTAATATTGAGTCTGGCATATTGCACTATATATCTCTAATTTCTCCTACATATCTACAAGAGAAGCTACATCCACAAGAACCTCCTATAGAGTTTGTACTCCACCATATCCTCAGGCAGGGATTATTCCACCCAAGCGTCTAAGTTGGAGCTGCACTTAAGCTCCTAAAAAGTGTGAGGGCATACAATTGTATTTACCCTCTCCTTACTGTATTTTTTATGTTCTTCACTATCAGTTTCCTATTTCTCCTCCTTTTTATTGTTATATATATACACACTCCAAGGACATTCCAGGTGCTGCACCTGCCTCTCTGTTTTTTTAAGTAGAAAATAGTCTTGTGACGTTTATAAAACTGGTAGCTAGGCATATGCTTATTATGGTGAATGTCTATGAATTTCCTAGGATTTAGCTGAGATATATGATCCTCGGGGATAGTGATAATTAATTTTGTTTGTCAATGATTTTTGTACTGGTGTTGTATATTATGTAATTTTATGTAATTTTATTTCCATCATTGAAAAAGTGGCATAACTTAAAAACTTGGAAAATTATATCTATATTCTTGGATAGAAGTGAAATATTTCTTCAGACTTGAAACTGCAAAAACAGCACATTGTCTTATCTAGAAACACATTACTAAATGTATGTGTTAAAATGTCAGAGCTCATAAACATCACTTAATGCATCAGGTTCACTCTGGTGGCATCATCAACATCTGGAGAGACAGCAGATTGCAAGGTGAAAACCTTACATTGCCTGCACTATATAGCTAATGATTGACAGATGCTGATTATTCAACTGATTAAATCCCACTTCTGCTGACATATTTTTTCACTGGCAAATCACTTTCCCTTTGCTTATCAGTGCATAAAGTAAGACCTGCATGTTGGATAAATAAACATATAAAGTATAATCATTATTCACACATATTCATGATTATTTATAATTGCTTTATGCAAAACAAACTGGCCAAAAATAATTTATCAAAAATATAATAAAAACTCACTTCTGAAAGTTCCTCTTTGGTTCTTTCTCAAATTTCTATTATAGATTCACATAGCTTGTATGTGTTAATGGATTCACAAGCTCACACAATCAGTACTTGTTTAGTCTTGTGAATGCACAGATACAACAAATCTGCCCCCAGCTTTTCAATTACACACATACATAAATGGTTAATAGAAGGCAGCAAGGGAACCCCTCCACTTGATAGTGTTTTTGTATTCATACTTTAATGTCTATAGTAAAAGTAGCCCCACTATGTATACTATGTTTTTGTTCATTGACTTGGAAAACAAAAATCTCAGTAGTGGTTTATTGGAGGTTCTTAGGTGTACCTTTCCTGCCAGGTGTGTGTAGGGTTGAGCTATTTAATTGAATTTTAATTATTTTAATTTAAGAAACAGTCTGTTCACTTTTTGGATTATATGTGGGCACTAATATGGCACCCCAATATGCTAGTCTGTTTATGGCAGATCTTAAACAGAGATTCCTAGAAATACAGCACACCAAACCATACAATTATTATCGCTATATCAATGATATCTTCATAATTTGAACTGAAAGCGAAGAAAAACTGCTACAGTTCCATGACTCTTTTAACTCATTCCATCCATAAATCAAACTAAAAATTGAATATCCCACTAGATCTGTGAATTTTGTGGACACCACTGTGACATGTAACAGTGGCACAATCCACACCTCGGTTTACAGAAATCCCACAGACAGGTGCAGTTACTTTCACAGCTGCAGCTTCCACCCCTCCTATACTAAACAGGGCATCATCTACAGCCAAGCCACAAGGTACCATCAAATATACTCTGATTCCAATGACAGTAATTCCCATCTAAATGTACTCTCCCAATATTTGAGACAGGCTACAAACCAAAGACTATTACCAAACAAATCAACTCTGCTGTAAAAACTTCACGCATGCGCCTGCTACAGTACAGTGAGGAAAAAATATCTACAGGAGTGCCACTTGTGGTCACCTACAACCCAGCTCTTGAGAAAATAGGGAAAACCATTAACGACCTACAACCAATGTTAACAGAAGATGAGACTATGAAAAACATTTTCTTTGAAACACCCATTTTGGTCTTCAGACTACCACCAAACCGCCAACAAAGAAGAATAAAAAAATGGGACCAGTCAATGCAAAAGAATGTGCTGCAAACTGTGTCAGCACATATGCACAGACAACACAGCCACACACAACAATAAAACCTACAGCATTAAAGGTTCATACTCATACACATCCAGCAATGTGGTATACATGATTCCATGCACAAAATGCCACCTAGGATGCTACATTGGGTAAACCACCCAGCAACCTGGCCACTCAATGAAGGACCTAAGTACTGAAAGGGGCTTTTAAAAATACCTAAGAAAGAAAAACTTTTGAAGCCAGAATGATTCAATTGTTTAACAGCATGTCTGGAGGACTAAATATTGATATGGGTTTCCTGTCCCACTACCAACACTTTACATGAACACTCCCCCAGCATTATCTTACTGTTCTGTTATATGCATCAACACTTTAAAATGCATTCCAATTATATGTTTATTCTATCAGTATACACAGTACTATGTGTAGACCTATGCTTTTCCATACTCTTATACATAAATGCTTATATATGTGACTGTGCATTTATATTTGTATATATGAGCTAATGTGCATTTATGCATATGTGTTTGTGTGTATGTATATGGATATGTGTTTATGTGTTTATGTGTATGCATTTACATATATTTGTGTGTGTGTGTATGTATAAAGTGTGTATATACATGCATGTATGTATATGTTAATGGATGTATGTATACTATACATATATATGGGACTATGTATGTGTAAGCACATTTGTATATGTTTAAGTACATGTATTGGTGCTTGTGTGTGGATGTATGTGTAGGTGTGCATGTACATATATTTGGGCATTGGTTGTATTTATATGTATGTTGTTGTATATATATTTGTGTATATTGTGTATGTACTTGTGTATACCTGTACATATGCACTACTTGTGTATATGTATATGTACGTGTGTGTGTGTGTGTGTTCTGGATATAGGCCCTCATGCATATAAGATATTTACAACCCTCTGCAAGAATGGTGTTTATTTTCCATCAAACCTGTGTCTTATCTGCACTCATGACGCTTTAACCTCTGTACCACAATTCATCTTTGAATTCTATGTGTCGTCTTGCTCAGAAATGCTTTAGACTTGAGAAAGGGAGGTTCTCCCGAAAACTTGTCATTAAAAAATTCTTAGTACAATAAAAAAGGTATTGCAAATGTTATCTGTTTTTTTTAAATATATATATATAGAGAGAGAGAGAGAGGGAGAGAGAGAGAGAGATACATACAGACATTTTGGGGTAATGTTAAATGAATACATCTGGTATAAAGTCTAAATGTGGAGGAATTTAACACGACAATATCCATAGTGATTGTACAACTGTTAAAAATGTACACACAGCTATATTAATACTCTTGTTTTTCTTTGTTTTGTGTTATTTGGGCTATATTTCATCTTTTTCTTTAGTGTGTGATGTGAAACTTAATTAAGTACAAATGTAAAAAAACATGTCCAAACAACTGGTTTTCATCAGGGCTGTCATCAGAAATCGTGGGGCCCTTTACAATATCATCAGTGATCCCCCCCATTTTCCTCCTCTTATTTCATAACCACCCAAAGTCCCCTTTCCACATCTATCTCCCCTTTAAACTATATATTTGTATCCATCTCTTTTCACCCCATTCCTCCCCATCCTCAGGAAGCAAGTACCTCTACTGCCTTCTCTCGTCTCAAACCCTACCTCCTCTGAGAGATAATGAGTATGCAATTCCATATCATTTGGAGCTGTAACTAGCAGAAGTATCAACCCTAATAAAATGCTTTTGCAGAAACATTCAACATTTTCAGGGGATTTCTGTAAACATTTACTAAAATCTTACCGGATAAAAATGTTACAAAAGTTTTATTGTATTATCAATTTTTATTGCTACTATTAATACTATATTCTAACATTGACAGCTACAAAAACGTCAGTTTTCTTATGTACTAAAAGTGCATTATTATTACTCTGCAATATTATTTTTATTCTATATTAACATATTCTATAGAAACAAGAAATGCTGTATTAAAATATATTAAACATAAATAAAACATCACTTATAAACCTGCAATTTAGTATAGTAAGTCTATATTTCATATAGCGTTCTCTGTCTCTATTTTAACAGTGGTGTGATGCTAACCTTGCATGTAATTTATACTATAAATGCTATTTAAATGTTGTCAGGTACTAAATTAAGACAACACACTTTCTTTACTTCTCATCTATATTCATTACCATGAAGCCAGACCAGATTTAAACAGTCATATCACTAAATTAGTGGTGCTGCAGTAATTCCTTGTTCAAACTGTTGTTTTTTTAGATATAAATTAGATATCATCTTTACACTGCAATGTAATAAAACATAGTATAGATTATATGCATTGTTTACTGTAACTTTAATTTACTTTAAATCTTGCATCAATTTCGGAATTACATAATTATTTAATAATTAGACTTGAGGTGTATATATACCTCAAGTCTAATTATCAAATAATTATAAATAATTATGTAAATTTGAAATTGATGCAAGATTGAAAGTAACTTAAGTTATATATTAATATATATATATATATATATGTAAAAAACAGATACAATGTGTATCTTGTATTCCCTTTTTTATTGGACTAACATAATTTTTTAATGACAAGCTTTCAGGAGAACCTCCCTTTCTCAAGTCTAAAGCATTTCAATGCAATGTAAGATCCACCATTATTTTGGGCTCTTAACCTTAGGGCAGCATAGGAACATACTTGCTCCAGTCGATTAATGGGAGTTAGGCATTCAGAAAACAGCTGCTACTTAGAGCTGACTTTATTTTAATTCTAAATAATAATTGCAGGAGAGGTGCTGAGGAAACAGAAACAAAGCAATTCTGTCTATCAGGTCCTCAGCTGGCACACTGGTATCAGGAGATTGTCCAAATTAATTGTGGCAGCTGCAAGAAGCATCATCACCCTGGGAGTCTAATTCCTGACAATCATCTTGAGCAGGCCAAGGCATGTATGTTGCCGTAGTGCCCTAACATTAAAGCAACCTTAATCCTAACTCCTAATGCTACACTTAATGCTCACTCATAAAATCATGTCATGTTACAAGAGACAATTTTAGGGTCAGCCAATGAAAAATGTTGTGAATTCAACGTGATTTTTAAATTGCAGATCGAAATAGCTGAACTGGAAGCATAGCTAACATTGAGAATTTTACCAATTCAGCTATTTTTGCCTTAGTTATGAAATTCACTTTGAATTCTCTTTGACAATATTTCAGAGATTCACATTTATATGAAAAGAAAGAGAGCAATCGGAAAGGAAAAAAAAACATTCAAATATACAACAGAAAATATTGGTGTTGTAAGACAGAAGGAAAGAACTAAATGAATGTTTTAAGCAACAGATCAGTCTTGAGCCTTTTCTTGATGTCTTTTAATGATGAGACCTCTCTGACTAATTGACGCAGAGATTGGTAGCAGCATGACCGAATGCACAGAAACCTGAGTTTGCATTTAGTATGGTCACTTAAAAAAGAAATGATAGACATGCTGTGGCTGACCAAGGAATGTGAACTGGGATATAAAATGATAGAACCTTTGTAAGACAGCATGGATCTTCATTTCAATGGTGTTTAGGTGTAAGTAAGGTTATTCTAAAAGAAATTCACTTTTTTATGGTTATTCTGTGTAAAAAATACAGCATTATATCGCAATAATATATGTAATACAACACTTTGCTTGACGTATATATAAAATCCAGGTTATGGGTCTTTAGATTCTAATTTGTATAAATAACTATTTTTTTTATTTATTTAGGTTTATTCTATTAGATACTGTAATTTAGGTGTTTGGTTAGCAAAATATCTTAACAATTTGGCTCAATATTGTAACTTTCTAAAGTTTACTCATCATCAAGAAAAAAGCCAAAAGAAAAAAAAAACCTAAACAATACAAAAAACACAAATACACCATCCAGCTGTTATGTGGCAATACCCTTTTTTTGCTCAACTTGAACTTTGAATTTTCAATTGAATGTAAGTTTAATATAGATGGCCTTGCCTGCTACAGTCATAGTGTTGGGATTATTAGCCAAAAAAGTCTAAAATCCAATTATGGTGTCCTTGAACTTGCTTAACATAATTAGGTGTAAAAATATTCTGTCCTTAAAGACTCTTCACTTATTTTCTTTTCTAATTTGAAATGAAAATGACCTTAAAGCTACCCAGGAGGTGACATCCGTGGTCCTTATAAAACCTTCATGAGTAATATCCCTGCTGCTGATTAGTTCATTCATACACCACCGCAATGCAAAGATAAAGAGCACACATATGTTGGTTAGTTACAGTAGCTTAAATATTTCACACCACAGCAGATGATCTGCAAAGAGCCAAGATAGCATTCTTGATAACTATTATCTTTAGGAAAATGTAGATAACTTAATTAAAAATTATGTTACTAATAAAAAGAGTTCTGCAGAATTCTAATAAGTGAAATCAATTATCATTTCTTCTTATTATTATTTTTATAAGTGTATATTTGAGATTGAAGGTGAGATTAAAAACTATGGATAAAGCATTGCTCAGGACAAAATCCCTTGGGTTCCTGCTGGGTCAGAACCCAATTTGTGTCCCCATGCTTTTCAGTGGGTTCATCCTTAATGCAATTGCCCACAATAAGTTGTTTGCTGTAGTGGTTTTTCCTTCTTCGTTACAATGGGAGGTCCCCTCTGACACGGAGTGGAACTTAATATAGGTGTTTTGCAAATGTATTTTAATATTAATTTTATTAACTTCCTAAAGTCATATTCAACTTTAAGAATGGGCCACAGTTATACTTTTACAATTGAAAAATGGGTCATTATGCCATATTCGTTAGTTACAGGCAACTGGTTTGAGACCATAGTAATGATAAGGTATTGTTTAAAACTTTTTCAACTTTTCAGCAAGGTTATCAGGGGAAGTTGTAAAATACGGAGGTGATGCAAATGCCATAAGATGATTTTTACTGGCTGTAATAGTCCACATAATATCTAGAGCATTAGAGATAAGAAGCAATCAACTTCTCTTGACATTATCTGTCAATTGCTATGTTTTATCTACATATTTGCAAGACATTTTCAAATGTAACCTTCTAAGTGTTAGCAGTCAATTTGTTTCATTAAATTATTTTGAATTTAACTTTAAATCTACAGAGGGATTTTAATCAGAATATTTACTTTGTCATTTTGCTGCTTATATTTGAGGTGCAAATTATATTCCCCAATTTATAACATGAGATTTAGTTTTTGTGGATCTTCCCATTTAAGTAAAGGTTTGTGTTTTAGAATTCTGACAAACTACACTCCTTAATACATGCTTTGTCTTGTTTATACAGCACTTCAATTTGTATGAAAAAATAGGTAATGGGACTTCTAATGGGTTATCAGCATGAGTGCTTATTAAAATTTCTGCATGGTGTGTGGTCCATGTAAAGTTTTTTTTTTTAATACTGAGGGAGAAAGCAGACATTCTATGCTATGTAAAGTCATAGTGAAAAATAAATGTAAAATATATATTAAATACCAAGAGGTTTCAAGTACTGTTGAAGAATTTCTTTATTACCTTCTATTTTTTTATATATATTTTTTTACAATAAAAAGAAGCAACATGTCCTTTTAGATTTGCAAATTTGCTTGCAACGTGGAAAAAAACACTGTTGGTTGACACTTTGTTCATATCATTTTGGGACACTATTAGATGTGTTTTAAAAGCATTCAAAACTAGATTTTAATGCCCCAGGTAATATGTTCCTGAGCTTCTTAACAAACTTAATGCCATAGACGTGGTATGGTTTCTATGTGAAAACGGTTAGTTTGAAAGACATTTTTTGGTGTTTAGCAAAATACTATACATTTTTAGTGCTGCTCCCTAAACATGAAAATTAACTTGGCTCCTAATATATAGCAAATTAAACAAACAAAAATCGAACTCACAGATATAATGTCAATCAATTAATAAGTCAATCAATCATAACATGAAAGGAGTACTTGAGATTACCATAAAACCAACTGGAAACTTAAAAAAAATATATAGGTTAAAATTAATTCACCACTCAAGATGAGTAATGGCCAACAATAAGCTAATTAGACTATTAATTGTGCAAGTGACCATTGGATGGTCAATGTGGAGACAAAAAATAAACCCCCCCCCTTTGCATCCAGTTGACCATATTGAATAGCCTCCTCTTATTCCATCCTTTGTGTGGATAATAGAATGTTAATTTTGCTAGACACAGTACTTTACCTGCTCCTATCCCTAACTGCCCTGCGCCACATTGTGAAACTCCTACCAAAACTGTATCATAAATATTACCCTCACATAGATACAAACCATAGAGTATACTAGCTTTCTAAAACAGAATCTGTTTTGGTATAGTGCATGTTCTCATAGCAAAGTCTGAAATACAATATAATGTAAAGAAAATATGTTTGATTCTATAGTAAGAGACATAATAATCTTGTGCTATTTCTGTTGGTGTTCATGCATATGAGTCTGACTTATGAAATTATTAAGAGAACAGGGAACAGCAAATGCAGGGTGCGCTAAGTGGAACAAATGAGAGATAGTATACACAGAAAGAGGGAAGTACAACAAAAAGTCTCTGAAAATGCAATGTGGACCTTGGATAGGTATTCTTTGGTTCTTGATTTGGGTCCTCAGTAGTTAATATGAAAAACAAGGTGTCACGGACAACATAGAAATAGAGAAGTGCCAACTCACAATATACAGAGCTATGCCCAGCTCTAGGTAAAATGGCATACAGTGGTATTTAAAACTCCCCAAATGTAGGATATAGCTGGACAATAGGAGGTGTTTCTTCAATACTTCTTTCAACGTCTCAAGTACGCGTCAGCATATAAAATACATAAAAATAAGGGAAAAACCCAATGGTGCAATAACTTATGACACCTACAGCTACAAACAAACACTGAGGTCCTAAGAGTGCCAACTTACAATTGAGAGAGCTATAACCAGCTCTGAGTAAAACAGCATACAGTGGTATTTAAACTCCCCACGTGTAGGATATCCTTCTAGCGATATTTGTAATGCAGGAATTATGAAAGAAAAAGCACAAAAGAGGGCCCATAGTGTTCTCAGTAGATAAAATAGAAGTAAAAGGTAAAATGAAACGTACTTACAATGTATAGAGAGCCACACTGCTCTATGAACCAGGCATGAGTGGAATAATCCCCACCTAGGATTTCTTTTGTAGTACTGGATCTTTAGGGTAATAAAAAATCAGCCAGGATAAAACAGCAACAAATAAAAGTAAGAGGACTAACCACAGGAAGTTAGGTAGTCTAAAAATACTTTTATTTTAACAAAATCATAAAAACACAATGCGTTTCACCAAAAATAGGCTTTTTTAATTGTAGACAAATAATCCTGGCTTGTTACATTATATAGGCAGCAAAAATGGCTTAAAATTTGAATGTTGGCCCCAAAATGACGTCATTACCATGTGACCGCGGTCACATGATTAAACATAAATACAACAGATACATGAAAAAGGTAAATAATGATCATTTTACATTTACTTCTACATGGGATGGTTCAGATCCCATGTAGAACCTATATTTTATGCTTAAATTTGAAATTTTATGTGAGTGGAAGGAAAGGTGAAAAGAGAGATGTGGGGGTGAAAGGTCGCAAGAACTCGGCCGTTTGATAATTGATGTGAATAGAAAAAGGGCTTGGGGGATGAAGTGTAGGAGTGGGAGGGAAATATTAGAGGAGGAGTGGATGAGACTGGCAATTGCCGTGAGGCAGGATGGGAAATGTAGTGCTGATCACGTCCGAAACACAGGATGTGATCAGAAAGTGTGTGGTCCTAATGGCCGAAATTGGAGGGGATTAGATAATGAATGAAAGTGGGTAGAATCACTCATAGAGGAGTGAAATAGCTTAAGGGAAGATTATAGTTTGAAAGTACAAGAGTAATCTATATAAAATATTCACGTGGTGGCCATCTTGTTTAAGGGCAAAGTGAGGGAGGGGAGTAGAAAGTTTATAAGTGAATATATAGTTCCTTGTAAAAAAGGACAGGGGACAGGTTTTAAAGTAACAGGCATATTTATGTGTCAAGTAAGCATATAAACCTATAAAGTATAATATGCATACATTTACATCAGCTATATGTTTTGGGGGTTTGAATATTAGAATATAGTCAGAAAACAATATAAGACAACTAAACTCAGCCTTAATACCTTCTGGGACTAATGCATATAAATTAAATTAAAATTAAAGAACCACTTCATCTCTTTATTTCTTAAAATACTTTTCAAGGAGTATGTACATAATTGGTTGTACATTATAAAACATATTGGTTCTTATGATGATATGGAGATGTAGCAGGATAAAAGGGGTTAATAAGTAAAATCTATAAAATATCAGTTAATATTATTTAATAAAAATGTTAGTTTACAAAAAAAATTAAAAAGGTCAAAATCTGCATTTAGACCTTCAGGGCTAAGTGTCTTAAGATTAAAAACCCATTCCATTTTGGATTTTTCCAAAATATTTTTTATATCACCACATCTCCATGGGATTGTACATATTTGGATAGGGGTGAATTTAAGGACATTTGTTTTGTTTTTTTGATGGTGTGTTAAAAAGTGCTTTCATACTGTGTGGTTCTCAAACCCATTTCTAATGTTCTAAAGTGCTGTAGCGCTGTTCCACCTCCAAAAAAAATTCTGTTACTGTTACAAATGATTTAGAGTTTCAGTTTTTATTGATTAACATTAATACCTTATTTTTCAATATTTTTTAATTTATATTTTAAAAGTGATTTCTGAAAATGCTTACATGCTTTACATGAAGCAAGACATCTTTCTTTTTGCAGAGATATGTTGTATGACAGTAATAAAAACATATCTATATTAATATATTTTATCAACTTATATTCACTTCTATTTCATACAAAAAAGTTGTCTTGACAGCCTCAGACAATTCCTGGTAAAAAGGATAGACATGGGGTGTCAAAAGCTATCAAAATGACAACAAATCGCAGGAAAATGAATATTGTATTACATGGCAAAGTAATTTGTGGCAGGATCGGACTGGCTCCTACAGCAAATCTTGCAGTGTCCCCCTAGATGTCCTCTCAGATAGCATGCAGGGAAAATGTAAAATTAAGCAGTCTGATTTACAATGAAATGAAATGAATCTCTACGGAATAAATCAACTACCTGCACCTCACCCGTGAAGGGCAATTTTCTGTCTTTCAGTCATGAAAACAACAGTGTCGGGTGAGTTATTATGAGTTTTTACTCTTGTGATATAAGCAACTATTTCTTTCACACTTGTTTGCAAGAGCAAAAAATAAATAAATATTTAATAACTAGTTAGATTTCTAAATAATCTTAAATAATCAAATCCGATGTGATTGCAAACCTAATTTCCCCTTTATTACATTAATGAGCCATTCCTTGTCTGAAAATATGTACTGTCATTATTTTAATTATTAACCAAGTAAATTTGGGGATTTGTGAAATCACATAACAATTAAAAAAGGTCTCCAGTTTAAGTTTAATATAACAGAGTTTTCCCAGAGTGCTCCAGAGATGAATGTTACCATTTTGAAAAACATGATTGCAATGCAGAAATAGTCTTACGTTTTGTGAGACTCATTGTCTGTTTTAGAAAAAGAGAGAGGCGCATTTCATGTCAGCTATGTTGGTTTTTATTTGTTACTTTGTATTATTTTATACTATTACACATTTACATACTACAGAAGAAAATAAATCGGTGATAAAAAAAATGCAAAATTATTTTATATTAATATTATAAGTGTTTAGAAATATTCATTAGGTTTTACATTGGATTAATAGATCACTGGGAAACTATTTGATGTATGAATTAAATTTGTTAAAAAAGTCAAACTTTTATTATCTATAAAACAATTGCATTTGTTTTGCATATACTCTTCTTGATCAAATCTGGTCCCCTGTTGGGCAGCAAATATTTATTTTATAAAGAGAAAAAATTATATTTGAGAAGTGTTGTTAAGCATATTTTTCATTGCTGTACAGAATATACAGTATACACTGCATTTTCACATTAATATAAAATGTTGCTTGTACATTATTCACCGTGCACAAATGTAATTTATTAAATGCCCACAGGCATAACCTGCTGACACAGACTATGACATTACTTAATAATCTTTGTGTCGTATATTGAAAGATCCAATTCACAATAAACAAGATTAAATTGAAAATGATGCCCCCCATTGTATTATGTTTAAATTAATTTAAATGTAATTAAATGTTTTCTACAGGATCTATGAGCTAAATTAACTTTATCCACTTGAGTCCATGAGCTCAAGATAATGGAGTTTTGATACCACTGAAGAGGCCCTTACCCTATATAGATGAAATGGATAAAATTAGTTGAGGTTTAATGGCATTTTTTTTCATGTACAATAAGTGTATCTCTTTATTTTTTTGAGTGCATACGTCCTATATGATTATTAGTGGACACTGGAGATTCAGCAGTCATGAAAGGTTTTATTATTGATGAGTTTCTGGTTATCAGTTTTACTAAGGTCTATAATTTATGGCATAATCTCTAGAGGCGTTTAATATTTATTACCTGTTGAATGTGTATACCCATTGCTCCCGATATTAACATTCAAGGAGATCTCTTTCTTGCCTGTAACATACTATGTTTCACCTTTTACGAGTAATTGTGGTTCTTGCCATATGGTACACTATGGGTCTATGCATCCGTTCTCTCCCTTTTTCTTTTTTTAATAGTGGAATCAATTTTAGAAAGGGTTCCACTTTTCACTTAATAGTTAACTTTAGCGTGCTGGATAGCGAATGTAGGTCAAAATAACTGGGTTTTGAAAAAAATAAATTAAATTCACCATGAATCACTGTTTAGTGAAGAACACCCATTGGATTAAACCCTCAGCTATCATTTTCAGTAAATCATAAAGTTAGCAAGAACATGAACTATTGAACGGAGCCAGTATATAGAGAAGTTTGATATGAACAGCAAAACTAATTTTCTACACATCAGTCATTATCAAAAACAATTTCATTCATATCACTTCAACCTTTACATGGCATATATCTGCCTCTCCAATCTCCTTAGATTTGCTGAATTGGTTTCTATATGGCTAGCGTGTATCGCCAGAGGCATGCAGTCTGTGCTGCAGTTAATTGCATATTTTATCACATGCTAGTTAGTTCATAATTACAATTACATTACCAATCAAGTCTGACTAATTTGTAGTATTTAAGAAGCATTGATGTATCATAACTTACCTTTTGCTAGTGTGTGGGATAATTTATAATCCAGTATTTGTTGTGAGCACTTGGGCCATTAAAATTTGGATTTTTAATACTATTTTAATACCTATTAGGGCTTGGCATAAAATACTGAATTTGCAGCAGAACTGTAAATTTGTGTACAAGAACTGAACTTGAAAAATCCCTTTAGCCATGTTTCATATTTGCCAGCAGTAAATATCTTATTAAAATTCTGTTCTAAACATTGTCACATTTTTCATACTTTTATTCATGTACACATAATGATGAGTGTTGTATTTGTATGAGCTATGGCCATTTTACAAGAAAATGTAGGTGAAGTAAAACAAATATTTGAGAGAAAATAAAGACTGAAGTGGGAAATATTATGTGTTCCTATTAAAGGGATTCTATAGTGCCAGGAAAACAAAGCAGTTTTCCTGGCACTGTAGAATCCTACAGTGCCCCCCCTCCCTTTCGCCCCCAGCTGCATGCAGCTGATGCAGTTAAAACCCCTTCAGTCACTCACCTGAATCCAGCGTCGATGTCCCTCGGCGCTGGGTCAAGCTCTGCCCAAGCTACTTCCCTATAGGTGGGGGGGACCTAATGCGCATGCGTGTCAATGGCCGAGTTTGCATTAGGATTTCCTCTCAGAAACTGCAATAATTACCTTTGCAGGGTTAAGGGACATGGGACATTGCACCTAGACCACTTCAATGAGCTAAAGTGGTCTGGGTGCTTACAGTGTCCCTTTAAGATATACTTAATATGTGCAGATATGTACTAAGGATTTTGCTCTGACATATTGATCAAAGAAAATTAGGTAGACAAGCACATTTGTTATTTTCTTGGTGAATTCAAGAAAATATAAAAATACTTTTAGATAAATGTAAAACAAAAGTAATTTTTTTTCTGCCAAACCAAGAATGGCAATTCATTATTGCCTTATTTTATTTCCCATGTTGACAGACTTGTCTTAATCAATACCAGCAAATAAATAAATAAATAAATAATAATAATGATTTATTATTATTGGAACAACATTTGATATTTTTTTAAATGTTGAACTCGGGTTATGGTGGTTGTAGTATAAAACAATACATTCACCAGAGTTGTTGGCACATTGAAATTGTTGTTATAGGACGATGGATTTTTTTTTGTATTTGTTACTGTACTGTCAGGGTACGTTTCATAGAACGGGGTCAATGTACAACAAATAAATACTGTAATTCATCTTCTTTCATCCATATTGTATGTTCATGTTCTCATTACAGATGGGTTAGATTACTTTAGTTCTCAACAAATGATCTTTCCCCTGTTTCACACAATGCAACACAGTATTCATGAAATTTTAATAAATAGCATTTGCAATGTCCATGTCTTCACTTAAACTCGTGATATAATATCCCATTGCATATCTCTAGTGAATGAATGTGGAAATGTGTGCTTGTTTGCCGACAAGGGCTAATAAAAGAAAATACACAAAGAACATGTTGCAAAGATTAGCTTTCAATTGAAATATACTTCATTTATATCTACTGATTCTTGGTGATTTTTGAAAATCCCTGTATTTCCAAAGTGTACCTTTTAATAATCTTGATGCCATGCATAACTTAATTTGCCACTTTTACCAATACGTTTTGGAGTATGTGGTTTAATTTTGATTCAATTACCATGCTTTAATTTAAGTCATTTCACCATATACCATGTACCTCATAGCAAAATTGTATCTATCTTTTAGATATATTAACTTTTCTATTTGGAGGTAACAGTCTTGATTATGTATATTACCCATTTTTATTACTAAACTAGTTTCTTGTCCCTGTTTTTTTTGGATCATAATCATCATCCTTTGGTTCATAAAAAGCTGTGTTTAAAATAGCCTTCATTTACAAGGGTACCTGCAGAATAGAGGGCGACGTTAGAAATACAAGGTCTGCCTGTGATCATTTGCATTGTCTAGCTGACAATTCTGGGATAGTTGTGCAGACATAATTTCTCTGAACTTCTGTGTCCCAGGTAGACTTTGCAAAGTCCAAGATGAGTTATGGAAATAATAGTACAATATCACTTTTCTATCTGCTTCAAATAGTGCAGGGTTTTATTATGTTTGACCTAACCGCAAATTTGGCACATGTATTATATAATCATTGAGTAACAGAAGTCACAGTATATTCTCCAAACTGAAATATGCATTGAAACTCTCAACATTTTCCTTCTAATGATATTAGATATACACTTTTCCACCATTCCTACTTTTGTTTTATATAATTATATTTGGAACAAAATAATGCTTCGGTTTTCTCACTTTTCATTCCATTAACAGGCAAAATATCGGAACAAATGCTGACATTATTTGAGCAACAAGATAAGCATTGCAAATCAGTAATAATAAAAACATCAGCAGGGATCATTCATGACCTCCTGCTGGAAGATACTTTACCTTAGCTGCTGAAATTATATTGAATAACAATGAACAAAGAGGCAGATCACTCTAGGGAATTGAGTTTGTAACTTGTGAAAGTAAGCATAATTTTATAATAACTTGCTTACACAAAAGGTGCTTTAGTATGTTGTTTGCAATGATATTAACACCTTTTAGCACAAATGAGTATCCTTGTGACTTGTGTTCTAGATGCATTCATTATTGTCTCTTTATCATATACATATTAAATTATTAAAATATTCATGACAGTGATTTTAATGTTTGTATAGTTCAATAAAGCTAACAGTTTAACAATATCCTCTACATTGTTTCCATGACCACTAGTAAAGATATAGACTTATTGGATGTTTATTTAATATAGTAAGGTTGTATAGTAGACCATATATGCTAGCATTATCAAATAAAAACACATTTAATATTCATGGCAATGTAAAAGGAATTCAACCTATTAAATAAAACATAGAACATCACGTATAACTTGTCTTAACCTTTTTTTTTCACAAGATGCTTTTTTTTTCTTTTAAATTTATATTAAATATTTAGTATATGATAAGTAAAAGCCAGGGCCAGGGGAAACAGGAGGATTACATTTCTCATTTTCTCTGTCTGCTTTCTCAATGCTAACTACTATAAAGGACACAGCTTTTGACAATGATTTACAAGGAGATAAGATGGAGGCACCCAGTTGCGAGATAAAGAAATGTGAACTTCTATATTTAATATATTTGTTGTAGCTCACAAAGTCATATCTGTTAAACATATAGTTTAAAATGTGATGTCATACACTGTGATCCAGGCCTTAAAGGTTACTCATTACTTTAAGCCTGAAGGGTCCATGGCATACTCACTAGGGTTGAATATTTACTCTCTAAGGCTAAATTGTCACTTGCCAATAACTAGCTGAAAGTGGAAATTAGTAGCCGTGATTTGAATATGCGAACATAATTTTAAAAAAGTAACTGTTCCCCTTTAACATAACTCAGTGTTTTATTATTTCTCTATTTTTCACTATCTTTCACTACCAGATCCCGACTAGATACAAAGTCAAGGGTCAGCATCCCATATTTCACAGCATCATACTTTTTACTATACTATTTCCTTTAGGAGTAAAACAGTATATCTCCAATTCTCTTAAATTCTGTCTCTCCTTGGCTTGATTTTTATGAAGACTTAGGGTTTTTATTCACTAAGCATCTAACTATAGTTAGTCAAAACTGAATTGCTAAATTTAGGGAAAAATAGCCAAGCAGATCATCTATTTTGCTCATCTGTCCATCTGTCAGTCTGTCTGTCTGTCAGTTTGTCTGTCAGAATTGAATGTTATTTATCAAATTGTTCTTTTTAAAAATTTGTATGAGGGCTAAAATACTGTATACGTAAAAAACCCAAGCCATAATGGAGCTATCTTAACCACAAATTAAGCATCTTCAAATTCCTCAATTTCTATTCCAGTAACCCAGGTTGTAAGTCTGGTAACAAAATAAAGGAGAGAGGCATTATTACCTAAATGACTGTACTTTTAGCTGCTTTGTGGTAGTGGCATTTGGTTGTAGTGGTATTAGACATCCAGACAGGGTTTTGGATGATATATGTTCTGGTGTTTATCCTCTTGATTTGAGAGTCCTCCACAAGTGAATAGACACCTAAGATCAAACCCTTTTTAATAGAGTAAGACTGAAGTGTAAACGGAGACTTTTAACTGTTTTATAATGTCGTTTTGCAATCTTAAGGCTGCCTAATAAGCTCTCTAGAGTTTTTGTTCAACTGGTTATTATTAAATATTCTTGAATATCTTTTAGGTTGACTGATTAAGTATCAGCAGACCATAACATTCTTTCTGCTTACATTCAAATTATAAATATGACTCTTACAGCAATTTATCTATGTTATAGATCTGTCACTATAGATTGACTTTACATTTAAATCAAAGCAAGCTCTTACTTATAGTACACAGAGTGTTATTCTTCTTCTGCGGTTAAAATATATAACCAGCTTCATATTAATAATTGCCTTTGAAATATATAGAGTAGAATAGTACTATTTAGAAAACCAATTAATCTTATGCTTAGTAGGTTTAATTATTTTTTTTAATTCTTTATATATTATATGTGGGCCATCTTCAGAAAGAGGTCTTGCTCACACAAAGACAGTCAAGTTAGAGGCATGTTTACCTCAATGAGCTGTGCACTCAACAATTGACTTTCATTGTCCTTCTGAGTTATATTGTATTTGCTCACTGTAGCATATACATGATTTTTGTTCTAATGCAAACTGCTCTTAACATTGCATGAAATAGCTTCTTTCTAACAGAAACTGAAATGCAGACAGATTTATCCTTCAATCAATTTACATTCAGTGAAATTGAATTTATTGAAAAACTAACTACTGGTATAAAAATCATTCATATCCCTTTATTAAATAAAATGTATTTCCAATATCACCCATTTATTCACACAAAATTCCTGATTTGTAGATGTGAGTGGAAGATTGACTTTAAATTTCCAGAGATGATTAGCTGCCAGATCTAATCAAATTGAGAAGTAATTAGCAAATTAAAGCTTGATTAGGTCTTTGCTTGATTTACTGAAATTATAGTTTATGCAGTTTAAATGATGGGGGTGGGGAAATCCTTTCACTGTTTAAGATGTGTGTACTATTGAAAACCAAAATTGCGCTATCAGGACATTTACTGGATGTTAACCAAAATTATGTTGAAAATCACCGTAATGAGAATGAATTCCATTTATTCTATTTGAAGAAGGATTCTTTTCTAGAGAAATATTATTCAAGCATGGTGTATTGATGACAAGGAGATGAAAATAAATAAATGCTTTTGGCATCAGAATTGGCCATTAGTCCTTTTTGACATTGCAAAGCTCTAAATTTGTAACATGATGTTTTCTATATTTCAAATTATCCAGCAGCAAACCGCATAATAATAGGACAAATAAACAAGTTTTCAGTTTTATTACGGTAGATGCAATAATGACAAAGTAGGACTAAAGTAAATATGTATCATGAGATTAAAAAAAAGAAAAATACATTTAAAGTGTTTAAAGGAGCATGTACTTGCAAAATATACTATATTAATTGACTCACACTGTTTGGGATGTTTTTGAGAAATACAATTTGATCAACTTTATATTATGTTAATGTTCTGTATGAATACATTATGTCCCTTCTTTAAAACGTGCCTGTAGTCATGATAGCGTCTAAACAGTAATAAAGGTAAGGGTAGTGTATTGTTTGCAACTTACAATTTAATTTACTGTGATATGTAAAAATATATGGTGATAGGGTGAGGTAGAACAATTGAAAGAAACCAGACTACAGCAATGTTTGAGAGCAAGACACAATCAATGACGAGTGAAGGTAATGAGGGAGGATAACGACAGGATTTTTGAGATGTCACTAAGTTCAATAACCATTAACAATAATATATGTTTAAATACAACTGTTTTTAATATAGCCCTGAAGGCTATAGAAGGACCATGTCATAAACCATTGCTACTCATCTATTTAGCATAAAATTAATATAAAGAAATACATCCATATTTCTCTTTCAGGGCATGTTGTCTCTAATATGACCCTATAATCCAACATTAAATATCAACTTGTGGATGGCAAGAAATCATGTGCCAACATTCACGTTAGTTAGTTTTCGCTCGGTCAGACTTCTGATTTTGAAACCGAATCAGAAGAAGCCAAAAACGTGGGCCAATCAGTGTACTGCAAAATATATTCATAATATAAATGTTGTGTACACATTTTGCAGTGATATGAGCACTTAACTGCTATAAGGTTCACAGTTCAAGTTAAAAAAAGTAACCAACAGAGAAAAAAAACAGAAGAGTCAAAAAAATAAATCTATATTCATATATTAAATATTTTCAAAAAATCTGATATATATATATATATATATATATATATATATGGGTATATTTTTTTTCCTCATCCTGTTTTTCTCTCTATTGTTCACTTCTTACTTGACCCTTAAATAAAACCAACATTTAGTGACTGTTCGCTAGCCAATCAATAAACTTTTCTCAAGTCTATTATCACTTTTCTTTGGCGTCACAGGTGAAATTTAGAATACACTGACTCCTCACATGTTCAGCATTTTGTGTTTGGGTTACTCTGTAAATCGGGTATATTTCTGCCCCAAATTCAGGAACACCTGATAAATCACAGGTTGGTCCAAATGAATCTACAAGTCTATTTAATTAAAAAAAGATCAAATTAAAAACAGTAACAATACATTGCCATGTCATAAATATATCAGCATCTTTTTTTTTTTTTAAGTGCTTGACAATAAACAATTTTATATTGTAAAATAATTATATATAGCATTCGCAAAAGGAGATGAATACAAATCAGCATTGCACAAGGAAATATTTTAGCAAACGTCATCACAAAATGAAAATCTCAACCATTAAATGAATTGATCTTGACTAATGATCTGTTTTTACATTATAATTATGCTTCTTAAATATAACAAGAAAGGATAAGCAAATGTCAAGCTTAAAAATGAAATAGCATAGTGCAAGAGAGTAGTATTACACTAGGGTATTTGACTTTTAAATATGAATGAGATCTTTGAAATATTTTTTCATGGGATGACTTAATTTTCTGAAAGAGGGCAGGTGAATTTATGTATGTATGTATGTATGTATCTATCTATCTATCATGCATAATGCCTGTAACGAACCCTGAAGTGGTAGCTATGGGTTCGTATGATTTGAGCCGAACAGCTGAGAGCCAGAGTGATTATAGCTCTCGGTTCTTCTGGTCGGTAGTTAAAGTCCAAAGAAATGAAATCCTCTAGTACAGCTTTCCCCAAGTAGTAATCAAGTACCTAAACACCAGCCGAAACATGATGAAGGGTGTAACAAGACTCATGTTTATTGAGACCACACAGGCTTTTATGGAGGTCCCCTTGCAGGAGGACCTCCCACAGTACACAAACCAAATAGCCAATCATAAGGTACAATTACACTTAAACACTCCTTGTCTCCGCCTGTGAGATAATGAGATAAGTTACGGAATGACCCAATTATCTCCAGGCGAAGTGCACACATTTTCCCCAAAACTCAGAACACCCCTTTATGCTTAAGGTATCCCCACAAATGTCACAGCCCCTGATAGCCCTGATCTGGGGGAATAACATGTTCAAATTTCACCCAGATCATTTCAGGGGTTTTTAAAAAGTGTGGAAGTCTTAAGTTACCGACCGCACACGACGCTCTTGCCTAAAATAGTTCCACAAATTCAGCGTATGCGGTCGGTGAATTCTGAAAATGTCAAATAACTCCATAATCCACGTTTGGAGCCTCCTGGTTCATAGGAGCGATTGTTCCCCTCATATGAATACATCAAAGTACCGAAAAGCGCTCTCCTAGCTGTTCGGGAAATACAGTTCCATCGTTCATATGTTTGGGACCGGTGTTCGGGAAGTCGAGTGTCCGATTTTAGTTCCAGACACTCGACGACCAAGTCCCACTGCCTTTGTCCCGAACAAACAAGAGGGCCACCGTTTTCTCTGCCATGTGGCATTCGTATATACGAATGGCTGCCACCCTGAGAGAGTGCTTAATTGACGGGCTCCTTTGAAGTCAATGAGCCAGGAGGGTGGTCGGTGTTCAGTTTCAATCTACTGAACCAATGTGACATAAAATAAATGAATAAACCAAACAGACAAATGCTCAGAGAAAACCCTGAACTCTCGGTGTGTTTTCTCACAATGCCAAACTCTTGTATTATGAAGAAAATGTTATTGAGGAGTTCTGGTCACATCATAATCCACTATGAGACTAAAGGTGTACATTCAAGTTCAATTGTTCCTTGAGATTCTGTTGATCTACAGTGCCACATAGCAGGCAATAAAATGGCAACAGCTGTCATTTGGGAGGTTAACTCTCACTAATCCCCAGGTAAGTCTGAGACATGCATGTCCTGGTTCTGTTTGGTATTTTGGCTTCATGTCAGGAATGAGGGTCTCTGGGCAGAAATTAGGACCCAAAGCAAGGACTGGAATTAGGAGCGGAATAATATTATCTGTAAATTATGGAAAATAATTGTCACAATCCATACAGTATGGAATTCTAAACATGGTCTGTCTGGCCAGATCAGGTAATATATATCTGCCAAGGTCATTAAAGCATATGCTATTTTAACTGCTGGTGGATTAAATATTCCATAATTTTCTGCAATTACATGATTTCTGTTAGCATATTCATGGTGAGCATAGAACAGTAATGATATATGCAATTGGTCTGCACAATATTATGGGAAATGTAGTTGAAGATCTAAATTTGGACATCACATCCATACATAGGGTCAATGACTGGATGTTAGATACTTTATTTACTATGTAAAGAATTTTGAAATATTTTAGTTAATCTGGATAAGTCAAATTAACCACTGGATTTCAGAAAGCTAACCTATTCTAAATTTGGTAGGAATGCTTGTCCATAATGGATCACTTTAAATGACTCCATACCAAGAGAGTAAAAGAGGATTCAACCCATGTTTCAAAATTACAATTAAGATAATTGACAAAGACAAAACAAGTTCAAAATGCTAATTAGAATTTTCCATCTCTTCACTTTCAATTAGCTGTGATGATATGACACCTTCCTTCATTTTTAATGTTTTAGTGTTATCTATGTACAGAATACATAGTCAGTGTAGTAAGTAGTGATTACTGAAATAGTTTTGGAGCTGAAACAACATTTTGGGATGTTATAATTGCCCTTGTGTGTTTGAACAGCTGTATTTTTTAATTAGTATTTACTTCATTTATGTAGCAGTTGGGACATTCACTAAACATACGGAGTGCTCTTTGCTTTACAGAACACACTCATTTGACTGGAATGCAAAGAAAGTCTGAAGTCAAGTACATTATTCCAACTGCATTTTCTCTCTCTTTGTGTCTTCAACATGTGTCACAATCTCTGTAGCCTTTATCACTATGGTTTTGGGAAACTCGCATATTTAATTATTTAACCAGAAAGATTTTTTTTTTTTATGAATTTCATTATATTTGCCCTTCCAGATATGTTTTTCTGAAAATGAGACAGCGATAGACAGAGAGATTGTAATTTAGCTTCAGTAGCACAATAGATGTATGCTGAATTCACCCAAGATGAAAGAACACAGACAAGTTACAAGTGCAAAAAGGAGGGAATATTAATGATTGCTACTTTCTCCAATTCCCCAGACTTATACAACTTTCATTTCCTCATTATTAAGCATAATTATGTTAGAAACCACACACATATATATATATATATATATATATATATATATATATATATTTATGAACAGTTTCTGATGATCTTCCATAAATATTTTCCATCTGAATATCTAACAAATATATTGATTGCTAAATATATTTTCTGTATTTTTGTCTCTTATAGAATTAGATCGTTTATGTCCATCTATCCATGTTAACGTTTTGTATATTATAGGCTTCACAAAAAAAATCATTGTAATATTCCCAGAATGCTTTCTTACATGGAAAATCTGAACCTGTATATTATCTTCAGTATTTCTACCTATATTATCAGCACACTTAGTCCAGTTTGGTTAAAGTGAGCCAACTATGTAAACATGTCTCAGTAGTCCTTGGCAGATATTTACATTTTATCTTTTTATCATGGTATTCAAACTATTAGCAAATATATAGCTTGCAGTTTTAAGGCAAGATTTTGCTATTGGAATAGAAATATATAGTGTATTTACACCAAAATATAACTAGATGGATAATAAAAAGGAGGTATGGGCTTCGCCAAAGTCTATTAATGTTGTGGTCGTGACCTAAATATGAATATTAATCTCTTAATACATAATAATTAAGCAATACGGAACAACATTAATATTTTTATAATTCATGGTATTATGGTCGAATATGTGGATAGAAAATACACAAAACGTTGTAATATTAAATGTATATTTAATATAACTATAACAAATAAACAGATGCTAGCAGAATGTCAATTTACTACAATTATGATACAATACAAAACTACAACATATTACTTACAAAAGGTTGCTACATGTTACACAACATTTTACTTACAAGGCCCCAGCCCTTTGGCTGGGGTTAAGTCAGAGCTGGTACTACATCTTAGGTTCAGTCAGGTACAGGCAAAGAGACAGAGTTTTCTCCTCATCTGGTTTTTATTCAGTGTAAGTAGGCTGGCCTGTGATGTCACTGCCAGAAGCACATGTCTTCCTACACACTCCCCCTAGTGGTGCCCCCAAAGCATTACACTAGATATGTTTTCTTTATGATGTAAAGTCATTAATTAATAAATACCATTACAAACCACCCTTTGACTTATGTCATAAAACAAGCATTTATAAAACCAGTACATTTTGAATCTTCCCCATTTTAACACTACCTGCCCTACAACAAAACCCACCTTTTGAAGAACGATACCCATTTACCCATTAATTATTACCCATTAACATTTTATTGCTTATATAAATGTTCACCATTGAGCACATGCATTACCAGTTGGGAAATAGGCACATACCCACCCTTATAATAATGAACAACTCAAACCATGTTTTATTAGATTAACCAATGATATTGTGTTCATGTGAGGATGTATTTTGGAGCTTAATATAGTATTAGACACCACAAACTCATAACACCTATGAATCATGGCACAGACCGACTCGATTTCTGTAGCCTCTGGCTGGTCTGTGTGCCTGGAATTTTCACAAACATTACTCCTGAAACTGGATACTCTATTCTTCGACAGTCTCATAGAACATACGCATGGAGACAGGGATGAATGAAACAGTTCATGTGATCAAGGACTTTTGTGTGTTTGTGGTCACATTGTTTAGATTTTTTCTTTCTTTATACCATTAACCACCTTGACGTAACAGTTTCCTGCTCCTGATGCATTTTGTTCCGACTCTCACCACTCTTAGCTGCAATATTTTTTCTCCTTACAGCAACAGTTGAGCATAGTGTCCAGTGCTTCTTTTTCTTCTGCTTAAAATATCCTTGCTTGAAAGTTCTTGAATGAAAACACAGGCAATGACGAACACAAACATAAATAATAACTGTGCCAATCATCACAAGTACCATTTGACTGTGGTGTCTTAACCATATTTTTTCCTATGGCGTTTGGATAAATACCTACACACCTCTCTTCACATCCAGCACACTCCTGATTCACAGATAAACACAATATCACTGCTGTATCTACCAATTTAACCCAAACAATCGTTATTACTGCTGCATTTACCAATTTAATCTAAACACTCGTTATCACTGCTGTATTTAACCAATTTAATCTAAACATTAACCAAAACAATTACATTCCTATTTACCACCCTTCTATTTAAACATGTATAGATAACCCAAAATGCCTACTTTCTCTTATCCCTCTTACCATTCTTCCGTTTTTTTTTTTGTTTTGTTTTTTTAACTGCAACCACTCATGCACTTTACACAGACACAAATCAAGCACCTACTGGACAATGGGGTTCCCTCGTTAGAGCCCTCCCACCCCAGTTTGGTTTACACAAAAACACCCCCTGGTCCCTATGGGTCAATTCCCCCCTTTCCCAGGCAAGCATACATACATACATACATACATACATACAACAATAATACATAAGTGTTTCAATTACAATACAATCACTAGAAATAAGAGAATAGTATGCACAAAATCATAGCATAGACATGTTAAATAGACAATAAAATAAAACATTCAATAGCTCATCAAAGGTCAACATTGAAACACTGGTCTCCATCTGATATTCTATCTGTGTTCCAATGTCCACCTCTGGTTTCTGCTACATCTGAAAAGGTTAGGAAACAGATCAGGATTACTTTCCTAGTCACTTATAGCGTATACTGCAAATATTTTACTTAGAATATATATATATATATATATATATATACACACACAGATATGTAAACACATTCCTTCAGCTTTTCATTTTATAAACAATTTTTTTTCAACAAGATAACTTTCTTAATTTCTTTTTTTCTTTTTTACAAGGCTCTTAAAAAAACAATAAGCTAATAGCTGCTTTCTGCATCTTCTCTGCAATTCAGGAAACACATTTCTAGCCAACCTAAACATGTTTAATAACTCTCCACCCTTTAGTTAAATTATAGAGGAGTGAACCACAACACCTCTTCCGCCTCTGAAAAGATATAGGTCAATATGTCTCAAAGTTCAACACTTCTGACAGCTATGAGTGACTCCCTATTAATTTCTAGCCTTTCCACGGACATGCTTGCACCTCGCGGCTAAGGGCCTGCACAACTAACCACCCTGTGATGGCAGTGGCTTTCCGCATGGGGGTGACCGCCCCCGCAAAATTATAGAGGAGCAAACATACAGCAGCCTCTTTTCCGGCTCGATTAAAGGTTCTGGGCCAATATGTCTGCAATTTAACCAGTACACTCACGTATCACTTATTGTATATTTCCTGGTCTCTCAGGAATTTCTATTAAATAGCGTATCCCCTTCCCAGGGCAATATACAACAAAAACTAGTCACCAAGGGTCTCTATGGTCATGATAGGCCACCCTACCACTAGTGTAATACGCCCTTTTTAAAATATATTTCCTGGTCTCTCAGAGATTTTGCCTATCCCTTTCCCATAGCAATATATATAAACAATTACAAATAAGTTACAAAACGCTACTTATAAGTAATACAGGGTTTCAAATAATAATAATAATAATAATACAGGATAGAACTGCACAACAACTATTGGGTATGCTCCCCCTTATCCGGACACGTTTAAATACCCCCTAGCTCAGGTTCCACACCCGCTACTGTAACTAAAATCACAGCCCACGTTATGGAGGTTCACCCGCTAGGCAGATACACCCTAATTCAAAGCATGGAAATATTAAAATCAGTTATAGATGGCTTCTAAAATAATATAAATCTTAATCTGAGCCTATACACTTACTTTGTTAAAAATGCTAACTTGTTAAAATATTCAGACTAAATAGGACAAAGGAATTATTTTACCATTTTTTCAGTTCATTTGTTACCAGTTCCTGCATATGTCCAGTAATTCCTTAGTCCTGGATAATAAAGCTGAAAAACACTCCACAAATTGATTAGTTTAGGCAATTACATTTACAAAACAATGCAGTTTATTTTTTCTCATACAGGCAAGACTACCCGCACCCAACAAGGACAAATTCTCCCACAGCTGTAGCTGAAAAGCATGGTCACACAGCTGTTAAAAAGGTGGTCTCTCCTTCATGAGTCAAAATCATATATATATTTATACTAATATTATGTGTATACGCACACATAAATCTATTATTCACTGAATCTGCTTTACTAAACGTATCTTTTTCTTAACTACTAATTTACTAGACAAATCCATGAATGCCAAACAAATGTAAATTAGTACACAAACAGGGTCAAATTTAGCAATAAAACCTGGTGAACTAGTTTAGTGAAAAGTCTTTTCCTATGCAAATGGTAGCAAACAATGAAACTAGGCCTCAACTCATTCACACCATGTGGTCAATGGTGGATTAAAATCCACATGGTCAGACAAAAGGTAAAGTATATATAAGTTTTCTCCTATATACAAATGACCAAAGATTGGTAACAAGCAACACAATAATTCATCACTATGTTCTACAGCAAGAGATACATTAAAAACAAATATCTAATCCCTATTTGCTATCTGCATTCATTCCATTAAAACCAAATCATCATTCATTTATTCATTTGTATACAGACAGACAATTTACAGTATGATTTAAGCAAAATGCATAACATTTATATTTTCACCAATATTCAAGCATAATCCTGCCGACTACGCCAAATGTTGTGGTCGTGACCTAAATATGAATATTAATCTCAATACATAATAATTAAGCAATCCGGAACAACATTAATATTTTTATAATTCATGGTATTATGGTCGAATATGTGGATAGAAAATACACAAAACGTTGTAATATTAAATTTATATTTAATATAACTATAACAAATAAACAGATGCTAGCAGAATGTCAATTTTCTACAATTATAATACAATACAAAACTACAACATATTACTTACAAAAGGTTGCTACATGTTACACAACATTTTACTTACAAGGCCCCAGCCCTTTGGCTGGGGTTAAGTCAAAGCTGGTACTACATCTTAGGTTCAGTCAGGTACAGGCAAAGAGACAGAGTTTTCTCCTCATCTGGTTTTTTATTCAGTGTAAGTAGGCTGGCCTGTGATGTCACTGCCAGAAGCACATGTCTTCCTACACACTCCCCCTAGTGGTGCCCCCAAAGCATTACACTAAATATGCTTTCTTTATGATGTAAAGTCATTAATTAATAAATACCATTACAATTAACAATAAGTATGCAATAAGAGACAGACCAAAAGGTCTAGGTGATAATACAACAACAAAGTAAGGCTGTGCCAATAGAGTAAATAGTTGAAATAAAAGTTTCACTAAAATGGCAGGCTAAAATAGGGGTGCAATCCTCAGGAGTTGATCCGTCCGGATAGTAAATTATTCAGATAAAGTCTCACTAATATAACAGGATAAAATAGGGGTACAATCCTCAGGAGTTGATCCATCCGGATGGTTAAAATATCCGTAAATGTGGAGAGACAAAGGGGAGATACAACAAACAGTCAATAGTGCAATAAGCCAAGATCAAGGGTAAAATGGATAAAAAATAAGGAAGTAAACTCACATTTACAAGCGCTATAACCAGCTCTGGAGTGAAGGGCTATAGCTGTATGATCCCCGCTTAAGGGATATAATGGAGAGGTGCGTATCTGAGATTTATCATATCTTGGAGTATCCAAGGCTCCAAGATATGATAAAAAGACAACAATAGTATTGTATATAATATGTATGAATGAGATATAAAATATATAAAATTATACTCACAAGTGTAGAGCAGAAAGCACTGCTCTATTGGTAACGCGTTGGTGGAATGATCCCCACCTCAGATTTCTTTGAGTACAGGACCCGTAATAATAAATGCCAGGAAAAGTAAAAAATATAAAAAGTGCATATAAAACACAATAAAAAAAGAGAATTGGTACAGCTTAGGTAACCAAAAAACCTTTATTGCTAAAATACACAATTTAAAACCATTACCGTGTTTCACCTATCAAGGCTTCTTCAAAATGGAATATTGAAGGCTTCTTCAAAATATAACTGCAAATATTAATCTTTACTTGACTGAGACAGCACTGTGAGATTAGACTGTGGGCACTAAAAGGACACTTCACTGCCCAAATCAAATAAATATATAAATAAATAACTCACTACCTCAAATAAAAACATACAAGCATTTCATTATAGATTTTATATTTCATATATATATATATATATATATATATATATATATATATATTTTAAAGCTTGCCAGTACTGTATGTCATCAGCCTTCCCCATTTTCCCCAGCCCAAACTTTTTCTAGTGCAGTCTCAATGAGTCTTTGCAAGGCAGATGCTCTGGGTGATTGTCTGCCTCTTGAATTTAGCTCCACTGAGCTAAACAAACCAGGAGGTAACATTATTGATTATCTGATAGACAGCCAGAGGGGTGTAATAGGGTTAATTTATTAAAGGGCCAATTTCAACTGAAATCTGCCATTTTTGTAAAATGAAAACAGGGAAAATCTCTTCACACATAAGGCACTTCAGCAAGCTACAGTGCTTGAGGTGTTTGGAATGTTTATGTAAGGGAACATGCAGAATTCAATTTCACTCCACACCCCAGAGGCACTTCAGCTTTCTGAGGAGTATCCTATTTTCAGCCCAGTTTATAAAAGGGTAGTTTTCTGTGAGAAATCGGCATTCTAATTAATAAATTATGGAACACCCCGTTGCTGTCAATCAGACTTGAGTACACTTTCCTCCTCTCACACAGACCTCAGATCAGCATATCCAGCTCTACCTAACCTCAGATCAGACATTTGTGCATGTAAAAATCCTGTCTGAATTCTGCTCAGCATATTTATGAAATCCACTAATACACGAGTAACAGTTAAAATGTATTCCTTTGGTTGAATTGCTCCCAGGTATGTTAATAGTTCACTGCAGAAACTGCAAAGCCTCTAATCTTGCAGCAAATGTAATAACCACTAAAGTCGGTATATTTTTTTTTTTTATATAATGTATAATACATTTAAAAAAGAATGGATAATCTGCATCCTAGAGTGCAACTTTAGTTACATCACAACCTTATTAGCTTATTGTTTAAAATGTACCCCTCATTGTAATCCTGCCAATAAAACCTGATAAATAAACATACTATATGTTTTACCATCCATTAGTGCAATGATGTCAATGGATTCTGTCCTTAACTTGGTGTAAAACTTTCTATATTTATATATTGTTGTAAACTTGACAATTTTGAGTTTTATTACATAGCTAAAGGGTTATTTTAACACATTTCTAAATAAACAGTCATTTGAAGTTGGTACAACATGTCGCACATAAAAGCATTTAGCTGGCGTAGCATCATAACCATTGTACTGGAACATGTGAATTAAGTGGTTAAGCTTTTAGAACAGAGATTTACTGATTTTTATTGTTAATACCTAAGACTTAAGATACTGGTAGAATGTCTTATCCTCATGGGCAACCCAATACTCAATGGTCATAATCCTTACAGGGTTCAATGATATCTCTAATTAAAAAGAATTTCATTGATTAAATGTGTATATCACTAAGTAAAGAGCTAAAACCCGTAATATCACTAAAATCCCTTTTATCTTTGAACCTCAAGGACTGGATTTGTACAGCTCTGATGTAGATGCTCAGAAATAGATATGCATGCAGCTTGCACAATTTAAAGGCTGCAGTAATATAATTTTAAAATTGTAAAGATAGGATTGATTTAAAGTGATACCAAAAGATGTATCTTAAAATGGTACACATGCAAAAAGTTGCTAAGCAAGATGTACATGTATTAGTATTTTATTAATGTTATTGAAACATTAATTTGTTTATGGAGTATTGTTTTAACCCTAAATTGGATAATATTACATCAATATATTATCTACCCTCATTTAACTATATAAACGTTACTTATACCTTGTATTGATCACTTACAAATTTGTTCAGGGTTGTTGAATTATAGAAAACCTGAAAACATTTTTCTAGCAAACCTTTGCTTTTCATTGGGTCTACTGAACATGTATCATTATCAAATAAATCAAAGAACCTTTTTCTTCCCCATCGCTGTAAATAATTAACATCACATACTCTGTAAAGCCTTGTATTTTATTTATCAGTAACTGTCATTGAAGGTTGAAATTATAATGAAATTTCATGATAACTACAACCACAATGAAGAAATATCTTTTTTTATTTTTTTTTATTTTAGACTTGTACCTGCCCTGCAAACATTTGTATTACTTGTGTAGAGCGGGCATTGGTGCAATGTCATCATCAATATTATTATTATTATTATTATTATTATTGCCATATATATAGCGCCAACAGATTCTGTAGTGCTTTACAATAGTGGGAGAGGGGGGGATGTAACTATAAATAGGACGATTACAAGAAAACTTACAGGACCAATAGGTTGAAGAGGACCCTGCTCTCTACCTACAGTCTATAGGAGGTGGGGTATAAGACACGTTAGGACAGGAAATATCAATCAAATAGGGTTGGAGTGAAGCAGAGCTGGAGGAGAGAGTAAAGCACTGCCCTATTGGAGAGGGCAAGAGACAGGTATGTAAGGTAGAGGTTACTCTGGAAGGCCATAAGCTTTCCTGAAGAGATGGGTTTCAAGGCCCTTATTAAATGATTGAAGACTAAGGGAGAGTCTGATGGCGGTAGGCAGGCTATTCCATAGGAAAGGAGCCACCCATGAGAGGTCCTGCAAGCGCGAGTTGGCCATACGGGTGCGAGCGGTCAGGAGGTGGTCACGGGCAGAGCCGAAGGAATGAAGAGGGGCATACCTATGGATCAGTGAAGAGATATAAGAGGGGCTAGAATTGTTAAGTGCTTTAAATGTATGGGTAAGTAATTTGAATTGAATTATATAGGATACAGGGAGCCAATGTAAGGACTGGCAGAGGGGTGAGGTGTGAGAGGACCGACTAGAGAAGAAAATCAGTCTAGCTGCAGCATTCATTACAGACTGTAGCGGGGCAATACAGCTTTTAGGGAGATCAATCAGGAGAGGGTTACAGTAATCCATGCGTGAAATTACTAGAGCATGGACAAGCTCCTTGGTAGCATCTTGTGTAAGAAAGGGGCGGATGCAGGCTATGTTTTTGAGTTGGAACCTACAGGATTTGGCAACAAACTGGATGTGAGGCTCAAAGGTGAAGCCAGAGTCAAGTATGACGCCAAGACAGCACACTTGCAAGGATGGACTTATGTGGATATCACTGACTTGAAGGGAGAGCGAGAGAAGAGGATCAGTGTTAGGAGGAGGAAAGACAAGGAGTTTAGTTTTAGAGAGATTGAGTTTCAGAAAGCGTGAGGACATCCAGTCAGAGATGGAAGAAAGGCAAGCAGTGACACATTGCAGGATGCCAGGGGAGAGGTCTGGGGAGGAGAGGTATATCTGAGTGTCATTAGCGTACAGGTGGTAGCAGAATCTAAAAGAGGCAATAAGTTTGCAATGGGAGGCAGTATAAAGAGAAAATAGAAGGGGACCAAGGACAGAACCTTGGGGAACTCCAACTGAGACAGGATAAGGGGAGGAGGTATCCTTGGAAAAGGAGACATGAATGAGCATTGGGAGAGATAGGAGGAAAACCAAGAGAGGACAGAGTCACAGAGACCGAGCGATTGAAGAGTTTGAAGTAGGAGAACATGATCAACGGTGTCAAAGCCAGCAGAGAGGTCAAGGAGAACTAATATGGAGTAGTGACCTTTGGATTTAGCTGCAATAAGGTAATTAGTTACTTTGAAAAGAGCAGTCTCAGTAGAGTGGAGATGGCGGAAGCCAGACTGAAGAGGGTCAAGGAGAGAGTTGGAATTGAGGAAGCGAGACACACGGGTAAAGACAAGTCTTTCCAAAAGCTTTGATGAGAAAGGGAGCAGGGATATGGGATGATAGTTAGAGGGGGAGGATGGGTCAAGAGATGTTTTTTTTAGGATAGGTACTACAGTGCCATGTTTAAGGTCAGCAGTGCCAGAATAGAGAGAGCAGTTAAAGATGTGTGTTAGGGTAGGCACAAGACAAGGGGAGAGAGATCTGATGAGGTAAGATGGGACAGGATCGAGCGGGCAAGTGGTGGGGTGAGAGGAATGGATAAGCACAGCCACCACTTGTTCAGTAGCCAGGGAGAAAGTCTGAAGGGTAGGGAAGGCATGATTTATGTGTGGTTGAGAAAGAGAACGGCAAGGAGGGGAGAATTGTTTCCTTAGCTGTTCAATCTTGTCGGTAAAGTAGCATGCAAAGCTATCAGCTGTAAGGTTAGTTTGGGGGGTGGCCAAAGCAGGGCGAAGAAGGGAATTAAAGGTATCAAAGAGACGACTGGGATTGCGGGAGCATGAACTAATGAGAGAGAAAATGTATGACTGTGGCAAGGGCAAGGGCTGTGCTGTATGAACGCAATATGAATCTATAATGGAGAAAGTCTGCCTGGGTGCGGGACTTCCTCCAGGAGCGTTCAGCACAACGGGAGCAACTCTGCAGATAGCGTGTTGATTTAGTATGCCAATGTTGGGGTTGTGTCCACCTTGAGGTGCATGTTTGGAGCGGGGCTGCAGCATTCAAGGCAGAGGTGAGGGTAGTGTTATATGTGGAGATGGCCAGTGAGTGACAGGAGAGGGAAGGGATGGATAGCAGTTGTGAATCAATGTCAGCTGACAGCTGCTGGAGGTCAGTAGAGTTAAGGTTCCTCCTGAGTTGAGGGGGTTAGGCTGAGGTTGTTGGGTGAGGGGGTAATCGAGAGCAAACGATAAGAGGTGGTGACCAGAGAGAGGAAATGGAGTGTTGCAGATATTAGATACTGTACATGAATAAGAGAAAATAAGGTCGAGGGTATTGCCAGCTACATGAGTGGGAGAATTAGCGCACTGCAATAGTCCAAGTTGCAGATGTGTAAGTCCTATTATCCCTCCCACCCGGGTCCCCCCATCTCTATGTAATTCTAAGCAAAGTTTTTTTTCTATCCACTCTGTGCATCAATTCTTAGAGAGAGTGAGAGCCTCCCATGTCACTTATGATTTCAATGTTTTGTTATTCTGGTTATCTGTCTGCCCGGTTTAGGGTTATATTTCTCCCAAGTCAGGTCACCGTGTGGAGCATCGAAAGCCTAGTATGTCATCCAGTTTTTTTTTATCCACATGTCCCAATCTTCTATTTGCTTGTATCTGTTTCCCAAGTTTACCAAGATACCCCTTTCCATTCTTGCTTGCCATGTTACTTGGTTTATCAGTTTGTTGATATTTGGAATTGTCTCGGTTTTCCAATTTCTTACAAGAAGTAGTTTGGCTGCCGTAATTATGTGTAATAACAACATTGTCATTTTTTTTGTCATTTCAGGCCAGTGCAAATTTAGTAAAACAAGGTAGTTTTATTTCCGTTATTTCATGGATCATCTTGATTACTTCTTTCCAAAACTTATTTATGGGTGTGCACTGCCACCAACTATGGATCATATTACCTTCCCCAATGTTACATTTGCAACATCTGTCTGGTAGCTCTGGGAAGATTCTCTTTAGGCATTTAGTTGTTAAGTACCATCTATTTAATTTTAAATTGAGTTTGAGTTTAAATTGAGTTTCTATAAGATTTTAACAGTGTATGTTTTTATTTAGTTTGTTTAAGGAATTTATTCAATGTTCTTTTTCTATAGGTACTTACTTAAGTTTCCAACCCCAGTTTTAGCTTTTTCCATTTTATACCATATTTCTTGGGTTGCTGCCTGCTGACTTACTTTGTGTGAGCATTATGTGAAATAGTCTGCTGGCCTAAAGCATTGCAAAACTTCTGGACACCCCAAACCTCCGTCCTGTCTTGACCTGGCTAATACTTTTTATTTTAACTCCTTGGTTTCCTGCCCCCCAAATAAATTTAGCAAACAATGAAGAAATATCAGCTCTTCAAAAGGTAATTATATCTAAATTTACTATGGAATGGTTAGAAGCAAAATATAATTATCCATTGGGAATATTGTTCTAAACCAATTCAGGAAATAAGCAAGTAACATTATCAATAAATGACGCTCATGGCATCCAGAAGATAACACATATATAAGCTTCTAAGTGATTATTGAGTAAAATTGATGGCAGATTATTTGACATTATAACAATGGTACCTTTTTTTATTTAATCTAGTTCAACATTTCACCTCAGCATAATTTAAACTATTTATGTTTATAAATATGGATGGGGAAAATGTAAAATTGTTAATCTCTTTACTGAGCCTTAATAAAGTAATGGCAATGTATAAGAAAATAGAGATCAAGGCTTGAAAAATCTACATCTAAAGTAACACTCCCCACACCTAAAGCACTTCAGTTTGCCAAAGTGTTTAATGTGTGAAGAGTGTTACTTCTCTATTTCAACAGAAATTTAAACTTTCATAAAATAATCTTGTTACACAGACAATCAGTCCTGTTACTTCCTGGATTGTTTAGCTTAGTGAAGCTAAACTAAGTTGAGCAATTGTCTAGAGCTCCTGTCTTGCAAAGACTTCTTATTGAGCTGCATTGGGAAGTCTGTGATTGGACAGCCACAGAAAGTCTGGGCTGGATAAGGAAGAGATGGCTTGCAATGGCTTTCAGTCTAGGATGAAGAAATGGCGTAAACAAAACTGTGAGGGGAAATAATGCAAATTGATAAAAAAAAATGTTAAGGAATAGGGGATAGTGTTCATGCTACACAACATCGTTCAACACTCTGCTATACTCCCATAGACCAATGTTTAATACCACTAAACAATTCTAAGTCAGTAAACAAAATTTAACATCAGTTATCAAATTACACTATTACAGTGCTGTGGAATGTACTAGATCTTTATACAAAAAAATAATAGTTATAACAAGTAAAGAATAAACACAATTGAATGTTCTATATGCTGTTTTCAATATTTATTGTAAACTGAGTTAACATATTTATTTATTCAGAGCATGCAATAATCCAGATTCTAGATGCAAAAGCAATTTTGGATTTGGGATTAGCTCTTCTCTCTGCACAACGTATTTGAGAAAAAAAATTCCAATATGAGAACTCACATAGCCATCATTTGAAGTAATAGGATAGATACTGTGAAGCTACATGAAAATCAAAAAGTCGATTTCATAAATATTTACAAAAATGATTTTGTAATATAGTTCAATGAGTAAAAAAAAAATTATAAGCAAAATTCATTTTCAAAAGATGTTTGCATTTTTTTTCTCTGTCTGTCTTTCTATCTCTCTATCTTTCCCATATTCACACTACAAATTGTGAACAATAATGTATATTACTGGTAAAGTAAAATGTTAAAACTAATGTCTACTATGAATCATATAGAAATATGAAAAGATTATCTGGGATCCAAGGACAATTAAAACCCACTATTTTATTTTTTCTTTATTTCTCAATGAGCTGCTACGTTTTTTTATTTTTTTATTATTGTATGAGTTTGTAATGTTTAAAATAACTGCAATCAGTTTTACATCAAATGCAACCATTGTTATATTATCATGATTAACAATACAATTATTACCATTATTGTATCTTAAATATATACACAAATCAACATTATTCTGAGGTCTACTGAAGTGTTTCCTGTTGTTGACATCTAACATGATTGCACGTATTGTCTCATTCTTACATGATTCCCTTGAAAATTAAGAGCAGTTATTTATGGTAATATATATATATATATATATATATATATATTATTATTATTTTTTTAAGTGGCTTGAATAATGGGGGCTGGCTAGTGCTATCCAAGTCCCTAGTCGCACCATTAATAAGTATATACTCTTAAACACTAACAGTTAATAGAGAGGGGGAAATCATCTAACAATTAACAATTACCTGTAAAAAATATTATATACTAACTGATTAGTCTTACCTGAAAATATTCTTTCTTCAATCTTCTCTGTTTAAATTTAAAGTAGACAAATGTAATCCATAATTTTCCACGTGTTTCAGTGAAAGAGAGCTGATATTCTCTCTATTTTTACTTATTAGGGTCTGTGAGAACCCAACATAACTTAATTTATATGTTTAATGTAGAAGCATTGCGTGAGGGTCTTTCAGAGCTCAAGTCCCAGATACAGGGTTCTTTAGCCTATTGCTTATAAAGTGTGGCTAGGCAGCATTACAATGAATCCCTACCAATATAGCATGTTCTTATTTTTAGCTATTTTTTTTTTTACATTTCTGCACAAGGTTTGTTTAGAGAGGCAGGGACATGACTCCTAGGAGTCAGGGACTTAGAGCAGGAGTCGTCCAGTGTTTGCTTTGGGCTCAATCCCATGGTGTTTCGAAGACTTAGCAATGACCAATGTGTGGAAATCTATTCACAAACAGGACTATACATAGGACATGAGGTCATGCTTTTAGACTGGAAGAAAGAAGATTTAGTCTAAGGCTAAGGAAAGATTTTTTTTTACTGTAAGAACAATAAGGATGATGAATTCTGTGCCTTAAGAAGTGGTTTTATCAGAGTCTGTACAGATGTTTAAACATCAACTAGATATATGAAACCAGGGGGCTGCACTCACCTGAAAATGCATAAATGGGGTGCTGCTGGGGCCAATATATACAATACACAAGATCCAGCACACTCACTTATCCACTAAACAGCAACTTCAATGTTGACAGATGTCATTAGTTATTTTAAAAACACCTAAACTAGGCAAAACTAATGGGGGTTTAATTACATTTATATGATCATACATTGCATAAGCCTGCCACAATGTCAATGTATCCCATCTTTGGCAGGTCCTACTTGATATAGATCCAAATATTGATCTTTGTTATATTCAAAGGAAGCCCAAATTATTATTTCAAGTGCACTTGGAGAAGCGTAAATTAGACACCAGACGCGTGTTGGTTATCATAATAAGCCTCTGACCTTTATTTTGGCAGTTGTGTTTTTATACATTGAAAAGTAAGTGCTTGAGGGCGGAGCTAGCGGTGAAGACGCAATTTCCAGCAGCTCCGACAACCTGGAGTGACAAAACCGAAAAAAAAACACAATTATAACCCTTAATGGCTAAAACGGACTGCAGGCACTCACCCCTGACACCCGGTGGAATCCACAGATGCTGTTTGTGCAGAAATTGGGCACGAAACGCCTCACCAAAGGAACTGGGGCCTACCACACACGCGACCAGACCCTGAACAGGGAGCTGACAGCTTGGCTCGGGACAAACCTATACCCTGCCGAATCCGACTTCTACACCCCGGAAGAAATGGGAGCAAGGTCCCACAAAACCAGCCCAGAGCACTTCTTTACCACACAGGGACATAAGCAGCATGCTGCAAACTCCCATACAACCGCGGCCAAAACAGACATGACAGCCTCACCCGAGCACACAGCACAGCACAGCCAAGACCACCACTGCCAACGCAAACCTGCAAATCGCTGACTAATCAACTCCGGCCACTAAATAGGACATTCAGAACATGCTGACTGGCCTCCAGCGAAACCTCCAGCTCATGTGGCTGGCTGACCTAAAAGGACTAGCAGCAGAAGTATACATGGTGTCGACCCGCACCCACGCCACGGAACAAGAGGTAAGAGACCTGCGTCAAGGCCTCACCTCCCTAAAAGACACTGTTTCTCAGATGCAAAAGGTACACGCTAACGTAAACAGACAAATAAATGTACTAGAAGACAGAGGCAAGAGAAAGAACATTAAAATAAGAGGTGTACCAGAAGAAATGCCACTGGATGAACGTACCTTGGTGGCCTCACTCCTCCCAAATAAGCAGGCCAAACATTTTACATTTGATGGCGGATATCATATTGCCAAACCTCGTCAAGCACCACAGGCAGCCCCATGAGATATTATTCTGAGATGCCAGTCACTTACAGATAAAATTGCTCTGACGACCGCAATCAAAGGGAAATCACCACACAACTTTGAAACACACCGGCTTACAGAATTTAAGCAAAGATACCCTACTGTGAGCCTGCAACCCGTCACATCTACCCTACAAACAGCGTTCATCCCATACCGAAGGGCAACTCCTAGAACGCTCTGGGTGACAAAGGGCGAACACCACTATAAGATCTCCACCTTGGAGGAAGCTCCAACCCTGATGGCCACACTAGGACTACCCAATACTGCCACGAACACAGCAGTCGAGCGACTATAAACCCAGACCTAAGTTAACATGTTGTTAGTTTATAATGTACTTTAGATATTGTACCAGATACTCACAACACTCTCAACCTAGACCTAACCTTGCTGGTCAGACACAGTCAACAAGCCACAGAAGGGCAAGGCATATAAGTATGTATCAAAAATTTGTGCTAAGACTATTAATGCTACAAAATGTACGACAGTATTATTAATGTGCCTGCATAAGCCGTTGTGGCTCTGGAGGCTGTCTTGTTATATCTTGCACAATGAAAAATATTTTTTTTTTAAAGTAAGTGCTTACGTGAAAATACTCATAGGACAGTAGTAGGAAGGGAGTGAAAGGGTGAAAGGAGTACAGATAAAACATAGGGATGAACGTCATCTACATATAACCAATAAGTTCAGAGAAAAAGAAAGAACAGACTGATTAAGAAGAGACAGCTCAGGAGGGGGCTATCTGCTCTGGGAACTAGATGTAGACATTGCATAAGTGTCATTTTAAGCATCAAGCATTTCCTGAGTCCAAGTTAGCCAATTTTAATAAAGGATATCTAATATGACACCTATAAGCTTGAACCTTGAAATCAAAGTAAATTGTATCACAATCCCCTCTTTTGATCCAAGGGTCACCCAAATGTCCAAGGTATTTCCAGGCCTGCTAGCCAAAGCCTGTGAGACTTTCATTTATTTCTTCACCATGGTTCCCTTGGACTAATAAACCACCAGAATCAGCTGAAGAGAGTTCCTTCATTTGTTAGGCGAGGTAACATCGTAAAAACCTTTCCGAAGTTGGAGCTGGAATGTAAGTTAAGGTACGACCAACGGTAGGTTTGTTTTTATATAGAAAGGTTAATAGACATGAGAAGAATCTAAATGTTAGAAAGATGGCCATAATAACAAATATAGCTAATAGTAAAAAGTACAACATTTTCTTAATTTGACAAATCAATCAAGTTCCTAGCCAAAATGTCCAATCCCAATCCCCAAAGAAGTCAGTATCCTGTTTGATATCCTGTACTAAGTCATGTAATTCTTTTATATGCTTATGGATCATAGTGCCATGGTCAGATAGGTTAAAATAGCACATACCTTACATAGTTTCACAGCCTAAGTCATGTTTCATTAGTAACTAGTCAATGGCTGCTCTATTCTCAAGAATTGCCTTCTTACTTCTCAGGCCCTAGAAGAGCTACTTATGGGTGTCCATAAGTAGCTTCTCTAGGGCCTGGGAAGTGGCATTTAAACCCTTTGCAAGGGAACAGGCTGAAGCATTAATTACTCGGGTATTATACAGTACTAAGCCTGGGACGCCAACCATAGAGTACGCAAGGGCAGAGCATACATATTTAGATGATAGAGTGATTTTAGGGTTACAATCTGAGGTAAGGGTGTTTTTAACATCTCTCCTGTCTCTCTGCAGTTTGTGTAGCCAGGTGGTTTCAGGAATCAGGTCAGAGTTGGAAAACATGGTCATGGTTAGGTGTAAGATTGAACAGGGACCTCCTGTAATGTTACCTGGGACATAAGCATAAGTAATATTTCCACAGGAGAAAGTCCATCCTTTAGAGAGATGGACATGGTAGTGGAAACTCATAACCTGGTGAGTTTTGGTACAATTCATAGTGGTGCTCAGGGCTCTACAATTCGTGGAACTTTTCCACCATGTGGGGCAAAACAGGGATTCAGTATTAGGGTCTCTTGAACAATTACATGAAAAAGACCAACATAGTTCAGCGGCTGTCACATTAATTGTCTTTAGGGCTGAAGTGGGTTGAAAGCATAAGAATATAGTTGTAGAGATTTATGGTGTCTCTGGGTATGTAGGTACTTCCTCAAGAGTGAGACGGGGGTAGGGACAGCTATAAGACAAGATTCTATGGTGTTTTCAGTACTGAGGAGAGGGTTGAGACAAAGGGAGGTTAAATTAAAAGCCTTTGCTGCAACCATACATTTCCCTGCCATGCATTATTATCTTCTGGTCTCAAGCCAGAGTAGCATATCTGAACAGAGCATACAATGGCAAAGGATAAGAACAGCTTCATGTTGGTGGATCAGTCGGAGTGACTTGTTTACAGTGACTGGTGTGTATCAACGTGGCTTTTCCTTCTAGTTTCACTGAGATAGCCGTAGTCTGGAGCACTTGGAATGGACCGTCAAAGCGTGGTTTAACCCTCGCATGCTTCTTTATCACTACCCAATCCCCAGGCTGCAGTTTGTGAGTTGCAGAATCAGAGTCTGGATCTGGAATGGAATCAAAGACTTGTTTATGCACCCTGCCTAATCTTTGGTGTAGGGCCTGTACATAGGCAGTCATACCACCATGCTGCATCTGGATGGTCTGGGGAAAATAGAGGCCTGTCTTTGGGGCACATCCAAACAGGATCTCACAAGGGGATAGGCCATATCTGGAATTGGGGGTGAATCTCTTAGAAAAGAGTGTTAGGGGAAGGCATTCAGTCCAAGTCTTCCCTGTGTATAACAGCCTAATGTCTGCTCTTATGAGATTAACCCACTTACTTGGGGGAAAAAATCCATCGGGGGCTCTCTGCAGTACAAGGGTAAATAGGCCCTGGGATGAAGCATTTGTGACATGGAGAGGTGCAAAACCAAGGAGCTGGCTAGACTCCCAAATATATAAATATGAAACCAGAGGGTTACACTCACCTGAACATGCATAAATGGGGTGTTGCTGGGGGCCAATTTATACACATTCACTTATCCACAAAACAGCACCTTTAAAGACAGATTTTATTTGTTTTTGTTTAAAAAAAAACTAATCTAGGCAAAACTAATGGGGGTTTAGTTACATTATATGATCATACAGTGCATAAGTCTGCCACAACATCAATGTACCCCATCTTTGGCAGCTTAATGTCTGCTCTTATGAGATTAACCCATGTGGGATAAAATTAGATGCATACTTGCAAAAATACAATATTCAAATATATATTTTAACTGTAGGGTAATAGCTTCTTGATCCAAGGATTAATCTGACTTGTGTCATCCTGGGGTAAATGTGACCCCAGCATGGAACTTTTTCAAACTTACAGGTACAAACAGCAGCAAAGTGTCACTGTTTAGCATTGTGAAAAACATGCTTATGCTGGGAAAATAGTTCTACTGGCTATGCTAATTTACTCTGTGAGACATACTTATAAATATTATACATAAAGAGAGTTTGACATGTAACTGATCAATAGTAGTGTTGCTACTATCTTGTCATAAATATATCTGTGGTATAAATTTATGAAAAAATAAACAACAAAAACAAAACTAGAACATGACGTACACGTATAGAAAACCTAACACATCTTTAAAAACTCTAAATGCAGAAGGTCTGTTTAACTTTTCTTAAAAGCATTCTTCCCTTCTTACTTGGGTGCCTTTTGAGAATTTGCTTTCTAAACAGAATTCTACAAAACTTTCTTTTTAACTTGAAACAGACAGCTACTTAATACATCCTTGTAGGTTTTACTTTTTCTTTGACATCTGCAATTGCCAGACATTGTCCAGGGAAACTCGACAGAAAAGATTGTGGAGAAAAACTTTTTACTGTATTTTTTTCAGAAGCAATGGCAGGCTCAGGTCATGGAAGTATGATTCAGCTGAAAAAAAGGAGCTTGTACACAAGTCAGTCTATTCTGAGTCCCACCTCGGGAGATTTTAGGTCATTCATTTTATTTCTGCTTGTGTGACAGCTTGTGTGTGGGATTGTATAATCGTAGTTGCTATGCATACAGAGGAGACCACTGGTTTAATTCTTTCTCACCATGTATGTATTTGTCTTTTTCACAGATATTCTTTTTGACACTAAAATGTCTTAACAATACATAATGGAATAATAGTGTTTTCTACTGGAAATGTGATGTTCTTTAGTTTAAATGGCATTTTGTTTTAAATACAAAAGTGAAAACACAACGATTTGTATAATGTTGTTAATGTGAAATTAGAAAACATTAATTTAGCGTTTATAAGTCTGAAAGTGCTTACAAAAATGTAAATACATCTGTAGATCCTTCTTGATACTAATATGAAATATTTGTAAATTATATCTATCTACATTAAGGGTATTGTTTTGTCTTTTCAAGGACATTTATCCACATGTTTGTTTTATCTTTTGCCTTTATAACTTAAGATGGGTATATTAAAGCTTCTGTCTTTTTTACATTATGCTTTATACTCTTCATAGAAGCCCCTTTTTCTTCTTCGGTTCACAGCTATGTCAAACATTGAATGTAAGAATCAAACCATCACACTTTGATCATTCTCCTACATTCTTTGATTAAGGTTTTCAAACTATGCAGCATAGCAGCAGGGGACAGGTTGATCTCTGTTACTTCTAATGGGCAAATGTAAGAAGAAAAAAATGGTGTTTAGAGACCATTTGAGATCAATCATATCTTTCTCTGTTCGAGATTCTGAACAGCACCATGTATAGTCACATAAGTTTATATTTGAAAATGGTTTGATGGGGCTCCAATAATTATTTTTAAAGCCAATCTGTGTTTTTTTAACTGATATAGTTAATATTGAATTGTTTTATAAATTAACTGCACTGTATCATCAATATAACATATTTTAGAGAACTATTGTATAAATAAGTCATCAGTCATAATAATAGATTTTCATAAACTTATTTTGGAAAAAAACAGATGTTAATGTCCTTCTCTAATATATATGAAATACGCCATGGGTGGTACTTTCAGATCAGAACCTTGTCCATGGCATCATTTTCAGGCACCAGCCAGGGACAAACCCTGAAATTCCAGACACTGATGAATGAAAGCAGTCATACCCTGCTATCAAACAGGCAGGATGAATTACACTGGCAATCCCAATCATTCTCTTGAAGTATGTATTTATTAAAGATAGAATTCTCACTATTTCATCTTGCCTTGTGAGCTACTTACCTATTGTTACAGGTAGCAGAAAACAATATCTAAAAAAACAAAAAAAAACAAAGAAAGAGGTCCTTGCGCACTATCCCAAATCCCTCTGAATATTTACATAACTGTTTTTTTTGTAAGCTCCCCTGCCACGTCAAGGCAAACCTCTTAGGGGAGTCCTACACTAACAATTCACCTTGCTTCCTTATGCTTCAGGTAAAAAAATCTCTAATGAGACAGAGAGTGGTATTTTCTAAAGCCTTACATACATATTAACCCTTAATATTTAACACATGGGGTGAGCATCAGCCACTCTCTCTCATTAGAGATTTTTTTTTTTACCTGAAGCTGAAGAAAACAAGGTGAATTGTTAGTGTAGGACCCCATAAGAGGTTTGCATTGATGTGGCATGTGAGCTTACATTCAATTGTCTTTATGAACCAACCACATACCTATGCTGACCTTATCTTAAGACAGAATCTATAATAATTTAAAGATCCTTGTACAGCTTATTTTATCTGCAATGATATTAACATGAGCCCAAGCCTATAATTCACAAATATTACATCAATGCAATGTCTAGAATAAATGTAATTTATACAAATCTAGGTACAGAGTCCATGTGAAAAAATATCAGCCATATGTTTATTTCAAGAATAAACAAAAAAAGGTTTGGATACAGCTGTATACCTAAAACATAAAATTAATAACATAGTATAGCACAGTATGGTACTCACGAATATGAAGAAAATTCAGGCACTTCAAAATGACTCCACTGTTGTTACAAGGGCCCTGGTCCTCACAAGTCCTCATTCTTTCTCTGGATAGGAACTGGAATTCAGGTAAGTAGAGTAAAATAATTTATTGTCAAAATCAATAAAACCAACAAAAACAATATAGGTATATAAAAAGTCTCAGGTTCTCTGCATTTCTTTCCTAAGAGGAACTTCTTCAGGGAAAATTTAGTAAAAATGGAGCCCATTTGACAGTTGTCATCTTCCATACCTAGTCAACAAATCTCCATATGTTACATATTCATTGTATGTAATATCATTGATATTGTTTAATTAATAAAAAGGTTATTGACTCATCAAACCCTACTCTGAAATTTGGCCTATCTTGTATCATTCACTTACAGTTGAGTTCAAAAGTTTGCATACCTTTGCAAAAATTCAAAAATTTTAAATATTGAAAATATGACTGATCATGCAAAAAAATTATTTTATTGAAGTGAGTGATCATATGAAGCCATTTATTAAGGCATAATTGTTTGGCTCCTTTTTAAATAATAATGATAACAGAAATCACCCAAATGGCTCTGATCAAAAGTTTACATACCCTTGAATGTTTGGCCTTGTTATAGATGCACAAGGTGACACACACAGTTTAAAATTGCCATTAAAGGTTAATTTCCCACACCTGTGGCTTTTTGAATTGCAATTAGGGTCTTTGTATAAATAATAAATGAGTTTGTTAGCTCTCACGTGGATACACTGAGCAGACTAGACGCTGAGCCATGGGGAGCAGAAAAGAACTGTCAAAAGACTTGAGTTACAAGGTAATAGAACTTTATAAAGAAGGAAAATTATATAAAAAGATATCCAAATCCTTGAAAATGCCAGTCAGTACTATTCAATCACTGATTACGAAGTGGAAAATTCAGGGACCTCTTGATACCAAGCCAAGGTCAGGTAGACCAAGAAATATTTCAGCCACAACTGCCACAAGAATTGTTTGGGATACAACGAAAACCCCACAGGTAACCTCAGGAGAAATGCTCCACACTAGCTCCCCTACAAAGATACTATCAGTCACATATACTGAGGCTGTGTCTTTACACAAGTCCATAGAGACATAAAATCTAGAAATCTTGTTCTCATATGCTGATTTAGATAAGCAAGAAAGTACAAATAATATATTACTTTCCACTCTCTGAAAGGAACATACTTATGTGCTAAAATGCACAAGTAACAGAAATCAATGCCACATGTCTTGATTGGAGCAAGTATCAGTGTGATTTAGATATCATATACAAGTGTGTTCTTCAATAAGTCACTCAGAGAAGCTTTCTCTGCTATATGCTCTGTCTTCAGAACTGTGGTATTCAGACTTTATACAGCCAGGATATCCATTGTCAGTACTCTTTTGTAAAATGCATCTTTGGATGTATAAAGTTACCCAGGTGCTCACCACAAACTTTTTAAATGTTACCTTTTTGATCGAAGGAAGTCCAATGCAAGAAACTGTGAGGAATAGAATGAACAGAAACCAGATACTTATACTGTTCTTTAATCTACTAGCACAACTGTACTTACCAGAGTTGGGAAAACTAAATATATGTAAATATATACTAGACAGCCATGAAGACAGGTGAACTTTCGCAGGCCTGTATTTCAGCGGCAAATGGGGCTATGAACAAATGAAGGCCTAAAATGTTTAAACTACAGGCTTCCATTTGCACCCCATCCGTCATCACCAGTGGAGAAAGGTTTCAAAAAAATGTATAACACATGGTGGTATACATAAAACAGGTACACCAAAGTAGTCACCTCATGGAAGTGTTGTTTACTAGGTCTTCGGGGAAAGGAATTATGTATCCAGTGCACCACTGTCATCTTCTCAGGGAAAGAGTTAGTCAGACCCCTGGTCTGCTTGTTGAGTCTTCACGGATTAGAAACTGAACCCTGGTTCAGCCTATAAAAATTTTGGCCTTGTAAGCATAAAATAAAAAATCTAGGCCTTCTGAAACAGACTTCTTCCACAAGACTGCCTGATGGGGATAAGTGGATCTATATAAACCAATTTCAGAGTTCTGTTTTATGTCCTTTCTCCTTTGAGCGGAGGAACTATAAGCAAATGCTGCCATATTTGATCAGTATATATATATATATATATATATATATATATATATATATATATTTTACTTAGAGTGTTTCTTTAAGGGTTTATTGAGGAGCTGGGTGTAACACTGGAAAACCGACAATATTTTTTTTGCCTTTTACAGAACCCAGGAATAGGTAACCAATAACGGATTTCCCTTAACTAGACTATTTCAATGTACAATCTAAATACACTGCATATGTAATATAAGTGTATGCATTTTAAAGAGAATATTTTTTATAGTAAAGTGTTTTCATTATATTAGCAAGAAAACATATTTTTGCAATAAAAAAAAATCACGTTTATGAATGCTTCAAGGTTATTTCAAGATGTTTTGTCATTGCAATATAACTATCCCTGATAGAGAAAGAATGAAAAAAAAAATCTAACCATTGTATTGTGAGTTCTATTTTTAAAGACAAGCCTAATGTATTTTCCACTCACACAACATACTATAGCCCGAGGTGAACATTTTCATAACTGCACATATCATTTCTGAATATTAAACAACACTGATATGAAAACTTGGAATCTGTAGAACAGCTACAGCATGAGATGAAAATGTGAAAAATATAACATTATTCTAAAATTTTGAGGAGACACAATATAAAAAGCACATTGTTGATGCAAATTTTGCTTTGCACTGCAAAACAAGTTATTCCGCATATATTGTGGTTGGAAAGAAAGGAGTTAAAGTCATGTTTGTTGGTTCATTTTTTCTGTAACGAGAGCCCCTTACAATAAAAGACACCGTGCAATACAACATGTCACCCTATGCAATCATAATACATTTTTACTAGATAAATATGAATTAAAAGATGATTAATAGTCTTAAGGTTAAAAGATTAACTGCACACTCACTCAGATTTACAACATTAACACTTTACAATGTAAGCTAATGTTAGTATAAAATAAAATAAAATAAAATATATTGCACTTGAAATATTTAAATCTAAACATCCTTATATGAATTATACATTCCAGTGATACAAGCAATATAATAGAGTTAAAATATTTATACATTTCCACTTATACTTTTTCCAATAATTTTTTTTTACAATGTAAGGTTAAATTGTTAAACACTACAAACTGCTACCATGTCATATTTATGGCACCAAACCTGTAAACATTTTCACTGAATATCTGCAAATGGCAATGGTTTTAATGGACCATTACGGTTATGGTTGTGTAATACACTACTCATAGATACAATTATTTATATAGTGGCAACATATAAACAAGGTAAACAAGACAAACATTTAAATCTAACAAAACATGTATGACATGCAAGAACATCTAAAATGTAAAATAAATCTACTGTACAGTATTTAAATGAAATATGAGAGTTAGCATGACAAATAACAGTGTTTTTTTTTTTTGTTTAAAATGATATAAAATATATGTTGGTGAATTGTTTTAAGATTGTAAGTCACATATTTTACAACAGTTTGACTTCTTCTGGGGGCCACTGTTCAATTCTTTACTCCAACTCCTGGCAAGCTGCCCAATTGTTCCCCATAGCCCATCCTCTGCAGGACTCTGTTGGATTATATGTAAGTTTTAATTATTTATTATGGATGTGAATGGGCAAAAAATTTGGTTTGGTACGGAAATTCAGATAAGTAAAAAAATTTGTCTGCTTCGGCAATTCGGACCAATGACATTCGGTTCGGCAATTCAGAACTGCTGAACGTAAGCATCCAAATGTCCAAATAGCATGGAATTTGTACGAATGTACATTTGGAATGAAACGAATTGCACATGTCTACCTTATATATCCTCTATAATAATTGGCTAAAGATATTTGTCCGATGCAGTAATGCGCAGTAGAGACTGTGTGAGACTGCATGGGACAAACATCCCATGCCAGGCAGCGAGTACTTCAGTGTCCGCTGGAACTGCCGCGATGTGATGCATACAGGATATGACATCATTGCACAAAAGGAATTAGCTCATTGGTCAAGATTCCTGTCATTATTTACGTAATTTTCCCTCCCTCTCTCATGTTTTGCCACTTTTCAGAAATCCGAATTACTTCGGCACTTTGGAGCTTTGGAGCTTTGGCACTTCTGAACTACCGAACTTCGGACTAGGACTTTGTCACTTCGGACATTCGTAAGCATCCGAATGTCCGAATGTCATGAAATTTATACGAATATACATTCGATAACAAAACAAATTGCACATGTCTATTATTTATTTTTTTATGTAAGAGGTGGCACATGACAGTCATAACTGCCTGCCCTACTCTCACCCGGCCCGACACTTACCTCCACCAAAGGCCGGACCATGCTGAACCAAAAGATGTAGGGTCTGTTTCTAGTTGTTCTAGAATAATCCTGCACCATCATCAGACCTGACGCATGCCCACTTATTATGAGGATTTTTAAAGTGGAGGGTGTGTTCCTAAAAGGGTAGATGCCAAGGAGATCTAAGGGTTGTGTTCCGCTTCTCCTATTTAAACCTGCGCATACTTGATTCCTGTGCTCAGTATGCCATGCTCCTTGCTGTAATAGGTTACTCCTTGCTCCTACTCTTAATATCTGGTACCTTAACTTTGGTTTGTTTCCTGTTTACGAATCTGTGCTGCCTGACCCGACCTATTGCCTTTCTGACCTAATCTTTGTCTTATCCTTGTCTCTACCTTGCTTCAGACATTCTCAGTTTATTACTTACACTGTCTGTAATGCTGTCTTTGACTGGAGTAACCATTTAATTAAACTTTAATCGCATACAGGAGGTTACTGTAAGCTCTAGAAGGCAATTAATACAACAGGAAATACATTCTAAATTAAACACACTATACACTTAAAAGGCTAAAACATTTAGATTTTTTTTAAAGGAAGTATGTAAGGAAGCTCTCTGAGTGTCAGTCAAGGGAGACATTGCTATGGAGGCATTATTTTATTTTATTAAACTCTTAAATAGCAGAGAATTGAGCAGTAAGATTGCAATGGTATGACCCAAACCACAAAAACTACTTTATTAAGCTAAAATTGTTTTGGTGCCTAGATTTTACCTTTAATTTTGACTTTTTAATTAATAAAACCCTGGGCAACAGAAAATATGGGTATGTTTCAGTTTTTCAATCACTACTGTCGGTTTTCCACTACATATTTATTGACCTTTAATATATATATATATATATATATATATATATATATATATTGGTTACTATGGCTCTCTCTAGGTATGATATGATATTTACCAACAAAAAAGTATATTTATTCCCCTATCATTCATTACTTATTGCAATTATGCAGCAGTAGGAGACTAAATGTCACTTTTGCAAGCATATCTTTAAAAACTGGTTCACTCAGACCAAAAAACAATGTTTCATAAAACACTGGGTTCTGTTAGGTTTCCCCTTACAGTGCTGGTTCACCCCCACATTAAAAAAAAAAAAAGAAAAAAAGAAAGAAAGCAAAGATCAACTCGTCCCAGCGACAAGTTCTAGGTCTCCTTGTAGTCTGACCCTTCATGCCTGACATCGGCAGCAAGGAGAGGGGGCTGTGCTTTAATTGGCTGTCTGACACCATGCTGTGCATAGGATTCACATTAGCCACCCTGAACACTTGGTCAGGGATGGCTAATGATGCCCAGTTGACCAAGCTATAAGGGAAGCTACACCTCCAAGGCAGAGAGGTTAAAATCTTGGAGTGGATGGAAGGAGGGTATTTAAAAATAAAATAATACATTTTAGTGGAGGGAGATGAGGGGGTGCACAGAAAGACAGGGGGAGGGAGGTAACATTAAAGTTTGCCCTTGCAGATTCATCTGTTGCTAGTGTACTGTGTGTGCATACATAAATAGTGTGCATAATTTATGTCAAGCACAGTGTGGGTTGAATCTGTAAGTATCTGCATGTTTTCAAAGAAAATTGTTGGAAAAGAAAAACTTTTTTCTTTGTTTGAAAAGAAAATTTTGAGAAAAGGTCATGAAACATCTCTTTCTGTTAGAATGAAGGACTATAATAAGGTAGAGGTCTAAGTTTTTTTTTGCATTTAGAAGTTAGCAAATATCTATCCCTTTGATACCAAATTGTGCATACAAGCATTTACCAGTTTGTTCTACAAAATTAAATTTAGTCCATAAAGCCTCAGTTACCTTTTGTGTTTGGTCTAGAACTAAAGTACAGAATGAACAATTTAATTAAAAGATATACACACATATATAGAAGCACCTTTTCCTACAAATATGCATTATTCTGCAGTGCTTTACACTATCATGACATGGGGAAATGTAAGATTAAATTAGACAATTACAAAGTGTTACAGGAACAATAGATAGACGAGGACCCTGTTTAGATGAGCTTACAGTATAAAGGAGTGGAGTATAAAGCACAATAGGAAGGGCATCAAGGAGGACAGCAAACAACAAGGTGGAGAAGGAGCAGAACTGGAGGTGAGAGTGGAGTGTGGCTCTTTAAGAGAGAGCAAGATACAGTTTTGTAAAATAGAAGTAATTGTGGGAGGTGATAAGCATTTCTGAAAAAAAGTTAATTAATTGAAGACTAGGGGAGAGTCTGATGTGTGTAGGCATGCTGATCCAAAGGAAAAGAGCCACCTGCAAGAAGTCCTGCAAGCACAAATTTGCCGCAGATAGGAGAAAGTCACTGGCAGAGCAGAGAGACCAAGAAGAGGCATACTAATGAATCAGTGAAGAAATGTAACAGGGGCTAGAGTTTAGAGCTTTATGGGTAATGGCTATTATTTTGAATTAACACCTATGCTATACAGAACATCAATGTAAGGACTGACAGAGGGTTAAGGAATGAGAGGAGTGACAGGAAAGAAAAATAAGCCTGGCTTCTGGGGAGACCAATTAGAAGAGAATTACAGTAATCCATTACATATTACACGAGCATGAACAAGCCCTTTGGCAGCATCTTGTGTAAGAAAGGTGCATATGCAATGGTGGAATCAAAAGGTTTTAGCAACAGGCTGGATATGAGGTGCACAAGTGAGACCAGGATCAAAGATAACACCAACACAGTGAGCTTGCAAGGATGGGCTGATGCAGGTACCATCAACTTGCAGGGAAAGCAAAAGAATCAGTAATATGAGGAGAAAAAATAAGAAGTCCTGTTTTAGAGAGATCGAGTTTAAGAAAGCAGGAGGACATCCAGTCAGAGATTGATGAAATGCAAGTGGTGGCATGTTGCAGAACAGCAGGGGAGAGATCAGTGGAGGATAGATATATCTACAGGTGGTAGTGAAATCCAAAAGAATTAATGATTTTTTTTCAAGAGAAGTAGTATAAAGAAAGAACAAAAGGGACCAAGAACAGACCATCTCCTATAACAGAGAGCATGTGTCATTGGAGACACTGAAAGAACATTGGGAGATATAGGAGGAGAACCATGGAAGGACAGTATCACAGAGACTGAAAGAGGACATGATCAACAGTGTCAAAGATGGCAGAGAGGTCAAGAAGAATTAGTATGGGGTAGTGGCTTTTGGATTTAGCTGTTATTAGGTCATTTGTAACTGTAGTCAAAGCAGTCTCAGTAGAGTGGAGGAGGCAGAAACCAGATTGAAGAGGATAATCGAAAGAGTTGGAATTGAAGAAGCAAGCCAAATGGCTAAAGACACATTTTTGTAGAAGCTTAGAGGAAAAAGGCTGCATGGATATGGGACAATAGTTGGAATGGAAAGACATGTCATGAGATGGCATGTTTAAGGGGAACATGAACAACACCAGAAGAAAGAAAGTAGTTGAACATGGATGGCACAAGACAAGAGGATGCATTAAGGATAGCACAAGACAAGGTAAGAGAGAAATGATAGGGTGAGATGGAATGGGATGAAGTGAACAAGTGGTGGGACAATAGGAGAGGAGAAACTGTCTAACTATGCCAGTTAAAGGTATTAAGGGAAGTAAAATTAACATAGATATATTTTTGAGATATGTGGTCCCAGTTGAGAGGGGATAAAAGACAGAAAAATCCCTGTTGTGGCCCTATCACATATTATTATGGCACAAATGTTACAAAATACACTAAAGTAGACAGATATATTATTATTATTGAATTATTTTAACTTATTTATATATGTAGATAGATCGCAAATTTCTCTTCATTTCCTATGCAATGTCCTCTCTATCAAGCGAAATCATGGATAGATCCCATATCACAAAATGCAACGTTATTGAAACTAACTTGTTATATCAAAGTTCTCGTGAAACCATACTGAATTTATCATTAACATTTACCATATATCAATGTTATACTTAATAAATAAAAGATTATATTAATAAGTAGAATTTTTTTTAATTTCATAAGAAATTAAAGCTATACGTCCTCAAGACTCTATACGCTCCAATAAATCTCCAGTTTGTAGGTATAGTATTTAGATCATGGTCAGAAATACTTTTGCAATTCAAATTGTTAGATTTCTTTTTTACCTGTAAAGTCTGGTCGAGGATCTTTTTTTGACATCTGCTCAGCATATTAAATAATCAGCTTTGTTATACGGAGACCACAGAATATTTTATTCTGGATGACTATTTTATTCTGGATGACTAAGCCAGTCTTTGTGCTCTCAACTGTTTCTCTATGCTTTCAGTATGCTAATAAAAAAAAAGAAAGAAACAAAACAGAGTAGGATTCATACATACATTTTTGATTTTAGTATTCATATTGGCTCTGGGATCCACAAATATTGCAAAATTATGCCATCAAAGAGAGATTATAAACAATGAGTTCAAAGACTTACTGATGTCTTCAGAGCCTTTTGATTGCACTATGTTCCTATAAATACACGCTATGTGATTATATCTCCTCTGTCTCCCAACATTCTGTGGTACAAATTAGGAAGCGTGTCGTAATAGTTGTGCTGCTGAAATGACCTACATTCATATATAATCTTCTAAGGCCATAATATTGGAATTAGGTCAAACTATATGGCTATATTGAGTTAAGCCAGCCATTATGTCAAAATACCTATATACTGGTGAGTCCTTAACTATTTTTTTCATGGTTTAAACATACTACCTGCATTAAATACTACTTTAACTGATCCTACAGGTATAACTCAGATTTGTGCATTCCTTTTTTTTTTAATAATTCAGGGTGGACACCTGTGCAGAGGACTCAGTTGCTTTATAAAGGCTCTTTTTCCATCTGTTCCATCTGTTACGTGGTATGGAAAATAAATTCCTTTGAGTTGACTTACTAAGTTGCTGGTACTTTGCATGTGATATCTTCAGAGTTGGTCACTCAAAACTCCATGATAATGGGTCATCTTAAAGAAGCTCAGTCATTTTGCAGGTTTTGCTTTTAATCTAATCCTTTTGTGTTCCTTTATTTGTCTTTGCTTTTATTTTTTTAACTTTTACCTTCTTTTTTGTCATATATAAGAAGGCAATTGTTGACAATAGTCAGAGCTTAGAAGACCACTAAACCCTTAAAGCACTTTTGTTTGCGGAAACACTTTATGTGTGAAGTGTGTATCCCTTTTTTCTTTTTTAATGATACAAAAGTTACAGATTACAATAGAAATTGTCACTTATATAAAGCAGACAATTGGTCCTATTACTTCCTGATTTTTTTGGCTCAGGGGAGCTAAACTCAACAGGCAGAATAGGGGTGCTTGGAAAGGCTGTAGACAAAAGATCTCTAATTTTTGCAAGCTGTTTTAGACACATATTTAATGTAAAATTGCATTATTTATTTTCATTAGGGGTATATCTACTAAATTATTAAAAATAATAATTTTCAAAAATAATAATAATACAAAAAGGTGTTCCTTTAAACAAAGTTCCATATCAGTTGATTGTTAAACTAATTCACCAACAATCCATCATCAAAGAATCCTATAGAAGGACAAACTGCAGACATCATGGACTGAGGAGAACAAAATGGAGGCATCCTGGTTTTGATATTTGGTTCAAGGGAAATAAGATAATAAATAAAATTAAAGACAATTGGCAATTGGGAGAGAGGCGTGTTATGATTAGGATACAAAGCATAAGCAAAGGAAAATAGAAAGAAAACCATGGACTGGTGGGTCTACTTCAATATACTGAACATTTAAATAAAATAAAACATACTGTAAAAATGAATAAAAATACCTATAATACATTTTCAGTATGTATCCTGTTGTTTTACTTTCTTTCTTTTAGCCCAATGTTTGTTAATACCATGACTGCTATTGCAAACTTATATTTTCTAGACTTTTAGAGCTGTTGAGAAGCTGTGTAAAAATAACTATTGCTTCATGATAAATTCTGTGTGTACCGGAATGCATTATAGGCATAGAGACATGAAATAGGAAATATTTTCTAGCAATACACTGTTTGCCTTTATATTAGAATAAAGTAAATACTGGAATTATGAGCTAATGTTCCACTCCTGCAGGTGTCATAATGTTCTGTACATTATGCATGTAGATTGAGGCAAGTAAGTAAGCACATATACCAAACAAAATAATATTACTTACAGCAAAGCAGGCTTTTTGATAGTATTTTCCACTTTGACTAAGTGCTTGATTGCTGCAGGTGAATGTTGAGATGCTTCCATGGGCAAGTTGAAAAAGTTTTTCAAAAGCGATAGATTTTCCATTTACCAATTCAACAGCATATAGATTATTTCAGTAATGGCTAACCTTCGTACCAAGAATGCTTGTGAACTACATTTTTCACGATGCCAGTTTAAAGACTAGATAATGTGGTTAAAAACATCTTAGATTAGCCAACAGTGGATTACGTTTCTTTTGAACATAGCTAAATAAAACCAAATACTAAAAGCATTGGTTTTAATCATATTTTTTCTAAAGAAATAATTGATTATATTTTAAAAGATTGTTTTCATCTTTCATGGGTAAAGTTACTGCTATTTAAATTAATTCTGATAACATATATTTCATTTAGGACAGGAGTAGGCATCCCTTGGCTCTCTAGATGTGGTCTACATCTCCTGTAATGTTCTTATAGCCATGGTGCTGGCAAAGCATCAAAAGAGATGTAGTCCACAAAATCTGGAAGATTGCCTTCCTCTGTGTTATGAGATATTATTTGAGTGCTTACTTTCTTTCTCACGAATTTGTGGATGTGGGTGTTAGAAAATTGACTTATATCATATTCTAGGCTATCAAAGCATTGAACATGTGAACACACGCATATCACACTGTATGGAAGCCCAAGATGTGTCTTCACATTGCATTAGAGCAGCGTTTCCCAATTGGAGTTCAAAACAAAATTGGGGTTCCGCAGCGATTTGCCAATTGGCTGGCCCATTAACTTAGGGCCATCCGATCGGTATCGCTAAAATACAGGGGCCCAGTCATGGTCTTAAATGGCTGTGGCGTCTGACCAGCCCTGTATTATTGGATGCTGGTAGGAGCTGACAGCGTGTCACTTCCTCCCAGACTTTGAGCGCACCTAGCGGGACAGAGAGAAGGCAGGGGAAGGGAGAGAGCAGTAGCCAGCAGTTGCAAGTGAGAAAGAGCTTTAGGTAGAAGTCTGGAATGTGTCCCCATTCCTTTCTTCTTAAAATAAAAAATCCACTCCTCCATACTATTGAATTTCAATGGCATTCTATCCACATGCCCCAATATGAGACACTGGCAATTCATAATTTCATACATAAAAAGACCATGTTCCAAATATGTCCATATGAAAACAATCACACTTATATATAAGGTACATTTGCATACCAGAAATACATTGATGGATATTACTGCAATAGATTAAGTCAGCTTTATGAAATTTTCAGCAAAAATGTTATGTTATATCTGTATAGGTAAAATAAATACTGCCTGAAATGTAACCAGAGATTGGTAATAAGACTGCTGTGTTAATAGTTTCAAAATCTCGACAGGTAAAATTTTTTTTTTTTAAATTACATGCTTTTGTTTAGAAATGTTGGGTTAGAATATGGTAACCATCATTAAACCCAACATATAAACATTTTAAATTGTTGGTATATGATCAGCAACTGTAAAACTTATGGAAAAAAAACAAGCCGCATTTGACATATTCCCAAAATCAGGACAAATGGATTATTGTCAGAATGCCCACCAAGTAATGGTTAATTTAGTTGCATATTCACTACTTCAACTATGTCATAGTATAACTCTTACCTAATGTTTAATTGTTTCAGGTGCTTTTAATTATGATTTCCTATTTAAACATGTTCACTTTTGCTCAGACATTGAGTCCCATGGCCTTCTTTGCCATCTGTTATACTGTTCATTTACATCCTCAGCTCATGTGGGTCAAAATTAACAAGTCCTATCAATTTTATTCATTATTTGCTTGCTTTTGAGCCTGGTTCTCTTGCCTTACTATGCTCATGGATCACCACTGTATGTTTCAACCTTACTCACTTTCGACCACAGCTCCCGCTGTCTGTCTACGTCCATGGATCTTCTTTGTTTCATAATAGATTACCGGAAACAGACCTCAATTTTTTTTGTCTCAGCCATGATTATACTTGCTACTTTTGCTACCTTTAGACACACAACCTGATTTAAAGCGTACATTGGAAAGCTGATTTTTTCACAAAATCCCAGCATTTATCAGCTCATAGTAAATTCCGACGTTCTGCCTACACTTGTCAAAAGACTCCGTATTCACCAAAGATATCCTCTGCCTCTACTTATTCAAAGACTGTATGTCCACCAAAGCTATTATGCCTTTACTGTTTGTAGGGGGCCATACACATGCCTCCATAAATATAGCAAAATGCCTCCATAAATATAGCAAAATCTTACTATATTCAAGCCTGAAGCTGTAGATTTGCATGCTGTTTGCCTCAGAAAAACAAGCTGTCTGCTGACATCATCAGAAGTGGTAGCCTGATCCAATCACAATGCTCCCCCATAGGATTGTCTGAGACTGACAAAGAGGCAGATCAGTGGCAGAGTCAGCATGATTCAAACACAGCCCTGGCCAATCAGCATCTCCTCATAGAGATGAAGTGAATCAATTATGAGGAAAGTTCAGTGTCTGCATGCAGAGGGAGGAAACACTGAATGTTTGGATGCATTTTAGGCAGCCATGACCCAGGAAGGATCTCTAACAGCCATCTAAGGAGTGGCCAGTGAAGTTATCACCAGGCTGTAATGTAAACACTGCATTTCATCTGGAGAGACAGTGTTTACAGCAAAAAGTCTGAAGGTAATGATTCTACTCACCAGAACAAATTCAATAAGCTGTAGTTGTTCTGGTGACTATAGTGTTCATTTAAATATTGTACTCCAAGAGTAAGTAGAAGGGATTTATCTTGTAAAGATTGTATATATTATCTGCTCTAATAATACTGCAACAATATTATTTTTGAAGTGTTATTGTCTAAGTTAGCTTTGATGAAATTAACTCCATTGTGTATGGGTTCAGAATAATTAAAACATTATTGACTTCACTCAAAATCAGCATATGCTTGAAAGCAGAGAATTTAAAAAATGCAAAACATACTAACTTTCATTAGTACTAAATCTAATAAAGTCAAAACAACACAGATACAATGCTTTTGTTACTTGGTGTAGTCTAGAGACTACTGAAAGGGATATGACAGAACAAAACCACCTTTATGTACAAGTTTAACATTGAATAGAATGGATATGTTTTCAAAGAAAAGTATTTTTTTGAACACTGTTATGCTTGAAGCTGGATGATGGCAAGGTCATAGGGAATTTGAGGAAGATGGATTTCATAGAGTCTGAGGTGAGCTTAATACTGGTAGAGAAAAAGTGAAAAAAATATCACTGATCTACTTTGTGCAGCATATTGGGATTATAAAAACTGAAAAAAACTAGATAACAATATCCAACAAACTTTAATGTGAAAACAAAATGCTAATAACTTTTATAGTTTGGAGTTCTTCACAAATCACTTTGCTTGTTTATAGACTTTTTAATGATCAAAATAATTCTATTTGAAAGTATCTGGGCTATTTTAGAAAATGTACCTATGATTCACCAAACTTGGCAATTAACTTTGTTATCCTTTCTACATTGACAAATAGTTGATTAAATAAAAACATATCCTGGGTTGGTTTTATTAGAAATCTCACATATTAGCCTGCCTATTGAACACTCTTGAAACAAGTAAGCTTTAGTGCTACTCAGGAATTACATCTTGAACAAGACATCAATGTTTATTCAAGTGGTACAAAAATAGTTTTTAATACAGAGGATAAACAGATGAACACATACATTAGCAATAATAAATTTATTTAAAAAAAATATTTTTTGTTTAGCAAATTCAATTATTATGTTCATCATAATTTTTGAAGGATATGGAAATATAGTAATAGAGAAATTGTTCTTGAGGTATGAATCACAGCCTACGATAGAAGCTGCTGTTCATTTTGTTTAACTGCTCAAGTGTGCTTATACATCGCTTTCTAAAAAATAATGTATCAATGTTTATATCACGTGGTGCCCACGTTATTATATGTCATATACTATTTTATGTCACTATTTATGCAAATGTTATTTTCTCAAAGATCATGGTCTATTAATCTTTACATCAAAAGTGTTGCTACTGACATTTTTCACATTTATCTTAAATCTTTAATTAAACAATACCAGCCAGGAATTTACAAGAGTCTACTTTTGTCCCCGTTGCCACTTTGTGATTAATTCACTTACCTTTTAGCTCAATTTCTGTGAAATTATCATTTCAAGGACAAGAGAAACAAAGACATTGTTAATAGTTAAATAAATGTCATCATATCAAAAATATTTTCAGAATGGAATGCTATATTAAAAATACCATGAGGTGGAGATCACATTAGAAGATAGCGGTTTTAATACTGTAGATCTTGATAATTTTACTCGATACAACATTTATATATTTTTTCTTTTAGTAATGACTCTAATTTGTACACATTGTATACTATGCTTTTATTTTGTTTCCTTTTTATTTTTCATGGTTGTTATTGTTTGTTGACACACGAAGTGCCACTCTTGTTGTCACTCGTTTTGGGTTCCCAGGGTTTAAACTTGCAATTTACATGTCACTGGCGTCCTGATGAAAGTGGCCATGTAGAGACTGAAATGTTGATTTTTGTATAGTGTCCTTCTTATAAATAAGTAATAAAGCGAAGTGAAGATTTTGATATAATAAAATCCTTGTGTGCATTTACTCTTGGTTTCTGTACTCATGGAACCATATGCGAATATTTGAAGGACCCAAAAAGATTTTGAAAATATAAGAATTCTGATTTTAGAGAATGTCTACATTCCAGTGAAATCTATTTTCTTTAAAGGGACACTATAGTCACCTGAACAACTTTAGCTTAATGAAGCAGTTTTGGTGTATAGCACATGCCCCTGCAGCCTCACTGCTCAATCCTCTGCCATTTAGGAGTTAAATCCCTTTGTTTATGAACCCTAGTCACACCTCCCTGCATGTGACTTGCACAGCCTTCCATAAACACTTCCTGTAAAGAGAGCCCTATTTAGGCTTTCTTTATTGCAAGTTCTGTTTAATTAAGATTTTCTTATCCCCTGCTATGTTAATAGCTTGCTAGACCCTGCAAGAGCCTCCTATATGTGATTAAAGTTCAATTTAGAGATTGAGATAAAATTATTTAAGGTAAATTACATCTGTTTGAAAGTGAAACCAGTTTTTTTTTTTTCATGCAGGCTCTGTCAATCATAACCAGGGGAGGTGTGGCTAGGGCTGCATAAACAGAAACAAAGTGATTTAACTCCTAAATGACAGTGAATTAAGCAGTGAAATTGCAGGGGAATGATTTATACACTAAAACTGCTTTATTTAGCTAAAGTAATTTGGGTGACTATAGTGTTCCTTTAATATTAGTATTGGTGCCCAGTCGCTAAAAAGGCCACATCCCAGCTTCATGGCATGCTTATAGACATAGGGAGGTACAAAACCTACATTATTATAATATGGAGGTCTGATTGACCCCAAAAGATTTTTTTAGTATTATGTTTTGTTTTTTTACTTTACTTTTTTAGTGTAGCTTGCTAGCTTGATGCCACATATTTAACTCTCTCTGCAAAGGGTTTTTTGACTATTTGCCAGTGGGTTGATAACCCTGTTAGCAGGCGAATAGTTTGGATTTTAAAAAAAACAAAAAACTTTGGGCTTGTAGTTGAAGCCTCAGGGCCCGGATTTAATATTTTTGTGCTTGATATTTAGTTCTGCTCAAATCCAGATCAAATATGGTCCCGTATTGATTTACACAATTGAATTCCATCAACAAGATACTGATTTGTGCAGTCTGAGTGACCCTGTATACAGCTGTATGGTTTTGACTCTTCAGTACAGGGACATTCGGAATTTAGTGTATAACCCTGTCAGTTTTTTACTGCTATGGGTTTAGCCATAGAAGTGCTGGCAATAAACCCCTTAATTTCTGTACATTATGAGGCGATAGACCATGTCCCTTCTACAATGCAAGCCCAATACTGCACAGGTGCTAAGTTACTTTTACTTGACTTTTGAGATATGTTACTGTGTTTATCATTTCCTAATGAAACAATTATGAATATTATTTATTGTCCAGGCTGACAGTATTCAATATTGTAGTAATTATAAGGCAGAAATAATGAGAGACAAGGTAAAAAGTTCATGCGTAAGGGCAAGTTTAGGAGAGTTACATAAACAAACAATTATTCTGCATCGATAATAGGCAAAAAAAATCAAAGTGAATATTTCTATCCTAAACAGCGCACAACATTTCCTCAAGCAGAAATTCCTTTCTGGTCCAAACTATTGAATTATTGAAGACGCCTGACATGCAAAAACCAATTGAGTTACTAACAAATTATAGCAGGCTCATTTTCTGTAGCGATATACTGTATTACGTTCCTGACATAAAAATAAACTATGATAATTGGATTAGCAGTTGGGTTCTTTAATACATGTTGTGTTATTGATTAACTGATTGTTGCTATATATAACAGTCCCAATTATTTTAGAAAAAAAATGTTTGTAGATACACTCTAATTTCTAACCAGTTCTTTCATATATTTATACATTTTCTAAATGTAGATTTAAAACTTGTTTTTCCTAGTAATATTAATAGTTAATTTAATGCATCGTGTAATAATTTGTCTTTTTGTATGTCCCCTCTAATAAACTGTGGTTTATACACCCATTGCTATTTTAACTCATTAGTTGTTAATAGACTTGAAGATTTGTTTTAGTCTTATATGTCATTCATCCGAATGTGGGCCAGTCAGGTGATCAGTTGTCCTCCTGAACTCCAAGCTGATATGTACTCAAATCACATGACCGACCTTGTTCGTTCGAGGTTGGGATTCATTGGGAGCCAAATTGGAAAGTTTGTGATTGGGCAACCAGAGAAAGTCTGGGATGGGAAAGAAGGGGAGGGATTGGAAAAGATACAGACAAACAATATGTAGCTTTTGCAGGGTGTTTTAAGATATACCCCCAATGAAAAATGCATAATTAAATACATGTATGTTTTCATTAGGAGTATATTTGCTAAATAGAGATTTTGTATTTGCACAGTTAAGTGTCCTTTTAATGCAGATTTTTTAGGGCAGCTTTATGTCTCTTCACTAAAGCATGAATGTTGCCCAAATTGTATTTTATTTCCCATTAACAAAATTGCTGCATGTCAGTTTCCAAGTGACCGTAAGTGATGTCTTTACTGAATAACATACAAAACCATAAACAATAAATGTGTGCTTCAAAGTGGTTTACATATTAGAGTTGTTCTTATCAAGAATTGTTCTGATTTGCTGTTAAGTGACTCAGCCTTAAGACCGCGATTTAATTCAACTTTCCAACTTTATAAAAATCTCTTTAGACTTTATTGATGACTTATGTAAGTCAATCAATTGGAAACGTTTTCTAACATTATTAAATATTTTGGAAAGTTTATTAAATTGAGACCTAAATTGCTATTTGAATTGATTGGTGTTATTATGAAAATTTTACCTTATTTAAATCTCCTATCACTTGGTTATATAGGGAGAGGTATTAGCAGTAGAAAGAAGGAAGTGCTTATGTCATTGTACAGAACACTCGTGAGACCTTACTTGGAGTATTGTACGCAGTACTGGAGACCATATCTCCAGAAGAATATTGATACTTTAGAGAGAGTTCAGAGAAGGAATACTAAACTGGTTCATGGATTGCAGGATAAAACTTACAAGGAAAGGTTAAAGGATCTTAACATGTATAGCTTGGAGGAAAGACAAGACGGGGGGATATGATAGAAACATTTAAATACGTAAAAGGAATCAACACAGCAAAGGAGGAGACTATATTTAAAAGAAGATAAACTACCAGAACAAGAGGACATAATTAGAGGGGCAAAGGTTTAAAAATAATATTAGGAAGTATTATTTTACTGAGAGGGTAGTGGATGCATGGAATAGCCTTCCAGCTGAAGTGGTACAGGTTAACACAATAAATGAGCTTAAGCATTCGTGGGATATGCATAAGGCTATCCTAACTATAAGATAAGGCCAGGGACTAATAAAAGTATTTAAAAAATTGGGCAGACTAGAAGGGCTGAATGGTTCTTATCTGCCGTCACATTCTATGTTTCTAACACAATACATATTATTATGTATTTTTTTAATATTATACAAGAAATAATGTTTAATTCACTATAACTTATAAAGTATGCTCTTTTGAACAGGAAGCTGTTTTCTTATTGTTCGCATTTTGTTTTGTTCATGTGTTTGTGAAAAAGAGAAGAGGTTCTGTTAAAACTTGCCATACACATTCTGTAAATGCCATTTAGCGTCTTTCTTTTTTGCTTTGCCTCCAGATAAGAAATTTAACCCCTTCAGGACGAGGTCAATAGTGCACGTTCTGATCAAAACAAAACGTAAACAAAAACTGGAATTTGCGCTATTTGTCTGTTAAACCATAATTCACCGCTGTCACATTAAGTGCACCCACACTTGTTATATATCATTTTGTTCAGGAGAAACAGGGCTTTAATTTATCATTAACTATTCATATATGGAACATAATTTATTACGAATAAAATTTAAAAAAATGTGAGAAAATAAGATTTTTTTTAAAATTTGTATTTCCGTCTGACATTTTAGCTGTGAATGTCATAATACTGTTAGGTTTTACTGCAAAAAAAATGCACATATTTGTATTCCGCGATGTCTCACGAGTACAACAGTACCCCCCATTAACAGGTTTTATGGTGTTTTGGAAAGTTACAGGGTCAAATATAGAACGTTCCATTTTCACATTGAAATTTGCCAGATTAGTAATGTTACCTTTGAGACGGTGTGGTAGCCCAGGAATGAGAATTACCCCCATAATGGCATATCATTTGAAAAAGAAGACAACCCAAGGTATTGAAAGTGGGGTATGTTTAGTCTTTTTTGGTAGCCACTTAGTCACAAACACTGGCCAAAGTTTGCGTTCATATTTGTTTTTCTGTGAAAAAAGCAAGAAAATAATATTTGGCCAGTGTTCGTGACTAAGTGGCTACTCAGAAAGACTGGACATACCCCACTTGCAATACCTTGGGTTGTCTACTTTTGCAAATGGTATGACATCATAGGGGTAATTCTCATTCCTGGGCTACCATACGCTCTCAAAGGCAACATAACCAATCTGGCAAATTTCAATGTCCAAAAAATGAAATGCAAGCCTTATATGTGACTCTTTAACTTTCCAAAACACCATAACACCTGTACATGGGGGTACTGTTATTCTCGGGAGACTTCACTAAACACAAATCTTAGTGTTTTAAAACAGTAAAAGATATAACAACAATAATATAGTCCATAAAAGTGTTGTTCGTTTGTAAAAAATGCAAAAAACCATAACTTTTACTTAAAATATCATCATTGTAATACAATTTGAGTTACTAATATTTGAGTTCAGCCAAGTCTCCCGAGTAAAACAGTACCCCCTATGTACAGGTTTTATGGTGTCTTGGAGAGTTACAGGGTCAAATATAGTGCTTGCGAATTAAATTCTCTGCACTTTCTCCATGTGTTGTCAGGCATGTCAATCAAATTTTAATTAATCAAATCACATAATTATGTTAAAAGATTACTTAAATATACACATAGAATTGTAATATATATGCATTTATAGATATTTAAATTCTACGTGTATACTAATGTAATCTTTTATGTAATTATATGTATTTATCTATATAGTGGATAGGTGAGTGCGCTGGATCTTGTGTATTATATATATATATATATATATATATATATACATATATATATATATATATATGTATATATATATATATATATATTTGCGGTTATTTGTATTTTATATATAGATATATATATATATATATAGAATGTCATTCTAAGTGTATTTTGTTACCAATATATATATATATATTAATAACAAAATACAGTTAGAATGAAATTACATATGAATATATAATTTATATTAAATTTTGTTTCAATATTTTATTTATTTATTTTATTATTTTAATTATTTATTATTGTAATTATACGTATATATATATATAATATATGTATATATATTATATATATGTATATATAATATATATACATAGTATATATATGTAACATCATTCTAAGTGTATTTTAATACTAATATATGTACTTATATTAATATTAAAATACACTTTGTATGACGTTACATATTTATAATATGTATATATATTATATATATAATATATATATATATATACATATATTATATATATAAATAAATTTCTATTTTATTTTAAACATGTTTAATTTTTTTTTTTTTTTACTTTCCCACCAGACTGTCTGACGTTTCAGACAGTCCCCCTGCTGGAAGATCCACAGCCAGCTATAGGGGGCCATGTGATTGCTCTTTGAGAGTGATCACATGGCCCCCAGGGGCCTCATTTGCCGGGGGAGGGCTGCCTGGGCTGTCAGGCAACCCTCCAGAAGAGGATCGCGGTGAAGGTGAGTACCGCGGACCTCCAGGGGCAGAAAGCCGTTACGGCTTTAAAGCCCTTTTAATGCAGGATGGCAGACAATGCCCTAATGGCGTTAAGGGGTTAAATAAATTAAAAACTCTATGCCCTATTTAACATGCTCATTATGACATCCTAAATCACAAAAACTCTGACTTATAATTACTGTAGAAAAAATGTCCAGAAAAATATCTAGCTTCACTAGCTATTCATTACAAATTTATCAGCAAACACCATCTGCGGAACTTTAGTTTGTAGGTTTTCCAAATACGAATGCAAGTCAGCCTATCCAGCATTACATGTTATACTTGCATCCGTTGGAATCAACTCTATATGTATTTAACAAAGATGCATTGATGGAAGGTAAATTAAGGATTTAAAGACATTTTCTATATTATGTACCATTGTGTGATAGAGTGAATGTACACAATGAAATTTATTTTCTATCATTGTGCAGACCAAGATTTGCCTGGTTTTATATTATTTTAATATTCACTGATATTGTTGCTTTAATGTTAGATTTTTAATCTTCTGAAGCCTCATGAAAAAAGGGGATGTAAATTTGAGGTTCAAGTGCAGCCATGTTAATTAAGGAAAATGTATCACTTCTATGTTCTGTATGGAGGTACATGAAACGATTTACCTGGCATTACAGTATGAAGAATTCATTAACTACATGAATTACATGAATGTGATAACTTAATTATAGCAGGATGGAAGCTGAAAGTAACCACCATGATTACTAATCAAATAATTTTATATTGCTGGCTACTGGCTGGTATTATGAAGAGTCCATACAATCCCCCCCAAAACTGCATAGGTGACAGGTATCATGGAAGAAATAAACTATAGTTATATGGGAATTATAAAATATAATACATTGGGAACAAATCTTTTCAAGAATGTTTGATGCATATACATTGTCATGTAATAGATTGATAAGCATTTCAAATATATTTTATTAGATTTGATTAAGTGCATCATCATTACACAATGATTAATGTTTAGCTGTTCACCAAGCAATCACACGTGGGAACATGTGGGTATTGCTGAATCTAATTAAAGCAGCTCTCTCTCTTTTGAGGTCTTTGTATGTTTTATAAAGACCCTCCCAAAGGTTAAATGCCTGTGTGGTATGTGACAGCCCAGGGTATAAATACACAAGAGATGTTAACTGGAGTCCATCTTCAGTTCTAGCACTTCATATGACATGAGGTGTGATCACTATGCATGATTGAGAGTTAACCACTGTGGTTCAAGGATGATACCACACGAAAACGAGGCCCTCTAGAGCACCATTTCCCAATTGGTGTACTAAATTTGCTATAGTGGTTTATGATTACATGACTTAGTTTATACCAGTGTTTCCCAATTGGTGTTTGTAACAAACCCCTCTTCGATCTGCAGTAGTTATGGTGGTTTTGTTCCTTCCTACAGTGATTATGGTGTGGGCCTCCTTGCTAATGTTTTATTTTTATACACCAAGTACCTGCTCCTAGACTTCGTTGTCCTTTGCCATAGCTGGATTTTATATGCTTCCTGAGGTGTTCGTTAATTGGTTGGGTAAATAAAGACGTTATCACGAACACGGTTACAGTATTCAAGCAACCGAACCAAATGTCGAATGACGACCACCCTTCATGTGGAGTGTGCTGCCGGTTAACAACCCAGAAGCTGCGGTTAACAGCAGCTTATTTGACTAAAGGTTGGGTGGTTGGGGTTCGTATAAACGGACACGTGGTGGTGGCCATTTTGTTTAGCCGAACGCGCTCAGCAGTGTTTTGTCGTTGAACACCTGGAACTATTTTCGGCTACTATTTCCACGAACACTGCGGAAACCTCCACCTTCCATGCGTTCGGCTAAATAGATACGAACAGAGCATTATTTCTTGTGAATAATCTACCGAACGAGGCGCACCTAATGAAGTAATGCACGAACGGATCCGTTCGTGAAATTTGGACATTATGTGAACAAGAAGATAGACTGGCCGCACAGCCTAAATCTGTGGAACTGTTTTGGGCATGAAAGCCATGCTTTCGGTCGGTCAAATATAACTTCCACAAAACTTTTGAACCTCTGCTCTGATCTGGGTGATTTTTGGATATGTTGTTCGCCCAGATCAGCGCTATCCAGGGATATATAATTTGGGGATATGTTGGTGTTTTGGGGTGTTTCTGTGTTTTGGGTAAAAAATGATATTTTCTGCCTGTGGATTATTAGGTTATTCCATTAGCTAGCCTAATTATATCACAGGCAGAGGGGAGGGATTGTTGACTGCATGTGGGAGTGTTACTGTACCAATTATTGTTTCTATTGGTTTGTGTCCCTTTTGTCTCAGTTTACCACAAGGTCCAGGGGGTGTGCCCCTGGCCTGAAACAATGTATAAAAGAAATGCCCCTTGCACTCAATAAACCAGACCTTCTTACTCTCACTCACAGCCTTGTCTTGCGTATAGGGAACAGCTATATCACAATTATTGTTTCTATTGGTTTGTGTCCCTTTTGTCTCAGTTTACCACAAGGTCCAGAGGGTGTGCCCCTGGCCTGAAACAATGTATAAAAGAAATGCCCCTTGCACTCAATAAACCAGACCTTCTTACTCTCACTCACAGCCTTGTATTGCGTATAGGGAACAGCTATATCACTATATCAATGCTTCAACTATACCACTATACTCTCCTGGATGAGAAACCCAGCTATACCTTCCTGGAGGAGGGAGCTGCTCTACCAGCTCCTCAGGACATCGAGTTGGAGCTCTGCAGCATTTTCCAATTCTGGGAAGAAGGACATGCAGATGGTAAATACCACCACTCTATAGGGGTAACCGTCACAGTGTTCTGACAAAATTTATAAAAACAAAATGGCCGTGGGTGGTGAGGGAGCAGTGGGCAGTGATCTCCCTGCTCAGCTCCCTTGTGTGCACAGCAAGGACCACACACTCAGCCCAGCAGCCCCACTGGACCACAGGGACATAGACTCCATGTCAGCACTCCCAAAGGTAGGGAGGCTGGGTGAATTATTTTTTTTTAATTCTAACTTGTATGTGTGTCTGTTAGGGAGTTTGTATGTGTTTGTGTGTCTGTCAAAGAGTATATGAGTGTGTTTGTCAGTGAGAATATGTGTGTGCTTGTCAGTAAGTGTGTGAGTGCGTATGTGTTTGTCAGTGAGAATGTATGTGTGCTTGTCAGGGATAGTGTATACGTGTTTGTATGTGTGTCTGTATAAGATTATGTGTGTTTTTCAGTGAGAGTGTATGAGATGAGTGTCTGTCAAAAGTATGTGTGTTTGTCAGTGTATGTCTGTCTGTCAAAGAGTATGTGTGTCTGAGTGTGTCAGTGTGTGTGTATGTGTCACTGTGTGTATATGAGTGTGTGTGTATGTCAGTATGTGTTTGTGTGTATGTGCCAGTGTATATCAGTGTGTTTGTAGGTGCCTATATGTGTGTATGTGTGTCTGAGTGTGTCAGTGTGTGTATATGACACTGTGTGTATGTGTCAATGTGTGTATCTAATGTGTGTATGTGCCAGTGTGTGTATCTGTGGTTGCAAGTATGTGTGTATATTTGTGAGTCAAAATGTGTGTGCTTGTGTGTCACTGTGTATCTGAGTGTGTGTATCTGTGTGTCAAGGTGTGTGTGTGTCTGTGTGTCAGTGTGTATCTGTGTTCCACTTTGTGCCAGTTGGTGTATCTGTGTGTCAGATACATACACACACACACACACACACACACAGATACACACTGACACAGAGATACACCCACTGGCACATATAAACACAGATATACGCACCATGACACACACCGGCACATACAAACACAGATACACACACTTTGACACGTTGATACACACACCTTGACACACAGATACATACTGTGTGTCAAGGTGTGGGTATCTGTGTCAGTGTATGTATCTGTGTGCCACTATGTGCCACCTTGATACACAGACTCATACAAACACAGATACACACACTTTGACACACAGATACACACACATATAGACACATACACACACACACAGATACACACTGTGTGCCAAGGTGTGTGTATCTGTGTTTGTATGAGTCTGTATGTCAAGGTGTGTGTATCTGTGTTTGTATGTGCCAGTGTTTGTATCTGTGTGTCAATGTGTATGTGCTAGTGTGTGTGTATCTGTGTGTCATACAGATAGATAGTTAGATACATACATACATACACACACACATACACATTGACACACAGATACACACACTGGCACATACAAACACAGATACACACACCTTGACATAAAGACACACACCGGCACATACAAAAAGGCACATTTTTTTTTTCGTGGGTGGGGGGGTTCCAAGATGTTGATACACTATGTTAAAGGGTTCCATGGGAAAAATTACTGTATATACTCGAGTATAAGCCGAACTGAATATAAGCCTATGCACCTAATTATACCACAAAAAACTGGGAAAACTTATTGACTCAAGCATAAGCTTAGGGTGGGAAATGTAGCAGCTACTTGTAAATTTCTTTCATTTATTTCCCCTGCTTCCACTACTTCTAAAACCTAACCTTTATCTCATTTAATATCAGAGCAACCTTTTCAATAGGCAATAGTGGGATAGAACGGAGCTATGTTTAAAAATACAAACCAGTTGCTGCGGATTAGTTAGACTGTGCGTGGCTGTTCACAGCATTTCATTTACACGAATGCGTCTTGCGAAGGATACTAGTGAGTGTGCACTTCCTCTCAGTCTGGCCAGGTACAGTAAACAGATGTTCCTGTACCATGGACCGGAGAGGAGCTCGGCCACACTACAGGGAAGGGGAGGTGAGGAGAGAGGCAGTGCTGCAGCCGCCTGAGGCTTTCTATAGAGTGCTCAGGGGGCTGCAGCATTAGAAAGGCCAGCAATGGGGGCGCAGGGCGCTCCCTCCTATTTGGCGCCCTAGGCGGCTGCCTAGTTCACCTTATAGGAAGCACTGGCCCTGCTCACTCGAGTATAAGCATATACATAAAAAATGTGCTGAAAAAGTCAGCTTATACATGAGTATATACGGTAATTGGGAACCCCTGCTCTAGAGAATTACTTGTGCAATGTAAATGAAAAAAAGATGACTGCTGGGTGAGAATCATCAACTTTCATCAACATTTGTCAACTCGCCAATATCATTTGAGTGTGCTGACATTTCAGTGATATTCCAGTGCAGTCCATATAATTATTTCATAATATAAATATTTTGTTAATGGAATACTTAGAAGTTGAATAGATAAATACACATTTAACTATAATAATTAAGCAGTGCTCCAGTTAAAAAAAAAAATAATTACTGGAAGTTCATCCAGACTTTGCACGTGAAGGATTGGGTCCCTTGTCACCCCTTCCCACCACCAAAACTTGACATTTTTTATACAATTTTGCAAGACATGTTGACACTTTGTAATTAGAAATAAAGCTAACAATATTTTGCAATGTTTGTGCTTGATTGTAAGACAGATGTCACTGAAAATATATAATGATTTGCTTTACCTTTCTATGCATAATTCATGTTTGAAAATCAGTGGTTATTGCAAACCTAGCAGATAATTAATGGAATTCTAGTGCAATGACAGCTGGAAGGCCGGACTGGACACCTATGTCTTATAGCTATAAAAATAAAAAGACAACTGCCAAAGTCCTACCTCATTAATTTATTATTGATTTTTTTTACCCTATTTGTTACAAATGCTTTTTATGTTGCTTATTTGTAACGTCAGGTATAATCATTAGATTAAATGTTGAAATGATTCTTCAAAAGATTATTATTATTGATTCAAGTTCATTATGTCTATTAAGAATACCAGCTGTTGATGTTTTCAAACAAAAACATTTCACAGCCAGTCATGCATTGTTTTTGTGGCTAATAACCCCACTACTTTATTATAATAACTTGCTCCTAATTATGTCTAGATAATTAAGGTCTCGATTTATATTCTAATCTAATATGCCTATTCTTTGTCCTATAACAGAAAAAAACATCATTAACATCATTCTGAACTTCAGGTTTAAATGTCCCAATAATTTGTCTAAATCTAATATAATCTAAATCCATTAATGTATTTCTTAACGAATACGTGATCTATTTATTCCAAAAATGCTGATTTTAATAATGATAATAAGCTATTATCATCACTCTAATATTTTAGTGGCCAAAAATAGACCCAGTTAAAAAAAATTAATGGCTAAATATAACTCACAATCTAAGCCTGTTGTGTTCTAGTCCTTAGACATTTCTTCCTGTAGTATTGTAACCTGAATCCTAAAAGTGAAACATAGCCATGAGTGTTTTTTAGTCTCACTTTAAAGTATACTTGCTGTGACATATGTGACTTTCTATCATTTTATAGTGAGTAATATTTTTTATTATTATACATTGTACAGGGGAATTAATAGTATATATATATTTATATATATATATATATATATATATATATATAAATACAAATATTTAATGTTAATGTTATTCCTAAAATATTGACTTGTCCATCATTGTCAATACTATAAAAGTAACTATTATACAAATTTCTGTTAAATATTAGCTACTCAGGGCATCGATAAATATAGATATAGATGGCCACAAGTAGTACACTAGCATCCCAACACCTTCTAGCCTGCATTAGGATAGGGAAAACCAACCTATCATTTGTTTCTGTAAGAGTTATGCATACATCCTCATAGAAGTACTGTATTTTCTGGCGTATAAGATGACTTTTTAACCTTGGAAAATCTTCTCCAAAGTCGGGGGTCGTCTTATACGCTGGGTATAGGGTCTATATGGCTGCCGGGGGCGCCCTGCGCCCCCATCGCTGGCCCTTCTAATGCTGCAGCCCCCTGAGCGCTCAATAGAGAGAGCTCAGATGGCTGCCGCACTGCCTCTCTTCTCACCTCCCCTTCCCTGTGCAGAGTGGGTGGCCGAGCTCCTCTTCGTCCTGTCAGTCCAGCCGGGTACCGCGCGGTACAGGAGATTCAGTTACCTGTTCCCGGCCGGACTGAAAGGAAGTGCACACTGAGCTCGGCCACCCACTCTGCACAGGGAAGGGGAGGTGAGAAGAATGTAGGGAGGATTGAGGGGGGAGGGGGAGTAAAAGGAATGGGGGGGTGAGTTAAAAGAATGGAGGGGGGAGTAAAAAGAATGGAGGGGGGGAAGTAAAAAGAATATATCGCAATTAGCCTCCTGTGTGCTAGACAAGCAGGCATGGATTATGTGCCCAAACAGCCTGGCACATACCTGGTCTTTAAATGCTATTTCAGATTATCATTATTTAATGTCTTGCTGTGTAGCTCTGTCTGCTCACTGTACATCATGGCTAATTTTTATTTGGTGTGCGTTGGAAGAGGGGTAGTCTTATATGGCGAGTATATCCCAAACTCTATATTTTAACTGGAAAAGTTGTGGGTCGTCTTATACGCCCAGTCGTCTTATATGCCGGAAAATACGGTATATATCTTGTTATTTGTATGTGCCAAGAAACATGTTTTCTTGCCTCAGGCTTCTAAATTATTTTCTCAGTTCAGGAAAGGTTGGGATTCTAGTTTACCATAAGCCTATAGACAATGCTGACTGAGATATTTCAGATTATGTAGTGTAGGTGTAAAGCAGGAGAGAGGGAGAGGTACAGCAGAAAGACTATAGAGTCCATGTAACTTCAAATGTTTTGATGCATCTGTGTAACATCAAATGTTTCGATGCATGCTTGTAAAAATACTGTAAATTATATGTAAGCATAGAATAATGTAATATTGTCTGTCTGTGTTTGTTTTGTTATTGAAATTAATTTATTGATCTAATATTAAATATTAGAGTGCTCAAGGCCTGAACTCGTTATTTATTTATGATAGAAATGAAGGTGTAGATAAACTGTCAGGTTGACATATAAGATAATTTTTTCTATTTTTGAGGTATTATAGTGGTTTCAAGCTGAGCCATGTGCCAGGCAGTGGCAAAATAGCAAAATTCTCTTAGCTGCTTTTAACAAAGCATGACAATTTCTAGAAGTTGACTGTCATCACAATGATATTTTTGTATATGTAACTGAGGGTTCCTATGCGTTGTATTGTAATGTATATCACACAATAAACTTGCATAGAATCATAACTTATTTTAATCACCAATGCTTTACCTTGTTTTACTTACACTGATCAGCCACAACATTAAAATCACCAGCCTAATATCATGTAGATCCCCCTTGTGCTGCTCTAATGCATCCAGACATGGACTTTACAAGACGTCTGACTGTGTCCTGTGGTATCTGGCACCAAGTCATTAACGGTAGACCTTTTAAGTCCTGCAAGTTGCAAGTCATGCGGTGGGGCCTCTATGGATTGGATCTGTTGTTCCAGCACATCTCACAGATGCTCAATCGAATTCAGATCTGGAGAATTTGGAGGCCAAGGCAACACCTTGAACTCTTTATCATCTTCCTCAAATCATTCTTAAACAACCTTTGCAGTGTGGCAGAGTACAGAATCATTCTGAAAAAGGGCACTGCCATGAAGGGGTATATGTGGTCTGAAACAGGTGGGTTGTACGTGTCAAAGTAATGTCCACATTAATGGACCAAAGATTTCCCAGCAGAACATTGCTGAGAGCATGCCATCTGCCATTGCTTCATCGTCCAGTTCTGATGCTCATGTCCCCATTGAAGGTGCTTTTGGTGATGGACAAGTGCTTTTGGTGATGCTTTGTGTGTTTCAGCAATGTTAGTTTTTGCTCCACACATGCATCAATAAGATTTATCAAATGCTTATTACAGGCACCATAAAATTATGGCCTTTTTATTAGATTATATTTTTCACAAATGCTTTATTTGTTTTCAATTTACTTTTTTTAAGATACCGTTTTTAGTTTTGCTATTTGATTAATTAACACTACTTCACTTCCTTCTCCTTCTGTTTATCTTCAAAGCACATTGTTGAATAGTTTTTTTCCAAATCTAATTCTACCAGTCTAACACCTGAACATTATGTTTATCTTAAGTTTAATTTCCCACTTACCAAGTATCTAACCATGTTTGAATGCATTGCCAGAAACCTTATCTTTAATTCTACTATAATCATAGATTTTTGTGACATTAACACATCAGCAATATTACATTTTATATGTTTTACGTTGTTTATAATAATCTTTTACTACCTAGGGCTATTGCTTAATTTCTCTGTTGAATTTTATTCTTCTAAAGCAACATGAAATATGATCTTTCTGCAGTGTATAGAAATGGTGAGCTTTAGCTCATGTACATTTCCCATCCCATTGATCCAATTGTATTTAATTTAAAACTTCAATGAAGTCTAAAGATTTCTAAAAGAATTATAAGTAAAAAAAAACAAAAAAACTGAGAAATAAAACAAGCTTAGTGTATTAAAAAAACAGCTTTTCCCACATTCTCAAAAAACGCTACTTATGAGGTTACAGATTATTAGTATGCTGTGTAAAAAAATCTTCACAACTGGTGAGCCTATTCTAATGAAAAAATGTCTCTTACTTATGATGTCTAATTACTGCACTGAGAACAGACCTTTTACGATGTATTCAGTCTTTAATTTAACTGAATATAAATGGCATGAAATGCCTTTCAGAGGGGCTTTGGCTGCCATTGTATATCTCATTTGAATAAAAAACATTCAGATGCAAATACAGTTTGTTTAGAGTGGATACAAATGCCAGTAACATGACTGATGAGTGCTTTTGATCAATGTGCTTCTCAAAATGAAACACTGAAATAGAAGAAGCTATTCAGATTGGCATATGCAGTCCTGTAGATTAATTATTTAATTCTCATTATTCAAGAACCTTTGAAGAAAAGGTTTTAAAAAAGTTAGAGGAAAAGTAAGCATATTTCTGTATTTCTGTTAATTAAAAGTTCAGTATATACAATTGTTTTATTCATGGGATCTGTGAAGAAAATCATGATTTTCTGTTCGTGGCTACTGACTTCAGTGCAGCTTTTCATATTTTAACTTTGCTTTTTATCACCATCCCTGTTGCAGTCCTACCATACACAAGCTATTAAAAAAAACTTAAGTGCAGGTAATCACCCATCAGAGAAAGGACTGTATGTCTTCTGTTACTCCATTCAGTATCTCTGCCATTATGTTGGGAGACTCTACAATAAATACATTATTAACTGTTACAAAAAAAATATTAATCAAAATTAAACCATTATTATTATGTTATTATTTATATAGCGCCAACAAATTCCGCAGCACTTTACAGTGGGTGGATGAACAAACATGTAGTTGTAACCAGACAAGTTGGACACACAGGAACAAAGGGGTTAAGGGCCCTATTCAACGAGCTTACATGCTAGAGGGAGTGAGTTAAAGTGACACAAAAGATAAGTTGCAAGAGAGGAATCAGTCAGGAGCTATTAACAGTTTAATTGATATGCTGTTATGAAGAAGTGGGTTTTTAATGATTTTTTGAAGCAGTGGAGACTGGGTGAGCATCTAATAGAGGAGGGAAGTGAGTTCCACAGGAATGGTGCAGCCCTCGAGGAGTCTTGAAGGGGAGCATCAGAGGTGGGAGTATGGACAGAAGATAGACATAAGTCTTCAGCAGAGCGTAAGGGTCTAGATGGGACATACTTGTGTATTAGGGAGGATAGATAGGTAGGAGCAGCATTATGTAGAGATTTGAAAACAAGAACCAGAATTTTAAATTGAGCCCTATATCTTACAGGAAGCCAATATAGGGACTGACAGAAGGGTGAGGCATGGGAGGTGCGGGCAGACAGGAAGATGAGCCTCGCTCATTATGGACTGTAACGGCGCAAGTTGGGAGCAAGTAAGACCACTGAGAAGCGGATTACAGTAGTCAAGGCGAGAAAAGACAGTGGAATGGGAAAGCACCTTAGTCATATCTGGCGTTAAGTATGGTCAGATATGCATAATGTTTTTGAAATGGAAGCAGCAGGATTTGGTGATAGACTGAACATGAGGCTTGAAGGAGAGATCGGAGTCAAAGAGAACACGTAGGCATGATCTTTAATTTCACAATGCAGGATAGAAGTTTGATTTGTTTTACTTTTTGAGTGCTTTACTTTTTGAAATTGTATACATATGTCATATTTATGTTTTTTTCTTAAGGGCTATTAAAAAAATGGGTACATAATCCTTTGGAAATGTGCACATAAAATGAGGGCAGAATCTGTAGACGTATTAATATTTCTGGACATATATTAATCATTTCAAAAAATTAATTACATTCAAAATTTGTACATATCTATAGTGATAATTAATGGGGGTGGGCATTATTAGAAGACAATTATAGGTACCGAGTCTATGCTATGTTTCTAATTAGAAAAAAAACAACCTTGTTACATTTACATAAGTGAAACATATTCTTCCTGTAATAATGGTATTACCACCCTGAACTGACCGAAATATATCCTTTTGGACAGGTTAAATATCTTATATTTTCCAAGATTTTACCTGTATTTATATAAAGTGACTTAACATGCTTCATGCAGTGCTTGCTTGTGTTGCCTTGAATCAATACACCACTTAAAGAACCTGTGCCCTTTCCAAAATGCCAATCTTCACAGCAATCATATACACTTAGAAGTCGTGATAAAATTACAAGGACAAAATGCCCACATTTGCATTTCATAATAGAATCTATTCATTGTGACTACTAAATATATGTATTAAAGTGTTAATTGAAATCAAATGACAATCTAAAAATATTAAAATATTGTATGTCATTTAAATATGACAGCTAAATTGTTTCATGAACTGCTAAAATTTCACTCAATTTAATTTTCCTTTGAATTAAAATGAATTAAAATGGTTTTCAGGGAATACAGCTGAAGCTGTCTGCGGTGACTGGTTGCTAAAGAAGACTGACTTGGACTGGAACTTTGAGTAGGGTGTTAAAGAGCCTTGTTCTGATTTTGACACCATATCATTGTTATCCTTGAGTCCTCTGTAATATAGAGAATTAAATAAGACCTCCAATAATATATTTAGTGACATTGACACTTTAGTGACCCATATTTGGAGTTTATTATAGATCACCGTTTTAGGGTATTGCTTCAGGTATTGCTAAATTAACATAAACAACTGACATGATTAACCCAGTAAACATGTGTTTGTTAAAGAGTATATGGATAAACACTCTTCTCTATAGTACTATCTATCTATCTATCTAATCAAACTCTCTATATCTCTGTAACTCTTTATCTCTCTCCATCTGTCTCTCCTTTGATATGATTTTTTTTGTATGTGTGTTTGTCTTTAGTAAGTTTTGAGACATTTGGTATTTAATTAGTAAAAATATAAGGTTTCTTGGAATTTGAGCTTTTTTAGAATAATTTTTTTCATGGCTATAACTATGTATGACTATAATTATGCATACATAATATGAACATACAACTCTTTTGTAGTTATTCCAAGTGAAGTCTATGTGTTTGCAATCTACCTTCTGTTAATGCAGAATATATTACAGTAATGCTGCTTACTGGCCAATTAAGAATTCCCTAAGTTTCCCAAATTCCATTCTAAATACTATTTTCCAGTAAAATGGTGCACACAGTTCAATATTGGCCTTCTGTCCTACAAAGCAATAAAGAATGCCATATACCTTAAACATCTCATGGTGCCCAAAGCCCCAAGTCAATTTCTTTGATAAAGATCTGCTCTGAAACTAAATGGGCCAGTAGTTCACCTGAAGCTCTAATCGATCTCTGTTGAACCCTGCATAATAAACGAGGATACTTTCTGGGACACATTTAAACAAGACTCAAGACTTATTTGCTCACTAATGTTTTTTAAACCAATATCTCTAATAACAATCCAAACTCACTCATTCAGATGCAATTTGTCAATTGAGCCAATTAAGAGAAAACTAATTCTACAAGTTATTATGCTTAGTATTATTATTTTCAATTAGATACAATATGTTTGCTCTACCTCCCACCCTTTTTCACCATCAGGTGCCCCTCCAGTCTGTAAATACCTTCATATACCAGTGTCTTTTCTCCATTCTTGTGTCTTAGGCCTTGATTTACGAACTTAGACTCACTAGCAAAAAACGCAGACTCTTCATTTTCTCTAAGCAATAAAATAATGGTAGCTGTCACAGAGACTAGATTCAATGAAGTAACTAGTCATAATTGAGTTTTTATAGCAGTAACATAGGCAGTAGACAATGCAAATCAATAGAGTAGTGTAATCGCAAAAATGGAGGAGCTTCCACCAAAAAAAAGCACAGTACTAGACATAATAACATTTAGAATTCCTATCAGTTTTTATTAAAAAAATAAATAAATCACATTTCCATTTTTCACCAATGGGCTTCTTCTAAATAAACCTCTGAAATCATTCAGTGCGAAAGTATATACTATCATCACATGCCTATTTACCTAGGAAAAATAACATTTATTGTTTTGACTATATTTCAATTTTATTTATGAATATAAAGAATGATCTCTCTGATAAAGAATAGATATTGTAACGTTCTAACATATTACCCACAATACATTATTCTTTTTTTGTTTTTGACTCTGCAAGTTTTATGCAGAGACAGGTTTATGTTAAATATTTCTTATTTCTCCATTTGTAATTAATATTTATTTGCAAAATTGCAAATTTGCAAAACTGTTACACTTACAGAGTATAATAATTGTATTGTTTCATTTTATTCACGTATCCCGGTTCATTAAGAAAAATGCATGAACTCATTAAAAAATAAGCATAAACTTGTTTTCCTATACAACACTTTTGTTTGTTTGAAAAAACTGCTTTATAATTTTGTTGGTGCTTAACCCATTTTTTGCAACTAATTTACACTGATTGCGTCAATTAAATTTGTGTATAGATAAAAAATAGTTGATGTACTAAAAAATATAGCAAGTCAGCTATTCAGCAAACTGTATCTTATAATAAACAAGTGAAACCAGTTCTACTTAGTTGTTTAAAGTGAAAATTGAAGGTTGAAACAACAAATAGATAAAAAGAAAAAGGCATACAGATTTGACTATATTACTAAATTTACATTGGTGTTACCAGTGCCTAATGGTTCAACACTTCTTTGCACATTAAGAATCAGGCACTTCTAGTTTTGGGTAGTTGATGATGTTTCTTGCCGGTATAATGTACAAATGGGCAGGTAAGTGATTGAAAACATGCATGACCTCCCACGATCATTTGTATTCCCCCATTTCACAGCCCGATGAAAATTAAGTAACTTTTCACATTCACACAAAAGGGATATTGTGAATGGCTCTAACTTTCTTAGCAGGTTTCTTAGCAGGTTTATTCTAAGAACCCTTATATATGAAAAAAAAAAAACATCCCATGTAAAATGGTTAATTGTAAAAGAGTAATATACAGTGTGAGGGTTATTATAGAGTTGGAGGAGGTCAAGAGAAGATCTATCTATAGGAAAATGATGTCGTCATAACCAGACCGCAGGGGGAAGTACAACTATTTGCATATTTGTAATGAAACTTTTTAACTTGAGGAGATATATATTCCTATAGTCAATAAATATGAAACACATAATTGATGTGTATTTTCTTCAATACTATTTCATAAAATTATGTATTTGCATTGCATAATTAAATTATAACAATATTAATTTAATCCTTCGCTCTTTACTCCAGTTATTTTTTTAAATTCTACTTGTTTTCAAAAAAAAAATAAACTCTTCACACATTCATCACAAACGTATCAAGGTTTCTGCATTGCTATTATCTCACATCATACAAAGTGTAATACTAATAAAAATGAATATATCATTAAAATATGTTGAAAACATAATTTACAGTCTGTTGATAAAGCAAAAATGCCTGTGCTATCGGTTCTTTTGCCATTGAGCATATAGTTATTTTCTCCGTGCAGTTGATTATTTATTGAAGCAACACTTTAAAGAACCTTATTTGTTTAGTGAACTGTAAAGAAGATACCTTGAATCGAAATAGCTTGAATTCTAATATGAGCTAGAAAGGAATGATGGTCAAAAAATTATATTCATACAAAATACTCATTAAGCCATGTCTAATATGATTTTGAAAATCCCTGACACCAGCAGTTTTGCAGTAGTAGACACTGTAGACTTTTTTGGAAATCTTTATTAAAAATTGATAGAATGATGGACTTAAAAAGCTAGTAGTTATGTGCATCATATGTGATAAATTATTTGGCCATTGCACATCCCGGTGTCTGCTGAGAATGTTTTAGGCAGAGGGTGCCTCAAGGCTTTATAATGCTTTTGTGTAAAACATCATACATGGGTAAACCAGCTGTCATTGCAAATTAAGCTTGTGATGGCAGCTGATAACACACGATGGAATTAGTTGCAATTATTAAAATGTATGCATCAAAGTAGACAGCTGATGGCCTTGGCAACATAACCTAATATTTTGAATTTTATCATTCTGCACTATTTTATTTTTATACATATATTTTTATATATATTTATTTATATATATGAAGAGCTATAGAAATAGTCTATATCTCAACACACTATTTTGTACATAGAGCAAACATTGCTCATTATTCTCGATAATGCTTATGTTGACTTATACTGCATAGCATAGGGCCACAAATTGTTGGGTGTTGGGTAGTGCCACCAAGATTAGTTAGTGTTACACACTCTGGGACCTGCTGCTGCCTCTGCCAAAAATGTATGGAGGTAGTTGCGCTAAGGATATAGAAACAGAGACTGCCAATACAGTTGTAAGAAAAAGTATGTGAACCCTTTGGAATGATATGGATTTCTGCACAAATTGGTCATAAAATGTGATCTCATCATCATCTAAGTCACAACAATAGATAATCACAGTCTGCTTAAACTAATAACACACAAAGAATGAAATGTTGACATGTTTTTATTGAACACACCATGTAAACATTCACAGTGCAGGTGGAAAAAGTATGTGAACCCCTAGACTAATGACATCTCCAAGAGCTAATTGGAGTGAGATGTCAGCCAACTGGAGTCCAATCAATGAGATGAGATTGGAGGTGTTGGTTACAGCTGCCCTGCCCTATAAAAAACACACACCAGTTCTGGGTTTGCTTTTCACAAGAAGCATTGCCTGATGTGAATGATGCCTTGCACAAAAGAGCTCTCAGAAGACCTACGATTAAGAATTGTTGACTTGCATAAAGCTGGAAAGGGTTTTAAAAGTATTTCCAAAAGCCTTGCTGTTCATCAGTCCATGGTAAGACAAATTGTCTATAAATGGAGAAAGTTCAGCACTGCTACTACTCTCCCTAGGAGTGGCCGTCCTGTAAAGATGACTGGAAGAGCACAGCGCAGATTGCTTAATGAGGTGAAGAAGAATCCTAGAGTGTCAGATAAAGACTTACAAAACTCACTGGCAAATGCTAACTGCCCTGTTAGCGAATCTACAATACGTAAAGCACTAAACAAGAATGGATTTCATGGGAGGATACCACAGAGGAAGCCACTGCTGTCCAAACAAAACATTGCTGTACGTTTACAGTTTGCACAAGAGCATCTGGATGTTCCACAGCAGTACTGGCAAAATATTCTGTGGACAGATAAAACCAAAGTTGAGTTGTTTGGAAGAAACACACAACACTATGTGTGGCGAAAAAAAGGCACAGCACGCCAACATCAAAACCTCATCCCAACTGTGAAGTATGGTGGTGGGGGCATCATGGTTTGGGGCTGCTTTGCTGCGTCAGGGCCTGGACGGATTGCTATCATCGAAGGAAAAATGAATTCCCAAGTTTATCAAGACATTTTTGCAGGAGAACTTAAGGCCATCTGTCTACCAGCTGAAGCTCAACAGAAGATGGGTGTTGCAACAGGACAATGACCCAAAGCATAGAAGTAAATCAACAACAGAATGGCTTAAACAGAAGAAAATACGCCTTCTGAAGTGGCCAGGTCAGAGTCCTGACCTCAACCCGATTTTGTTGCTGTGGCATGACCTCAAGAAAATGATTCACACCAGACATCCCAAGAATATTGCTGAACTGAAACAGTTCTGCAAAGAGGAATGGTCAAGAATTACCCCTGACCATTGTGCATGTCTGATCTGCAACTACAGGAAACATTTGGTTGAAGTTATTGCTGCCAAAGGAGGTTCAACCAGTTATTAAATCCAAGGGTTCACATACTTTTTCCACCTGCACTGTGAATGTTTACATGGTGTGTTCAATAAAAACATGGCAACATTTCATTCTTTGTGTGTTATTAGTTTAAGCAGACTGTGATTGTCTATTGTTGTGACTTAGATGATGATCAGATCACATTTTATGACCAATTTGTGCAGAAATCCATATCATTCCAAAGGGTTCACATACCTTTTCTTGCAACTGTATATATATTAACAGATGATGAAGCAAATAGCTTAAATTCTTTCAATTTAATATATTATTTTGGTGTTTCAGAACCCCTTGATGGCAGTATATTTGCATACTGCATTCCTTATAGACACTTACATAGATAGATAGATAGATAGATAGATAGATACATAGATAGACATACATCAGTTGATGAGTTAATAACCATTTATGGTACAAAAACAATTGAATGGACAGTTAAAAGTGAAAGTTGAGTTACTATAAAATTGAACTTGACATTCAGTAGCTTCTCCTAAAACCATTTGATATATATTTAAAGATTATGTGTCATCTTTATTTTTATGTTTCTTGATTCAATTTTTTTTTTATTGCACTATAATCCATAATGGCTCAAATTATTTTATAAATCCAAAACCAGTCATAGATAATCCTTGTTATTCAATTTTTATATAAGTATAATTACCAGACTTTGTAAGTATACACAACATAAAATGAAATAAAAAGCACTTAGAAGCATTTGTATTCACTTAAAAGATTATATAAATATAGAAGTAAAGGTTTAACTAAGTGTATTCATACAATTTGACAGCTATGTATCACCTAGATAGGTATTATGTTTTACCTGCCATAGAAGAGAAACAGGAAGTTAAAGATCTATACAAACATTTAACCTGTGAAATAATAAATATCTATTTTTGAAACACCAGTTTCTTATAGAAAATCCAAATACAATCATAATATTGTATATATGGTATATTCTTGTAAATAGAAACATAGAAACATAGAACCATAGAATGTGATGGTAGATAAGAACCATTCAGCCCATCTAGTCTGCCAATTTTCTAAATACTTTAATTAGTCCCTGGTCTTATCTTAAGTCTAGGATAGCTTTATGCCTATCCCACGTATGCTTAAACTCCTTCACTGTGTTAACCTCTACCACTTTAATAATTTAAGACTATGTCCTCTTGTTGTGGTAGTTTTTCTTCTTTTAAATATAGTCTCCTCCTTTACTGTGTTGATTCTCTTTATGTATTTACATGTTTCTATCATATCCCTCTGTCTCGTCTTTTGTTCAAACAATACATGTTAAGATCCTTTAACCTTTCCTTGTAAGTTTTATCCTGTAATCCATGAACCAATTTAGTAGCCCTTCTCTGAACTCTCTCCAAAGTATCAATATCCTTCTGGAGATACGGTCTCCAGTACTGCGTACGATACTACAAGTGAGGTATCACCAGTGTTCTGTACAATGGTATGAGCCCTTCACTCTTTCTACTGCTAATACCTCTCCCTATACAATCAAGCATTCTGCTAGCATTTCCCGCTGCTCTATTACACTGTCTGCCTACCTTTAACTCATCTGAAATGATTACCCTTAAATGCCTTTCTTCAGATGTTGAGGTTAGGATCTTATAAAATATCCTATACTCTGCCCTTAGATTTTTACGTCCAAGATGCATTATCTTGCACTTATTCACATTAAATGTCAGTTGCCACAGCTCTAACCCATTTAACAATATTAGAATCCAAACGATTGCAATTTATTGATAAGCTTTCTATGTGCAATCTAGGTAAGCAATGTCTACTGCACCACCCTGATCTATTATTTTAGTTACCCAATCAAAAAAATCAATAAGATTAGTTTGACATGACTTCCCTGAAGTAAACCCATGTTGTCTCCGATCTTGTAATCCATGTGATTTTAGATGTTCAACAATCCTATCCTTTAACATGGTTTCCATCATTTTTTCCACTACTGAAGTAAGGCTTACTGGCCTATAATTGCCCAACTGCTCCCTACGACCTTTTTTGTGAATGTGCACAACATTCGCTAACATCCAATCTTCTGGAACGACTACCGTTAACAATGATTGGTTAAATAAATCCGTTAATGGTTTTGCTAAACTATTTTTTCAAGTCTGCTATTATTTTTCTCTTGTAAGCTTTTCAAAATGTAGAAATGTTTCCCATGGAAAATCTAAATACAATCTAAAGATTCTATTTATGGTATATTCTTTTATATATATATATATATATATATATATATATATATAGTCTGCTATCATTTGTCTCTTATAAGCTTTTACAACTGATATTCAACACCACCTCTTTAGAATAAGGTAAGAGCTAAGAGACATCAATGCAACATTTTCTGCCTTTCCATTTGAATTTTGAATAAATTGATTTGTCGTTTTGATATGAATATGTAACATTGATTCATGAATGGGATACCACCGATTCGGTTGAGCTTTGAAATCTGTTCAATTAATTATCAATCTCATTGTGCACCATATGTTCAAATACATAAATTAAACATTTGATGTATAAAGTTGTGAAATTTCCAGCAACGTGATTTATTGACTTGTGAACCGATTGAAATAATACATATTGACTTGAACTGACTGATTATTTCAAATATTTCCAATTTCCATAACATCATATTGCGTTTGTTATCAGCTTATCAAAATACAATTTGAACATTAGATGAGTTATTGTACTTATATTTTAAATAATTATTCTGAGACTTCAAGATTTTTCATTTAAACCTGAGAATTTTCACCTTAAAGGGATACTCTAAGCACCAAAATAACTTCAGCTTAATGATGCAGTTTTAGTATATAGATCATGTCACTGCAGTCGCACACTCAATTCTCTGCCATTTAGGAGTTAAATCACTTTTGTTTATGCAGCCTTAGCCACACTTCCCCTGGCTGTGACTCACACAGCTTATATGAAAAATAAATTTAATTTTTAGTCAGCACAATGTGTTTATAAGTTGTCTTGCTCTGTTAAGTACACTAAATTAAACAGACTATGCAATAAGAGAAATTGAAATACTAGATCTCTCTTAGAACTCACTTTACAGGGGTTTGTCTAGAGATTTACAAACAATTTAATTTAAAGTCAAAGAGAATTAAACAGTTGAACTGAAGGTGCACGATCTATATACCACTATCAATCCATTAATGTGTTGTTTTGATGCTTATAGTGTCTTTAAGTATTCCTAAAATATGCATGCATTCTACTTAAAAGAAAATTTGGTTGATCTCTAGAAAATATGATTGCCAATTTATGATTCCCAAATCTAGCACAATTGTTGTAAAAATCAAAACCTACACCTCGTTTTGCTATAACTTCTAACACCAAATGTTTTGCTATAACTTCTCAAATCAGATTGTTTTGCTATATCTGGGATGGAAAGAATCACACCAATATGAATAAAATATATTTTATTACATAGATCAATAGTATTTTTAAATAATGGATCAATAATATTGATAAAGATTATATCAATAGTATTATTAAATAATATTTATAAGAATTAAGGAACAATACAACACTGATTAATAGGCAGAAGTCTACATTCAGGCCTGCACTTTAGAATTTTAAGACTGGGAAGCCTGGTCAGCCTTGCAATTGGGAAATCCCATGGACAGCATGTCTGCTTACAGGTGAGCTTTTGGCAAGTCTCCCAGAATTTCCCTCCTTTATAGAATTTTTAGTAACAGCTTATATACCTAGCGTCATGTGCAGAAGTATAAGTACGGAGGTGCAGCTTCTCGTGAGAACATGATGTTGCTTTATCTTGAAGCATTGGCCAGATGTCCAAGACACAGTAGTCATGCATCAGAAGTCTACTACATAATATTAATAGTCTGAATTTTTTTATGAGAAGATAAGAAACTACACAATAAATAGTTGCTATGAGAACTTTGGTCAGATGTATCCTCTCAGTTCTCCATGCAATTCTGAACATAATTTAATACATAGATGTTCACTCTGCCAAATAATAACAACACTATTTTATAAAGGGTGGAATGACTATGTAGATTTTGTTCTGTGCACTGATGTCATGTTCTATGTTATTAATATTATTATTATTGGTATTTATATATCACCAGCTTATTCCGCAGTGCTTTACAATAAAAGGACAATTTACCAAATGAGACAAAAACAAAATGTGACAGGAACAATAGGTAATAAGGGACCCTGCTCAAACGAGCTTACAGTCTAGAGGAGGTGGGGTATAAAAACACAATAGGAAGGGTATTGAGAGAGACAGCAAATAGACATGGTGGGAAAGTAGCAGAACTGGAAGTGTGAGTGGAGTGTGGCCCTATAGAAGAGAGTGAGAGGTAGGTCTGAGAGATAGAAGTTACTCTTGGAGGCCACTAGCATTACTGAGAAGATTGGTTTTGATGGACATTTTAAAGGATTGAAGATTAGAGGAGAGTCTGACAGGTGGAAGCAGGCTGTTCCCAATGAAATGAGCCGCCCATAAGAAGTCTTGCAGGCATGAATTTGCAATAAGGGTGCGAGCAGCAGACAGGAGAAGGTCGCCAGTAGTGCGGAGAGACGGAGAGGAGGCATACCTATGAATCAGTGAAATGCAAGAGGGGCTAGAGTTGGTTAGAGCTTTATAGGTAATAGTTAGCATTTAAATTGACACCTGTAGGGGACAGTAAGCCAGTGTAAGGAGTGACAGAAAGGTGAGGTGTGAGAGGAGCGACAGAAGAGAAAGATCAGCCTGGCAGCAGCATTAACCACAGATTGTAGGGGGGTGGTACGGCATCTGGGGAGACCAATTAAGAGAGAATTACAGTAAATGATGCAAGAGATTACTAGAGCGTGAACAAATTCCTTGGCAGCATCTTGCGTAAGAAAGGGGCATATGCGGGCAATGTTTTTAAGTTGGAATCGACAGGTTTTAGCAACAGACTGGACATGAGGTGCAAAGGTGAGGCGAGGATCAAAAGTGACACCAAGACAGCGAGCTTGAAAGGATGGGGTGAGGCAGGTACCATCAACCTGCAGGGAGAATGAAGGAGGGTACGTCAACCTGCAGGAGAGTGAAATAGAGTTAATGCAATTCAACCTGAAAAATTCAAAGTTAAAAATATACATGGAAAATCCAAATTGCAATCTAACCTAAATTAGAGTGAGGTAGGCCGAACCCACACTGGCATAAACTGGAATCCAACATATATACTGAATGAACATATACAGCTATACAATTATCCAATACTTTTCCCCAAGCACTTTTTACCCAAGCATGTGATGAGTACATTGGAGTTAGTACCTGACTTTTCCTACATTACATTGATTAAAAAAATACTTTTTTTAATTCTGATTCTAGGCAACCTTACTAGTTCTACTGGATCACAGTACCATCTGTATGTTGATGACAACCTGATAAATGCCCCATACCCTATATGTCTTGCTATCGTGCCTTTTTTCTCCTTTGAACCTCATGACTATCTGATTCTTGTGTCTTTGGAAAACACAGAATACCAAAATGCTGTCCTTCCATGCATTATACTTCATTTGCATCATAAAAAGGTGGAAAGAACTTGGATCAATAGTAGAGTCCCAAAACTGTCCCAATGCTTACAAAATATGACATTTACGAAACATAATTTAGGGGAAAATGTTATGTTCATGTTGTCTGTCTGTGTGCATGTCTATCAATTTGCATGCACCTTTCTGTGTATCAGCAGGTAACAGTCACTAAAGCAGAATAACTTTTGAAAATATACATAAAAGTTTGAGAATGAATTATATGGAAACTTACTGGTATCTCTGGGTTCTGGAAACATACAGGGGCATTACAAAAGATGACTTATAAATGTCTTGAGAATCCCAAGATTACATTATTTTTCCATAATACAAAGTTCACTTCTATGCATCCTCTATAAATGAGTATGTATATGTTATACAGTCTTTTGTATTCAGATTCAGCCAAATAAAAAAAAAAAAAAATTTAAATTTTAGATAAATTTGTGCAAATCTAAATATCAACCAATATATTACCGAATGATTCAATGACCTAACTTCGGTAGGTGTCATTTAATTATTTTAGTGATCAAATGCTACTTTACTAGGTATATAGAGAAGACAGCCATCTCTTACCCTTGTCAAATGCACCAAAAAATACACTTAATAATACTCAATCTCCCACACTCTTGCAAGTTTAGGGCAAGTTTTCTTATAGTAAATATTATACTTTTGGCAAGAATGGAATTTCGATGTACATAAGAATCCTAAGATATGTTTGAGGAGTATTTTTCATGTCAAATGGTCAAGAACATCATTATATGTAGCATTAAATCACACCAGTATATTTTGTCATAGCCCAGGCATGACATGATAACCAAGTTTTGTTCCTTTCCCATCAAAATAAAGTTAGTTAAAAAAAGAAAAAGGTATATGAGAAAAAAAATTGTAAATATTTAAGTGAAGCAGATTTTTGAGTAAGGATGATTAAATTAGGGGGTAGTCTTTGCTAACAATGCAGTGTTTTTTTTTTTCCTGTAATGTCAGTTGTCAATTTATGTATTTGGATACTTATGTGGTGATGCAAGCCTTTGTTCCGCTTGTGAAAGCCTATCTGGTGTGGTGTGGGGAGTAAGTTGGGGATGAAAGAAGGGGTGAAGGGAGATGTAAAGAATAAAATGGAAGGATATTTAGTATAAATTGGTTGGGGAAAGTTGGAAACTCAGGGAACCACCTCGCCCCAGAGGGAGAAACGGTGGAAGAAGAATTGAAGAGTAGTAGAGTGAGAAGCCAAAGAAGGGGAAAAAGAAAAATGTGTCCCCTAGACCACAGCTTTGGTATCTATTCAGATCAGTGTATATGTTTGTAGTATTGTGTTTACCATGGGAAAGATGTGTCTCCATCAAGCCAAGGGTCCCATATCTTGTGGAATATCTTCAGGTATTGTGTGCTTGTGCAGTTACCCTATCCATGTCTATGTTATCTGCTATTTTTGATATTATTGTGGAGAGAGAATGGATGTTTGAAGTTGCCCATACTTCTTCTATAGTCTTTCAAACTGATTTATTCTTGCAGCTAGTCTGTTTTCAACTCTTATAAATGTGTCTGTTGGTTTGGAAAGGAGCATTGCCCAGGGATCTAGCAGGTAATATTTACCAAAGATTCACAGAGTGTTTTGAGTTTAGGGCAACTTCACTAGGAGTGGATAAAAGTGCCTACTTCTCCACAGAGTTTCCAGGATGTGTTTGTCGGTATCTGTTTCATGATTACTTTCTTCTCAGTGTCTAGAAAGACCATGGCCATCTGAATGTTCCTATGATGTGTGTACCAGATCAGGTCTGTGGCTTACCTATTCTGTATGAAGCCTAATTGAGTAGGATGTATTAGTGTTTCAAGGTACGGGCTTAGTCTGTTTGTCATTATTTTAGTCATGATTTTAAGGTCTACATCTAAAAGCAAAATTGGATGGAAGTGGCCGTGATCACTATGGTCCTTGCCTGGTTTTGGAATTAGGGTAATATTTGCATGAGTCATGTCAATTGAAAAAGAGTCTCCTCATATGAAGGTGTTGAAAAGGGTGCATAATCAGTGCCTCAATTGCTCTTTGAATGTTTTATAATATAATGCTGAGAACCCATCTGCGCCAAGGCTTTTGTTAGGCTTAAATGTGCTTAAGGCTGCTGTTTGGCCAATGGTGGTCTCTGCTGCAAGAGGATCTCTAGATTCAGGAAATAGGGCAGATAGATTTAATAATTCCAAAAAGTGAGATGAGAGTGATTCAATCTGGGGACCGAGCAGCTTGGTCGCATGTACCGTGTGCTCCAAGCAATCAGCCAACAAATGAGACTTTTCGCCAAGAGACATGATAAAATCAGCATGGAGTAGAATGAGGGTCACCAGGAGAATAAATCAGGGTGATTTCTAAATGCTACTGGACGCCTTAACCTGGATGACTTATTGCGGCCTACAGCTGGAGGCAAGCACGGGAAACACTGCTGACTCATACACTGGGAAACACTGCTATGGTTGGGACCCCGTTCCCCCCTCTGCCCCCACGTTGGGAGTTATCCCATCAAACTCAAGCAGGCTATCCTTTGAATGGAATTGAGTGCCCTAACAGCATCTCAAATGGACTTCAAATTGCACTACCTGAATCAAGATGGCGGTATCTAAGATTGCTGCGGAGTGATTCAATGTATGTATCAGAGGAGTGCGGTGTAGTTTTGTAGAGAGCAGTGTAATATTGTTGGACGGCCTCACCTCTTTTTTCTAGAACGTCACTAATCAAGCCATCTTGCATGTGTATTTTGGTTATTTTTTTAGAGGCTAATCTCTGTTTAAGGTGACAGACCAGCATAGAGTCAGCCTTATGACCCTTTTCGTAGGACTTTTGTCTAGTACACATCAAGGCCTTAGAAGTGTCTGCTAGAGTGAAGCTTTTTAGAATATCCATCACTGCAGAAAGTTGGGTATATTGGGCTGAAGTAGGTGTCTGTTTGTGTAGGGCTTCCAATCTTTTTTAGTTCTGTCATTGCATCTGATATTCATTGTGCACATTGCTTTTTGAGAACTGTTGCTAAGCTAATAAAATGTCCTCTTATGACAGGTTTGTGTGCTGTTCATAGATTTATCGGTGACTCAACTGAGTAGCCGTGAATGTGTTTGGAAATGGTTTCTGTCAGTTTCTAGTCATGTAATATAAGGTACTTCAATCTCCATGTCCAGGGGTGAATTGGGTTCAGGATTGAAAGGTCTATGGCTGACCAGGTAATATTACTAATGTCATATTTTCTTACCCATGGATCTAACCTTGGAGATATGAGGAAATAGTCTATTATGGAGTATGAATTATGAGGATAGAGGATATGAGGATAGAAGCAAAAAGTGAAATCTAATGTTGATGGCCCTTCACATGTCTAAGAGGTTGCAGGTATTTAGAAATTGCGCAAAAAGTAGGTCATTTCCAGGTGGCCGTGGTCTCCCCGGTACTTTCGTTTTCTATCAATTGGCAGAGAGATTACTGCATCGCAGACTCCCCCTATTATAAGGATAGTTGTAGGCAAAGACAATATGTGAATAGAGAGTGAGACCAGAAGGATTGATCAGTAAGTGTGGATGAGTACAATGTAATTCCTATTTTCCCTGTTATAAACATGAAACTACCTTGAGGGCCAGTTATTGTGAAAATGGCACATAATGGTCAAGAGGATATCAAAATAAAGACTACTCCTTTAGTTTTGGGATCTGGTGAAGTAACTTGAAAACATTGTCTCTAATGTTTGATAACAAGTGGGATATTTCTATTCTTGGTAAAGTAAGTTACCTGCACTAGCAGAATGTCAGCTTTCTGTCTGTGCACCCATCTAAGCAAGGTCTTTTGGGGAATGCTTTTTAAGGGGGATTATTGAGAGCCTTCATGTTTATAGAGATGCACTTATGGTTAAGTGGCATCTTGGGGTGTAGGATTGCAAGCATCAACAGAAAGGGGTAGGATAGCCAGAATAGGGTAGTGTAGAAACTACTGGTCATATGTATGAGGCCAGCATTTAATAATAAAGACAACTAGTACACTCCATACCCAAAGGAAGAGGAGTGCTCTTGCAGTAAAAAGTGAATTGAGGGGAACGAGGAAAATGAGCAGGTGTGTAGGCAGGTCGAGTGCTGGTATGTGACAAAAATATCTGAGCTGAATAGAGCGATAGATGTTAATTTATTGTGGCATTTGTGTAGTGCATGTCCTAAGTAGGGAAAGTGGAATCAACAGCTTGCTAGCAAACCTTGACTAGAAATATCATTTATACTTATCAACAGGTCCTCTACAGCAAGAAGTGGTGGGTATTTTACTATGAAAAATTTAACATTGGCAAGTGAACTAAAAATAATAACATTGTACATAATAACAAGAAAAATAGCAAGAGAAATCATAAGAATAGCATACCTTAGTCAGGATAATCCAGTAGGTATTTCCCATTTGCAAAGAGCAACAGTCACCAGTAAAAAGAAAAAAAAGAGAGGGGGTGGAGGGGAAAAGAAGTGGGGGATTCAATTAAGTAAAGGGGGAGGAGGGGAAAATAATTGTCTCTTTATGATTCTCTATTCCCTAGTAAGAGGTGCTTGCATCATATTAATATTACAATGCTAATATTACACCATGTCAACCACCACACTGTCAAAATTTAGATAATATATCTGCATAGAATGTTTGCAGTATGTTACTACCATTAGGCTGTCACAACATCGGAAATAATGGTCATCTGAAATCTTAACTAACATTTTTACAGAATTTTGTTTTGACTAAATCAATAATTTGCAAATTTCAGCCGAACAAAATTCAAAATTAATCAAAGTACAACTAAATGAACAAAAATGAAAATTCTCTCTAGCGATATCTTTCTCTTGGATCACTTAAATATTTGGATAAGGAAAAAAGTAATTTACAAACATGTCAAGTAGGTCAAACTGTACAAGAAAAAAAATATTCATGTTTCCATTTTTAGATGAGTTTGCTTTTATATTTATGACTTTCAGACTTATTTGGGGCAGAAGGTCCCAGTTCAAATTCTAGTCCCTTTGGTTATTAATGCCATTAAATTACATGCATTTGCCCTACTAGTTCTTCTAAAATTATTACCTTAATTTAAAACACAATATAATTACTTTTTTCTATGTCCTAAGATGCTGAATTTTTTTTGTCTTTTTTAAGTTAACTCATCCTGGCGTAGTATTTCTCTAATCATAATTCTATTTTAATTTACAACATGTACTGTAATATAAATTAACCAATTACAATATATAATATTTGACAAGTTTTTGTGTTGCAAAGAAATTGTCAAAAAAATTGACACAATACGCAAACGTTTGTTTTAAAATATAACACAGAAAATGCATTAAAATAATATACAAATATAACAAGCAAGGGCAGCATATGGCACATCTCAACAAGACCTAGAAGAGATTCCACCATTCATGAGTCTCTTATTCTAATCCAGGGAATGTTATATTTCCCTATTAACCTCTGTCCAGCATAGTAGACTTATCACATAGAGCAAGTGGAGCTGTATATGGTATAAATATTCATAAATTCCCAGTGGTTTTGCATTGTACTGTTTTGTTTTTTTTTTGGTTTTTTTTAAAATACTTTCTAAGTCATTAACAGGATGGAGGTATATGTCGTATCTCAGTATCTCAAAGAGTCAGAGGGTGGTAAGATTTGCATATTTGCAGTATGTTGAGGTTTTAGACGGTTAATCTTCAAACACATACAGCCAGTCTTACGTTTAGTGACTGGTATACTTCAAAATTATTTAGATAGTCTTTTGGGAGGTTGGGTGCATGTCATAAATAGTCCTATTTTAAAAATGGTCTTTGTTGGGGGCAATTAATTACACATTATACTTTTACATTGTTAACCTTAAACCCAGATCCTAAGAAATAAACAGAAATGTTTTTTTTGCATGGTGGCACTGACTAATATTAAAGCCTCTACTTGTTGCATGTGGTGTATCCTAGGGGGAATAATCCATATTTTCTGGTTTGTTGTTTCCCATTGACCATTTTGCATATATATATATATGTATGTATTAAGGCAGTTTTGCCTGTATTTGTGGGAGGGGCTTAAATTAATTCACTCCCCTATATAAGGGACACCCCTTACCTGACTCATATCGCTTGAGGTCAGCATCAGAATGATTTCCACTTCCGGGTCATCCAGACGCCATTTTACCTGATTACTCCATGAGGTTTTCTAAGCTGAGCTGTGTCAGGAATCCAGCCACAGGCTTTTCCGGCCTACCACCTTCTTTCTTCAATCTATCGCTGTGGATGGTGTCCAAGTGACTCACAAACCGTAAGTTGACCTACCCGTTACGCCAGGCATCAGTCCCACGGCACCATGCAAGGGTCAGGTCCTCACTTTACTGCTGCATTTTGTCTAAGTCTGTTCTAAAACCATTGCATGTTCATGCATATCATTCGTTTAAACCCCCTACTGGTCTTTGGGTGTACTACAGACTTCTTAGACATTATCGCATTTCATGTACAAATCAACGAACCACTGCATTTGCGCCTACACACTGACCCCTACCGGTCATTCTGTGTACTACAGGCTTCTCCGACATTATTGCATTTCATGTACAAACCAACAAACCACTTAATTTTTCACCTACACACTGACCCCTATCAGTCATTCGGTGTACTACAGGCTTCTTAGACATTATTGCTTTTCATGTACAAAACAATAAACCACTGCATTTTTCACCTACATACTGACCCCTATCAGTCATTCGGTGTACTACAGGCTTCTTAGACATTATTGCTTTTCGTGTACAAAACAATAAACCACTGCATTTTTACCTACACACTTACACCTATCAGTCATTCAGTGTACTACAGGCTTCTCAGACATTATTGCATTTCATGTACAAACCAACGAACCACGGCATTTTCGCCTACATGCTGACCCCTAATGGTCAATCGGTATACTACAGTCTTCTCAGACTTTATTTCACTTCATAAGCAAACAAACTAACTACAGCATTTTCGCTTTTATACTGACTCCTATCTGTCATACGGTAGGATTAACCCCTTAGGGACACATGACATGTGTGTCATGTCATGATTCCCTTTTATTCCAGAAGTTTGGTCCTTAAGGGGTTAAAGGGTATTTTTACCATACAATCAGCATTTATGACCCCTACTGGTCAATAGCAAAACTGTCTTCACATGTCATATACAATTTACCAGCCAATATAAATTACACATAAGATTGTTTTAACCCCTTAAGGACACAAGACATGTGTGACGTGTCATGATTCCCTTTTATTCCAGAAGTTTGGTCCTTACGGGGTTAAACATAACCATAAACCATAAATGAAACTCCAGCACGGGCTCAAATTCAGGTTTAATTCACAATAATTTACATTTCACATCAACACTGCCACCTACAGGTCTGTCAAGTACATTGACAATTTTCATGGGGTTTTACAAACATCAAAACACTTACACCTATAGGTCAACAGACAAACAACATTTCACATACCAATCAGTATCCAACTACACTGCCACCTATAGGGCACTCGGCAGATCTCCAATGCACTTGCATTTTGCAACACCATGTTCACTGACCCCTACCATTCAATAAGACATACAACAATTCACATAGCAAGCACTATATCAACATCAGGTATAAATACATATATTATTACACAGTAGCAGACGCGTCTGTATATACGTAACTGGTAATATAGTTCACATACATTTTTCACAGCACGCTGCTCACGCAACAGACTTTCCCCTAGCAAGGGGACATACAACATACAAGGTGGGGACAGACCACATTTTCACTTGTACATACGGCACTTAATGGGTTAAGATTGATACATATTTAACCAGTATGGCTACGATGTTTAATATTTACACATCATGGCACTTTACTTTTCACATATACTGTACGTATTAAGATAAGCTTGGTCTATGCCATATTTCCTTATGCCATACGGTTTTATCCATTCAGGTTACAGTTACTACTAAAAAAATATGTCAGGTTCAATACCATACTACCAGGTACATACACCTGCTCACGTAGTTATCCATCTCTTACCTTCCCTGGAATAGTAATAGTGTACTGGCAATTAGGGTTCTAGGGCCCAATAGGTATTACCCCCTTTTTTCTCTGCATTATGCTTCGGTTAGTGGTCCCGCGAGGCCAACACCCCGCCTCACACTCGGAGGCATACACCCCTCGGGCCACTCGTGAGCTAGCCGCCTCGCATTGTATCATAGAGAGGGCCTCACCTGTCACTCCCCTTCCTATTTTCTGGTTACTGTCACCGAGAGGCCAACATCCTGCCACAATGTTCGGTGGCCACACAAAATCCCCTCGCGCCAAGCATAGATAGAGCCTCTCAAGCCACTTGGCAACTAGCAGGGCCTCACCAGTCACCAAAAAACACCAAGCCTAATCGTTTCACCTTACGGCTTAGCTAGCAAGCCAGTACAAGAACCCTGGGTACAAATAATTGCAATCTTTATTGTTATTGAAGTATTTCTCCAAAAGATGGTGAAGAATCACCTCTTCCTAGCACCCCGGCTAGAATTGATACACCTTCAAGCAGAGGAAATGTTGCTAGTCCTGCAGCAATCAGATCCTGGACAATCCCACACATTACCACCGACCTAAGGAGGTGACAAATCCCCTACCCTGCTACAGCAAGGAAAGCAGAGTTATTCAAACTCCTCCATACATCAACGGACAACACGGAGGCAGGGGAAGGCCCAGCTACATCAACTCAGGTGACACCCAGGCTATGCTAGCCTCACTCATAAACTCATGAGCCAAAAATTTTTATGACAGACTGGCAATCTCGAGTTGGTCACCACAGCCCTCACAAGGCTGGGCCTCACGTTACTGTACAACCAGCACCAACCAAAACTCGGTTACCTGGTACAATCAATTCTTATGACACACAAGATGTTAACCCTGCACGTATGATCCCAGCACATTGGGGAAGCAAGGCATATATATGTATGATGATGTATCTGTGATGGTCAGATTCAGGGATTCCAGGTAAATCGGGAACTGACCATCTCTTGGATGGGTTGGTATTTGGAATATGTAGAGATGTTTATTTGTGCAGGTACCCATACAGAAGGGATTCTGTCCCAAACAAATGGACGAGCACTCTCAGGCTCCAGGTACCAGCACCTCTGAACTACCAGAGACCATTGATATGAGTAGTTGCATTGCATATAGACTGTTGCATATATGTTCAAATGGTTCAGGGCACATGACAAACCATGTGGCCCAATTCAACTTACAAATAACATACTCACCATCTGTACACACCAATGCATTTTCAACACTACTGACTCATCACCCTTCCAGACTTGTAGTATATTTACTAAAGCTCTGGAGCTTCAAAGGGCTCCCATACAGGTATCATAAACACATCTTCAAGGAATATAGCATGCCCTCACTTACAGTCAGCACAACAAAACCATTGGCTGAAAACACACTCATAGCCAAGATTTGCAGAGGGGTCTTCCAATCTCCACCATATACAGCATGGCACCAAACACAAACACATTGGTATTGTCACAAGGAATCTTCCCTTAAACAAAGACTAACCATAGACTTATTGGCACCACACACCTCCACTACCCCAAGTCTCAACTCCCTCATACCCTCCGAGGATTTTTCTTACTATACAACACCATTGATCTACCTTTACAGCTATCACTTAAATTGGGCAATCCTTTCCCTGCTCAACTTTCAAGCTACAGATTAACCTACTATCGATATTCGCAGATACTCTGTGCTGGTTATGATAACATATCAAGAGGCATTACAGTCATACACTATCTAGAAGACTTCTTGTTGCTCAAAGAAAGCATATTTTTCACTAGAAGCCTCATGGCAGCTTAGTCTGGTTGACCACTTGGGCGTCCCAGTACCCCATAAGAAACAGAAGGCGCAGACACTATCATCACATTACTGGGCATATGACTTGAGTCAGCATCCATACACGCAAGTTACCACAAGACAAATAGGGAACATTCTCAACTAAATCAATCACTACCTCCTGCTTAGTACTTACAACTACAAGGAACTACAATCCCTACCAGGTTCCTTAATTTTGCCATGCCAATCATACCACAAGACCACGCTTTCACATCCAGAGTACTTTCCCCTTTTTTCCACACTTCCAACATGACGATCAGAGGAGGTGCCTAGACACCTCAGCAACAGCAGACCTGCACATGGGGAGGGGGGGATTTCTTAACCACTTGGCATGGTAAAAGCATGTTCCTTCCAGGATTGTATGACACTTCTCCAACCAGATGGTCAGACGCAGCGTATACCACGGGTTTGGCAGCGATCTACCGGGAACAATTGCTTTGGGGCTGTTGGCCATGGCATCCAGGTTTGGAAATGTTTCCACCACTTCAGCCCCTTTGGGAGATCTACCCCATTGTAGCAGCTGCTGTGGCATGGGGTAAATCATGGTCAGGGTCATCAATCCGTTGTTACTCAGACAACTAAGCACATATCATATCATCAACAAACGCCACTACTCATCCATAAGTTCATGATGTTTCTGGGGAACTCACTTGGTTGGCCACTTATCACATTTCACTTTCATGTACCAGACGGGGGTATACATCCCTGCCGACAACTGTCTCATTTATATTCCAGGCATGTTCATCATACGCTTCCTACAGCCGCCCATACAGTCACGTCCACTCTTTCGTTCCAGAGACAAAATCATGGATTAGACATACTCATGCAGCATAGCATGCACTATCCCACCTAGCACTTTCGTCCCATACTTGTAGAACGCATAACACAGCTTTTCACCTGGCTTAAAGAATCTCATTGGAACACGACATAGCTCAACCTGTGTCACAAAATTTCTCATAAGTTTTGCTTATTTTTGCCACCTTAAACTTAAACTATCTCATACACCATTAATTATATATTTTACAGGCATTCAACAACACATGATAACCTATGGCCAAAACTACCATAAACTTCATGCTATCATACCAGAAAAGAATATACTCAGAGGTTTTCAGGAATCCATTCCCCCACGTTCCTCTCAGAGATTACCAATAGCCATCCAACTGTTCATCCTTATCGGACCTATTAGATCTACAACCATTCAATTATACTACCAAGTCGGCCATTACCAGCCATGCACATTGCCTTTTATGCCTTTCTCAGGCCAGAGAATCCACTACCATCACCACCACTCAGACAGATCATTGTCTTCAATGATCCCACGTACGTAAACACATATATCATTACCTATTGGCTCTACCACATTCCGAAATGAGTCAACATGCACCAACAGTAGAGAACATACTATCCTACCCACAACAAATGGTCCTAGATTCCTACCTTCAAAATCCTTTCAGGAATTAAATACTGTAATGCATTTAAGGAAATGTCTGGTTAATTTGTATATATTTGTTTACTGTATTAAATCTTTGATTATTCATTTTTGCCCTCTTTATTTACAGGCCTACCGTATCGTCGGTATCGGCACACCACAACCGACTTGCTCCCTTTACACTATCCTAAGCTTATGCTGGATCCTTACTCCATATACGGCTATTTTGCCCCTTACACAAATATATATATATATTATAAATCCTTAGAAAATCTAATTAAGCAACATGATTTTAATTAATATTTAGAGTACAATTTTAGATAATACCTAAATACAGACAAAGTTGAAGTAACTTGCATGTTTGTGCATACTTAACAAGTTATGTGGTTGTGGCCAGTTATATATATGTTTGTCTGTTGTTGGTTATGCATAAACTGTAAGTGTGGGTGATTGTGTCTATGTGTGGGAGATACTATGCTGTTAGTATGGCTTTTAATCTGGCTGTGTCAGTGAGTTTGGGAAGCAATTTGCTTATGGATAGATGATAGATAGATTTGTATGCGTCTGTGAGAGAATAGTGTGCATTTTTATGTAAATAGGCAGATATATATATATATATATATATATATATATATATATATATATATATATACAAACAAAAAGATAGATAGCACTCCACGGACTCAATCATCAAAATAAAAATTTACTTTAATGCTCCAAGTTAAAAATCAACGTTTCAGTCTTACAATCAGACTTTCATCAGGACAAGGTTAGCCAGTGATAAGAATATACATATATAATGCACCTATAAACACTAATCAAACAGTGTACTCACCCCACCTGGTTGGAGGCACATCCCCACAAGCCACCTGGTCAATTGCCCCGCCGAAACTGCCGGTCGCACACGGATGACGTCATCGCGCATGCGCATATATATATACAGCATTCATATATTACAGAATTCATATATTTATTTCTTTTCATAAATGTATACTTCCACAATTTGTTTGTAAAGCAAGAAAGCTGCTGAGGTCAACTATATAAACAATTCAGAATTATAGTGTTGTGTGCAAATAAAGCACATTGATCATCTTTGTTGATGCCATGGAGACAAGTTTATGCAACAACATATTGGAGGATTAAGCATATGGCCAAAGCTCTGTGATTAAGAAGTGATCTGAGGTGTATCACTCACATAACCCAGGGGGTAGAGATTTCTCCTCTGTTTAGTTTTAATCTGCACTGAATGTGCACATGGTGACATAGCATATTACTTCTTTGAAATGATTCCTCTTTCATTTAATTTGTTCTGTTTCCTAATTTCTACTTGTATTATTTTTTTTTTCTATTATGTCCTTTGTTTTCAATGACCACGATAGTGTACTCGTTTCAAACAAATTAATTATTGCATCACATTATATGGAACAAGCTACTTTGTGCAATTTACCAGGCACAGTGGGCATTACATAACACGTCAAAATACAGTTACATAATTGTAGTTATGCAACTATTTCAAAAAAACTATTTTCCCAACAGGCTTTAACAGTGCGCGAATAAAACAAATCTATTCATAAACTACTAGCTGGTGAAGAACACTATCAGGACTATTCACTAAAGTTAGAATTCAACGTGAATTCAAAGTAAATGTAAAATTTAAGGCCAGACTAGTTGAAAGGAAGCTTTAATTATTTAAAACATGTTTCCAGTTCAGCTATTTTGGTCTAAAATTTGAAATTCATTTGAAATATACTTTAAATTCTCACTTTGGTAAATAACCCTGTTTATGTTCTCTAAACTCAAATCCATATCTAATGTTTCTTTATTCTCTTCTTCTCATGCATTCTTTACCTTGATCCCAGTGACTGCCGTGAAGAACAAAAGCAAAGGTGAGCTCGCCTTTTATATAAAATTACACATCTAAATTTTAATGCATCAGTATTGTAATTTATTTAAACATACATAAGAACATTCACACGTATGAGAACAAAAAAAATCACATCTGCTCATGTTTTTATTAAAGCACATGTTGCATGAGAATATATGTTCACATTTGTGATTTTCTTTCTTTTTTTTTGTTATATTTGCTTGATTTACTTTTATGGGTCTTGGATGCATTCCTTTGAGGAAGCAGCCGATAAAAGATTCTGCTACCATTGCATAAATCATCCTTCCATATGTAGCCATGCTTACAGAATACTGATTGGAAGTGGGATTAAAGTAAGCTGTTACTAATGTTTATTTGATGAATTTCTTTTACACATATATTTGTTTGTTTTATTTATAGACAAATAGGCAGAAAGACAGAAAGAAAAATAGAAAAACAGTCAGAAAGGCAGATAGACAGACAGACAGATATAGATAGACAGACAGACAGACAGACAGATAGAGAGAGAGTGATAGATAGATAGATAATTTTAATTACAGTATATGATCATACATTGCATAAGCCTGCCACAATGCCAATGAACCCTGTTTAAAGGAGCACTATAGTGCCAGGAAAACAAACTCGTTTTCCTGGCACTGTAGGGTTATTAGGTTCCCCCTAAAGGGGTTAAAACCCCTTCAGCCACTTACCTTAATCCAGCACCGGGCTCCATTGGCGCTGGTGACCTCTCCGTCCCCTGCTGATGTCAGCTCCGAATGCAAGCATTCAAACCGCCCATAGGAAAGCATTACTCAATGCTTTCCTATGGACGTCCAGCGTCATTTTAGTGTGATTTTCACACTGAGAATCGCAAAAGCGGCCACTAGTGGCTGTCAGGGGGAAAGCCACTAGAGGCTGGATTAACCCTCAATGTAAACATAGCAGGTTCTCTGCATTGAGCTGAAGTGGTCTGAGTGCCTATAGTGGTCCTTTAATGCAACCTAATGCCTGCTTTTATGAAATTAATCCACTTACTTGGGACATCACTCCTCCTGGGACTCTGCAGTGCAAGATTAAGTATGGCCACAGAATGAGGGACCTGTGACTGGAAAGGGTGCAAAACTGGGGAAGTTGGTCTGGACTTATGCACTATATTTACTTAAATCTAGATAGATAGATAGATCCACATGGGACCAGAGTATCTAACCTAATAAAAAAATAAAAACACTTCAACCATTTATGACATTAAAGAGTCATTTCAGCATGGAAGTGACCTCCTTTTTTATTTAAATTCATAGAAATTGCTTTACAAATAGAAAAATAAATACAACTTGACAAAAAAAAATATGTAAAATGATGCTAAAATTCACAAATCCTGCTGCCTCTGCTAATAACATTTCCAATGTGAGACAGCATGAATACTTCTGCCAGACTAGCGAAAGGCTTTACCAATAAGGAGATTCTCACTCCGGTCTCTTTTTTTTTTTCTTATGATATTTATATGATATTTTGTTCAGTCCCCCCACAATTTCACCATTAGATCTGAAGAGTACAAGTGCTCAAAAACATCAAAAAGCCCATCATTACACCTATAAGCCTGCTCCTAATGTGGTGAGCAGAGCAGTGTGCAGAGATATTCAGAGCCATCACGTGTGCACATACATCACACACCCTTGACAGAGTTTAACCCATTAACAAACCTTTTAAATATCAAGATTTGAACAACTCTTCATGAAAGCAACAAGACTATCTAATAAAATAAGGCAATTATATACTGGCCCTAATAATATAAAATCCTTAACCCCTTAAAGAGACACTATAGTCACCTGAATAACTACAGCTTAATGTAGTTGCTCAGGTGAGAACTATAGCTCCCTGCAGGCAATCTAATGTAAACACAGAGAAAATACAGTGTTTACATTGATTGATAGGAATACCTCCAGTGGCCATCACTCAGACGGCCACCAGAGGGACTTCCTATCATGTATGGCCCTAAAAAGGTCATGTACACGTCAGACGTATTAGAATACGTCTGACGTGTGCAGGAGAGAGAAGGCACTGTGTGCACGCCTTCTTTCTCCTGCCTGTCAGCAGAGGAGAGGGGGCGGGCAAAGACCGCGAGCTGAGCTGTCAATCAGCTCAACTCGCGGCCTCGCACACCGCGCGCATGCGTGGTAGTGCACTCAGGACTTCATAGGACTGCATGAATGCCGCCCCATGAAGTATGTGCGCATGTGCGGCAAAGCCGCATATAGCATATCTGTCAGTCAGCTCCCCAGCTGACAGAGGAGAATCCAAGTTATTGATTGACACCTGGATTTAACCTTGCTCCCAGAAAATTGAAGGATTATCCATGTCATCCTAACATTAAAGAGTTAAAGCCCACTCTGTGGAAAATTGCATGGAATGTGCTTTCACTGGGATGGGGTTAAATGGCAATGTGCAAAACCTGTTCCTAAGAAAGCCATATTATCGGAAGCATCTTAGAGTTGCATTAATGCTTTTAGCTATGTTTTATGATACTCAGTGAGAATTGCCTAGAATAATTATTATATAGGTAGACAGCATGGACAGACAGAAAAGACAGTCAGATAGATGGATATATAGACAGAACAGAGTACACAGAAAATAGGTATGTAGACAAAATAGACATATATACGCTGAACAGACAGAATTTATGGAACATATAACATATACAGAATAGGAAGAATGGAGAGAATGGAGAGAATACATAGGGAGGATGGATAGATAGATAAATGATTGACAGTCAGACAGACAGATGAATAATATCTGTTTAGATTACCTTCTAGTTTATAATATACATTTTTGGGTTTGTCATTTAATATAAAGAGATCTGCAACATTTGAATGTGTTTATCCAATTTAATATTAGAAAAAAAAACTAATCTCCATTGCTTTTTAAATTTTTAGTTCAAAATCAAACAAAAAAATTAATCCTTAAAACATCAGTGCATCTTTTTTTTAAATTGGCTTTTCATTTATGCTTATTAGATTATATTGCATATAAAGAATTGATTACAAAAATATAGAAATAAATTTTAAGTTGTATCATCAATATGTGCTAATTGGATTTTAATCTATACTTAAAAATCACTGTGTGTTTGTCATGGTCTTATTGTGAAAAAGAATTGACTGTGATCAGCTACGATACGCAGATGGTGCATTTTTAAAATGTATGCTTATCTACTTATTTATCTAACTACTTATTTTAATAACAAAAATAAGCTTAATTAGCTTGCATAAACATGCAGGTTTTTTTTTATAAGTTTAACATATTTGTTTCCTATGTTTGTGTCAATTAATAACTCAAAGAAGCATTGAGAAGCAGGGAGTGAAAGTTCAATTAGTGCAGCCACTGTGGACCACTAGTAGAGAGGATTTTGCAAAAGAATTACTTTTTTACGGGCAGTAGTGTGATCATCTGTAAATTCTTTAGTACAGATCTTTTTTTTCCATACGGTTCTCCTATGTCCGCACTGAATTCATATACGAAGAAATCTCAGGCACTCACTGTGATGTGATCAAAGCAGTTTTAATGGATCCGCATGTTTCGACCTGTACCCAGGTCTTTATCAAGCTAACACCACAACTACAAGTAAACGTTTATATACACACATAATAATCAATTAATGTAAAATTACAAAATTCATTAACACACCCAGTGATAAAAAAAAAAACATGATAAGCTTATTTGATTTTGATAAAGACCTGGGTACAGGTCAAAACGTTGTGGATCCATTAAAACTGCTTTGAACACATCATAGTGAGTGCCTGAGAGTTCTTCTAATATGTAGATTATATGGGGTATGCTGACCCATCCTCAGTTTAGAACCCTGTGTGTGTGTTTTTGTGATTGAGTGCAACCCTTTTTATTTTTTATATCTATTCTACCGCGCTGAATTCATGACAGAACATATGAATATGTGTATTGGACAACCACTAGGGAGAATATCTACATAAATATATGACAGAAGAGGACACGATCTATGCTCATTACATGCTAATTTGATGGGTGAGACAGAATTGTTCCCTTGACTCCATGACAATGTATGCAGACAAGAGTTTTTTTGACATGTTCTAGCACTAGAGAATATATACGTTTTATTATGGAAAGGCCATATTAAGGCTTTATTAAGATAATGCATAATGTGTTAGTATCAATTATGGACTGGCAGGTGCTCATAAACCTGGGCATTCAAGGTTTTACTATTACCTTTTGGTTTTAAATCGACATGGATATTTTAGACTTGGGTAATGATTTTGTTTTTGCGTAAAAATAGAAACATGAACACTACCCCTCATTAATGAATAACCTCACTGACAAAATCTTATCTTAGTTATTAGTGTTTAATGACATTAATATGCTACCTGATGTTATATTCATATTGGATGTAATGAGAGAATTAAATTCACTGTATTTGCATTACAAAACTTGGCTTCAAATTTTGTTTCAAGTAATCCCAAATGAGAATAAAAGATAAAACACTAAAACAAGTAATTAGGTAAAGGGAAGATGATGTACATTCGGTTGAAATAAATTTATATCGTTTTTTTAAATCAAAAAAAATATAGTGAATGTTTTTACAAAGAATGCGCAACATAATTATTACATAAAATACATATAAAATGTATGAAGTGGTTAACGTATAAAATTACTGGAGGCTAACCACTTCGTGATGTTTTTTTAAATATCAGGATAACTACAAACTTTTTTGAAATGTCATGAAATATATTTGGGACATTTTCTTTGGATCAAATTAATCGGTTAGCAAACTCAAGTGAAAAAGCCAATTAAAGGTTAATCTTTCTGAAACGGGTGCTTGATCATAGGTTGTTTGACCATGTGTTTTTCTCATTTTTTTTATCTATTACCTCTATTTATTGGTTTTGCAAAAACACCAGTTTTTTATTTTTTTTATTTTACTTGGTTTAACCATGCTGAGCATCTTGGGGCATGGCACATTTTAGTTATATAGATATTTATGGAAATATCAATATTTCAGCTCAGGATGGTCCTAGATCATTTGACTAAATACTGAGAGCATATTACAAGGTACATTTACATATATGAAAATGTTGTACATCATTGTTCCTTAAACTGAGAATTAAGATTCTAATGTACTGCACGAGATCACTGAATATTACACATTTAGGGTAAATTTACAATGGGAAGTGTTCAGGTTTAAATGCTAACTTTTTAAGGGGATATCTAGGTAAGTATAGTGTGCATGCAGAACATTTCAGGCTTGAGACTTGTCTTTTTTTGGGAGGGGGGATGAAAGTGTAATTTGTTTAACATTTCTCCTCTTTCAACACTTTTGGGTTGAATATCTCTTTTTGTTACAAGATAGCAACCTGAAATCTTCACAGATATAAGTCCTCTATTATAGCATTCAGCTGCAAAAAACATCAATTTAAGTTGTTGATAGTTACACTGCTAGCGCTAGCAGAAATCTGTGGAAAATCTACTTTATTCATTCATTTTGAAAATTGAACAGATGTAATACGGAAGAAATAATAAATCGTATTCTACAGTAGTCTCTAGTCTTTTATTTTTAGGTGTTTAACATACATCCCCTTACTAATGGGCATGGGTAAGGTATAAAGCATCCCTTGTACTAATGCAGAGCTTATATTGACCATAGTCATATTCATATTTTTATTAAATATTAAATGCAACAGCTAACAGACCACTTGACTGAAACTCATGCCACTAATGTGATCATTTTTGCTGAATTGTTTTTTTCGCAACTGAATTCTGAATGATATAAGCCATCACATTGTCAAGAGTCATAGATCCCGAACAAAATTCTCAGTTCAGAAAATGTTGTTGAAAAGAACCGAATAATTGCACCATCTGCAAATTTCTATGTTTCTTACTTACGAAATAAAGAATTGTGGAAGATTGACAGTGGAGCTGGAAGTTTTTAAACATTTAGTAATTCTGGTTTATGATTTGCACCTTTATCTTTTAAGGACATTAAACTTGTATCATATTTTGCATATCTGTATATATTTGTGTTAGAATCTAACAGTAACACAAAGTATATTATTTTTTGTATTTAGATAGACGTGAGTTTTCTCTTTCTCTGTTTTTTGCAACAGGAAATGATTTGTTTATGTCTCTGTCAATTTTAGAGACCTAAAAGCCTCTTTTCTTCTTTCCTAATCTAGCATACCTCTCGACTAGCATCTGGGTATGAGCGTTGTGTTTGAGTGCATTACAGAGATCAACAGCAATAACATTCACAGTCTAATAAATGCACTTAGAAATTTCCATTAGTAGATACAATTATTCTAGTTTTGTCCAAACTTATATGTTTAATCACATAGTGTAATTGCCTATTAGTCAGAAATGAAGTCACTTAACATGGTCTAAAATAAGCCCCATTTGACTTTGGGCTACATTTCACCTCAAATTATGGGAATTTGTAAGATTACCCAATCAGCCTGAATTCAGATGAAATGTAGTTAATGACTAAATTAATCTCCAAATCTAAAATGCAAAATACATTTATAATCAATAATGTACGATATGAGCAGCAGGGAATAAAATGATATATTTTAAAATAAAATATACAAATAAGTGCATGTTCTATACTTTAGAGGGAATTCTAATAGCCAAATATAAATTAGATGTTAATTCAGCAGTTTTTACAAAATCTTCTCTTTATTCACTTTCATTTGAACTTCTCTTATGCAATGTTTCCATGATTATTTGCGAGAAGTGTTGTTGCATAGAAAGGAGAGGGTCAGTGGACAATCAGGGTTTACAGTCACCTAGAAGCACAGAGAGGACTGTGTGTTGTCTTCACCGCACATGTCATCTCACCATACACTACCACAGAGTTTATCTCAAAAGTCTTTTTTTCCACGTTTCACTATTTAAGGCCTTTTGTAAAATAGCTTTCAAAACTTTGATGAGCAGTGCCCTTTAAAATAAATTACTTTCTTTTTTTTACATTTTCTTCAATTCTAGCTCAGGGAACTGTAAAAACCTAAAGGAGATCTATCATATCTGGACAGCTCTGGGCAAAGTTTAAGATGTTAGTAAGTTAGGACAAATTGGTCACACTTTTTTTGTTTTTTTTTTCTCTAGGGGTGGCTGAAAATTTAGCCTCCCTGGAGGCAAACTGGCATTTTGAGAATTGCACATCATACAATACATAATGTCACACATGCTGACATCAATAAATGTCTTCACAAACTCTTGATTGATTAACAAGCTGATACTGGTCTTACAGAAGAAAACAAAATAGAAATGTAATCAGCATTTGATGTGGTTCATTCTACAGAAACTTTATTTTTTTCCCCCCTTGGTTCTACTAGACTAAAAGGACTTTAGGCTTGACACATACACTTGATTTGATTGAAACACTCATCGTTTCATTAGAAAATACAATTCTGAAAATGGTATTTCTATAGAGCAAGCATAACTTCATTTATGCACGTGGAACCATTTAATAGAGATATCAATGTCCAATCTCACCATTTATAAAATATTTTTAAATTAGCAACTAAAACATGCTTTGCATAAAGGACAGAAAGGACCCATAAACAATTATATTCTGTATTTATAACAATTTTACTTATATAATTTGAACTCTTGCAATTTCTATTTTACTAACCTCATTGATGGAGACATTGCAAAAAAAGCAATAGCAAAAATTACCCCCAATGTTGGGAAATAAAAACAAAACCAATACATGAATGCTAATAAAGTTTAATCAAACATGTTAATTATTATTATTATTTTATTATTTATATAGCGCCAGCAAATTCCGTAGCACTGTGCAGTGGGTGGACTGACAGACACGTAATTGTAACCAGACAAATGGACGCACAGGAACAGAGGGGTTGAGGGCCCTGCTCAATGAGCTTACATGCTGGAGGGAGTGGGGTATAGTGACACAAAAGGTATAAGTACGGGTAATGAAATAGGTTGCTAGAAAGTATTCACTGAGAACTTTGGTTATTTTTGATACAATTGCAGGAGAGTAGGAGAGAGGTGGGTGGGGGGAGGGGGGGTGGAATGACAACCTACTAACAGTTTAAATAATATGCTTTACTGAAGAAGTGTGTTGTCAAAAATTTTTTTGAAGGAGTGGAGACTGGGTGAAAGTCTAACAGAGAAGAGAAGGAAGTTCCACAGAAAAGGTGCAGCCCTGGAGAAGTCTTGGAGGCGAGCATCAGATGTGGGAGTATGGACAGAGTATAGACATAGGTCTTCAGCAGAGCACAGGGGCCTCAACGGGACATACTTGTGTGTTAGGGAGGATAGGTGGGTTGGAGCAGCATTATGTAGGGACTTGTGAGCAAGCACCAGAATATTAAATAATTTTTTTTTTTTTTCAATATATAGTGTTTATTGAATTTTCACAGATAACAACAAAACACAAAGTGCCGGTTTGTTATACAGATGGCACATTATGATACACCATGATACATCAGACATTTCCTTGCAAGACATAACTCTATGTGTGGAATATAATAATGTTGACACCAATAGCATAAAAGGAGGAGTGTTGCAATTACAACATATCATAAAACGGCTGTTGAACATATGAACACATCTTTCCAAAAGACCATAAAAAGGGGAAATATATACATTGCAAGAGAAATAGACATTGTAGGAATAACGCTAACTTAATAGTATACTAAGTTTAGGGCTGTAGATATGTTACAAGATGTATGCAAGTCTGTGGCCCTGGCCCATAGCGGCCTGAAGCAGGTCGGACGATTGTTAAAAGTCATTGAAACGTATTGTTCTAATGATAAACATTTCCCAATGGTATATAATTTCGACTTTCGTGACCATCGGCAGTGTGAGCAGTACTATATGACTTGCGTTATATTAACGAGTTGGTTTGGAGTCAATATCAATAATGTATCATGTAAACAAAAAAACAAAAAATGCCATACAATAAAACATACAGGAAAATGGGGTAACGGGAAGGCGGGGGGGTGGGACAGGGGGCAATTAACGCCTATGATGCAAGAATTTTGTGTGTTTGTGCTGGATGACGTATAAATATGCTATGATATGACACAAAATGGTACAGTGTGATGTGAGGTGATGAAAATCAAAGCGTGCTCAGAGATGGACTGACCCTAGCATGTCGTAATAGTCTTATCCATAAAAGATTCCCAGTTTTGCCATCTATCCAGAAATACACTCATATTACCCTTTTTTGCCCACTCCTTTTCATGTTGGTATGTAGAGTTTGTTCTACGGAGGACTTCCATTTTTGTAGGGCAGGCGGTGGATTTCCAGTGTGCTGCTATGCTAATTTTAGCAGCTAGGAGCATATTAAGCACCGCATCCTTAGCTGGCATATCGCTTAAATTTGGAATGATGTGAAGTAAATAATTTTCGGGAGTCAATGGGATATTAAAATCACATAATGTGTGAATTGCATTTTTGATTTCTTGCCAGAATACTTGTAGCTTGTGACAATACCAAAATATATGTTCTATAGATCCTTTGTCAGCACGACATCTCCAACATAATGAAGAGGATTCCGGATAAATTTTGTGAATCCTGCTTGGGACCAAGTACCACCTCATCAACATTTTAAAATACGCTTCCCAGTGTGTAATACAGTTTGATGACTTTTTTGTGTAGGTAATGGCTTGTTCCCATTCGGGAAAAGTAGGAGCTATACTCAATGTTGCCTCCCATTTGAGCATATAGGGCAGTTTAGTGGATGCATTCAAATCAACCTGCGCGGAGTAACACAATGAAAGAGATTTGCAAGATGATTGGGATAATTTTGCATTGTACCATTTAAATCCCAGTCTACTGAGTGAAAGCGGATGAATAAATTTAATTGATTCCTTAATTAGGATATGTTTGAACCGTAGGTATAGGAAAATATCTTTGGGCGGTAAGTTATAATCTTTCTGTAGATCAGGGAATGAGCGAATGCCTTCTTCATTAAGTAGTTTATGAACATGCGTTATACCTAAATTGGACCAGTGTCGCGTTTGAAGGTTGGGGGATATGTTAGATAAGGCTGATATAGGTGCTAGATAAAGTGCCTCTGCTTTGGACCACAATATGGTACTCCATGAGGTCCATGATTTTATAAAAAAGTGTGAAGCTGGGAGTGTAGAGGGGCTAGAAATTGAGGGTTGTTTCCACAGGGAGTCAGAGATAGAGTGCATGCCTCCGCAGGAGGTTTCCAGTTTGACCCAAACAGGATTTGATTTGCCTGTTAGAATATCAAGGCCTTGCGCCAGCAATGTTGCCCTGTAGTAATACAAAATGTTCGGGACACAAAGTCCGCCTCTTTTGAATGGTCGCCAGAGAGACCGAAAGGCGACTCTTGGAGGTTTTTTCCTCCAAATATGGGCATTGATAGCCATTTGAAATCTCTTGAGAAGGGAGTTCGGTAAAGCTATAGGTATAGTTCTAAACAGATAGAGTATGTGGGGTAAGATCATCATTTTGATAGAGTTTATCCTGCCAAACCAGGACGTGTGTAAATTGCTCCAAGAGTCCATTTGTTTGGAAATCTTGGCTAAGACTGCGATGTGATTCTCTTTTATAACTAGTGATTTGGATTTAGTTAATTTGATTCCTAAATATGAAATAGCTGTATGTTTCCATTCAAAGGAATAAGTGCTCTTTAGATCTGACACTACCTTTTCATCAAGTCGTATGGGAAGGATCTGAGTTTTACTAATATTATTTTTATAATAGGAGACAGTACCATAAGTGGTTAGAGTGTGTAGGAATAGATAGGGATAGATTCTGTTGGGTTAGCGAGAACTAGGACTACATCATCGGCATAAAGAGCTAGCTTCTTCTCACCAGCTGGAGTTGAAAGACCGGGCAGTTTTGCATCTAGTTTGATGTTTTGTATCAGCGGTTCTAAACATAAAATAAAGATTAATGGTGACAGGGGGCACCCTTGTCTAGTACCATTTGAAATTTGAAAGTTCCTGGAGGTGAAGCCAGAATTAAACACCTTAGCAGAGGGGGCAGAGTAAAGGGCCATAACACCGGTGATAAAGGTTTTGGAGAAACCAAAGGCTGTTAACGTGGCGACCATGTACTCCCAGTTAAGGCGATCAAAAGCCTTCTCCGCGTCTAACGCTATTACGACGCCACTCTGTTTTTGGTTGTTGGCCCAATCAATCAGGTCCATGCAATATCTAGTATTGTCCCCTACCTGCTTGCCAGGAACAAACCCAGCTTGTTCTTCCGAAACTAGGGTGGTTAAGAGGGGCTTAAGTCTGTTAGCAATCAGTTTAGCATATAATTTGACGTCGGCATTAAGTAAAGAAATTGGCCTTAAGTTACCACATAGCGTTGGAGGTTTGTTTGGCTTTGGCAAGGTGATTATGTAAGCTTCCAACATCTCCTGTGGAAATTTGCCTGTCAGTCTAATTTTATTAAACAAGTTGGTGAGGTGTGGGGTTAGTTGTTGTGCCAATTTGATATAGTAGTAGTTTGAAAGCCCATCAGGCCCAGGGGCTTTGTGTGTGGGCAAGGAGCGTATGGCTAGTGCAACTTCCTCTTCTGTGAATGAGGAGTCTAAGAGCTCGTTTTGAAGTGATGTGGTTTGTGGGAGTGTGATTCGGGAGAGATATTGCAGAATTTCCTCTGATTTTGGTATATGCGTTTGGTTGTTGGTGTTAAGATTATAAAGGTCCTCATAATAACGGGATAGTTCGTCGACAATACTATTGGGATTATATAGTCTAATTTTATTTTTGGAATATATATACGGGATTTTCGTTTGTAAATATCTGGATTTCAGTTGATTGGCCAATAATTTGCCTGCCTTATTTCCTTTCGTATAATATGTTTGTTGAGTCTTAAGTACTTGTTTAGTGTAAGTTTGGGCATGAAGGTTTCGAATATCCTCTTGTATTTTGGCGATTTGTCGGGATAAGAACTTGGAGGGAGCTTTTTTTATTGGAGTTTTCTAGGTTGCGGAGCGATTGCTTAATCGTGTAATCATTGGTGAGAAGTTGTTTTTTGGCTATGGAACCTATTTTGATAAATTCCCCCCTAACGACCGCTTTGTGAGCCAGCCATTGGGTTTCTATCGTGGTATCATCTGTGGAGTTTATTAAAAAATAAGTATTAAGTGTTGTCAAAATTTGTTGTCTATAAGTAGGTTCATCAAGGAGGGATTCATTAAGGCGCCATTTTCCTCTGCCTTTAGTTGGATATGGCACTTCTAGTGTAATCAATATTGGGGCATGATCGGACCAAGTTCTGATCCCTATAGACTGGTCTAAAAGATGAGAGAGTGTAGATTTATCAATCAGACACAAATCAATGCGCGTGTAAGTAAGGTGTACCGGTGAAAAATATGTGTAGTCTCGTGCCATTGGAAAAAGATTTCTCCATGTGTCATACAAGTCATGATCATGTATAAGTTGAGAAAATAATTTGCTGTTGGAAATAGAAAGTTTGCTAGGGGTTTTATTCTGAGTACGTTGGATATCCATCGAGGGATCAAGAGTACAGTTACAGTCCCCACAGATAATTATATGGCCTTTCTTGATGGCGGTTATCTTTTTAATTGCTTTGTTAAGAAAGGGATATTGCGCTTCGTTAGGGGAGTATAGGGAGGCCACAGTCACCAATATGCCATTTAGTTCTCCTACAAGTATCAGGAGCCTCCCTTCTAAATCTGTGAATTGTTTGTGTAGTGTAAATACCCAGTCAGCGTGAAAGAAGATTGCCACTCCTCTAGCTTTGGTTTGGGAGTGAGCGAAGTATGCAACAGGGTACTTTGGAGAGCGGATTTGAGGGGGGTTTTTCTTAGCAAAGTGGGTTTCTTGGACATAAACAATAGCTGCCTCAGACCTGTGCATTTCTTTTAGCAATTGTTTTCTTTTATACGGGCTATTAAGGCCTTTGGCATTAATGGAAAGGATTTTTAGTGTATGGGAGGCCATGTCAATTGTTCGATGACGTGGCGGTAAAGTAGCCATGAGTGTCCTGGAGTATGTAGGTGTAAATGAGTACCTCTATACAGAAAGCCAATCGTCCCTGCTACTGGTGCATCGTCGGTGCTCCTCTCTAGATGTACCATAACGGTGCAAAAAAACTTGTCGTTCATAGATGATGGGGTTACCTGGGAGGCAACATGGTTAGTAAGGTCTAGGCGTAGAACAGGGGGGGGGGATAAGGGAAGAGCAAGGAAGTAAAATACAACAAAAACTAAAGTATATACAAACAGAACCCCTTCTGGGGGTATCAAACTCGGTCAACTTAAAGGCACAGAAAATTTGCCCCTTAAGTGACTCAGGGAGGGACTTTGAGGCTCCTCCCGACCTATGAAAGATTTGTACAACGTTACACATAGTACTAACTGTAGTAATACCATACATATAAAAATCTAGAATAGTAAGTCATCCCATATTGGGCATATAGTGATGAAACATAGTGTCTCCGCATATTCTTTGCACGCGTGAGAATCATGGAGGAAATTTAGTTGGGAATTCACCGCTTGTACACGCGGTTGGTAAAAGTTTTGAGCTAAAATTGAATCTGGAGTAACGTGCTGTGCACAATGACAGGCTTGAGACCTGCTAGGTGACCGCATTACCTCAATGATTCTTATTAAAGTACATACATAAACAGTATTGCAAAAGTATATGTGTTAGAAAGAAAAACATAAAATTAAACATAGAAACATTAGGTATGGATCACACTTAGAGAAGACCCGAGATTAGGGGAGTTCCCTATTGTGTGTGTTAATAGGGTACAAGTTATACTGGTGAAATTAAAGCCTTAACAAGTTGTGAAAACATCAATCGCCCAACAACGGTGACCGCTGCTTGCACCAATTTCACCATTTTCGACCTTAAGATATGTCCCTGGTACGTGAGAAGTGAAGTGAACTTGCCTCATAAGGACGTTACAATAATTAGGTGATTAAGTGGAGGTCTATCCTGATAAACAGACAGCCCGAAACTGAAAGATGAAATGGGCATGTACCATTTGGGCGCAGATATTCTGCCTGTATCAGTATATTTTAATAGACAGCGTATAGCTAGAAAAATATAAACATTCAGTGTTGTGTACAAAGTAACGGTTAAAATACTTAAGTGTATGCCAACGTGATCTTCATATATATATGCACAACGTGAAAGTTCAGGGGATCTTGGCTGGAGATTTCGCCATTTGCCAGTCCTCTTGAAGTCGTCGTGGGGAAGCCTGTTCGGTTGTAACAAGATGGGTAGGTGATCCGTTCCATAGCCCCCAAGTTGTAATCAGCTTCATTCCTTCCGCCGAATCTTTAGCAGTGTAGTTTCTGCCTTGTCGCCAAATAATTAATTTAGTGGGGTAACCCCATCTGTAGACTACGTTGTTATTTCTAAGAGTCTTCGTGACTGTGATGAATTCTCTCCGTTTCTCCATTGTAGCCGCCGATAGGTCAGCAAATAATACAACCCGTTGGTGGGGTTCTGGAAGTGGTTGTGCTTTTCTTGCTGCCTGTAATAAAGATTCTTTATGCGCATAGTAGTGAAATCGTACAATAACGTCCTTTGGGACCTCAGCAGATATGCGAGCGGGTTTCGGTAGCCTGTGCATGCGGTCGTAGGCCCAAGCAGAGTCAGGTAGGCCCGGGACTAAGGCCTTACAGATTGAGAGTATATGGGCTGGAAGGGCGTCTTGAGATATATCATCCGGAATTCCACGGAACCGGACATTTTGCCTTCTTGATCTGTCTTCCATATCGGCAAGTTTAGATTTGAGTGAATAGTTTTCTTCAGACAGCTTCTGAATTTTATCCACTACCTCATTGTGGGCTACACAGAGTTCATCTGTTTTATTCTCCAAGTTGCTGGTTCTGTCTCCAATATTAGAAATTTCTTTCCTTAAATCCCCGTTAATTCGGTGGAAATCGGCTGTAATTGTTGCCCTGAGCTCTTGTAACATCCTGTGTAAACTGCGTTCCGTTACTGGAGCTTCAGGGTACTTGGAAGAGCTCGACTCACAGTCGGACTGACCATCCGATACGTTAGGCGTCTCATCGCCATCTTGGATTTCTTTGCGACGTTCAGATTTTTTCATCTTAGCTGTGTCCGACAGCTTCAACTGTTTAGTAGGAGGCATGATGCGACCCTACACCCACTTGGACGAGTATAGTGTTTAGGTTCGGGTATTTTTGTAGATTATCGCTGTGTATAGAGTTGCTTTAGGTCGGGTAGACGGCGGAGCTCCTAAGCCATGCGACTGCACACACCAGAAGCTGGACACGCCCCAGAATATTAAATTAATGATTAGTGACATAAAGTACTACGCTGCCAGAATCACACCTTTCAGAAACCAATTCATCCATTCTATAGTGCCTGAAGAACAGATATGTGGCTAGCGGACACATTATTCTAGGTGACACCATGAACAAACAAGAGATCACATCAAATGTATTCAGCTTGTAATAGTTTGGAAACAGCAGCATCAATTTACTTTCTAATAGCAAAGGAAGAGGTGTCTAAAAAAAAACCCAAACAAATACATTTAAGGTTATCATCCAAGGAGTTATATGTTAAAAATAAAAATGCAAGAAAATTATCTGGCAAAATGTAAGCCACTTTTCTTCACAAATGAAGGGAAATGGAAAGATTGAAGGCAGAACACCTTTCAGGTAGGTATGAAATGAAAATACAACCTTGTAATCAAACTTTTTTCAGACTATGCTCCAGTCATTTCCAATAAGGTTTTGTAAAACTGCTAACTTGTAATTCCAACCACCCAAATCCCATGCTTAGGAGTCCAAAGATTTAAATAAGTATCACAACCAATTCTACTAGCAAATTTCTAGTCCCCATGGCAGCATTTGTTTAACATAACATCATGATTTATCTATAAACTCTAGAATTGGATCTATTTGTGTAGACTCTTCATAATACTACAATACTGCAACATAAAAAACTAAACTAAAAGGAACACTCCAAACAGTACAAACACAGCTTGCTACAGTGTTTATGTTTCAGGAGTACCTTTGTTCACTCAAAGACTGAGCAGTCAAACCATTATAGAACAGCTGGACAACTTACTTTTCTTGATAAGTGAAAAAATGGCAGATAATGCATGGTGTGGATTATGATGTGAGGCCTCTAGATGCAATAAAATGAGGAGAAGGCATTTAGGTGAAAATATGTAATGCTGGGAAAGTGGGGGCATGGTAAGAACAAAGGGGGAAGGGATAAAAAAAACACGTGTTGTGCTGTAATGGTTTTGGTCCTTTGAGTGTTCATTTAATTTATTTGCATGGACAATTAATGTGCAAACTCAAGCCTAAATACTTAATTTACATTTAAACTGTAAATTATACTGCTTTACATAAATAGGCAAATACAATATATAAACCTAATAAATGAAGCACAAAATTCAAAATTGTAACTTAAGTATTAACAGATATACACAAAATAAGTCAATTATCATAACTATAATCTTCAGCAGAACCAGAAAATGAAGTAACTTAAACTGACACGTAAAGTGCAAGAGTGAGTGGGGCAAAATATAATATATGCCGAGGCAAAAGTGCCATACAACTCTGGACTTGCAAGAGACAGAAATAAAAAACCTGGAGGTGCTTGTATAAGTGATAGGGAAGAAGAAAGGGCATTGATGTGAACAATGCTCTCTCCTATTTCAAGATTCTTGATACAAACTCAATCAGGACAGGACACAGATAAATGGCTTGCTCATAGACTGGGATCTGCTATAGCACATTATTGTTGTGCAATCTGGTTGGGAAGATAATTCCATCTTCCCAATCGTACTGTACTGCTTAACTCCATCAGATCGGCCCCTTACCTGAGTGCATTGGCAGGTTTCCTTGCACTTGCATGGCATCATAGATCACTTATTACAAGAACACATGATGCCACATGATACCATGGAATAGTTTCCCTGCAAAAAATAGGTAGGGCATGATCAGAGTAGCTAAAACATATATAATATTTATTTTGACATGTATGTCTGGTAATTAGTTTGTTTATGTGTATCTGATTATGTGTTTGCCTGGGAAATAGTGAGAGTTTGTCTGGGAGAATATCTATTTTGCAGTTTGTGTGTGTTCGTCTGAAAGAGTGTATATTCCTTTCTTAATTTTTTTTTAATCTTTATCTATAAGCATGGGATGATACATAAGACAGACTTGGCAAAGAATCAGATAGAAAATGCTTGAAAAGATTATACAATTAAGAAACAGCCTAATAACATGTATTTACCATTTGCCTTTTAGTAAAAAATTATTGTTAAGGAGTTTGGAAGACAAAAAAGAGGGGGAGAGAGAAAAGAGTAAGAAATGGAGTAAGAGAAGGAAAGAAGTGAGGAAGTGGATGGGGTAAAGGAAGAGTCCCATTCATGGGTCAAACAAAACTAAAGGAAGGCCAACAGTAGTCAGGGGCATTAAGACAGCTCTCAACAAAAGCTGTACTACCATAACTGCCATGCTTTGCTAAAGGATTTCATTGCGTTTCAGATCTGAGCTGCTAATTTGTCTTTTATTTTATGTAAATAAACATCCATCTTCTAGAAGATGAATGGTTTGTGGCGAAGACATGTTGCCCTTCTGAAACCAAGGCGAACAAAGCTATAGACAAATACAACAAAGAAGGGGGAGAATACAGGTAGGAGCAAAATAGGAAATGTTAGAAATAAACTGCTCAGTCTTCCACTCTATAAATATGTTTTAAAGAAATAGGGTTTTCAGTAACTGTAGCCTTATGTTCATCATGGCGATGCAAGGTATCTGTCCCTACTATGAAAAGGAAAATTGTTGACCTGATTTATACTGAGGCGGGGATTTATACAACATGGATAATTATGGAAAATATTTGCTTGGGTAGATTCCCATTATATTCTATTAAAATACAATTTTATGCCTGTTCATGAAGGGATCCATGCATAATAATAACAACAATAATAGTAATATCACATTTGAGGCTACATATTCAGAGCTACATATCGGGCTTTGACTTTGGAGACTGGTCCATAGGTTCAAGTGGGATGGCACCTCCTTAACTTTTGGTGTAAAAAAAAAAATCAAATCTATTTACATTTTAAGAACTAATGATAAATGTGAATATAAAAAAGTTGGTCAGGGAAGATATCCAGGGATCTAAGGGAACAGATAAGGGGGTAACCCTAGGGGTATGAAGCGATGAAGAGAAAGAGGAGAATCTGTCCCTAAAACTATAGGGACCAATTCTCCTCTTTCTCTTTAATGATAAATGTGTGTTAGGAAAAAAACATGGGTCTCATTATTATATCTGCAGTTTCCATTCTCCCCTGCATTGATTAATGGCATTACAGCTATTTTTGAATATGTCAAATCCGTGTGAGTGGAGCGCCAAATCAAACTGCTCTATATATCGCAGATGAGAGAAAGGGTAAGACAAATAGGAAACCTACCCACCTATTAATTAGAATACATAAAAAATATAACGAAATAACCTTAATCTCTGTCAATATACAAAATATATTTCTAGAAGATCATATCTTATAGTAAAATATACTCTAATTGAGTGACAATCTATATGTGCATGAGAAAAATAGTCACACAGAACAAAAAAAATAAAAATATAAAAATATATATATAAATAAAAAAACCGAATGAAACAGACTTAAATGCAAATAAAAGTCCAGTAATAAGTCTGTATTGTTGGTTACATACAGGTGATCTCCCTGGATGCTGTTATGCCATGATATAACTCCTTGAATGTATTACTTGGTGTCCCGAGTCAGTAGAGAGTGGAGATATACTGGTTACAGAGGTAGGGGCATGGGCTCAGTGCTGGCTCTCAGTGATGAACGTGCAGTCCTATCCAAACCTGTTTTTTTTTGTTCTGTGTGACTGTTTTTCTCATGTACATATATATTGTCACTCAATTATAGTATATTTTACTATAAGGTATGATCTAGAAAGATATTTTGTATATTGACAAAGATTAAGGGTATTTCGTTATATTTTTTTATGTATTTTTGAATAGGGCATGGGATTAAGCGGGTAGAGCCCAACAAGGCAGAGGAAACAGATCCCTACCATATTTAAACTTCAGCAGACGCCACTGAGCTTTGTCTCTACAGACCATATCAATGTCATTAGGTTAGAACATATATTTGAAATGGAAAATGCTCTACTTCTAATTTGACTATTTGACTAGTTTTTGCAAGTTGCCTTTTTGTGAATTAGTTTAATGCACAATTTGATGTAAATGAATAGACCACAAACACTTTCTTTGGTTGAGTGAGTGATGATCATTTGTTTTCATCTTCACTTTTCATTAGCTATAGGCAAAATATAACAAAAATTATAAGGTAATGATCTATTCTTTGTAAATGTTTAATTGAAAATTTCACCCTTTGCCCCAAATAACCCATGCATTGATATTTATCAGATGTTTACCAACGGTTTTCACAGGTCAACATACTTAAAAATACCCATAAACAAGTTACATAAGACTTATTTATTGTGTCTTATATACTATATGCGCCAATAGTACTATTTTTTTTGAAATAATGTATTGTATCAGGTTGGCAAGAGACCTGAAGAGTTTAGTTCATAGTCGAAAATTAGAAACACTTTCATCTCAATCCATTTTAGTCTACATTTTTCAAGTCAGTTGTCATCTCATCAAACTTTAGCAAGAATTGTTTTGTTTGGTTGTTTAGTGGTTAATGTAATGCTGCGTAAAAAAATATCTAACAAATCTAAAATAAAACCTTAAGATTTTTTTTCTATTATTGCAGGCAACGGACACTTAGGGTGATAAAATGAGTTAGGTTTGAAAGAAAGAACCTTGGTTTTATCAGGGTACTTTGATCTTACAGTTTATAAGCTTCAGTACGCAGAGGTACATGGGTTGCCATCAGATTGTATAAGTCAAATATCCCTACAGTATTATTTTATCAAAGGCTAATTGGATTGCTGCAAGACTCGAGAAACATTTAGAGATGACAAAGCTTTCAATATTCTTCTGACAGACAATAAAATTATATCATGTTACCCAAGGTACCAAGAATACCTAAGGCCAAATACATGATGTCCTTTTGGATATTCTTTTGCATGACTCTTGCAATTGCTGATATTTGCTGTATCAGTAACTATATAACATAGTCAAGCAAAAAATGTGAAGACTAAATGTATAAACCGATAACAAAAAATAACTACCGTATATACTCGAGTATAAGTTGAGTTTTTCAGCACATTTTTTGTGCTGAAAAACCCCCACTCGACTTATACTCGGGTTAGTGTCTGCATAAAGGCAACTTACATTGCCATAATACAGACAAGGACCGCCGGGCTCATTACAAGCCCGGTGGTCCTGTTGGGGGCTGGCAGCGAGCTGTAACTTACCTTTCCTGCAGCTCCTGTCAGCTCCATTCTCCTGCGTTCCGGTCAGCTCCCCTGTAAAACTCACAAGAGTCACACCGCAAGACTTACAGTGGAGCTGACAGGGGAGCTGACCGGACCAGAGGAGAAGGGAGCTGACAGGAGCTGCAGGAAAGGTAAGTTACAGCTCTCTGCCAGCTCCCCTCCTACACAGCCCATCCACTGGACCACTAGGGAATGAGATCCCCCCTCCCTGGCCAGCTAACAAGCAGGGAGGGGGGACAAAAAAAATTAAATCATATTAAAATAAAAAAATATTAATAATATAAATAAATAAAAAATAATAATAATTAAAAAAATAATAAAAATGCCCACCCCCAACCAAGGCTCTGCATCACATACACACACTGCATTCATACACACACACACACTGCATTCATACACACACACACACTGCATTCATATACACACACTGTACTCATTTACACAGACCCACACACACACACTGCATTCATACAAAACACACACACTGCATTCATACACACACTGCATTCATACAAACACACTGCATTATATACACACACACTGCATTCATTATATACACACACTGTAAATAAATATTCAATTAATATAATTTTTGGGGGTTCTTATTTTATTTAGAAATTTACCAGTAGCTGCTGCATTTCCCACCCTAGTCTTATACTCAAGTCAATAAGTTTTCCCAGTTTTTTTGGATAAAATTAGGGGTCTCGACTTATATTCGGGTCGACTTATACTCGAGTATATACGGTAAGTACAATCTTTCAAAGTGGTGCATCTAATTTTCAGTTTCTAAATACCCACTTGCTTTATCAAATAAATGTCAAGAAATAAAATATTAAACTATTTACCAAGTAGTAAGAATTTTCCCACAACTCCCTATAATAATTATGTTTACAATCATCAAAAGAAAATCAGAGATTTAAAGTAGCCATATTGTAAAGTAAGACTTAGTCCTGAAGTTGCCCCTTTTAAAGAAAGGTTTGAAAACCAATTTAAAACATTACGATCATTAAGGAAGGCACAGTCATTTCTTACTATTTGCAAAAAAATTGTTTATTACAAATACATTTTAGATTTCTTTTTACATAGTATGAACATATGAACATTTATAAACAGTCCATGAACAGTGACACATTTCCTATGTCACAACAGAGTCCAAACAATGTCTGAACCACTGACTCAATATTCCAATTTGTACAGAAATTTAAGAAAAACACACACTTATTGGTGCATCATTTAAATGATGCATAATCACTAATTTGTTAACATCATCATAAATTCTCTCCTAGACTAGAAGTTAATTGATGTTGCATGCACCAATTGGATGTAAAAATATATTGTGATAACACAATGCAATATAGAGAGACCACCAGAAACCATTGCTCTCTAAAATATTATAATTCCGTTCTCCGGATTCCGCAACTCCTTGTTGTTTATTCAATAGTATACACCCGTTATTTTTAATAGTGTTAGATTATTATGTTGTATAATGAGACATATTTTTAATGTTTTTTTTTAAATAGTGAGGTGCGGTATCTATCCTTTACTGTTATTATCAATATGCATTAACATCTTGCAATGTCCTTAGTTATGTAGAGTGTATAATGCCATTAACAGATTTAATGGCTTTCTTTCTACTGTAGAATTTGCATTTGTTGCCATATGGTTGTTTGCCCATTTTATCTTGTGATTTTCACTCTGTAGTTGTTTGTGCTGTGTTCATTGACATAACTATAAATAAATAGTCTAGGTTCTCTCTAATGGAATTGTTTAAGAGGAAACATTCTAATTATGTCCCCAGGTGGCATGACTGTCAAATGTTTATTGACCTCCTGAATTTTCTAAATTTAATAATGATAAAATAGACCATTTTAGGTTAATTTCAGGAGGTGCAGGATATTTTTCACAGACAGGCTGATTTGGTAACCACAATCACCAATTTATCTGTCAATTGATCTGTCATGTTGGCTTTAGTTCTGTGTTTAACATTGATAAGTCACTAAGCAACAAACCTTGTCAAATTTCTATTGACTTGCTAAATTTTGCATATTCTCTAGTGACAAAATTGACAAGTTTGCATTAATTTCAGTTGCTGCAGGATATGCACAAAGACATTATGTTTTGGGATCTGGTTGAATAGTAAACACAATCACTAATTTGTTTGTCGATTTATCTATCACATTGAGCTATGCTGCTGTATTTCATATCAATAAGTCTCTAGGCAACAAGCCTTGAGAAAACCAGTTGAGTTAAATTTACTAAACACTACATTGTGGTGAATTGAAACCCATATTGTAACTTTTTGACAAGACAGAATTAACGAAAAATAGATGCGCTTAAAAATTCACATAGCTGCTATGTTGGCTTAATTTTTTAATTTTTTTTGATCAATTCTCTCTTATTGCTTAATAAATAAAATGACTTAAAGTGTTTATTTCAGTATATGGTAACAGAAATAGATTTTAGTTTTCCAACATACACAACTTGGCACATTTTGTTGGAATAACTATAGAACAGTGCATAATACAATAGTACATAATATGCTTCCATTAGGAAGGTTCAATGGCTCATATTTGGTGGAGATGTCCAAGAATTCAAACACTCTGGCAAGTAGCCTTTCAATTGATTAAGAAAGTAGGTGAAGTTTTATTACCTTAAAAAAGCTGAAATAGCGCTACTACACCTAATTGAGAAAGAATAAACTTGAAAGGCAGATATTCTGATAGTACATTGCCTTATGGCGGTTAAGATTCTAATTGCTAGAAATTGGAAAAGTATTAATGTACCGACCATAGACCATCTTAAAGTACAGATTTTAAACCAATTAGAGATGGAAAACGGGTTTGATTTTCACTAATACATATTCAAAATATAGACATATAGAAACTTATTCAAACCTTATCGATAAAATCAAAGATTTCTGAGAAATCTTGCTTGAGCAAAAGTATGCCTGTAATGGGAAATAATGGGAAAATTGTTAGTTAAATTGGACTCTGTGACCATGTATGTTTGTGTACTCTGTTTATGAATCTGTACTATGATGTCTTGTCTTGTGTATGAAGGCTATTCATCAAAATGATATAACAGTTTTTACTAAGCTAAGTAGTGATGTTTACCTGTGAATGATTTGTTTGTATATGGCTCTATTTTATGAACCTTGTATGTAAAATCTTTCATAAAATTTTACTAAAAAGTAAAAAAAAACAATAGTACATAATAATACACCCAAAATATTTAAGCCATAAAAATGTACACTGAAGTGACATTCAGCAGACAGCATTACATATTATCACTTCACAAATGTCCCTATCTTATTAAGGAGGTATACACAATTTTACTGGGTTATGTGACAATAACACCGACGGTATTTTTTTAATAAGCACCACATTTTGCTGTCAAATACTAAAACATATGTATATCACCAAAACTGGATTTTATTATATAATTTACACTATCAGTTATTAATATATTTTGTTAAATAACCATTTTATTTGGCTGACAATAAAAAGCTAAATTAAATCTGTAAATCTCAATCAATCAGCTATGTTTTTGGAATGTTAAAATATAAAGAGCAGTATATTATGTTGAATTTTAAAAGTATATATTGAATCAAAATACATATAAAAAAATTGAAAAATGTTCAAATGCCTCTTCATAGTAAGAAATGAGCTGACTGGGTTCTTTTTTAAAAGTCTCACTTATTGCTGTTTTAACTGCTAAATTTAAAAAAAAAAATCCTCCCGGTTAGAATAAAATGATTGCTGCCAAAGTGATTTAAACATTAATTTTATATAATCCTAAATGACTGACTTAGTTCAAGCGAACATTAGGCTATCCCTGTTAGCGTAAGGCTTCTTATTAAGACACATTTGTTTAACACAAGTAAAGTAATATCATTTCCCTCCAAAGATCTGCTTCCAGCGTTTAAGTATCACTGTGGAGAAGAATACACAGTTTGCATACTCTGCCTGGAAAGAGTCATATGTTCCCCTGCTGTTTGTTGCAATATTATGCGATCTTTATTCGTTTGAGATGTTTCTAGGCCAGGAGTATGAATAAGTACTTACTTGTAACAATAAATCCTATTGGCCTCCCATAGCTTTGGCAACATAATTTCATGGTTGCCACAGGAAACACTGCAAGGCTATTCCATTTAGTAATATCCATCTCTTTCATCCCTAGCTATATTGAATATTTTCAACATTAATCTATTCTAAATTGTGTTGCTGTTTGGACATAAATAAGCAGATTTTTTTTTTTAACCCTAGAGCTGTATATTGTTGTTAACTATTTTAGAAGTGAACGTGCACTTCAAATGATATCTTTATTTATAGTGTGTGTGCACTGGAATTAGTGATTGCTATCACAATTTTATAAATACAGTTTTGGCCATGTTAAATGTATTGTATTAAGTTATAGGTTTGCATACCTATGCCAAAACTAACAAATAGTATCATTAATTTAATAATTAGTTGTGTACTTAGTAATGGATAGGCAGCAGTCACCTCTGGTGACACGAGAGAGTACATAAAGCTTTTACAAATGCTAGTGATAGCAACTGTTGGCACTCTGCTGGGCAGAAGCACATAAGGACAAACATTGTAGGTTAGGTGGGGAGAGTTGGAGCATACAAAAGTCTGCCCCTTGGACAACAGCATAATATTAGGTGCCTTAATTGTTGAACTGTGATGCCTGCAGCATGGGGAACGCATGGCAATAGCACAGTGTGACTCTTCACGCACAGCCTACCATGCTTCAATAAACAGGTACGAGGAAGGAATTTGTGTGAAACAAGACAGGAACATGGGGCTTACTCAAGATGGAGACGTATATAGGAAAATTAGTTTTGAGAAAGACAGAAAAAGTGGCACAGGAAAGATACAAGAGGGTTAAAGCAGACACAGCAAGGGTTAAGATGGGTTGTAAGAGACACAAGTGAGTAATGGAGTAAGGGGAAACAAAATAAGGGAGTGGAGATAGCAAAATACACAAAGAGAGTAAAGAGACACACACAAAATGGGGTAAAGGTGTTGGGCTAGACTGGATATACAAATCATCCCTGGAAATTATTTTATATCATACCTTATTTGCATTACAATAACATACTAGGTACATTTATATAGCTGTCTTTTGTTGCATTGTATCAGCATAGTGTGATACACACATAGACAGCTGCCATTAACTTTTTAGTTCAACATAATCAACACAAATTCCCTAGTCTGTTTTAAATTTGGTAGTAATGGTAGTCCATCCACTTATAGTTCCTCTACTGTGTGGGATTATTACTTATCAGGTGTTTTTTATTCTAAGAGTGTCAAGTCCACCAGACTACCAATACATTATTGGCCTCCTTTATAATTTACTCCATGAGATAGTCAACTACCAGTGTCATGGACATGCTTATATTATTCTGGCATTCACCATGACTTGTTGTTTAGTTTATATATCCCATTATATATTTTAACATCTACCATTCTAATCTTACCTTTTTTTCCCCTATCTAAAAACTATTTAATTTCAACAAATGTATGAGATTTTTTTTTTTTTACTTCAAGCACCCTTGCAATGGAATTCAAATAATATATTCCTGGGGATAATTATACGAGTCATCAACAAGTTTAGCAGTTCATCAGTTGCTGGCATGCGAAAGGTGTCAAAATTAGAAACCTCATTGATGTAATGAGTCTACAAAAATAGACAGCAGCATTTTAAAAATCTGATGAAAATGCAGTGTCCAAATACCTATACAACATAGGAAGAAATCAGAACCATTCTCTAAATGTTTTTCATAGAAGATGTTTAAATTTATTACCAAGAATATTAATTACAATTATGTATATAATTATATAATTTAGATAATTATTAATTATAGCACATAAAAATTATTTTCAAGAGAATATTAATAACATTTAAAGTACGGATTTGTTTATGCTAATAAATACTTAGGTGCTATTATCTAATTTTACATATCAAGTATAGTTCAGAAAAAATGATTTTAATGTAAATCAACTAAAAATCCAAAACTAGAGTTCTATAATATTCCATGCAGAAACAATCAAATAAAGCATGCATCACAATTCATAAACATAAAATTATTCATGTTGTCTATTAACCTTTCTGTCATACCATCATCACCCCTTCAAAAGTTCTTAAAGGGACAATCCATATCACTAAAGCACATTAGCTTGCTGGCATGCTTTATGTGTGAAGAGTGTGTCTTTTTACAAAAAGTGTAGATTTCAATCAAATTTGGCGCTTTTATAAATAAACCTTGTTACACCCTCCTGACTGTCAATCACACAATCTGTGCTCTTACTTTCTGGTTGTTCCGCTCAGTGGATTTCAACTCAAAAAGCAAGCCTTACCAAGACTTCTCATAAGTTGCAGTGGCAAGTCTGTAATTAGACAGCTACAGAAAATCTGGACTGAGTTAGAAGGGAAGGAATTGCAAACGCTTCAAGCAAGAGATCTGCAGCTATTGCAAGCTATTGTTAGATATATCGGCAATGGAAAAAAATAATTAAATTGTGGTATATTTACTAAATAGTGATATATAAATATATTATATGGGCAGTAGCGTGTACCTTTAATGATTGCAGTTTAATAATCTTTTTTTTTATCCACCTCTCTTCTTATATTTAGGCCCTTTGTTGAACACACCCCTGACTTCCTGTAAATGTTATTTACTATTACATATAGTTTTTTTACTAACAATGCTCTCTACAGCTGTATCCCAAATTATTGATAATATGAAGTTAGCAAGTGCAACTTATCTCAAACCCTCAGCACCAGGGATGCCTTCCTGATAACATATCTGAAAAACACTCATCAAAGGTCACACACTTTCTTCCAAGCAATGTATTTCAACATAGACTGTTGGCATATTATAAACCAATACCCACATCCTAACAGTGTAAACAGTTATATCATACTAAATGTCAAAATGCTTGCATGATAAGTCCCCTTTAAGTAGGATATAGCATGAGATCACTATTACTTCTCATTGTTGGAGGGTCAACAATTTGGTGTGTGCTTGGGCCTGCATGTGCTTTGTTGGCACATTTCAAAATTAGACTAAAGGGTTACTCAAACTAAAAACAATGTTTTATTAAAACACTGTTCTTGGTTGTAGTAAGCCCTATAAATAATAAAAAAAAAAAACATTGACTGAGATTGCATACTGAGGCCAAGTTCCCCCTGCAGCCTGATCCTCCTCTGGTGATGTCACCATCATTGCACGGAGGGAGATGTCATGGAGGATGGGCTGATGGAAGGAAGTGGGACACCTTGCTGTCTATGGTTGTCTGTCACCAGAATACTGTGCGTTCTGATAGACACACTCAAAATATGTACATATTTAACATTAGCCTAAACAGGTTCTGGCTGGCTAACAATACCAATGACATCTCCTGCTGCAAACTGCATTTACTCTATATATGCAGAATTTATTAGTGAAGCTCTGCACATACAGACTCCAATCACGATGGTCATTCCAAATCACTGTAGAGGTCATTGTTCTTGGATTAACTCTTTAACAGTTATATAAGTCTTCCCACCTTCCTTACTATCTTTAAAACAAATGCCTGGTTGTCTCTTAACACCAAAACTTTTAATCAATGTCAATGTCTTTCCTTGTGTATTGAATGTCTTGGAGTTGTATTATTAAAATTTTAAAGGGCTTAATTAATCAAACAGTGAACGTGTTTATGAATTACCATTGACTCAAAAAACCTGGAATTCTGTGTTACTGTCAAGGGAATAGCCCATTTGTTAAAGCTGAAATTGCTTTTAATAAATACCATTCCATGAATATATATCACAGCATACTTTTTAATTCATTTTGAATTACCATAGTATAAACTAATTCATGTAATCACAAATCACTATAGCAAATTTAGTTGCTCGCAACATAGTGATCTCAGAACGGAAAAGCTGAAAATCTAGTGATAATAGATTAAAGTATTTTGATATATCATCAAAACATATTGAGAGGAAATTTGTATTATATTCTACTTTTCATGCCGTGTGCCTTCAAGGCTCTCGAGGTTTTGCTGTTAGCCTCATTGAAATCCATGCCAGCCTAAAGGTGAGACCACATCTAATACAATCCGACACAAATTCCCATTCTTTAATTTTCAAGCAAATGAGTTTCTTCCATCAAACATACCAAGTAATATAAATAATGTTACTTTTCGCCTTGCCACATTATTCAATTTATTAATGTGTCACACCAAAGCTAAACTATGTAAATTGCATTGGATTCCTAAGTAGCATCTTTGAGGTACATATTTTATGTTCAACAAGCAAATAACTTTTTATACCTCGTGACCTAATTTTTCCCATGGTAACATTGTAATATACAAATTTTAGATTTTCAAGAAGGTAATTTAAACATCATTCATAAAGCTTTAATGGCATTCTGCCAACTGCCTGAATACATTACATTAGTGAATAGAAAAAAAAAAATCCTTAACAGAACACAGAAATAAAATTAAGAGATGAAGATTTAATAGTGTAAAAAAATAGAGTAACATGGTACTCTATTGGTTCTAATGACTACAGAAAATGAGAAATTGTGTTGCCCCGATCATTTCCTACTTTGATGGCAATAAACTGTCACTGATAATGTGCTGGTACACCTATTTCTCTTACTTTGTTCCAATGACTGAACAAGATATTACAAGGTCACAACAAGGGTAACTGCACTAGAAAGAAATTGAAACAGCAGAGTTCTATACTTCCTTCTTTTTCTATCATATAAAATGTATGCGTTTTAGATAGGCCAGGCTACTGGTAGAGACTAGAGGATAAGGTATAGTATCACATTGATACTCCCAGTTGAGGATTTGGTCAAAATTAAATATTAAGATGATTGAGGTTATTTAGTGGATGGTCATACACATGGCCATTTACATTCTTATCATTTTCTGGCAGAAAACAAACATAATGGCATATAAACAGCAAGTGATATTAATGGGAAATCCAACTTACAAACAGTACACCAAAGTTGTCTGGTAAAATATTTTAAAATTGGGTTTTTATGCCATCTGATGGCTTTCTGTATAGTGAACAGGCTTGTAAAGTGAACTGGATACTTTTCCATTTTTAAGATCTTTTTGGTAGGGACATTTTTGAAGAAAATATCAAAAAGGGGTCAAAACATAACTTTTGTGAAAATAAGCAACAAATAATTTAAACATCTTGTGTATTTAAGGAATGCATGCTTTTTTGGTTGTTGGTAGGTAAATGCTGCCAGACCTACAAATTGAACATGTTTTACCACCAACTGGAATCATAAGAAAATAAAAATGATGCATCAGATTCCATTTTCCCATCTATTGTTCACTTCTCACTTAGTCATTTTGTCATGATTCTGAGCAGGTCAGTGAGGAAACTTAAGCTGGCATTGATTTCAGGAACTTTATTGGAATTACTAGACATGGTTTGACAAGAAATAATAAGAGTAGAAAGGCAAGAGGGAGAATGGAATAATAAATATAGAGAAAGTAGAAACAAGAGTAGGCAATAAGACCTGTACAGAATTATAAAGTAACAGGAAAACCTATAAGAAATTAAAGGTTAGAGTTAATAGAAGGAACAGAAGTGAAGGTTTAGGCAATATGCCCTAAGCAGGTTATCAGGTAACAGGGATATAATTAGATAAAACTAAACAGGAATATAAAGGATAAAGTAAAACAGGTTAAGTTAGTAATTGAGGTGATCAGCCTCTTTGGTATGATGTCAGAACTGCAGTTTAGGGTCTTTTAGGATACTTGCAAATAATATGAGAGTCTGTAATATCCAGGTAGGTTGGAACAAAATCAATATGAAAACAAAGTCCAGTATAGAAATAAAGCAGGTTTGTATTAGAGATCAGGTTTGAATAAATCAGGATGGTTCAAGGTAAGTAAGGGTAGAGCAGGTTTTCTTTAGCAAGAGCCAGGAGCAGAACATTTGTCAGGTTCAGAACACAACTTCTCTCATTGTCAAGGCCTTTTGGTTTAGTCGGGTGTGGCCTTTTATAGTAGATATAATCACTATGCTATGCAGGTGAGAGTGACTGAGGTTTGTCTAGTGGCTAGGGCGGCCACTAGTGGTGAGAAACAGGTACTGAAGTAATAAAACAGAATAAAATAAAACAATATCTTGGTTGTCAGGATAGGATCCTGACACATTTAGTGACTGTCCCCTAGCATCAATCATCTTTTTGTTCCCCATGAGTCATTTCTTTCTTTGGCACCATGGGCAGAATTTAGAATCACTTTTGGCAATGATTACAGCCTCAAGTCTTTTTGGGATGCAATAAACTGTCACTGATAATGTGCTGTTACTCCCATTTCTCTCACTTTGTTCCAATGACTGAACAAGATATTACAAGGTCACAACAAGGGTAACTGCACTAGAAAGAAATTGAAACAAGAGCTGAGTTCTATACTTCCTTCTTTTAGTGACCTGGATTTGGGTAGTTTCTGCCATTCATAGCTACAGATCTTCTCATGTTCTCTCAGGTTGGATCGGGACTGTAGGCAGACAGCCATTTTTACATATCTTTAGAGATGTTTAATTAGGTTCTCATCTGGGCTCTGACACTAAGCCACTCTTGTATCATCTTTGCTGTGTCTTTAAGGTTATTGTTATGTTGGAAAATGAATCTCCATCTCAGCCTGAGGTCCTGAGCACTCTGAAACAGGTTTTCATTAATGTTATCTCTGTGTTTTGCTGCATTCATTTTTTTTCTCAACCTTGACTGGTCTCCCAGTCCCAACCATTGAGAAACTTGCCAAAAGCATGATGGAATCACAACCATGTTTCACCATTTGGATGATATTGCACAGGTGATAAGTAGTATCTGCCAGACAAGACGTTTTAAAAGCCAAGCTGTTCAGACTTAATTTTTTTGATTTTTTTCCAGAAAATCTTGTTTCTCACAGTCTGAGAGTCATTTAGGTGCTTAATTTTGTTGCTAATTATAAGTTAACTTTTATGTTTTTTTTCAGTGAGGAGAGGCTTTCATCTGGCCAGTCTTTCATAGAGGCTGGGCCAGAGGAATGTTATAGTGATGGTTGTCCTTCTGTAATTTCCTCCCAACTCCAGAGCTCACCCAGAGTGACCATCAGGTTCTTGGTCACTTTTCTTATCAAGGCTCTTCATCCCAGATTGCTTAGTATGGCCGGATGGCCAGTTTTATTTATTTCAAACTTCTGCATTTACATCTCTTTAGAGATGTTTAATTAGGTTCTCATCCGGGCTCTGGCTGGATCACATAAGGACACTAAGCCACTCTTGTATCATCTTTTCTGTGTCTTTAGGGTTATTGTTATGTTGGAAAATGAATCTCCATCTCAGCCTGAGGTCCTGGGCACTCTGAAACAGGTTTTCATTAATGCTATCTCTGTGTTTTGCTGCATTCATTTTTTTCTCAACCTTGACTGGTCTCCCAGTCCCAACCATTGAGAAACTTGCCAAAAGCATGATGGAATCACAACCATGTTTCACCATTTGGATCATATTGCACAGGTGATAAGTAGCATCTGCCAGACAAGACGTTTTAAAGGCCAAGCTGTTCAGACTTAATTTTTTTTTTTTTTTTTCCAAAAAATCTTGTTTCTCACAGTCATTTAGGTGCTTAATTTTGTTGCTAATTATAAGTTAACTTTTATGTTTTTTTTCAGTGAGGAGAGGCTTTCATCTGGCCAGTCTTTCATAGAGCCTGTGTCAGAGAAATGTTATAGTGATGGTTGTCCTTCTGTAATTTCCTCCCAACTCCACGCATTTCTAGAGCTCACCCAGAGTGACCATCAGGTTCTTGGTCACTTTTCTTATCAAGGCTCTTCATCCCAGATTGCTTAGTATGGCCGGAGGCCAGTTTTATATATTTCAAACTTCTGCATTTAAAAATTGTGAAGGCCACTCGTGAACCTTCAATGGAGCCATGTTTTATGTAGCTTTCCCAGATTTGTGCCTAGACACAATCCTGCCTCTGAACTCTGCATGTATTTCCTTATCCCTCATGGCTTTATTTTTGCTCAGTTATGCATTTACAGCTGTGAGATCTTATGTAGACAGGTGTATGCCTTTCCAAATCATGTCATATTAATGGAATTTACTACAGGTGGACTCCGATCAAGTGTACAAACATCTCAAAGATGATCCAGAGAAATGGGAAGCACTTGAGCTAAATATCAAGTGTCATATCAAATGGTCTGAATCCATATGTCAATGCAATATTTCAGTTTTTTTTTTCTTTTTAACAAATTTAAAAGGTTTTCAAAAATCATGTTTTTAAAGTAAATTTATGTAAAAATAGAAATGATTTAAACAAATGTAATATAAGGCTGCAACATAAAAGAAATGAAAAAAATAGAATATGCAAGAATTTAAGAATATGCAAGGAAGACATTTAACTACATGATATTGTAGAAAGGGTAAGAGCACTTAAAAAAATGCTCAATTGAATTAATGCACAGAAGTACATTCAAACTATATAAATTCATGAAGAAATGTAATTAAAAGTGGATTTCAAGAGACAAAAATCACTCAAGAGTCATTGAGATTTGGTTTGAAAGAAGACAGTGGACAATTAGCGAAACCACCATTTTTAAGTGTCATTCATGGATGTCAGGAATATTAACTAACATTTAAAAATTTGCAAATGTACATTTCAGCACAAGGTCCAAGGATAAGGTTAACTGAGCTTAACATTATTTCTATACTTGTTATTATTCTATATAGAAATATTTAAAACAAATTTAAAATTATAAAATTCTGAGTGTTTTTTTTTTAATACGGATTTCATAGAAGACTTTTCTGTCTGTGTTTAAGTTTGCCATCTCTCTGTCTAGCTAGTGCTATTTACTTTACAAGATTGCTTGATTCTTAGTCCCATTCTTATCTTCTCATCCTTTATCTTGCACTAATCTGTGGCATATCCCTTATCCATTATGAGTCTCAGCATTCCCCAAAGAGTCTTACTTCTTTATTTTTTTTTATACAAAGCTTAGTCCTATAAAAAAATATATAATTCTTTTCGACATTTCCCTACTAAGCTCCTTCTTTTCTTCATAGCCTAATTGAAAAATATACTTTTTCAAATAGGAACTCTTGTAGTCATAATATACTTCTGAATGGAAACAAAGACAAACTGAAAAGACTCTTGAAACATCAGATGCAAAAATAATCTTTTAGCTTCTGCATGGTTTCTACTTAATATACTGAGGTTAGAGATTCTCTTGGAGGTACGTTTTAATCTAATCTGCTGTCCTTTGCATTTTTATATTGTCTGCCTTGTAAACGTATACAACCAAGGTCAATGTCATAAAGTAGCAGGTAATAAAACCAGTAAACCGGTGCATTGTTTCATTTTTTGTAAGAGAATGTCATTTTATTAGTTTATTATAAAGTTAGAAAATTTTGGCTTGTCACCTATCCATCTTCGTCTGTGCATAGTGCGAAGCATCAGCTTGCAGACAAACTGACAGACAAGGTATTTAAATTAGTTTACTCACTAGAGTACAACAATGTCAATTAGGAAATCATGACACTTGGATTTTTTTAATGAAATGTTGTTATGTCACAGTGACTTACAACAAATTTAGACAATATGTGCAATAACAGCTGCTTACTGTGATTGACCACACAAACACATTAGTGGTCTGTAGTCTGTGGTTTTTCTCAGTGTTTTTTTTTAATCAATTGTAAGGGATCAAAATATATATGGTAGCCCTAAAACAACTCCAACAACTTAAAAAAATATGGTTTTAGAAACATTTCAGTGTTGAATTCGATGATTTTGTTAATGTGGACCTCTCACCTCTGGGGGAATTAATATAATGCAAAATAAGTTAATAGCAGTTCTGAAAAACACGGTATTAAATATACTATACATATACCATATATACTCGAGTATAGGTCGACCTGAATATAGTCAAGACCCTTAATTTTACCCCAAAAGCTGGGAAAACTTATTGACTCAAGTATAAGACTAGGGTGGGAAATGCAGCAGCTACTGGTAAATTTCTAAATAAAATTAGATCTCAAAAAAATTACATGAATTGAATATTTATTTTGTGTATATAATGAATGCAATGTGTGCCTGTGTATATAATGCAGTGTGTGTGTGTGTAGGAATGCAATGTGTGTAGTGTGTGTGTATATAATGCAGTGTGTGTGTGTATGAATGCAGTGTGTGTGTGTATGAATGCAGTGTGTGTAGTGTATGTGTGTGTGTGTGTATGAATGCAGTGTGTGTAGTGTGTGTGTGTGTATGAATGCAGTGTGTGTCTATGAGTGCATTCTGTGTGTATGAGTGCAGTGTGTGTGTATGAGTGCAGTGTGTGTATGAGTGCAGTGTGTGTGTGTATGAATGCAGTGTGTGTAACCTTGGTGAGGGGTGGGCATTTTTTTAAAATTATTATTATTTTAATATTAAATGTAGTTTTTTATATTATTAATATTTTTATTTTATTTTAATATTATCACATTTTTTATTTTATTATATTATTATTTAAATTTTTATTTATTTGTTTTCGTCCCCCCTCCCTGCTTGATACATGGCCAGGGAGGGGGGCTCTCATTCCCTGGTGGTCCAGTGGCATGGGCTGTGTAGGAGGGGGGCTGGCAGCGAGCTCTAACTTACCTTTCCAGCAGCTCCTGTCAGCTCCCTTCTCCTGCGTTTCGGTCAGCTTCACTGTAAATCTTGCGGTCTGAGTGCCGCCCGGAGCGTTGCCACGGGAGCTGCAGGAAAGGTAAGTTACAGCTCGCTGCCAGCCCCCAACAGGACCGTCGGGATTGTAATGAGCCAGGCGGTCCTGGTCTGTATTATGGTAATGTAAGTTGCCATAATACAGACACTGACTCGAGTATAAGCCGAGTGGGGGGTTTTCAGCACAATTTTCTGAATAAAAATACAAGATGACTATCCAAATGTTTCCATGTTTGTAAGAAAAAAATGTATAATTTAATAAGTGCACTCTTCTTCACCCCAGATCATCATTACCTAGCTGTCATATCTCTTTATGTCATTCAACTTTTTCAGCTTTAAACTTAACCAATATTTCCTAAAAGACACTTATTGATAGTGACAGAACTCATTCAGACAGAAGCAAGCTCTATAGTCTAAATTATATGCCTAAAATGTAGAGTGGCAAACAAATTTACTTTATATAACTGTATATTTAAAAAAATAAAAAAAAAATAAAACATTACACAGACTAACAGTTATAGCCAAAATGAATTATATATTTTCTGAGCACCAATGTTCTAAATCCATAGATTATTAAATCAGCTCTATTTATGTCATGTAAACAGAGATTAGGATACAAGGTGGGCCTGCATGTTAATCTACAGGGGTGATTTTTAAATAATACAATTTGTCTAAAGCAACAGAAGGCAACATCTTTAACAAATGGTGACTCTTTAAACTGATGTGCAGATGTATTTATTTGCAGTATGGCAAAAACCAATCCATTGGGCTATAAGTAGTACAGCTCAGATTAATGGCTAACATGGGAAGCCTTCTGCTAGGATATCCCACAGAGTTCAGACAAGGGTGGCTCAATATGCTTAGGCAGTATTAAAGTTAATTAGGAAAAGATTCACCTGCAGCTACATAAATCCATAGCTCTCTTGGGTATCAGATTAAGAGCTAGTCTGTGAATAGACAGACTCAGACAGTAACACTTAAAGCTTTGGTGTCTGAAATAAGCATTTTGAGGTGCTTAGCTGCCTAGAAACATGTTTATCGTTCACTTTTTGCATTCTTTTAGCACCTTCTTTTACATGTAGTTATTATTTATACATAGTGCATTGATTTTGTTTGACACTGATTACATTTAACACATTCTTTACCAATTTGTTATAGAATCAGCACTTACCAATATATTTCAAAGACAGGCAATTATTTAGACTATACCCATGGTGTTTGGTATATTATATCTGTGGTGATATATAGTTTTAAAAAAAAGTATATATTTGTATACTAAAGGAATATTGTGCTATGTGGTACTTTTTATATCTTTGTTAGCATTTGTTCTATAACATATATTGACATTTTCCCAGAATGTTTTGCTTCAATGCTTTTTAGGCTTTTAAACATTGCTCTCTGTCGATCGAAACTGGTTGTTATAATGAGCTCTGGCTCTTGTAACTTATACTTGTCACTCATATTGGTATTTTGGATGTATGAAAATGCACATATATAAATATAGTAACATACATATGAAGTTTCCATGAGTTTCCCAGAAGGCAATGCTGAACAAGCAAATTTAATAGAATATCACAGTTTTATTTTTCCAGGCCACATTTAGCAGAGACACTTAGTAACATGATCTTTTAAAGCTGCTTTGTAACCTATCATGGAATTTGGAGATGACACATAATGGAATATTGCAGAATTAGAATTCAGATTGCTGATCCAAGGAAAAAACTAATTGTAATTTTGGAGTCAGAAAACATTTTCTTAAATTTTGTGACTACATTACAAATGGATTTTTTATTTGTTCAGAAACAGAGATGTATAAAAATGCACATATATAAATGGACTATACTTTTTTCAGTCATTTGCTGTGACTTTATCCCCTTCCCGACCTACCAGGTACATCCGACAAACACGGTTGTTAACGACCGTGGACATACCTGGTACGTTCGATCACAAAGAGGTACTTATCTGATCACTGGCAAACTACTGCCAGCGATCACAATGTGGGGACTTGACTGGCATCCCAGACAGTCCCCCTGTGGCTGATCCGGCCCCCCCTGGACCATGTGATCGCGGGGTCCTCACAATCACATGGCCTGGAATAGCTGGATTGTGCAGTGCCTGCAGAGGAAGTGCCTGCGCTCTCGGGCAGTCCCCCTCATGCCTGCAAAAAAGTTGTAAAAGTTAAAAGAAGTTGTTAAAAAGTTTAATAAAGTAAATAAAATTACAAAGTTCATATATATATATATATATATATATATATATATATATATATATATATATATATATATATATATATATATATGACTGGTGTGCAGATTTTTGTTTAGCATTGTATTAACTATCCACATACTTCAGGTGGAAGGGGTTTTCAATCACAATTTTTCCCCACCATAACCTATTTGGATTTTGCTTCCCAAGCACTACCAAGCCTCAATAAGCAAACCAGTAACCAACCTCATGCTGAAGAGTTGCATTAACAACGAAACAGCTGTCCATGAGTGGTTCACTGGTTTTGCATCTTATCCTAAGTTGTGTTCCAAGCAGTTGTATACTGCAAACACAAATTAAAAGGAATCCATGTTTAAAATGGAATGAGGCAAAAATGTGATTCTTTGTTAAACTAATTTGCATATGCCCACCCAGAATCCTTTGCGGTTGTAACATCACTGCTGATTTGGGATTTCTTTGGGAAAAGCAAGTCTTATGGCTTGACTGGTGTGCAGATTTTTGTTTAGCATTGTATTAACTATCCACATACTTCAGGTGGAAGGGGTTTTCAATCACAATTTTTCCACACCATAACCTATTTGGATTTTGCTATATATATATATATATATATATATATATATATATATATATATATATATATGATCTAAGTACTTTTATATGCACATACACATACACAATCCATTATTCTAAGTGTTTTTTAATATTAATATATATATATATATATATATATATTAATATTGAAATACACTTAGAATGATGTTAATTATATATATATATATATATATATATATATATATATATATATATAATAAAAATAATAAATAAGTCATCTGAATTTTATTTACAAAATAATAAAATTAAATTTGTCAAAATTATATACTGGTTTAAGTTTGATATAAATATACATATATACATATATTTTTAAATCAAAATACATTTAGAATAATGTTATAAATACTGCAATACTGCAATACTCTGGTATTTTAGCATTATATATATATATATATATATATATATAGGCAATGATACCTTTTTTATTGGACTAATATAATATTTCAAAGACAAGTTTTCCTCTCTTCTTCAGGTCTGAAGCAATACTGATCAATCTGATAGAGTTTAACACTTAAAACAACTGATATTAGAGAAGGGGAGGGAGAGGGGGTGAGTGGGGTGTCATAAATAGCACAAGATGTGCCTGAAAGTGAAAAGTGCATTGTGGCTGAGAATAGCCAGAAAAAGTAAATAAACAGAGAAGAGTCAATAAGCTAGTTGAAAAGAAAAAAAAAGTCACAAAAAAAGAGAGAGAGAAAAAACAAGCAAACTGCTGAGCAGGGCATGCAAGTAAATAGCTGCATATATGTATGTATATAAATTGATCCAATAAAGGTGAAGCAAGAACATTGAAAAATAACTATGTAAGACATTAAGATGTGTGTTTATATAAAGGTTTGTGTGAGAAAGCCAGAGTCTACATTAAGTTCTTCATTTCTGGCTTTGAAATGTGTGATCATTTTCATCTCAAATGTCTTTCGTTCATGAGAGTATTTGAAATTCCCTTTAAGAATTTTAATCCTGAGGTTTTGGATGGAATGACCAGTCTGGGTGAAGTGATGACAAACAGGGGTACAATATCAGTTTTCCTTGTGGTCCTTGATTGAGTGTCTGTGTAGATTCATTCTAAGTTGCAGCTTAAGGCCGGTTTCTCCAATGTAGCAACCTTTGTCACACATTGTACACTGTATCATGTACACCACAATGTTGTATGATTTGTTATTGCGTCTGGCTGTGTTATTGCCACATATATGTTGACACAGTTTGCAGAGTGATTTGTTGCATCGTACAGTGCCATTCTGTGTGAGTCCCTGTTCTGTGGTCAAATTGCTGCGGACCAATCTCTGTCTCAGGTTGGGCGGTTGTTTGAATGCTAATATGGGGGGTTCAGGAAATATTTACTTGAGTGTGGGGTCCTCTGAAATTAATGGTTGTAGCTCTTTAATAATTGTACGTACTCCTTCTAGAGTTGGTTTGTATGAAACTACTAGAGGGATTCTTGTTTTGTTTTCCTTTTCTTTGTATTGTAGGAGCCGGAGCCTTTCCCGTGGTGTTTTCAGGGCAGATTTTTTTTTTTTTAGATATTGTCCTTTTTTTTCTTGTAGCTCTTTTGCCTAAATGACTCTGACAGTGTACTCAGGTGCTGATCTCTGTCTTTTGTGTCAGAGCAAATGCGGTGATAGCCTGGCTGTAGATGATACCTTGTTTGGTGTAATGGGGATGGAAGCAGGAATTATGGAGGTAGCTGTATCTGTCTGTGGGTTTTCTATATACAGACAAATAAAGAATGCCATTGGTGATAGTTATTGTGCAGTTCAAGAAGCTCACACTATGATTTGAAAAGTTCCTATTAAGTTTTATTGACGGGTGGAAAGACTTGAACGATTTATGGAAGTCTAAAAGGCTATATATATATATATATATATATATATATATATATATATATATATATATTTAAATATAAAGAAAAATTATATATATATATATATATAGCTATATATTTATATATAAATAGTTATATATAAATAAAAATTATATATAGTTATATATAAATTCTACAAATATATTTATAGAATATTTTTACATAATTAAGTCATTTTATTAATTACAATTTGAGGGAACTGCCTGCCAAACCAGACCCACAGTCCAGGGAATTTAATTTGCTAGCACTGTATTTAACCCTGTAACTTTCCATGACACCCTAAAACCTGTACACAGGGGTACTGTTGTACTTGGAAAAACTTTGCTGAACACAAATATTAGTTTTTCAAAACAGTAAAACATATCACAGCAATGATATTGTCAGTGAAAGTGATGTTTTTGCATTTTTAACACACAAACGGCACTTCCACTGATGATATCATTGTTGTGATACGTTTTACTGCTTTCAAACACTAATATTTGTGTTCGGCAAAGTCTCCTAAGTATAGCAGTAACCCCCATGTACAGGTTTTTTTAAAAAAAAACAACTAACTCTCCTTAATCCCTCTACAGAAGCTCTGATCTGTGCATTTTGACTCTATCAGCATTTCAGATTTCTTGTACTCTTCGCTGTGAGAGAGAAGTTATGATTTGTAGCACTAACATGCAACCTTAGCAACACTTCAGACTGCAACAGTCATGTTTTACTTGTGTTGCATATTGTATGGATAATTCAGAATGGAATGCGGACAATCAGTAGGGGTTAAATGCATGAGATTTAGTGGAAAGATGGTGGCAGAGTCAAATTCCGGGGAAGGAGTCTGGTGCCTCTCCATCTAAAAGGATCACTAAAGTTACCCAGACCATATCATCTCGATTAATTCTCCTAGTGAAGGTGCACTCTGCATTGAAACAAATATCCGGCATGTGCTGTGAGCACACATAGGCACTATTTATTGCACACATAGGCACTATTATCTTTACAATTTTCTTTTTACTTCTGACTGTCCTTTTAAGTGCAAAAGGGCTGATATTTAGGCATTCACACTGACAGCCAAGGTTTCCTCTGACTTTAATTCATGTGGATGTTTTTTTCTGTCCCTTGTGTCCTGATATATTGTTATTTCAACCTTATCTTGGAGATAATAGTTACTGTGCAATCCACTCCACAGTAAGTGTATGCAATTTACGGAATATATATAATCCATTATATCTATTCTTGAAACTCCTGGGAGACCCCTCATGTCCCTTGCTCTTAGATTTGTTGCCCATTCATGTATTGGAATGAATAACTAAAAATTGTCTTAAAATATACATAATTTGTGCGCCCACACACACATGCACGTTTGTCTTCATATATATTATTATATAATGTTTAGGGTTAGAGATTAAGTTAGGGTTAGTGTTAGTGCTTTTATTATTCTAATAATTTTAATTATTAAAATTAATAATCAATGTACAATTTTCACTTTAAATTGGTATTGCTTAAGTTGGATTTTAGGGCTTTTTGATGTACTTGCCAAACGGACTCTGATTTGGAAGAGGCAACATTTCGATAAACGTATCTATAAGTGACGGGATCTGTATGTGGGCAGATGTGTCCAAACAAGTGCTCTCAGGTTATGTAAATATGTTTACAAAAATGCCTTATTTTGGCTTATGATAGAAAATATATAAAATATGTAAGATACAGAGCTCTATACAAATGAAGATTTAAAACATATTTAAGAAGAGCTAATCTCTTGCATAAAATGATGTTAAGAGTGACAAATACAAGTACATCAAAAAGGATATATAGTGGTAAATCAGTATCAGTTTTGATCAACAAAAATCTATTATAGACTTGGGCTTGATCCATTAAGATAAATATTTATGAGACCAATCATGACAGTACTAGCTGTATACATAAAAATGACTTTCACAGATAATTTTTACATTATTCTGCTGATGGCTACCTCAACTCTCCTTAATCCCCCTACAGAAGTTCTAATATGTGCATTCTGACTCTATCAGCATATCTGATTTCTTGTACTCTTCCCTGTGAGAGAGAAGTTATGATTAGAAGCACTAACATGCAACCTTAGCAACACTTCAGACTTCAACAGTCATGTTTAAATTGTTTCAGATTCATTGTGCTCTAACAGTGCCTCTGAGAATAGAGAAAAGAAGCAGTATTCAAAATAGCAATTATGAAAGCATTTAATGAGTCTGAGTGAGAAATGTAAAATTGACAAAATGTGACATTCCGTTTTTATTCCGATGAACTATATGAATATTTCCAAGGCTATAAAATAAAAAAAAGACACTTTACTGTGTATTTAATGTTTTAAAACTAGATAATGATAATGGTATTAGCAATGGTGATCTTTCATGGGTCAATTTTTTTTTGATTGATAAACAACCTCACAAAGTAATAAATTAGTAACTTACTAAATGGCTTTAAAACTGCCTGACAGATATAACTAATTTAGGGGTTATTCACTAAACAGAAAAGAGCAAATAACTGATAAAATAATTGTGGATTTTAGGCAACTATAACAAAGCTGGGACAAGAACTCTTAATTAGAGCAGTTTGTAAGATAAGCCATTTAATGGTTCAGATCGATTCAATTATTGCTGTTAAAGGCTTATACGGAGCAGATAATTATTAGAATGAATTCAGAAATCAACACCTATACTTTATATTGAAAATAATGGATCAGCCCATTTAATTCCATTCATCAGGCACATAATTCCAATGCCCTAATAAATGCTAAAAGTAGTTAATGCCTTTTAACTATTTGCCCCCTGGCTGAAAAAAAAAAGGCTGTGGGGATCAACATGACCTCACATTGATTTAAGGCAGAATTTAATTCTCCATTATGCCCTTGTCTGCTAAAAAGTTGCTAATCAATATCCTGAAAATGTGCAATTTTTTTTTTCAAAGCATTTAATTATTTGAAAAAAAATGTTGTCATGATATGCAGTGTATCTCAAATATTTGTGAAAATATTAAATTGTTCTAAAAAAACACCATTACTAATAAGCAGCACCAGTTTGAGCTTATACACAGTTTAAGGAAAACAATCTCATGAACTCTAAGAACCAAAACCAATGTGTCACGTTACTATATGTTTAACCATTTTAAGTAATGACCTTGCTACCAAAAAAATAAAACAAGTAAATGAATCTGAAAGAGAACAAACAATAAAGCAGATCTGTCTTTGTTAAATTATTTGTTAGCATGTTCCAAATTCCCACCTTAGTTTCCCTTCCTCTTTTTTTTAAATATGCTTAAGTTATACTTAAATTTAGGGCCAACCTTTCCATTGCTTTTGTCAACTTTGTCATTGTTCTGGCACCAAGTAGTCACATACCTCCAGTGCTGCATCATGTCTTGTAGTGTCACATCACTGCTCCTTAATGTTGACTCTTGCACAATCCCAAGAGTCAATTTAGTTTTAAGAATAACAATTCTGTGCACCGTCATCCTTAATTTTCAATCATCTAGGAAAATTGAAGATGGTGGCGCCTAGAAAAGAGACCTATAAGAAACCGTCAATCTATAAATAATCGTAAGTAAAGTCGGTCCAGGGGTCTGAAAATGGCTGGGGGGTGTTAGCGGGCATAGCTTCTTTCAGCCGAGAAATCCACCTGCTGACAGATTCGCTTAAAGTCTAGATGAAAATTATTGTCCATACATTCACTTTTTGTGTAAGAAAAAAAAAAGTGAATATTTGTATTATCTCAAAAATATGTTTAATCAATATAAACCAATACAAAACAAAATGATGCCACCTATTTAACAAAAGACAGTAAAACTGTTAATGATATATTCCTTTTTGTCTACAAATATTTGTAACACCTTTTGTCTTTTGTCCATAAATAATGCATTGCTGCTTTTTATTGTAGTTTTAGTAATTAATTACAGCTGATGTTCTTTCCAAATGGATCAGATATCTACTCTAAATCATGTTATCCACTACAAACATGCTTTTTGTCCATTAATCTATTATTCAAAAATGTATAGAAGCTAAAGAATATTTTCACACTGACACGTTCCTTGTGTGTGGTTCTTGTAAATATATTGATTACACATTTCCATAATTTTATCTTATCTGGTAAAATTATATGAATTATAATAATCTTGTTTTTCAAGCTTATTGCTTTCAATATCACTTTTAGATGCAGGGCATAAAACATAGATTTTAATGTTGTGTCTGACCTACTTTTAAAGAATGGATAAGCTGTGCTGTACTCTAATGGATTTCCTGCTGTGACATATCTTAGACATGAATGGACGCCTCTTTACTGCTGGGTAAATGTCATAAAACTAAGAGTGGGAACATTTGTAGCACTTATATTTGGGACAGGTGTTTGGGTATATTTATCGTTTATGCCATTTACACTCACCCCACTGTCAAGTTTAAAGCGAAAAGAGTACAGAAACAACATTGGTATTACTCTACGTGCATGTTTATTGAGCCTTTAAAATAAATTGTTTAATTATTGCAATGTCTATTTTCATGATAGTTTTGCTTTCTTTGCTATATTTGTGCAATTGGTTTTGACTAAATTGTAATTGGTCCGAATTTAAGCCAATCAGCCTAAATCTATATCTCCAATGTGCTTTACAGACGTATAATAGCTTGGCCAATCATGTTTATTTGACTTGTTATTTTTAGTTCCGTCTATGAAAAAAATAGATATTTTGTAAGCAAATAGACGATTAATGGTTTTAAGATTGCCACTAAATGTTGATTTGATAAAATGAACAATAAAAAAATGAGCAGCAGTTAAAAAAACCAACTCTATATATTATCTATTTAATAATTTTATATATTTTATTATTTTATATATTATATAATTATATATATTTATATTCCATGATCCTGCAATCACATTTGTAATGTACTTGCCACTGTGCTCCTCCAGGCAAATAACATAAATATCCATGAAGAAAGGCACTCAATAGTCTTGTTGTAAAAAAGTGTGTCTTTATTAACCAAGATAAGGATACATCATATCAAAGTTTCAATCTTGATGAAAGTCCAGGTACAGACTGAAATGTTGATGCGATTTAACCTTATCTTGGTGAATAAAGACACACTTTTTTGCAACAAGACCATGAGTGCCTATATATATATATATATAGTGTCATATCTTGAAAATAAGACCCGGTCTTACATACATTTTTTCCCCCGAAAGAGACACTAGGGAAAATTACTCAAACATAGATTAGCAAACTAGCATATTTTCTGGGTAGGGCTTATATGTACGAGCATCCCCCAAAATAAGCTAGTATATGTATACTGATCAGCTACAACATTAAAACCTCTGATTAAAGGCACTATTAAAAAATATTGTAAAAGTTGCATACTGGTTGAGTTTTTGACTTTATGATTTGGCTAGAATGATACAAGCTTCGGCCACAATTTAATATACTTTCCAAATGATTCAATACTGTTAAAAAAAACTTTTCAAATGATTTATCTACAAAAATTCCCATAGACTTTAATAATGAGCTCTGTAGATAAAGGATCTGGAAAGTTTCTCTAACAATATTGAATCATTTGGAAAGCTTATTAAAACTAGGCCTAGCTAGTTATTTGTTGACTCATAGCAATTCACCTTTTGTGTGATTTAATCCCCAGCGAAAACTGTCAGTGGAGGTGACTGTTGATGTGTTAAAGCAAAAATATTTATAAAAGGGCAAAGGATAAAATGATTTGAAACAGAACAAGAGTATGCAGACTTTTCATCATCCAGCATCATAGCTAAACACAATATTTTATTAATGATCCAACAAAAAAGCTTCCACAACAGAATATCTTATCGACTTATATGTTGTTCCAATAAACATGTCACAACCCTCATCTGTGAGACCAATGGGGCTGTAAATCACCTCCTAATAATGCTGTAAATTGAATAAAAATGATTCAGTGTCTTTTTCGAGCACCTATTATATTAGGTGTCCTTTCCTTAACAAACTTTGAAAAATACTGTTCTAGGAAGCAAGGGAGCAAGAAAAGAAAACATTTTTTTTTTACTGTTTGTTTCTTCTTTTTCAAAGTAAGAGTTGTAAGAGCAGTACATAAGAAATGTTTACTATGAATGTTTGTAAAGCAATGACTTAGAGCCAAGGTAAGCAACCTACGGCACTCCAGAGGTTGTGGCCTACATCTTCTAGAACGCAAAGCATCATGGGAGATGTAGCCCATAACATATGGAGTGCTGAATGTTCTGAAATGAGTATTAAATGTAGGTAAAGATGCAGTTCTCATTAACATATTGTTGAAGGTGCTTTTCCATAAAAATTATTGACTTATGCTTTAATCCTGATAATAAAAGCTAAAAATTGTATTTGTATCTATATTCATTTTCGGTTATTTAATTGGACTTTGTGAAAGTTTCAATCAACCATTTAAAATGAAAAAATGTTCACACTTATTGTACCCAAATCATTAACTAGCTTCCTATATAATTACAAAAATATTTCCCATTATAGTCTAAAGCTTTCATTATCCCATTAATTCAATCCATTGTGTTCCTTTTTTTCAAATTATCTTTATTAATAATAATAACAAAGTATTTAACCAGGAAAGGTACATTCAGATTACTCTGCTTTACAAGTATGTCATGAGGAAGGTACTTTTGCCCAACATCCAAGGTTAATATAATGGTCATATATTGTTATTAATAATTATTCATATAAGGGAAAATCAGCCAATTGGATCCAACAATTTGAGTGCATTTTATGTGATCTTGTTATACTCTGAATTGGCGTATACACATCTGGTTATGTTTTTCATGTTCAACAATTATGCTATAATTGTTATTTGATACCACAAGTAGTGTGACTGATCTACTAAGAAGTCTTTGATAATCTAAAACATACAAGCAAGATAAGTGCATATGGTTAGAGAGAAATGTGACTACACTGCAGTTTATCACTAATGTCCATGAATTTAGTATTTTAGTTAATGAATGTTGTGTAATTTGCAAATAAAATGTTGCTTCTTACATCTCACTCCCTTTACATACATCATGAGATGGCTATCACTTCATCATAACATTATTTATATGACAAACTATGACAGTTTTATATATTTTTAATTACAATAAGCCATGATATAGCAATTTACCTTCAACTTGATATGCATACAACACAAGCTGTCCTTTCACTTACTTCCAAGCCCACTTACATACAATATGATGTTGTCATCTCAAATTGGTCAAATTGGTCATTCATCCTTCTATATGAACAATTTAAATTTAATTTGCCAAGGAGTGTGCACCAATAAGCTATATAGGTAGAATAATCTACCTTACTTTAAGACCAAGACTACTGGATTTAGTAAGTTAAATGTGCTGCATTCTGGCAAATATAAAAAATATATTTTTTAATATTAACTACAAAAAACAAAAACAAAAAAACTGTAAAATATAAAATATATAGCACTCTATGATTGCATAGTATGTATGCCTCTTTTTTATGTCCAAGGACATAATGTATTATGTCCTACTCCAGTGGTTTGGTGATTACAAGGTCCTAAGGTGCTAGCCTATTTGTAATTTTGAGGCTGCAAATAATGCTCCAATTACCTGATTGGTCTGACAATCATGTAAAAATGTATATAATTATAATAAAGAGAAAGAACATTTACAAGAATATTGTATTAGTATTCTTCCTTTATAGACTGTGGCAGTAAAAATTTATATATTTAACTCCATTAAATATTAATATATAATGAGTTGGTAAAGAATCATAGACCTTTCATGCTCAAATTTTACTGATAAAAAGTCTATATGTTGAACTTCTGCTGTGTGTTAAACATTAAATCTAAAAATAAAATAACCCCAATAATACTTAATTAATGGTAGGATTTTGGTTTTATGTTTAAAAACAGTTTAAACAAAAATAAAAATTTAAATATGAAGTTTGCAAACATATTCAACTCTCTGATTTGGAAGCTCCATATTTATACAGGTGAAAAGAACCCTAATGGAAGGAGAGTTACCTACCAATAAACCTCTACATGTGATACTTTAAAGTAACTAGAATTTTTCTCTGGATAAAAGTCCCATTCTGGAAAAGGATAATTGGCCAGGCTGTAGATCTGAAAGAAAGCTGTGACAATGAAAAAAAAAGAACATTCTACTGCAATAAGAATCAGATCACTTGAACTACATAAACAAGAAAAAGGGTATAACGTAAAATGATCAATTTTGAAATACCAGTTAACACTGTTATTTGCATATGGAAGTTACAATACACTACTTAGATATTACTATGAATGCTAGATATAAAAGGTTTTCCTCAAAAACTTAGCAAGAATGCATGGAATAAACCTGTAAAGAACCTCAACAAGCACTATCCTACAGTGAACTATGATGGTATCAGCTTCATGATATATTGTGCTTTAATCAGCATAGCCTAATTTGCTTAATTTGATCTGCATTCAGTTTAATTAATGATTCATTATTATTGGCATTCTTTAATTGACATGTAAATGAATCAGATATCATGATTTATGAGTTGTACTTGATTTTTGTTGATTTTCATAATTTTGAACTTAAAGGAAAAGTACCATAAACGTATTAAAATTGTTTAATAATGTATAAACCATAGTTAAGATATGTGCTGTATATACTATTTAACTTGTTTTATATGCTGACATGTACAAGTATTTATTTGAAATGCTAGTTTCTATTTTGTGAAATCATACATTTCAAAGTGGAACTTTGGCATGTTTACAGGGGAGAAGAGGATATCCCTTAAAGGACCTCTCCGTATTTAGCACCTCCATCTTCCTGTCTTTAACTCCTGGCAGATTCACAATGCAAATACAAAAGTGAACAAATCAGAAGTCTTTATAAGATCCCATAAGTGCATGGAAACCCACACAGAAACCCTAACAGAACATCTACTGCATGCGCAGGGAGACACCAATGGCATATTGTGCATTTTAGATGAGCAGTTTATGCCAAACAGGAGGGAAATAGCAAAGCATAGCAAAAAGAATCTCATTTGAGCTTTATCTTTTGTTATATTTGGTCACGAAGTGAAGTAAATACAAGACAAAATAAGTGCCAAGTTGAGGCTTATTTTCTTCAAACTTCCTGGCAGCAGAGCAAGGGTGCTCATGGGAGAATCTAAACTCTTAGTAAAATAACCACTGCAGAATTGTAGAACACATTTGTATCATTAATGTTGACATTGTACAAACTGTAAGGTTGTGATATTTTTATTTTGATATTTATTAGCCCTTTGCTTTCAGCCTGTCAATGCCATCTTGGCTGGATGAAGTTGGCATTGATAATGGTGACGTCATTGAACCGAAAAGAAAGCAGTCTTCTGTTGCTGTTTAAACCCTTTCACATAAAACTGGTGGAAATCACATAGAAACTGTAGGCAACAGAACCACTTCACTGAGCTGTGATGACTATGTCCATTTACAGAAGCCTTGAATGCTTCAGCTATATTTCTTCTTAGCCAAATCATGTACAACTAGTAACATTTTTACCAGCTATATATAGCTAGTATAAACCATATTTTGTTTTACACATAATGCTAGAAATAATAACATAGCCTGTCAAATACAGTAATATTCTGAAAATCAAGTGAATCCCAAGTTCACCCGGGCGTGATCAGTAGAATCTCATGGGGTAGGGATTCTTCAGGTGGAGAATATATGATTTAGATGATCAGTTGTCTGCCAGAAGTGGTTAGTGTATATTTCTTTGCCTTTTAATAAATGGTAGTTTTAAAACATGTCAGTATGGGTGATTGTCTCAACATTTAATTTCATACTATTTACAGAGTATCATAAAGGTGTCATTCTGCTGGGTAACATTTGTAATGCTAGATTAAGCACAGATTGGTCACTGGATTTAGATCATTGATTTTTTTGAATTAGTGCTGGATAGATTTCACACTGTGACAGATATGTTATTATCACACTATCAGTCACTTATTTTAACTGAGACATTTGTTAAGAAGGATGCAGTATGCTTAATATAGGTTACATAAAATGATAGCACATATACAACCTTTTGCAAGAATACATGTAAAAAATGTTACTTAATACCTATAACATGAGATACAAAATTTTTCAATATTTTTATTCTAACTTTGGCTTCAATTTAATATTGTTGGATAAATGTTTCAATTTATTTAATATTTTTGGATAAACGTTTAAATTGAATATTATGAAATTTATATTATATACAATAATTTTTTATATTTTGAAAACTGAAAAAATAATTTTAAATGTTTATCCAAAAATGTAAAATCCTTTGGAAACCTTATCCAAAAATAGTAAATCAAGGGAGACGAATCAGAGCTGATCCTCTTCTCCCTGTGTAAAAAATAAATAAAATAAAGTTAAATCCTACCCCCCATTTCCCGTGCTTTAATAAAATTAACCCCTTCCCTGCCAATTGGGCAGGGTATACATTTTAATGTCATCTGATTTTTTTTTAACCTCTGAGAGTTAATTATTATTTTTTTAACCCCCAGGGGTTACATTTGTTTGATTAATTAATTTAAATATTTAAAAATTATATATTTAGCTAGCTGGGATGGGGAATTGGGTAATTTGGTGTTAGGCTAACTAGGGGTTAATGTTAAAAAAAGTTTTAAAATAAGGTTTAAAAAGGTAAAACAATTTTTTTTTAAATGTTTTAGTAACGTTTAAGTAAAAAAAAAAAATACCAACCCCCTTTACCCAGTCTAAATAAAAATTAACCCCTTCCCTGCCAGCTGATCACTGCCTACAGTGATCAAAATACAGATCACAGTATTATACTGTAATCTAATTTCTTTTAACCCTTGAGGATTAACTTTTATTTATTTTTTAACCCTCAGGGGTTCAATTTATTTAATTAAGTCATTTAAATATTTTATAATTATATATATTTTGCTAGCTGGAGTGGGTGGGAGTTATGGGAAAGGGAGGAATTTACTGTTAGTGCTGCTTACTGCTAGTTAGGGGTTAACGGTAAAAGAAAAGTTTAGAAAAAAATGTAAAAGTGTAAAAAAAAGTTAAGAAAGTGTAAAAAATTTAATAAGTAAAAAAAGTTTAAAAATGGGTTTTGCAAAGTAAAAAATGTTTCACAAAGTAAAAAAATACATTAAAAAAGGCTCATTACCACTACACTTGGTACAAGCTAGCGAAAAATGATCCCATGCTAAGGTTCAAAATAAGCCTTTTGAAATACCCTGGGATGTCTTCTTTAAGAAATGGTATGCCTTTATGGTGTAATTGGATTATATAGCCTTGTAAAATACTCTAAAATGGGACATGTACACAGTGTAAAAATTCAAAATTTGAGAAAAACTGTAATGGCTGTGTCTCAAATGTGCCCCTTCAATGTCCACATATACCTGGCAGAGATACATACGGGGGTATTGCTGTACTCAGCCAACATAGCTGAGCAACATATGAAGTAGTATACAGTCATGGTACACATAAGGTTTGCAAAATATACTGCACAAACTCACTTTGTGTGTCAAAAAGGCAGAAAAAATGCTTATTAACACTTCATATGGTACAAGCTAGCGGAAAAATGATCCCATGCTAAGGTTCAAAATAAGCCTTTTGAAATACCCTGAGATGTCTTCTTTAAGAAATGGTATGGCTTTATGGGGTATTTGGATTATATAGCCTGGTAAAATACTCTAAAATGCGACATGGGCACAATGTAAAAATTTAAAGTTTGAAAAGAACTGGAATGGCTGTGTCCCAAATGTGCCCCTCCGATGTCCACATATACCAGGCAAAGGTACATACTAGGGTATTGCTGTACTCAGCCAACATAGTTGAGCAACATATGAAATATTATATAGTCGTAGCACACATACGATTTGCAAAATATACTGTGCAAACTCATTTTGTGTGTCAAAAAGGCAAAAAAACGCTTATTACCACTACACTTAGTACAAGCTAGTGGAAAAATTATCCCACGCTAAGGTTCAAAATATGCCTTTTGAAATACCCTGGGATGTGTTCTTTAAGAAATGGTATGCCTTTTTTATGGTGTAGTTGTAATATGTAGCCTGCTCAAGTGCTCCAGAGTGGGACACGGACGCATCAAAACCCTCCAAGAAAATGAACACTTAAAAACCTTAACTTGTCACGTCTCTTTTACAGCAGTGTAACTTCACAAAATAGTGTCTAGGTCATACACTGGGCATATTGTTTTACTCAGAAGACTTAGCTGAGCATAATTTGAGGGGTTTGAACTTAGTGGCACATATGAAATGTACAAAATGCCTAGCAAAAATGTAATCTGGATGTAAAAAATGCCCCAAATTATTTTTTACCACATATTTTGGCATAAATTGGTGAAAAAATCGGGTCATGTTAAGTCACCATATGCACCATATGAGATACCCTGGAGTGTCTACTTTTACAAATGGTAGGCCTTTGTGGTTTTTTTTGAACAGTCAAGCTGCTATAATACCCCAAATTCAAGGATAGGCCCATTAAATCCGCCTCTCAAAATTCTACTGTAAATGTTGAAACGGACAGGTCTCCTATATGGCACTGTAGCTTTACGAAATAGTGCCAAAGACATACAATGGGGGTATCGTTGTACTCAGCAGAAGTAACTGAACACAAAATAAAACTTTGTACAGGAATAGCACACACCAGCTTTACAAAATACACATGAGAAGTTCTTTGTTATAAGTTTGTGTGCCAAAACCCCCCAAAAACTAAATTTTACTCCAATATTTAGCAGAGATTGGCGGTGAAATGGCTATGTAGAAAGTGTCAAAACAACCTTAGGACAATAGCCTGTGATGTCTACTTTATATAAATATATACTTTTGTATGGCAATTTTGTTTTCTTTTATGGCTATTAAGCTTACAAGACAAACATACCAAATTCTAAAATCGCTCCACATTAAAAGTTTATTTTACTCCTTGTGCTTTGTGACCTGTAACTACCAAAAAAAACTTAAAATCCCAGACACATTATATATTCTGTAAATCAGAACAACTAAATGAATTTATTTGTCAATACTTTCTTTAAGCTGCACTAATTAGGCACACATTATTATTGCAAAAACTGTACATAAAAACAAATTTTTTTCTTTTTTTTGTGCCTTTTTCTGTATTTTTTTAATAATAAATAAGCATTTTTATATATATATATATATATATATATATATATTTATATATATATATATATATATATATGTTACATCAAATTAAAGCCCTTTCTGTCCTTTAACCCCTTAAGGACGGAGCCAAATGTACATGTTGTGAACAAAACAAAATGTAAACAAAACCTGGCATTTGCGCTACATGTCTGTCCAACCGTAATTCACCTCTTTGAAACATAATTTAATATGAAAAAAATGGGAGAAAATAAAGATTTTTTAATTTTTTTTTAGTTCTACATGACATTTTAACTATCAATGTCATAATACTGTTTGCTTTTACTGCAATAAAATACACATATTTGTATTCAGCAAAGTCTCATGTATAAAACAGTACCCCCTATGTACAGGTTTTATGGCGTTTTGTGAAGTTACAGGGTCAAATATAGCACGTTACATTTGAAATTGAAATTCGACAGATAGGTTATGTTGCCTTTGAGACTGTTTAGTAGCTCAGGAATGAAATTTACACCCATAATGGCATACCATTTGAAATAGTAGACAACCCAAGGTATTGCAAATGGGGTATGTCCAGTCTTTTTTAGTAGCCATTTGGTCACAAACACTGGCCAAAGTTAGAGTTAGTATATGTTTGTGTGAAAAATGCAAAAAAACGCCAATTTTGGCCAGTGTTTGTGACTAAGTGGCTACTAAAAAAGACTGGACATACCCCGTTTGCAATACCTTGGGTTGTCTACTATTTTTCATTCTTTGGCTACCATAGGGTCTCAAAGGCACCGTAACCAATCTGGTGAATTTTAATGTGAAAAAATGAAACGCAAGCCTTTTATTTGATGCTGTAACTTTTGAAAATACCATAAAACCTGTACATGAGGGGTACTGTTGTACTAGGGAGACTTCGCTGAACACACATAGTTGTGTTTCAAAACAGTACAAAGTATCACAGCAATAATATTGTCCGTATAAGTGCAGTTTGTGCATGAAAAATGCAAAAAACTTCATTTTTACTGGTGTTATCATCGTTGTAATACATTTTACTGTTTTGAAACACTAATATTTGTGTTCAGCGAAGTCTCCCGAGTAGAACAGTACCCCCCCATGTACAGGTTTTATGGTGTCTTGGAAAGTTATAGGGTTAAATATAGTGCCAGCAAATTAAATTCCCTTTACTTTCGGCATGGGTTGTCACGCAGGTCCCACTAATTGTAATTAATTAAGATACCTAATTATGTAAAGATATTACATAAATATATATGTAGAATATATATATATATATATACATATATATATATATATATATATATATATATATATATATATATATATATATATATATATATATATATATATATACGTATGTGAATCTATATGTGTATATATATATATATATATATATAATTTTTTTTTAATATTTTTATTTATATAAAGGTATATATATAGTGATATATACGTATATATTTATGTATGTAGATATATATATATTATTTCGTTCTACGTGTATTTTGATATAAATATATATATTAATATCACAATACAGTTAGAACAAAATAACACACATCTATATATTTTTTAATTATTTTTTTAATTTTCTTTTTTAACGTATTTACATATTTAATTTTTTTATATTATATATAAATATATATATATAACAATAATTATATATATATATATATATATATATATATATATTTAATCAGTATCAGTCTACGTGTAATTTGATATTAATATATATATATATAATTATATATATATATTAATAGTAAAATACACCTAGACAGTGTATGTGTGTGTATGTATATGTGTATATATGTACTAAGATCACATATATATAATATATATATGATCTAAGTATAATTTTTTTTTTTTTACAATTAGAAATGTAATTTTATTTTTATTTCCAGCCAGCAGGGGGACCACCTGTCATTACAGGCAGCCCCCCTGCTGGCAATGCAGGAGGCAGCCTACCCGGCCATGTGATTGTGAGGTCCTCGCAAGGACCTCACTCTCACATGGCCGGGGGGCACCGGAGGAGGAGGATCTGCTGTGGGGGGCTCCCTGGGCTCCCAGGCGGCGTTTAGAGATTGTACTCCCTCCGGTCTGAAGGGGTTAAAAAACAGTATATAATATGTGTCGTGCAATAAACGAGAGAGATGCAAATTGCAGTTGAACGCATACAGCAAGAAAATGCAAAAATTGCTTGTCATTAAACGTAAGACAAGCTTCTGAAGCTGTGTCCTTAAGGGGTTAAAGGGCACCTGTCACTTTTCAGGATTTTTAATATCATATTAACTCATCCATGTATTTAACATATATGTACTTGTGAGGTGTGAAAGATGATAATAAATGTAGAGATGCACACCTCTTCAAACTGTAAAAGGGTGCCTCCATCTTAGCTCCCTGTCAGTCATTGTTACAAATTCTACCCTTTGCACCTGTTAGTCAGCATAGCAAAAACATGAAGAAGGGCGGAAAAATTAAACAATGTTTAAACAAACATTTCTCATCCTCATTTGCTATGTTTGTGCTGACGTTGCCTCTTCTAAACTGGATAAATATGTAATTTGCCAAATCATACACAATTTAAAGAAAACAGAGCAGCTCATGAAAAAGGGTTAATACCAGTATTTTTTACTATTTTAATTAATTATATAATTTCTAGAAAAGTTACAGTTTCCATTTAAAGTCCTGCCCAGATGTGGGTAACATTTTTTAGCTTGTTATCTACACATGTATTGACTTTTTTTATTTTATAACTAGTCACTTCAGCAGAGTCATAACTATTTGCATAAGCAGATGCTCAATATAATATCTATTTATCATATAAATCCTGATTGTGCAATGCTATTAAAAATTTTATAACTTGATGACAAGTGATTATGATAATATGTGCATATACGCACATTAACATTATGTAAACATCACCAGCAACCTTAATGAAACACAGTTCATAATAATAATCACACATTATTAGATTCCTAATGATACCATAACTTAAATATTAAAATCCTATTTTTGCTAAGTAGCATTTTTTGTTGCAGTTCAAATATTCTTAATTTTTTTCCCACATTATAACAGAACTCACTCGTGCAGAAAACTGCCTTATTGTAGACATCAATAATATAGCTCATTTATTATTTTACGCTAGATTAAACTACTTAATTTTCTTCAGATCACCAACTGTTAGCATTTAATTATTTATCATTTTGCAATACATTTGTGAAAGTATTTTAAAAATATAGTTTTCAAAATTGTAATCAACTAAAACTGTAAAAACATAAATCAAATCTTGAAAATGCAGGTGTTAGAGAAAAGTGAAAAAAAAGCATTGTATTCTTTTTTTAAGGGAAGAAAAATATAAATTGCTTCTCTGTTAACATTATTAATAAATGCAGCAATATTTTAATAAAAAATAAAAAATACTACATTAAAAATATCCATTCAATACTTATTTATACACGCTATGACTATATTTATACAGCTAATAGTAGTTTTACATGTTTAACCCCTTAAGGACACATGACGTGTGACATGTCATGATTCCCTTTTATTCCAGAAGTTTGGTCCTTAAGGGGTTAAGAGACCCAATAGGCATAAAACCACGTCTTCTAATTGGACTTCTTTTATAGTGCCTGGAATTCCTTGACACTGTCCCAAAATTCTGTATTAAACTGTTCAAACCCAGCATTAGCCATATAAACCTATACCAGTGATGGGCAACAGAGAAAGATTGATAGAGCTAATTTGATACTCTCGACCTATCACTCCTGCCTATTGCTGAGCAGCAAAGAAGAACAGGGCTTTAGGCACTCATTATGTAGCATTCAACTTTTGGAACATATGTTGCCATAAAACAGTGGGAGAACCAGCATCAAGAGGTCTAAATAATTTATTTCAGCATGCTACATTTTGCAAAGTTTTACCTTTAAAACTATATTTCACCTCTTATTTTTTTTTACAACTTCCAAAAATTAAATAAGCTCCTAGACATATTGGGCATTTTAACAATCAGGACTAATTGATGAATCTATTTTGAGTTAGTGTTCTTTTTTTTTCTCCCCATTTTTTTCAATTGATACTTTTTTATTGTAGCATAGCAAGGTATACAGGTGGTAATCAAGATACAATTTGCTACATGTGTGACATGGATCATATAAGCATAAGACAAATGGCATATATTCTATAACATCATACGTACAAGTAGCTTAAGCTTACATATTAGTAATAGTAAGGTTAATCAATTGCTTAGCGGAAGCTACTTATATTTGATGAGGGATGCAAGCAAATTAGGATCGATATTGCTGTTCCAGCTGGTAGTAACATTGTGGCTGCATGAACAGAGTTAGAGGAATAGGTTAAATGAGAAATAAAAATCAAAAGGCTGATCCAATGAGATCAGAAGACTATAACAGATACTCCTATGTATGTTGCAATGGTGAGTCGGCCGAACTCTGTATAGGCTCAGTTCATCAGTTGAGCTCATTGATTGAATGAGGAATGATTGAAGAATGGTTGGATTCTTTTAAGATCCCATAGCCTGGCGGAGGTTGTTGGTACCGGTTCTGCTGTGGTTTTGCTAGGAGTGGAGAGATACCCAAAGCTGTAAGAAATTTCTCAGAACCGCTGGCTTGCGCAATATGCAATATTTTGCCATGCTGTTTTACATATAGCCTTCACCCAGGACTTCAGCAATAGGTATTCCATTGTTTTGCAGAAGCTGGGTCACTGCTTTCATGGAGTGTCGTCAGGTTACAGTCACCCTAGAGGGGTCATTGTAGAAGGATAGATCAGATCATTTGAACTTGTAAGTGGTTGCTTTGCAGGCAGCATCTTGCACTAACAGCCTGCCTCAAAATGATTGAAAGCATATTAGCAAGTCCAGTGGGGCCTCAGCTGGGTCTCTAGGAGGCCTAGGGACTCAGAATTGGTACTCCAGGATGATGGATTTTGCTTTTGCTGGTGGGAGTAGGAAGGCCATTAATCTCCATAGGCAGTGTGTGTTCTCAGGGTCTTGCATATCCTCTGGAACCCCTCTAATCCTGAGGTTGCGATGGTGTTTAGAGTCTTCCAGTGCTGCCACTTTGTTTTCCGTGTTAGTGTTTACCTGTCGAAGTTGGACCATCTTTCTCTGAATATTCCCTGTTTTTTGTCTGCTGTAGTCACCTCTTTTACCTCCATGGCCTATGTGCGGGCAGTAATTACGCCCAAACCCAACCTGATTAATGCAACATCAGCTGCAGATTGGGCTTTAAGCTCCTTGAGCAGGTTGAGGAATTAGGCTTTGCTTGCTGGTGTTTGATCAGGAGGTGAAGTGCAAGCCGTTCGGGTTTTTCCTTCATTTGCAATTACCACAGCAGTCTTATCATTGCTTTCTTCCTAGGTGTAGTCATGTGTCTCCTGTGTGGGTGTAGGCCTCAGCCAAAGAGTTACTCTGGGCAAATTGCCAATAGTTTTAGTTGCCGGCGTCGTCTCGCTCTTTAGATGCTGAGATATGCTGCTCGGACAAGTGTTGGAGGTAAATTAAACTTAATAGCGGTATGTCAGCGGGTTTCTCCCAGGAGCTCAGTGATTTCACGTCTGCTTGAGTTGAGCGCTAGCTCCGCCCCTTCTACCAATTTTTAAATTTTTTTTTTTTTTCAATTTTCTTTCAATTCAATTCAATTCAATTTTTCTTTTTTTTTAAAATATATATATATATATATATATATATATATATATATTTACATATATATATATATATAGGGTATCAAGAGAAAGCCTGATTTCTTGTTTAAAATGATATATAATATGAATGCGTGCACTAAAACAGAAAGGGGAAAATTGTGGTGGAATTAATGCATGGCAAAATCCCAAAAAGGCCTTGGTCACAAACATGTTGCATCTCAAAAAAGTCCTTCAGGAGATAAATTATATTATTAAATAAACAACTTTGAAAACTGAGCACTGCAGCTTATGGATATGACACTAGTCTACCAAAAAAGGTTGTGGTAATAATAATTTCTACATGGTTTGTATATTTAATCTTCAAATTAATCATAGAACAATTTCTACCTATAAATTATGATTTATTGTCTACGAATCTCGAGAAATGTTTGTTCTGACAAAACATAGATATTGTATAGCATATCAACATCACCCAGCCCAGGTGCTAAAGATAAAATTAAGTGTGAGGAAAAAACAGCATGATATCAAAAGCTATGTGCCAGAGGCATGGACCCAAATTCAAGTGTTAATAATATCCCTTCTGCAGAAAGGAACAAATAGAGCCAAACTCGTATAACTAGAACCAGTAGTTGTCACATATTGGCGTATTCACTAGCAAAAATGCTTTGACTGCACCTGCTGTTGTTTTCATATTGTGTGTTAACACCTAGATTACTACTTTAGTATTATAATTGATCCTTCTTCTATGTTGTGTTCTCTTTGTAAATCCAATATATATTTGAAAGACCCAAAACTCAAATAACTGTTGGGCAAACAAAAAAAAAAAATCAACATGTTAAAACATCATAAGGATTCAATGTTACTCTAAAATTGTGTTCCTAAATAATTTTTTAAGCCACATTCATTGCAGTTGATGTATGAAGCTTTATAAAGTTCTTTCTTAAACTAAATGTTGATATACACCTGAGATCTGACTTCAGAAGAGGTTGAATCATTCAGGTATCTCAAACCGCAGCTGACTTACCATAGGGCTGTAGGTCTTTGAAGTAGGACCTCAGGAGCCAGGTGAAATGTAGAATGAATGTATTTTATTTCTTTGCTGCTGGTTCTTATAAGATTAATAAAACTGTTCTGCCAGGGGCTTTAGTGAAATTATATGATCAGTGAGTGAAACATCATTTGCCAGCAAGCAAAAATAAAGACAATGGAATTGTCAAACTTAGAGAAATAACTCCTAATAATTCATCCTAAAATGTATTGGTGATCCAACATTATTTCTCACTGGCCTTTAAGGGACATACATGTCATTGCAGTTCTAGGTAACTTTCCATCATATGCTTGGCTGCACTTTCTGTATATTGACATGGAAAGGCAAGAAGTCAAACTCCCTTAGTGACTGCATTACAGTTACATGTTTTCACCGAAATTAAGGGTTCAGTTTGGCTAATAAATTTTAATCCAGAGGAAATGGGTCAACAAAGTAAAAATGGTCAGAGTGAGAAAATGAGGTTGAATGTTAAATGGTGGGGTAGATTATAAGTAAATGGGATAGATGATGGTTGGTGAATAACAAATCATTGCTCAATCTATTTTTAATATTTGTTAGTGCACATCAGTGTGCTTATTGTCTTACTTATTTTATATTTACATGCTTTTTTTAATGCTTCTGTGATGCTAATGACCCCCACCCCATTTATAAGCAGTTAACTAATCATAGGCATGCGCAGCCTATTGCATTAGGGTATGCACCCTAAAGCACAAACACACACGCCACGTGTGTATATATACACACATATATATATATATATACATACATACATACACACATATATACATATATATATATATATATATATATATATATATATATATAACAAAATGTAGAAAGTCCTTGCACTCACGCTTTAGTAAACTGTTTGCCGGGTGCTTGAAATCCAGGAAAAACTCAAATATGTACAGGTAGTGATCAGCACTCTCTGACTTTTGAAGGTTACAACTTACAGTTTATTAGTAATCCATTAAAAATATGATCAACTTTTCAGTCCCAGCAGGGACTTTCATCAGGATCAGGCATAGGCTATGCCTGATCCTGATGAAAGTCCCTGCTGGGACTGAAAGGTTGATCATATTTTTAATGGATTACTAATAAACGGTAAGTTTTAACCTTCAAAAGTCTGAGAGTGCTGATCACTCCCTGTACATATATATATATATATATATATATATATATATATATACAAAGGAGTGTGGGCGGAGCTGAGAGGAGCTGGGCGGAGCTGAGCCAGCACCAAGAGACCCAGGTAAGTGACAGAAGGAGTTATTAACCCGTTCTGCACCATAGGGGGGAGCCTCGACAGAGGGGGAAGCTATTTTGCCAGTAAATCGAGTTTGTTTTCCTGGCATTATAGTTTCCCTTTAATGCAGTGGTGTTTTTAAGGTAAAACAGTGTGTGTGAATTAAGAGGGAGCTAATCTAAGATCCACAGCAACTACAAAGTACTGTGTTTAGAGTATGCCTTTAATGGACATCACTGTATGAGTTTTCTCTTTTTTTTTGTCACTTCAAATCTTCCTATTGCAATAATTCACCTACCTACGTTTATCTCTGATTACCAGACCCACAACTCTCTATCTTTATTAGCTCTGACTTGTCTTTTTCTCTTTAGTAACTGACTTTCTCTCTCTTTAGTATCTATCACTCTATCTTTTTAGTAACTTGCTTTTTTCTCTTTAGTAACTCTCACTTTATCTTTTTAGTAACTCACTTTCTCTCTCTTTAGTAACTCTCACTTTATCTTTTTAGTAACTCTAACTTTCTCCCTCTCTATTAACTCACTTCCTCTCTATTTAGTAAATCTTACTTTGTCTCTCTTTAGTAACTCACTTTCTCCCACTCCAGTAACTCACTTTCTCTCTCTTTAGTAAATCTCACTTTCTTTCTTTAGTAACTCTCACTTTCTTTCTCTCTAGTAACTTTTTATCTCTTTTTAGTAACTCTCACTTTCTTTGTCTCTAGTACTTCTATCTCTTTTTAATAACTCTCACTTTCTTTCTCTCTAGTAACTCACTTTCTCTCTCTTTAGTAACTGACTTCTCCGTTTCTCTCTAGTAACTTACCGTATCTCTTTTTTTTTTTAGTAAATCTCACTTTCTCTCTTTAGTAACTGACTTCTATCTCTTTCTCTCTTTAGTAAGTCTGCTCTCTCTCTTTAGTAACTCTCACTGGTGTGTGTCTCTCTGTCTATTTTTCCCTGCCTCTACTTATGTCTCCCTTCCTAATCCCCTCTGCTCTCTTGTCTCCCTCACCATTTATGTCTTCCCCCCATGTCCCTCTGTCCTTGCCTTTACCTTGTGCATAGTGGCTTTCCTCCATCTTCCTTGCTCACATTGCTGATGATACCTGGAGGAGCTGTGTGTGGAGTGGGCGGTGTTCTGATGTCAGATCCTGCCAGAGCCCCTCACACAAACAAGAAGTTCCTGCAGTACTGAGCACTCCCCTGTATACCAGCCGGCAGGGTAAGCAGTGTGAGTGGCTGTGTGTGTGCAGTCTGGGATGTCTGTAACTGGCACTCAGCTAGTATTGTGGGCTATTATGGAGATTTAACGATCTCCATAACTGACCCAATGCTGCTCAGTCCATCCCTGCACCCTGTGCGCACGCCTATGCAAATAATGAGTGGTTTGATGTCTTACCTCGGGTCAGCACGGTTCTACATCTTGTCTCTTCTACCTCTGACAAAAGCAAGCTCTGAAGCAGGAGATTAGTTTATATTTCCTGAGCTAAGACCTGCAGTCCAGGGCTAACTCATTGGCTAAGAGCATCATAAGTAGTTAAGTTAGGGGCAGCGACCACCAGGCCACAGGTATGAAGTCAAATTACTCTAGATAGCACACTGTATTGGTTATGGTGTTTGCAGTGTTCCTTGGAGAAGTTTTATGGCAGCTTTTAATAATAATTTTATTTTTAAATGTTAAACTTGTCAAGGGTACTTAAAACTGTGACCTATAACAGTTCAACTAATTACACAAGAATGATTGATTTGTGTGCATTGTTCTTTATTTGGAAGAATGTTCACTACATTCTACATTGGGTATGGTATATATCAAATTGGCTGTTGTGCATTCAAAACAAATGTGTAACACTAAATAAATTGCAGAACATATTAGTTATCATTTATACCTCATTATTAAATCCCAAGTAAAGCTGGGAGCAGGCAATATGTAAAAAATAATGGACTAGACCTTGTAGAATAATGAAACCTGTTCTAGAGCAAAACTGCAATTACACATTAAAAAAAAACATTTTGTATGTTAAATATTTAAGTATTTATTTTCTTGAAACTGTAGAAGAAAGTTTTCTGAGACTTGCCTGAGGGTTATTTCAAAACACATTTAGATATTTTCATTTTCTTGTATAGTAGATGACATTGCAATGTGATACTGAACTATGTGGCCCTAAAAAATGTATTAAAATGTACAACATTAGTAACACAAAATTATAAAATGACCACTAGAAATTAAGTATATAAATATCTAACAAAGAGTGAAAAAGTTAACAGAAAACCTATAAATACATTTTATTTGCATTGAAGCAATAAGTATCTGTGTTTGTTCAATTGTCGATATCTTACTGTGGAAAATGTATTACATGTAAAACAATAGCATTAAAGTAATATTAAGGATTAGTTTTATATATAGTATCTTTTTCAATCAATAGATGTTCTAGATGGACATCTTTTTTCTTGGGTAAAAAAATTGGCTTAAATATAGAGTACAGAGAGTTGTTACTAATGGTAAACTTTTAAGCTGGACAAAAGTGGTGTCCCTCAGGGTTCTGTTCTGGGTCTGCTTCTATTTAACATATATATATAAATTACATTGAAATAGGCATTAAAAGCCATATTTCATTATTTGAAGATGACACAAAAGTAATACAATGTGAGCAAGATATTACTTTGCTGCAGAGGGATTTAAATAGATTGGGGGACTGGGCCTCAAATGGCAGATGAAATGAATGTAAAAAAAATGCAAAGTTACTACTTCAGGGTAAAGAATGCACACTCAACTTTCACCCTAAATGGTAGTGAATTAGGGATAACAACACATGAGAAGGGTTTGGGAATAGCTATAAACAACAAACTAGGCAACGATGTGCAATGTCAATCATCAGTTTGTGGTATTGTCATGTTATAAATAGGGGCATTAATTTTTGGGATGAGAAATTTTGCCTTTTTATAAATCACTGGTAAAACCACATCTTGAATATGCTGTGTAATGTTAGGCACCCATTCTATTGAAGGATATTATGGCACTTTAGTCTAAGGCAAAGAAAAAAGATTTTTTAAAGTATGAAAAATAAGGATGTGGCATTCTTTGCATGAAGAGGTGGTTTTATCAGAGTCTATACAGATGTTTAAACTGCATTTGGATGAATATTTGCAAAAATATAGTATTCAGGGATATATTTTTAATTAGTGGAGTAATAGCTTCTTGATCCAAGGAGATAATGGACTGCCATTCTGGGGTCAAGAAGGATTTTGGAAGTTCTTCTGACTGGGTTTTCTGCCTTCTTTTGGATTAATAGCAAAAACAAATGTGAGAAACATGTATGGATGACCAAAGATATAAGTTAGCTAATTATTAAGTCTAAACTTGATGGATGCGTGTTTTCTTTCAGTCATGTAACTATATTTCCAAAAAAACAAAAGTGTCCAGTGTTTTGTAAGTACAATTTAAAGAGTGAATAGCACATGCAATATGTGTTAGTAAAAATACAGTCAAGTGCCTCATCTATATGAAAATATTTCAGAAATATGGTAGGATTTGAAGTATATTTTGAGCCTGGTTTTTGGCCTGTAGTATGAGGGTTGCTGATTATTTCTCTGTTAATAGTGAGGGATTTCCAAATAAAGGCTTTGGTTTTATAAAGCAAGCCATCCATAAGCAGCCTGTTAAAACTGACACGTGCTGCAGAAGAATTACTTAACTTTTGACTATAATATCATTTAGATTACTTTGATAAAAAAATTAATATTTGGAATACGGGAGGATAATGTACCAGTTAAGTACTGGAAATTATTCTTTTTTTCAGTTGTGTCTTTTTATTTTTTATTTTAGCAATGTCATCAAGATATAACACAATGGCATTCCATTACATATCAACACAGGAATTCATACACATAATTGTTTTAAAAAACATAATAATAAAGAACATGGAGTAGAACAGTATTTCACTAAGTTATTTGCAATATTAATAGTCTTCACCATTATCAATCTCTGTATTTAGCTAACTTTTTATTTGGTTGTCCATACATGTTGATGATTATGTTACCTAAACATTAGTAAATGTAGCATTGTTTAGCAAGTTTCCTATATATCAACAGATGTACTGATAACAGAGCCTTGTTTCAATAAATTTTATGTTGATCTACTAAATACAATTAAATCAGTATTGGATAAATGAGAACATGAAAACAAATTTAAAGAAAATCAACAAACGCAAGGTAGCCTTGTTTGAAACACGCATGTTTCACAATTATCTAATATCTTCCCCATTTGTAATTACTCTCTTTGGTTGTGCAAGACCACACTGTTCTAAGAACTGGCATTTAAATAACCTTACAGTAATTCACATACACAAGTTTTTCACTTGATCCTTTATTAATATTATATTAGTTATTTCCCCTAATGAGGGTGCGATTTCTTGTGTCCACTTGTGTGCTATTAAGGAGTTGGTAGCTATGATAATATGGTAAATTGGCCTGAGCTGAGCTGGGAATGTTCTTTGGAAGCCTAAATAGCGTGTAGTGGAAGATTATGACTCTTGGAATCTGTAAACAACGTTGCCACTACTTGTCACATTTGAGATAACTTGTCTTAGCTCCATTCATAAGCATAGCTCCCACCTCTGTTTTGCAGCTCCAGCATACGTTTGAGCATCCTGAGTATATATGGGTCAAACGTGCTTGAACTAAAAACCACCTGTGCATAATTTTCCTCATTGACTGCAGATGTTGGGAGCAATACATTAATCAATTTTGCAATCTTCTGTAATCTCATGGACTAACTCTTATTGTTAACATTATAAAACATGGTTTGTTTGTCTTAACATGAGCTGCTACTATACATTATATTTCTGAAATAAGTCTAAACAGAATTTGTCAAACATTGTTAGTCTGGTCGTTCTATTGTTTCTTGACATGTCCCTATGGGGCGTTGCTTAAAAAGGATCTCATCTGGTGAAATTAAAAGAATACAATTTTAAGTAAGTGGTATTTGTGTTGTAAATTCATAAACAATTTTATGTGAACATCACAATATATATATATATATATATATATATATATATATATATATATATATATATATATATATATATATATATATATATATATACACAGTATCTCACAAAAGTGAGTACACCCCTTACATTTTTCCAAATATTTTATTATACCTTTTCATGTGACAACACTGAAGAAATGACACTCTGCTACAGTGTAAATTAGTAAGTGTACAGCCTGTATAACAGTGTAAATTTGCTGTCCCCTCAAAATAACTCAACACACAGCCATTAATGTCTAAAATGTTGGCAACAAAAATGAGTCCCCAAACAAAAATTGGGCCCATTTAGCCATTTTCCTCCCCGGCGTCATATGACTCGTTAGTGTTACAAGGTCTCAGGTGTGAATGGGGAGCAGGTGTGTTAAATTTGGTGTTATCACTCTCACACTCTCTCATACTGGTCACTGGAAGTTCAACATGGCACCTCATGGCAAAGAACTTATCTGAGGATCTGAAAAAAAGAATTGTCAAATTGGTCTGCATGGCTTTTGTCCCAGAAAGAAGCCTCTTCTAAAGATGATGCGCAAGAAAGCCTGCAAACAGTTTGCTGAAGACAAGCAGACTAAAGACATGGATTTCTGGAACCATGTCCTGTGGTCCAATGAGACCAAGATAAACTTATTTGGTTCAGATGGTGTCAAGCATGGGTGGTGGCAACCAGGTGAGGAGTACAAAGACAAGTGTGTCTTGCCTACAGTCAAGCATAGTGGTTGGAGTGTCATGATCTGGGCCTGCATGAGTGCTGCCGGCACTGGGGAGCTACAGTTCATTGAGAGAACCATGAATGCCAACATGTACTGTGTGTTGAGTTATTTTGAGGAGACAGCAAATTTACACTGTTACACAGGCTGTACACTTACTACTTTACATTGTAGCAGAGTGTCATTTCTTCAATGTTGTCACATGAAAAGATATAATAGCACTTTTGATAGGGTTGGCTTGTGAAAGCAGATGAAAATTACCTAATTTATGTCTATATTTATCCCAAATAGCTGTTGTAGATGTAGGTAATAGTCACACTGCTGCCGATCTTTTTGTGTTTGGTACCAGAGGTCTGCATCTAAATCCTCTGGTGTTGCCCAATCAGGTTCTACTTGTACTTAAATGGACACTATAGTCACCAGAACAACTACAGCTTACTGAATTTGTTCTGGTGAGTAGAATCATTACCTTCAGGCTTTTTGCTGTAAACACTGTCTTTTCAGAGGAAAAACAGTGTTTACATTACAGCCTAGTGATAAATTTACTGGCCACTCCTCAGATGGCTGTTAGAGATCCTTCCTGGATCATGGCTGCCTAAAATGCATTCAAACATTCAGTATCTCCTCCCTCTGCAGACACTGAACTTTCCTCATAGAGATTAATTGACTCAATTAATCTCTATGAGGAGATGCTCATTGGCCAGGGCTGTGTTTGAATCATGCTGGCTCTGCCCCTGATCTGCCTCTTTGTCAGTCTCAGCCAATCCTATGGGGAAGCACAGTGATTGGATCAGGCTACCACTTCTGATGATGTCAGCAGACTTCTTGTTATTCTGAGTCAAACATCATGCAGAGTTACAGCTCCAGGCTTGAATACAGTAAAATTTTATGGAGGCATGAGGGGCCCAGGGGGGCTAGATGGTGGTTTTAAAACTATAGGGTCACGAAAACATGTTTGTGCTTCTGACCCTATAGTGATCCTTTAAACTGGGGATTTCTCTTTTAAAGCCATGCTAACAATTTGGCTTAGGCTGTCTACATAAGAATAATGTTTTATCATGGGGATCCCCACTTCTCCCTCCATCATCTTACCTCTGATTGCTGCTCTAGATAATCTAGCTCCCATTCATTTTCCTATGAATCTTTCAATACCTGACTGCATTTTATCAAAAAGGATTTTTGGCACTTGGATTGGTAGATTTCAAAACAGATATTGTAATGTAGGAAGTAGCATCATTTTCATGGCAGCTATTCACCCTAGCTAGGCATTGTATTTCTCTTTCCATGTACAGATTGTGCTACAAATGAGCTTTTCTTGTTTTTGGAAGTTTAGTTCAAATAAATGCTGGGGATTCTTGGGATTCCTGGCAATTTTTATTTGTAAATATGTTATATAATCTTTCTGCCAATCAAAGAAGAATTTAGTCCTTAGAATCATGACAACATCTTTATCCAAATTTAATGAAAAAGACTGTTATTCCCTTTGTTTTGTTTCTAGTAGGATATTCAGTAATAATTGCACAAATGTTTAGTAGGGATATTAGGGGCTGTGTAGTGGTCATTAAGATATTAACTGCACACATCTTGATTTTGTAATCACATCCTTTCAATAGTATAATATGTGTGTTGGGATCATGGACAATTTTCCTTCAAGAGGTTATAATGCCAGAACATATAGTAAATAGGAAATCATGAAGGGGCTTGGAACACTGTATAGTGATTTGACCGCTAGAATAAATGTCTGAGGGAAACCATACTTACTCATGACACCTTCCAAGAAACCCCAAATGGCAGCAGTTAAATGCTTTCTCAGAATCTAATGAAAGCATCAAACAATCCCCACTCCCAAAATTTGGTAACTAAAAACAATGTTCAAACCCTTTCTGCTGTTTTCAGCCCCCTGCCTCCCCTACATAAAGCCAATTTGACCAATATTTATAAGTGATGAGAATAGTGAGCCAAGTCTATTTACTAATATTTTCACAAATATTTTCATATCTGTGATACATAATGAAATTGGTAGCAGATTTTGGCACACTGTTGGTTATATACTAGGCTTTGTTAGGATGATCACATGAGCCAACAACATCTCCAGGAGCAGTCCCTCATTATTGATTACAGATTCAAAAATTCTCCTCATGTGTGAAATCCAATGTGCTTTGAATTCTTTTATAAAATATGTTAAAGAACTGGTTCTGATCATTTCTTGGCCTGTGGGGCCTCAATAACCTATATTTATTCTTCCATTTGGAAAAGCTTACCAACAATGTCTTTTTGTGGTGAGGATAATTCAGAGAGGTTGATTTGTGCCAGACATTTATATATGTTGTCTTTAGTAGGTTGATGTGTATTTAAATCTGCCTTCAGAATATACAGTTAATATTAAAAGGTATATAGAAAATGGGTGTGTTAGGTGCTAACTCCAAAACAGAAAGTTAGTGGGCATCAGTAACCAATACAAGGATTCCCAATCTTGTAAGAAAACAATATATTGAGAGAAAAGAAAAGGAACCGCGCCTTAATTTAAATATACATACATACATTCAGTATATGTTCCTTGGTGAAGATATTGTATATCCTCAAAGAAAAACACAGAGAGAGAACACAATGGTGCAGTATGTTTAAAAAGCTAAGAGGAGTAATAGAATAAATTGAGATAATTTACACTCACATTTGGTAGAGCTAATCAGGAGCTCTACCGTAATTCGCATGGACGGTACAATCCCCGTCTAAGGATATGGGAGCAGATATCTTCAGCACTCCAGTGGTACGGCAATATAAGGGGTATAAGAAGAAACTCCAATAGTGTAGTATATTATAATCCAAGTGTGGAGAAAAGATAAATATAAAATGTCGTACTCACATTTGCTAGAGCAAAAACTTGCTCTAGTGTGTTAGGCTTACAGTGGTATGATCCCCACTGTGGGATATGTAGACCAAGAAGTGGAATAATAACTTTCAAAGTAAAAAAGTATATATCACTTTAAAAAAATTATTTAATGACAATGAATAAAAACAAATGGCTATATAAAATAACACTTTACGCGTTTCACCAGTCAGGCTTCTTCAAAGCAAGTTTTCGCTCTAGCAAATGTGAGTACCACATTTTATATTTATCTTTTCTCCACACTTGGATTATAATATACTACACTATTGGAGTTTCTTCTTATACCCCTTATATTGCCGTACTATTGGAGTGCTGAAGATATCTGCTCCCATATCCTTCGACGGGGATTGTACCGTCCATGCGAATTACGGTAGAGCTCCTGATTAGCTCTACCAAATGTGAGTGTAAATTATCTCAATTTATTCTATTACTCCTCTTAGCTTTTTAAACATACTGCACCATTGTGTTCTCTCTCTGTGTTTTTTCTTTGAGGATATTCAATATCTACACCAAGGAACATATACTGAATGTATGTATCTATATTTAACTTAAGGCGCGGTTCCTTTTCTTTTCTCTGAAAATATTAAAAGGTAGCTAGTTTATTGCTAATGTTAAGGGTTTTAATTAATATTTTTTGTCCCTGTAGAGATGTAACGTAAGGAGTGCATTTCTGTGCTTCTCTCTATTTCAGCCTGTTAGCTAAGATTTTCCCAAATGTGTTACCCTTCTTATAACATTGTGCTTTCAGTTTTTCATATATAATCTTGATTTTTCCCTGGAGGACCTTAATTTCTTCCCTAGCCATTGATACGTTTGTTTTTAGCTTCTAGTCTTATGTAATATAGAAGCTCTTTTTATGAGCATTCCCCTGATTACTGCTTTATGTCCCTGCCACAAGGAAGCTATTGATACTTCTTTGGCATCATTAGTATCAAAATAAAGGGGTATCTCTTTATGCAGTTCTACCACATAACATGGATCTTGTAATATTGTCTTGTTGAGTCTCCACACTCCTTTACCTCTGAATTTGAAAGAATATTTAAGAGATAAGGCTATGAGGTTGTTGTCAGACCATATTATTCCCCCTATATTACAACATTCTGTTTGGTCTGTTAACACACTTTGAGCCAAAAATATATCTATTCTAGTATAATTATAATGAGGTGGTAAGTAGTAAGAATACTGTCTAGCGTGAGCTTGTGAATAGAGCATCCTCCACACATCATGCAAGCTATGGACGTTCATCAAGTTGTTCAGGTGTTTACATTTATTGTGTGTAAGCGTATATTGTGATGGAAGCAGGAAATATCTAATTGGGGGTACAAAATAAAATTAAAATCTTTGCACATGATCGTAATCCCTGCTGAACCTGCATCAGCTTGGTCAAGATCATGTAAAAAAGTATACTGGTCTATATTAGGAGCAAAGACATTAAACAATGTATAAAGCACATCATTGATTTTACAGATTAGATACAAGAATCAGCCATAGGGATCTGAGATTTTAGATTCAAGTTCGAAATGAATATGTTTACTAAGGAAGATGGATTCTCCATTCGACTTGTTCACTGCTTTTGCATAATATTGGTAAGGGTACTCTATGAGTTGCATCTAATTCTTTTGAAAAAATGTGTTTACTGCACACATATGTCAGCTGTGAGCTTTTTAGTTTCCCTCATGAGGGCATGCCTTTTAAATGGGGTATTCAATCCCCAAATATTGTATAACAGAATTTTCTTAATGTGTACTATAAGTACAGTGATTTATCTGACTTGTCTTATGCAAATTCAACCTATCCCAAATACAGCAAGTGAGGCATACACAAGCTTGTGTTTGTGTCCTAGACAGAGGGGAGTTCATTGACACAAATAGATTGTTATACGCCTCAGTCCCCAACCTTCGAATGACATTCGTGCTCCAAAAATATTAAGGCATATTTAAAGTAAAAGGATCAAAATGAACAATAAACTCTTGAGTTAAGACCCTATGGATTGGAGAAAAAGCTCCAGTGGGATTGTAACAATCCATATGGGAATATAAATTTTAAGTCCCAGAAGAAAATCCCTTGGTGGATAATAATATTCAGATGTAGCATGAAGAGCTCTTTCTTTATATGAAAGAGCTGCTTGGCTCTTAAGGTTTACAAGTCATGTGGTATCTAATAACTTGTGTGGGTGTGTGGGTCACTTTAAAGCATCAAAATAATATTGAAGAACAACAATACACCGTGCCAAAACTTCCTAGTGCACTTGATATGTACATAGATCAATAGGGAATTTCCAATTAGATAAACCTCAAAAAAGAACCACAGCATAACAAATGATGGTGCAATACAATTTGACAATGTGGAAGTATTTGTTCAAATGGCTGTAGAGAACTAACTCACATTTTCAAGAGCGTTCTTAGGACTCTGCTGAATTGCACACAGACGGTAATGTTAACATTACTGTAAACCAGTTATATCCTACAAAACTGCTGAATCTGTCAGGGTTCTGGAAGAATAAATAATAATAATATTTTCTACTAATGTTCTCTACTTTAAAGCAGAACATTACACAATTATGCTAAAAAATCAGATTAAAAATTAAGTCACGCTACCAGCAGGAGATTTTTAACATGACATTTAATAGATTGTTTAATACTAAGATTACAGCCCATTCTTTACTTAATTCTTTGATTGAAACACAATCTCCCTAAACTATACAGACTATACTGCCCACGTAATTACAACTATTCACTTTTGACAATTAAGGGGAATTATGAAGAAGAAATAACTTGTGTTTTGTTGCAGCATAGGTCAATATAATTTACGCTTCAGCTGCAATGGATAAAGCATTTCAGTTTAAAAGATGTTAGGATTTTTATACACTCTTCCAGACTTTCTTTATAATGTTCCAAAAAAAAAAGTTGGTAAGGATTATTGGACTCTCTTTTAAGCCAGTGGTTTCCTACTATGTCCTCAAGACACACTAACAGTCTAGGACAGGCCTACACAACCTGCGGCTCCACAGATGTTTTGAACTACAACTCCCATGAACCCCTGGCTATCAGTAATTTGAAAAAACATAATCGTTGGCTATCAGTTTCATTAAATGACTTATGGGCGTTGGCTATCTGTTTTATTAAAATAATCATAGGCTTTGTAGTTAAAAAATATCTCGGGGGCTGCAGGTTGGGCAGGCCTGGTCTAGGATTTAGGCATTTTCCAATTTTGTTTCTTTGGAAAGTCTGACAAAAAATTATGTGCCTTGTGGATTGGCTTGAGAAACTCTTGCAGTTTCACTAAAGGGTCAAGTAACTCAAGGTGAATCCAAAGATAATTTCAAATTTAAGGTCAAAATAATCAAAATAAAAAAATTCAACTATTCTTCAGTTCGGCTTTCAATTGGAAATATTCATTGAATTCTCGTTGAATTCTTACTTAAGTAAATAACTCCATCAGTAAATACTGACCATAAGGTAAATAATTAACCAGTACTTGAAACCCTAACATATACTAAATGAAATGACGTGGGGTATTACTACTTTGTTATGTGGGGTATTTTTTTGAATATAGGGCAATATGCATACTTTATGATTTTATACTTTAAATCTTTATAAATACAATTAAATTTGTGATTAGTATTTATTCAAATAAATAAAATTGATCTACTGATTTCATAAAGGTCATTTTACATATGCATATGTATATCATATTTGGGTATATAAGGCTATAGCAAATATTTGAATATAGGTGGCTAGGTGACCATTACAGATTTTAAATTGTATAAATCCGTACTTCATTAATCTATAAATAATCAGTAATATATCATATCTGTTTTTAATGCTTTGATTAAAAAAATTGTATATTTTTCAAGTTTTCTAGCTGTGGAATATTAAATGGAGTTAAGTCAGTCAATGATTGTAACCCTGCAAAGCTTCTTAATCAAGTGTAAATTATTTACATTGCAGCTATTGATTTTCTCCAGAGTTATGTACCACTGGTGATGTATTTTGTGCAATTTCCTTGTAGCAAACTCTTTGTCACAGCTTGCCAAATTTCTTTCCACTCCGAAATTAACTAGAGGCAAGCACAATCTTGTTCATATTTTAACATAAATTTATACTTGTATACTTAATTTAGATTGTTTGAATCTATTGAAATTTCAAGAGATAAAAACAATTTGTTTCTAGCAAATTATATCCTTATGACACAATTTCCTTAAATTCCTTAAATTTCCTTAAAATGCTTAAATTAAAATAAAATTATACGAGTGAAAAATATATATATTGCAAACTAACTGCTTTTTTCGGAAAAAGGCAAATTGGAAAGTCCCTGGTTGCAAGCAAAACTTAGCATTTGAACTCCTATCATTATGTGAAACATATTAATATTGAGCACAGAACATTCATATAGCATGTGTTAATTGAATTATATGGTTGAGTTAATGCATTTTTGAATATTTTTCTCAAATGGGAGTATTTACTTCCCACAAACCTTTCCATACTTTTTAGCACTTTTTGGAACCTAAAAACAGCGAGGCAATCAGAACACGCCGTTACAAAATCACTGTCTGTAAATTGTCAATGGGTGGACGAACAGACATGTAGTTGTAACCAGACAAGTTGGACACACAGGAACAGAGGGGTTGAGGGCCTTGCTCAATGAGCTTACATGCTAAGGGGAGTGGGGTAAAATGACACAAAAAGGTAAGGATAGTATTAGACTAGTGACAGTTGCAGGAGAGGAATCAGTCAGGAGCAATTGACAGTTTAATTGATATGCTGTTATGAAGAAGTGGGTTTTTAATGATTTTGTGAAGGAGTGGCTGCGTGGGTTACATTAGTTCTACTAATATTATTTTTAGATTATATTTATATATTAAAAAATATATTTGCTACGTTGTGTATATTATATATCCTATGTAATTTATATATCCTATACGCAAGTTAGAAATGTGTTACATGTTATGCTTCATGCGATATTTGCAATATTTTCTTTAATCACAGTTGCACAAACTACATGCAGTATAGTCTTTCTAAGCCATGTATTATTTGCAAAGTTCTTTAGCATCCAAACTTTAAGTAATTAAAGTGTCCGCAGCAAGTTTTGAAGGCTGTTGGAAATGTCAGACAAAGGGAGGAATGAATTACATTCACACACTTTATGAAAATTATTCAACATTTGTTTCAGAAGCACATCTGTCAATTGAATATCACTTCACCCTACTGAAAAAAAATATCTATTCACTTTTCAAGTGGCATTTGAAATTTTGCTGTTACACCTGAAAGTTTGCATTATATTAACAAAAAGCTTCTGTTATTTCAGCTGTAATTGAAGTTTTGTTTGATCAGCTGTTAAAATCAGCTGAATCTCTATAAAAATTTGTTAATTTACTATTTGTAAACAGTCAAGCTCAAACCACAATGTAACCAGATTACTATTTCATCCAATGCCTCGATACAGACCGGGGAGGGGGGGATGCACTCTGAGCAACATTTATTTTAGAAACATGCTAATACCAAATTCTCACAACACTGTTCCCAGTTTACTATAGTCCTTTTTGTTTATTTCAAGGAAACTGGGTTGTTATTTGACCACAGTGAGGTTGTAATTCGGTTACGAATTCACTTCCACTATTTTCAAACTCACTGGTACAATTAAATTAATTTCAAAATGGTTAGGACCCGTTTGGCATAATACAATTTAATTGGGGTTGTTAGTAAACACAATGTGAATAAAAGTTTATTAAACAGATTCCAGTGGCATTAAACACATGTATTAATACTCTCAGACTCCCTTATGGAACTGTATTCCAACACACTAGACTCTCTGATGCAATGTTACCATTACAGTGACTGCAGGATGGCAAAATTTTATTTTTGGGACACAACCGTAATACAGGGATAGAAATACATTCTTAGTATTATTATGCCAATAAATTCCGCAGCACTTTACAGTGGGTGGACGAACAAACATGTAATTGTAACCAGACAAGTTGGACACACAGGAACAGAGGAGTTGAAGGCCCTGCTCAATGAACTTACATGCTAGAGGGAGTGGGGTAAAGTGATACAAAAGGTAAGGATAGTATTAGACTAATGACAGTTGCAAGAGAGGAATCAGTCGGGAGCTATTAACAGGTTAATTGATACGTTTTTACGAAGAAGTGGGTTTTTAATGATTTTTTTGAAGGAATGGAGACTGGGTGAGCATCTAACGGAGGAGGGAAGTGAATTCCACAGGAACGGTGCAGCCCTCAAGAAGTCTTGAAGGCGAGCATCAGAGGTGGGAGTACGGACAGAAGATAGACGTAAGTCCACAGCAGAGTGTAAGGGCCTAGATAGGACATACTTGTGTATTCGGGAGGATAGATTGGTGGGAGCAGCATTATGTAGAGATTTGAAAGCAAGATATATAGTATAAAGATTGCAAATTATTATATATGGATGCTATATTCAACATTATGTATTCTGATCCCAAACTTATATTGGAACATCTTATAATTAGCTTGATAAACTCAATTACACTTTCTATATATCATTTACTATATTAATTTGGAAAGTGTTTTACTAGAATTAACATTCTGTTCGGGCAAGAAACAGAAGGTTTTAACATTACTTAAAATCACTTGTGTTTAAAAAAGATTTGTTTCCCAGTGCCTTCAACTATTATGTCGGTGTTTACAAATCTTTGATGTTAGAGTACTTTGTAGTTCAAAACAAAATTCAGTGTCACAGTGCTCTAGGTAGTATGCTTCTCAAGGTAATAATTAACTTGATTTTGTAAGAAAATAACCACGGAAGGGCCTGTTGTGTTTGTCAATGGCAGAAGTCAGTTTAAAAAAAAATTTGTCACTACATTACAGCTTCCCTTTTATACATTTTATATTATATTTAACATGTATAGGCTTAGATGTTGTACATTAGCTAAAGCTCATTAAATCCTCGTCTGCATCTAGTTTTAGTAAGTACAATTTCTTTAAAAAGTTCAAATAAACAGTGTTAGTGAAATCATAGCTTGGGTGAGTTGTTGACAGCAGAAATATAATTATAATAAAATTCTCATGAATTTGCCAAAATGTTTGAGTGATTATTCATTAAAAAAATATAATAAGTAAAAATAAACCTCTAGAAATGTAATGAAAAAAAATGAATTATGTATTTCTTACCAGCTTATCCTATGGGGATGGCGGTCAGAAAAGTATCCAAACCCAGATCCACTAAATAAACCAAGCCAGGCGGCTTGAGCAAAGGATGCCAAGACAAGCACTCACAAAGTAATGAAAATCTTTTTTTCGTACTTACGGGAAAGGCACAGTGAACATTAATACAGGGGAAACCAAGCCAAAACCTTATGCATTTTGGACATTCCAGTCCTTAATCATAGGAATGACTTCCTAAGATTAGAGATCTTAAAGTCCAAAACATTAAAGGTTTTGGTGTTCTCTGTGCCTTTCCCATAAGCAAGAATACAGGTTTTATTACTTTGGTGGGTGCTTGTCTTGGTGCACTCTGTTCAAGTCAAACTTGGTTTATTTAGCAAATATAAAGCATTTATATGCACAATATATATATATATATATATATATATATATATATATATATATAAATAGTTGTGTTTTGACAAACTAGTTAAAAAATAAGCCTAAAATAGGTGTGTTGCAAAAAAATACATCTCATAATAAGCATTGGCTCATAACACTAATGGAGTAATTATAAAGAAAACTAAATATTTATTAGGAGTGCACATATGTAAAAAATATTGTTAAATGGACACTCCAGATCTATGTATGTATGAATACTGTGTCTTTTATTTTTTATTTTACAAAAAGTGCAGATTCTAATAGATATTGACAATTTTATAAATTTCATCCCCATGACTTGTACAACCCTCTGACTGTCTGACTCGCCCTGTTGCATATTGGTGTTCGAGCTCAGTTGAGGCAAGCAATTGCCCAGAGCACCTGCCTTGCAAAGACTTCTCACTGAGCTACATTAAGATTTATGGGATTGGACGGTGGCTGTTTATAGATATACCCCGATGAAAATCTTTGGTAGATATTCCCCCATAGAAAATGTGCATGCATTTAATAATGCATGCATGTTTTCTATATGGGAATATCTACTAAAACTATATTTTATTTGTTTTGTGTTTTGGCAGTGGAATGTTCCTGTAAGTATAAATGTATTTTGCAATGCAAGTCAAAATAAAAAATAAATAAAAAAAAATTAACTCACTTAAAGTTCTGTATAAGGATACACTATCCACCAAAGCTATTATGGAAGCAAAAATATTCAACTCCTTTCTGAAAGAAATCTCATTTCATATCATTAGTTGGTCCCTAAGCATGTTACCCTTCTCTGCAGACTCTCAGTGTGTTATTGACATTTGATGTCTCCATTGCAGGACCTATAGTTACTTGTACATAAGGATACACTATCCACCAAAGCTATTATGGAATCAAAAATATTCAACTCCTTTCTGAAAGAAATCTCATTTCATATCATTAGTTGGTCCCTAAGCATGTTACCCTTCTCTGCAGACTCTCAGTGTGTTATTGACCTTTGATGTCTCCATTGCAGGACCTATAGTTACTTGTACATAACATTGGGTTAGTAAGTGTAACCTTTCTCTGACAGCACCATTCTTCAGTGAATTTAGTTGGAAAGTCCCAATAGTAAACTCTATTGGCCTCCTTTTAGGGTTTTTATGATGCTTAGGAGTTCCTTACATTTAGCCAGTATTGCTGGTGGCAAGTCTGTAAATAGATGAATGTCTTTATACGATGCTGGCAAGTCAGGGTTTATCCTCTCCGTTTTAGTGATTTGTTCTTTGACCATAAAATAGTGAACTCTCACAATCATATCTCAGGGTAAGGAGCTGGATATGTGTCTGGGTCTCGGCAATTTGTGTGCCCTGTCCAACAATAAATCTTGTTTACCAATAGTAGCAGAACCTGAAAGAGGAATGCCCCTCAGGCGAATATAATTTCTCCTAGAGTGATAACCAGGTCCAGTAGTTTCTTTTTAGTGCCAGTGACTTCGGTCTCATGTGCATTGGCCATTGAATTACAGGCAGACACCATCGGGTAAGTTGCCTTCCCCAGGTCCTGGATTACCTTCCAAAGGTTTTCCATCATCCTATGGATACTTTGCTCCTTTGAGCTCTGCAGCTGTGAGCTCTTTTTTAATAGTAGCCTCTGTAAAGGCAGTCTGGGCTACAGTCGAGATGGTAGTGACATCACTACCAGTGGAAATGGGCATCGGCAAAGTAGGCTTTTAGTCACCATCTTGGATCTGCTGTCATTGGAGTATTACCGTGATGTGGAAGACACCACATCCAGGCTTAGGATCTTCTGAGCCATGGGACTTCATGAAGGAGGTTTCTCAATACTTCTCAATTTGGGCTATAACTTCACTTGGCTGAATTGCTAATGTGAGCGCTCAGACGAGAGCTCATTCTGAATCCATCCGGCTCCATCGGCTTCCAGTGACTCCATTACTAAACCTTTTAAGAATTAAGAGTTGGTTTTCTCTAAAAAAAAACAAAAAACAACTCTTCATGAGAGCAACAAGACTATCTGATACAATAAGGAAATTATTTACTGGTTCATTTAATATGGACTCCTTAAACCCTTAAAATCTATTGCAATTGCACAAGTTCTGAACCAAAACAAAACCTAGGATTTGAGCTATATGTCGGTTAAACCATAATTTATCTCTTTCATATTAAGTGCACCCACACCTACTATATATTATTTTGTTCAGGAGATCAGGAGAAATAGGACTTTAATTTTTACATCAAATATTTATATGAATGAAATATAATTAAATATTAATACAATAATAAAAAAGGTGTGATAAATTAAATAATGCAATATTCCAGTTTTGCATGGCATTTTAACTGTGAATGTCAAACTATTGTTAGCTTTTACTGCAACAAAATATACATATTTGTATGCTGTGATGTCAAATGACGCCCCCATGTGCAGGTCTCATGGTATTTTGAAAAGTTACAGGGCTAACTAAAGATCTTGCCCATTTCAGTTTTGACAGATTAACTTTTGCAAGATGTAAGTGGTTCATGGAGAAAACTGTAGTTTACCTGGTAATGCCATAACCCTTTACCAACATTAGGGTATGCTATGTCATCCTACAAAAGAAGGGTTGTAATGCCATTAGAGCGGCATAGCATGCCCTAATGATCGGGTCCTCCCCCAAGCCCAAATACTTACCCTCCATGGCGATCGCGTTTGGGGGACCTGCCTGACAATCAAGGCAGTCCTCTTGCAGCCAATCCAGCTGATCCAAGTCATGTGATTGCTATGACACTGAGATCACATGATTTGGATCAGCTGAATTGCATGATTGGCTGCAGGGGGACTGCCTCGGTTGTCAGGCAGGTGCCCAACCGCAATCGCCATGACAGGAGGGCCCAATCTTTACGGCATGCTATGCTGCCTTAATGGCATTACAACCCTCCTTTTGTACAATGGCATAGCATGCCCTAATGTTTGGTTATGGCATTACCAGGTAAACCACATTTTTGTCCAGGAACCACTTACATTTTAATCTTAAATACTATATAATAATCATTATTTAACTCTAACCCCATGTTTACCCTAGCCCAAGTGGCAACATATAAAAGGAAGCTATTTGCACTATATTTTCACTTCTCACTTATACACGTAGTGCTATTGTAGTGTCGCACATGCATATTTATAACATTACACTTGAGAGGTACAAATCATCTTTAAAGCAAAACATATATAATAAAATCCTTGAAAATCCTGAAGGAATAATAAAAAAACTAAATACATTCCGTCAACACGGGAGCCTGAAATATGCTTTGGCTCACTTTATCTTAATACTCCTTTTATACAGACCTAATATGAACTATTTATGAACTCCTATATATTTCTGCCAAAAGGGTTCATAGACAATTTTTTGGGTATCTTTCCCTTTCTTGTTTGAAGCTAGTTCTCACTTTGTATGTGAAGTAACCACGGTGGTAGCGATTCGTTTTGCATTGTGACAATGATTCGCTCATCAGAGAGCTGCTGAAGTGCGACAGATTGTGCTTTTACAAATGAATGTAGGTCATAATGTTAAAGCAAGGGCTCAGCTGGTGGAGGTCTGTGACTTGCAGCAAGATCATTCTATATTTCAACAACATGGGAGCTAACAAATTGGTAGCCACATTGTTACTGGGATTGGGGTTGGAATATAACAGGGAATAGTTTTATTTGTTGTTGTTTTCTATTAAGAGACAATTTTAGCCACTTTCTGCATTTTGTTATATTACATTAAATCAATGTTTATCTTGAGTATATTCCGAAAATTGTTAAAACTGAGAAAATAATCACTTTTCTGGTTAGAATTAAAATTGAGTATATACATTATACTTGATTGAAGGAAAAACATTCAGATGTTCCCATGAAAATATTATTGGTGTATTATTTGAACCGGTACTGTGTAAAGCTGGTAGTCATTCCACCCCAATTCCTCTTTGTCTTTTGCTTCCTTCTTTGCTGTCTGTCCTTACCACACTTCTTTCTATCTTCCTGTCTATTAATCATACATTGACTCTATCTCACGATGATTATTTTTTATTCATTAAATAATAAATCATTAATCATTAATAAACCTGCAGTCTCTTTGGTACAGGAAACATTATAACAATAGTAGTTATTATTGGATACATCTGAATCTGTGTGTAGCTGTTTGCACTCAAATAATACAGTGTGATTGCAATCATTAAATAAACACTATGAACATTAGAACCACTACAGCTATTGTAGTGATTCTGGTGCAAATAAACTGGAATTGCAGCCTCAGCAAAGCAAACATTGTCTTTTCTATGGGAAAGCATTGGATTGGCTGAGCTCATCTGTAATGATGATTTCAGCAAAGGGAGGAGAGTCAGTAACATTGAGACCAGAACATCAGGGGACTAAAGGTGAGTAAAACGCTTTATTTTATTATTTCTGTTTGTTTTCCTAATGTTATTCATCATTTAAATGCATTATTAAATAAATAATGCTCAATAAATATAAAATTTTCATTAACAACAAACTTATTGATTTTAGATATGAAATAGATTTAATCGTTCTCAAACTTGGTAGTAATTTCAACTTGGATATTATGGTCTAAATCTAAAAAAAACTGATTTAGTACATAAATAGTTTTTAGTACATAAATCACAAAATATTATTTTATATTAATATTCTTTGCTCAACTACATCTGGAAGAAAAAATACTATTAACTTTTGAATAAATCTGTCATTTAAAGGGACACTATAGTCACCAGGAAAACTACAGCTTATTGTATTTGTTCTGGCGAGTAGAATCATTCCTTTCAGGCTTTTTGCAGTAAACACTTTCGTCTACATGGAGACACTGAACTGAATTGATTCAATGCATCTCTATGATGAGATGCTGATTGGTCAGGGCTGTGTTTGGCTTGTGCTGGCACTGCCCCTGATCTCCCTCTTTTACAGTCTCAGCAGATCCTATGGGAGAGCATTGTGATTGGCTCAGATAATCACTTCTGATAATGTCAGCCAAGCAGGCTGATCAGGATCATAGGCAGCAGCTGCAGACTTGGACAAAAGTAAAATCTTACTATATTTAGGGGGGGAGAGGGAACAAGGAGTCAAGATGATGGTTTTAACACTGCATGGTCAGGAATACATTTGTGTTCCTGACTCTATAGTGTTCCTTTAAGCTCCATCAATCTGTCTTTTACAATATAGAAAATGAAATAAAAATTTAGCAACAGAAAAAAAAAACACAAAACAAGAATTCAACTTATTGTTACTTAGAGATCTAGATATTCAGTTCTAGCTCTAGGAGCAGTAATAGTCAGTATTGACATTTGTAACAAATGAAAATGCCTGTTTCACATTCAGGGTGATTACTACTTAGTATACTTATATTCAGCAAATAACACATACAATGTTTTAAAGAGCCCTACATTTAAAATGGAATTATTTTCTGACCACACAACTTAATAATATAGCTAAAGGATTAGTCTTCTTTAAATGTGACCCTATATTTATAATGCATTTTAGAGGCAATAGATTTAAAATGTTGCCAAATAAATTAAAATGAATCGTAAACTTATTACTTAAACTGATTACTGGGTCTTACTGTAGATGAAGACAGATCACCTCTCACACCAGACTAAGATGTTTGATTCAGGAGCATCGTATTCTAGTCTATGGGGACTAATTTAATCTCATAATGATATGTAATGATCTCAGAAGAGTATGTCCAGTCATCACATATGAAGTTGGCAATATTGTACAAGTGATGTGTGTGTATTTCATGTAAAGTACAAACAAAATTAACACTAGCGATTGTCTGATTGACATCTCTGGTTTGATATCTTGTACTGGCAGTGATATTTACAAATTGCTGCTGCTATAAGCCACTCTAACACTAATGGTGCATAAAAATACTTTTTAAAAGGTAAATCTTTATTATTAAATATAATGCTAATTTGCCTTAATAGCAAATGTTAATCTAAAAAGTACTAAAACTATCTATGTAAAGCAAAATATACCTTAACGTAACATGCTCTGTAACAGTATTAACAGGTCACATATTGTCATATGTACAATATTTATAATCACATATTTTTCAATATTAGGCAATTGCTATCCAATAAAGGTAACACTAAGCAAAGCTAGGTAACAATTTTTTGTAATTTCTTTCTAGTTATGTATGCAATTCCTATTACTTATGACCCAGCTCATTGACCAGCTTGTAAACCTATACACATTACAAATCTCAGTTTCAGAGGTGATGTGCCAGCTTGATTTAAGTAAATAGATAACTGCGACGAGAGCAATCTCGCAACATTGCATTGGAGAAGCCTGGTTGCTCGCCTGTTGCCTTTGGAGTATGGCCCCATGTTAAATGACCTCTTTTCCCCTGCAGAAAAGACTTGTTTGTGCTTTTCTGCCCTGTGTTCGGTAGATTCAATCTACCGAACAACCGCACGAATGACTGGACCGCCTGGGAGCTGGAGTGTGTCGCCGATGTACCTCCCAGAAGCTGCGGTTAACCGCAGCTTAATTGACAATTACTGGGTGGTCGCGGTTACACCTAGCCGCCACACGATGGCGGTGTTATAGAAGCTCCCCGGGTAGCCAGCGCTTGTTCGACCCAGCAGCAGGACACCAAAAGCGGACACTTTTGTCTTCCAAGCCCCGCTGAGGCTGGAAGTCTGCAAACCCGTTCGGGAACCGAACAACGGAGCATTCGAGACTTTTAGTGTTACATTGTATTCGGTGTGAAAGTACCCAGATAGCCTGCCATGGAGCCTGGAATTAAAGACTTTGGCTCCATGGCGATTAAACTGTATTCGTGTGGTCTGAGCGCCATTCACTTAATAATGTGCGCTCAGACCTGAGCTATCTAGGGCTATGTGTATATTTAGTGTAACTTTTGTCGCAGAGTGTATTTTAATACACTTTAGTAATTCCTATTTTAGTATCCCCACGTGTATAATGTCGATTTGCCTTGAATTACTTCTCAATTATCTCCACGGCAGAGGGGAGGAAGCCAGGATGCATTGTGGGAATATAATGTGACTGTGTGTCCTGGATTGCTGCTTGTCTGTCCTTTGTCTCAGTCTCCCATTTGGTCACCTAGGGGAGTGTCCACCAGGTAGGAGACTTGCATAAATACTGGGCAGGTAGCCCTCATTAAACAGACCACTGCTTGACCCTCAACACGGAGCCTTGTCTCATCTTTGATGGGATTTACTGAATGCTGATAGAGACTGATTGCTAGGAGTGTAAGCCGCTTGGGTGCTTTTCCTATTCGTCTGCTAGCAGCTATTCATATGGTTCCAGTTCGGGAGTTTGGAGTGCTATATTGTATGCCGTTAGGGAGTTTGGAGCATTCCCTTACATGCGGTTTGGGAGTTTGATGTTCTACAGTAGCTGTGCCTGCATCTCTGGAAGGGGACGATCGCCTAAACAGTTTTAACCCCTTGTGTGCTGAAACGGTCCGTTACAATAACTTTTTTATCCTTCCAGTGTTATATCTTAAGTATTAATCTATTTGAGAATGGTCTGACACTTAAAGGTAAGCCTGCACCAGGGGCCTCTAGGGACCATAACAACTTTATTGAGATGAAGTTGCTATGATGCCTAGAGTGCTTCTTTAAAGCACAATAGTTGACCTTGCACTAACTTTTAGTAAACTGATATTTCACTAAAATGAAAATGATCAGAAATTCTAAATGAACTTAACGCAAGTGAAATCAAAGTGAATTTCAAATATAAAACTAAGAATTGGGAATATTTAAGATCAAATAGCCTGCCCTTTGGTGGATCCCCGCTCAGATCTCAAGCTGGTTTTAGCTAATCTTGTGCCATTGCAAAAGGAATCAGGTCATTTCCCAAGGGAGCTACACTTCCAATCTGGCTACTTTGGCTTTACATTTGAAATTCATTGTGGAAGACTGTAAATAGCTACTTCAAACTTTTTCTCCAAGATACCTATTTCTTATAGAATGGTATATCAGTGGTAATGTTGGTAGAACCCAACACTTGGTTTTATGACAAGTTCCTAAAAATGTATTTGGAAAATATCTGCTTCATTTTTGAAAGGCCATAGTGAAATGGTTGTGAAGAAGAAAGTACCCTAACTTTAGCTTAACATAATGTAAGTTAAACCATACAGAATAGGTTTTGTTAAACAAATATTGACTTACATTTATTAAATCAATATATTTATAGGAACATAATATAAAATGTCTTTATCCTCAAAATATAGACTTTGTTCTTGTAGAATGTATCTACATGACAATAGTGTATATTTAAAATTGGGATTAGTATAGCTAGGAGAAAAATATAAAGATAATATGTTTTCACTTTTAGAACTCACAATCAATGCTACTCGATTTCTAACTTCCCCCTAAAGCAGAATAAATTGATAGAAAGGCTGACTCTGGTTATACTGGTTTATTTTTTTACCTACAAAATAAAAAGTAAGTTGGTATATTTGTTTAAAAATGTATGTTCTGTTGAGTATCACAACTCCTCACAATACATCTGACAATGACAACATATTATACAATAAGATAATGCTCAAAATGTCCTCATGTATAACAATATATTTATATGAAATCTATTTGGTTCCCCTTACTGAACTGTGTTTAAGAAATGTGCATTTATTTTCCATCTAATACGATGCATTATTCTCTATATGTGCAGGTACACACAAAACATATATGTGTATATATAAAACATGCATATATGCATACACATCTGTGCATGCTTCATATTAAAAAGTATATATTAATTTTTCCTTGTATTTGACTTTAATCAAACTTTATTTTTTGTTTGTATATAATGCAGACATTTTTTACAAAAATAAAATTAAAGACTTCTAATGACGAAACAATTAATTATGTAGAACAAATCTTAAAATATTAAATGTAAGACAATTTTAGTTAAATAAAAAAAATGTATAGCACTAACTGTGATAAAAAAGATTTAAAAAAAATATGTAATTGTAATTTTATAGATTTAATTAATCTATGAAATAAAAGATAACACAATTACTGTTGTGCATCACATGAAGTCTAAGTTGGAAGTCCACCTTTGGCACAGAAGCTCATATTCTACATCTGTCCCAAAATACCCAGCTCTTCCAGCGAAGTAAGTTGGACAAGCATCATGTTTCAGACTTAAGTTCTGCAGGTGCCCTTAGCAATGGACACTGTTTAAACACAACTTTATTTTGAACCAAAACATGGTGTATGGTAAAAGGACCAGTGACCAGAAAATAGCTATGGACAGTATGGTTTTTACCTTTATTCAGTGCATTATTTGATTGCAAGTGAATTAGCACCAAACTATAAAATATAAAGTATACAAATTTCACATACTGCTGGACATCATATTCAAACCCTGCTTTATAGAATGTAGAATTCAAGAATCTTGAACAAAATACTGAAGTGGGAACCCTGTACAGCCTGACACTAGCTGGTAGAGGTTGGGCTGTATGAGCTGATCATTCAGAAGCATACAACTACTAAAATGTGTTTAGTGTATGGAAATAAAGCTTGGTGACCAGTATAGCTCTATAAGGATTCTGAAAGAACATGCAGGGTGCTCATAGAAAAAATAATGGTTTCATTAAAACAATATGGGGGTTATAAACGATACGAATGATGTCTAAGAAACATAGAGTTTGGGCAGATTGAACTAGTGTATGCTGTGCCATATGTATTATTTCCTTTTAGTATTGGTATTCATCAACAGCATTAAGGATACAGAAAAAAATATTCAACATCCGAATATGTCTTTGAAAACATAAATAAATAAATAAATAAAAACAGATTGTCAGATCATTCCATAACTTGACAAATAATCTCTCATATTTGTAGAAAAATAGCTTTACTCATTCCTGGTTATCAAGAAGATGAAGAAATTCTGAGAAGTGGCAAAAACTGATGAATTAATCCAGTTGATCAATATATATGTTTTTGCTAAGAGAAGTATGACTTGGGGCAGTGGTGGCTGCCAACCCATTGTTTTAACCAGTGTGGTAGATTTGCATAAAGTAAGTTTTCGTAAATTAATAACAAGAGCTTTCCAATATTTACTAAAACACTTAAATTAACTGATGTTAACTGAACAATATATTTATAATTCTAACTGAGTTTAAATAAAAAAAAAAGGTTTGGGCATAGACACACAATAAAACATATTTCACTGGGAACTCAGTAGTAATAATAATGATAAGGAGGTAGCATTCAATAAGTATACTCAGATCCTAATTTACAGGTATAAGTTGCATTATACAATTTATTTCCAGAGACTGTCAAATATTATTCCCCTCCTTAACCCACCCAGGATACAGACATGCTGCCAATCCAAGCTAGCATGCATTCTATTTAGCAGAAACAAATTGTCAAAGATGAAAGCTTTCTTCAAGATTACCCTTTAATTAAGAAAAGCACATACAAAACTGTTTTAGAAATGGGGTGGAAAAGAAATGAGCTTGAGAGGAATATTAAGCCGAATGTCTGACTATGTGAATGCAGTCTGTGGCACTTGAGTTAATCATGCAGTGAAACAGATGATATAAAAGGACTCCATTGATTTATTTATTGAATCTTTTCTCTCTGGAAATCCCTTGAACTGATTATCACACCACAAATAGCAGCTTTGCATATAAACAATTTAAAGGATACAGATTAAATGTGCATTGTGATTTTTTTTTTTCAGAGGCCAAAAAGGAGATTTAACAGGGAATATATGGAATGCTATATTAATTGTGGTACTAAAAATCTTTGTTATTGATTTATCTAATGTATTTGTATTCTTTTTCATAAAGGGTGAGCAAAAATGCCGATACACCGCACTTGTATATCACGCTTGAATTGCTCAATAAACATAGAATTACGAACAAAAGTAGAACTCAAAAACTATACCTCCAACAATGCTTTGCCAGCTATGGGGTTATATTTTAGCTGCTCCTGATCTTGGGTATCTATCTAATTTATTACACAATTAATTTGGTGACTTGGAGAAATGAAAAAGTACTACAAATTGAAGTTTTGAGATGACCTTGTCTCCTAATGATTTATGTGGTGTATTTAATTATTTAATTATTAGCTATATTTGGTATAGATTACATTGTATAATATTATGTTTTAAAAAATATATATTATCCATTTTTTTACTGCTTGCAACAGCTACAAACAATATATTTGCTTATGTGCTGTCTGGAAAAGTAACAACCCTTAAGCGTAATATTTGTGGTTTAAATGATATCATATAAACAATATATAATATAGAAAATCTTTACCACAGCTTTAAAACCAATATTTAGGTCAATTTGATTTTAGTTGTACACAAATAGACTCAAATCTAAACTCCTAAAACAAAGCAAATGTTTCTTGGTGTAAACGAATACAAAACAGAAGTTGGCAAGCCTATTTTTAGTGTAAAAATAATAACTCATGTAAATAAACAAAACAGGAGCAAATAATTCCTATTGTTCCTCAATGATGATTAGTCAAACAGAAAAAAGCTCCTGGCATTATACATAAACAATATTATGTTTGCTGTATCACTTGACATTTTTATAGGCATCGAGAAAATAATTTACTCACAAAAGCTGGATTTGCATTTAATAATATGTTTTAATGTCAAGAATATTTTAAAGTCTAAAAATCTTCCTGGTTGCTATACCTTGTGAGACCAGCTAAAGGATCTCAGAAGGTTAATACTGCTAGTAAAACTAATCCTTTCAGAGCCCCACAATGTGATATCAGAAAAATGACTGAAAAAAACAGATAAAATCCGTAACTTGGGATTCCTTTTTTATTGGACTAACATAAATTTTTAATGATAAACTTTCATGAGAGCCTCCCTTTCTCAAGTCTAAAGCATTAATTAGGCATTCCATTTTTTATTATTTTTTTTTACTCATTTTTTTACTCCATTATAGTAGAGATACAACTGGCCCCCATTAACTACGTGATGAAGTCTTACAGAATCCAGTATGTATTTATTCATTAATCTCTACTTAAAATGAATGAATAAATAAATACATACTGGGTTCTGTTAGACTCCATCATGTTGTTAATGGGGGCCAGCTGTATCTCTCCACTAGAGATGTCGCGAACTGTCCGCCGAACTGTTCACGAACTGTCCGCTGGCGAACAATAGCGTGTTCGCGTTGAGCGAACATATCCGATTTCCGGTCCGCCCCTTATACGTCATCATTGAGTAAACTTTGACCCGGAACCTCACAGCCAGCAGACACATTCCACCCAATCAGCAGCAGACCCTCACTCCTAGGAAGTGTCTGCTGACTGTGAGGTTCCGGGTCAAAGTTTACTCAATGATGACGTATAGGGGGCGGACCGGAAATCGGATATGTTCGCCCAACGCGAACAGTTCAGTGGACAGTTCGCGACATCTCTACTCTCCACTGAAAAATTATAAAAAAAAAAAAAAGGACTAAAAAAATAATAAAAAATGGGATGCACAATTATATCACATTAAACCAGGGGAGCAGCTTTCTTTTTTCCTCTGCCCCATGGGATGGAAATAAAAAATATAGGACCAAAGGTTGGCCAGTATCCTGGCCCCCAAACTCTCATAATATGATTAATACCTTTAATACTGCACAGGGTTTGTAAGGGGTTATATACATGTGGATTTAACAACTCTAATGCAGGAGATGGCCAATCTGCTGCCCCCTAATGGGTTAAACCCCAGTTTCCTCCCAGATTGCTACGAGTCCCCACACTTTTTGCCACACTAATATTTAATCATGAGGGGGCACAATGGACAGAGATAGAGGGGAGGTCTCTTGCCGGGAATATCCTTGTATTATTGGAGTCCTGGGGAAGCCACATTTTAAAAAATGTATTTATTTATTAACAGATAGCTTATTATTCTTCTCTTATTATATGCTGGGGTTTCACAGAGCCCAGCATATAGTTATTTATTAATTTTACAGTACCTTTCAGTGCTTTTGGAAGGCCAGCACTTTGACCCGTTCTCTGCTGTGGATGGCAAAATCACAGAATGCCTGCAAATACTAGCTGTGGTTTTATAGGCCGCAGAATGTATTTTTTTTTTACAGTTTTTGCTATTTACAACTGGAAACAGTCACAAAGTATTGTTGTTTACTGCTGTACATCACTGAGATCTGCTAAACTCAGTTGCATTCAGAAGCCAGCCCACAACTATTGAAAATGAATATCATGGATCTTGAAACTAAATTCTGAGCAAGTGACATAGCAACATCATGGATTTTTTACACTGCTTAGTGAGTTAACTGTAACATTACAAAACAGTATTTAGTCTATAATTGCTCTGCTGTAGAAGTGGGTTTCTTAATATTATTATTTATAAAGCGCTAACAAGTTCCATAGTGCTGTACAATGGGTGGACTAAAAAACACGTATTTATAACCAGACGAGTTGGAGACACAGGTACTGAGGGATTGAGGGCCCTGCTCAATGAGCTTGCATGCTAGAGGGAGTGGGGTAATGTGACACAAAAGGTAAGGGTAAGGTAGAAAAGTAGGTTGCTAGGATAGTGTTCATGAAAGGGGTTAGTTTTTTGTTTTGATGACAGTTTAAGGAGCGGAATCAGGGTGCGGGGAGGGAAAGCACCCTCAATAATAATAATAATTAACAGCACCCCCATTCATTCTGTGCATTCTATGTGTACTTTACGGAGTACCAATATTCAAGTAGGAAATTAGGGGTATAGATATTCACATATTTCTTCCAACTTCCCAACTTCTAGTCTTTGGTATGGGCAGTAATAATAGTTAAGTACTCAGAGCTCAATCAGCTGTTCTACTGCCCTTTGCAACAGCCTGATTTTAAAACGTACCCAGCCCAGCAAAGCACCCAGAGCTCAATTAGCTGTTCCACTGCCCTTTACAACAGGTAGCCTTCTTGAAGACCAACATTTAATTATATTTTTACATACCCTGTCAGCGGCGTACATACCGCGGTCGCAGAGGTCCCAGCTGCGACCTGGCCCATCACTCCAGGGGGCCTGGCCACCCTGCGGACCCCTGCAACTGGATGACCGCCGCCATGTGTTGTGGCCCTGGCCACGCAGTATAATTGCTGGGGCCGCAGTTTAATGGACCCATCGGTTGGCTCATGCTGTTAGGGCCACCCGATGGAAATTAAAACAAGAGAAATCTCAATTAATCCATCCTTGTAAAATATTTTATAAATAAATAAATAAAGATGTCATACTCCTGTTCTGTGAACTTGTCCAAGAAGTTGGTGAAATCAACTGTCATAAAATAATTCTGTATACATAGAGTACAATCCAAGGTCCTGCACGCACCTTTCAGAAGGAGCAATCTCCAGCCTCAGATAAATAATGTGTAGGATCTGATGAAAGTATTTTATAGACTGAAACATTGATGTTATGTGACTGTACTCACAATAAATATTCAAATTTGGTTGAATAGTTCAGCAAGAACTCTCCTTTGTGATCATTATATATAACAAAAGGATCAACAGATAATGAAACATGAAGTTTAGAAAATAATTACCCAGCATTTGTTAACTTTGGGAAAGGAGTAACAGTTATAAACAGGGGTTCCAGACCAAGTGATTAAATATCTCCTTCTCCCTTTACATTAGTATATCTAGTGTATATTTATTTTTCAAAAAATATTATTAAAAAACACATTCTCCAAAGTGCACAAGTTTGCATGTGCATTGCAGTTTAAATACAATCCTATCTTCTTTAAGAGGAGAACAAAACTCATTGTATTGCTTAATAGCTTAAGAAAGAGTCTCCTACTCATGGCTTCTCTTTTATTGCTTTAACAATGATTTAAGAAAGGACCCTCCAGATGATCATTAGAGTAGATTACTTATGTGTAGCAATGTATGTAGACTCATAAGATCGGCAAGAAGTATTAACAAGAAAACAGTCACAGAGTTTGTTCTAAGGTACAGTACATTATGTTTTAACAGAACAATGAATCCCTTCTCTGTTGTGTATTATTATTAATAATAGGCTTTCCAGTCCCTCTAGATACCTGAATATTCTTTAAGCATCATTACCAGTAATGAAGGTTCGTGCCTTGGCAGCTATGAGTGTGAAGCAAGCGACCATTAGTTGCAAGTTAAATGACTGGAGTGTTTCCATTTTAACTCAAAATTCACATGGTTTCTAAAACAATATTCACTGTAATGCAATCAAAGAACAGAAATGTACAAATAATAATTTTACAGCTAAAAAAACAACTAAATTGCTAAACCTTCCTTTACTATTAACCAGTTAACAATATAAATGCTGATTTTTGGGGGTCAACTCTATTAATTGATATTAATGATGTGCAGAAAACAGATAAAAAGACCATTATGGTAGTTTGTTATTCTATTGCCATTGCAAAAAAAGGTTATATGGATATTTTGTGGGTGGCTGGGTTTGTTTCAAAGTATGTCTAAAGACGTTTGGCATGTGCCCTGAACTAATCATTGTATATGTTTAATAAATGTCAGCTGGCTCAGACATAAAGCAAGCAGACAAATATTTTAAAATACAACATATAAAAAATAGGGGAGCAGCTATGATCTAGGAGGAATCTGCTGGTATGGTCATTCCCATCTTGTTGTAGGGATATATTGCAACATGGGGGATAGATGCCAATGCCCTCCTGCTCCTCTTTCATCCTTGAATAGTGGATTATGGCTTTCAAGTAAATCAAATTGAGGTTCCAGAGCATCCATAAATCTAAAAGGAGAACTTAATTTACTCTCCTCCCATTCTCCCGATGTGCTGAGTTGAAGGGCTAGAAAAGAGCACATGAACATCTCAGTGCTTATTCCTCATCCTATGTGCTTTGCATTTGGGGCCTTTAAATAATAATTGGGGGGTCCAGAGGACCTATGCGGAGAAGTTTCAGTGCGTCATCCCCAACTTTTTCATCGTCATTGTGATGGGTAGGGTTAAAAAAAAAATAGCTACGCACATGGTCACCAAGTTCCTTCCTTAAGCCCATGGGATCACCTATTTGGCAACTGTTGTTTTACGGATAAAGTTTAAATGAAGACCCACTAATGCTTACATATATTTACTGGTATGTAGAAAGGTAAGGTCATTTTAGAGTAATAAACGGTAATAGTAATGTGGACCCTGGGCATACTTTTGTATGATATGATTGCTGACAAAAAATCAAGACACAACTAGAATCCTCTGTATAGTTTCATCTGTATAATCATTTTTACATAAACAGTGACTGACACTGATAATTCCCTAAATTGCCAGGTAACTGAATCTATACTTGCGTGTTTCTGAATGGTGAATAAAAGCCACCCCATGTGTATAGGACATGCATTAGAAGTCCAAATTAGCACCTCAAACAAACACAGAGAATATGGTTAAGGTATTGTACTGCTATTTCAACGCTCAGGGGATGAGTAGAAAGTGCATGTGCACCAACCATCCACTACATGTGCAATGTCACTTGATGAGGTAGTGGTATTTGGGGGTTGTATGAATCCAAATTAATGTATTTCATATACCTTATGAAACTGTCTGTCAGATAAGGGGAGAACGGGACAGTGGTGGCTGCCAACCCAGTGTAATGTTAAACCTCACAATACCATGTAGGCTGTGAGAGTATATTTAGGACCATAATACTTGGTCCTTCATTTCTGTTATTATGTTCCTGGAACTCTGATCATTTCTATGCATGTAAAATTAATTTTAGTGAGGAACTATATTTTACATAAACCAAATAAGGCAGACCTTGCATGTTATACACCTGACAAGGAATAAAATATCCCGAGATACTTGGGCAAATTAATATATTTTTTATTACTCCTAATACAATCAAGTCCTCTTCATGTAAGCCAATGATAGACAGAGATCAATAGATAGATTGATATATAGATAGATAATTTAGTTTTTCTGATTTTCTAGTTTATATTTTATTTAAGATTTCAGTTATGCTTTATACAATGTGTGTTTTATTAACTTGATTAACTATATAACCACAAAAATTGAGACAGGATATAACACAGAAAGTAGATTGCCAGAAAGCCTCAAGGCCTTCAGGAATTGATTGCTGGAGCCATATGCATGTTGTACTTCAACATCATTGAACAAACTCTGCCACCTTGGTACTCTGTGTCAAGAGATGAATTGCTTTTTAAATTGCTTCATCTTGTAGAATTATGTGGTGTACATCTAAGGGCAAAACAACAGCCACGAATTCAAAGATAATATTATCTGAACAAATGAAATGGTTAATGTAACAGGAATATATATTTTTTAAAATACCCATTTGTTTAACCCCTTAAGGACCAAACTTCTGGAATAAAAGGGAATCATGACATATCACACATGTCATGTGTCCTTAAGGGGTTAAAGGGAAATTTTAGGTGGAAACAGTTACTTAAATAATACATAGTTCCTGTAGTTGTTCCTCTGGTTCTATACACTGATACCTTTTCTATGATTTTATGACTATTTTAATGCTACTTACTTCTTCTTACTTACTTTTTCAACATTCTAGGTAGAACCATATTAATACTTTAGAATAAACATGCAGTTATACTGTTTTTTTTTATGTTTTAAAACATAAATTATACAATTCAGGGTGTAGATTAAAAAGGAATGCAGGATATGGATTGATCATAATCTCGTGTTTATTTTCTTTTTATAATGGTTTCCGAGCTTTGGCCACTATTGCATGTTTATTTTTAACACATTGCAAGTAGACAAACCATTTTTGAATAGTTTTACCTGAAGTTTGCACAGTGGAGCTCCACACCTCTACTACTGACATCGAAGAGCTGGAAGCTCCTAAGCAAGAGCTTCAGTTAGCTCTCCAGAGATAAACTCAGTGGTGTAGGGGCTTGCAAACTGGTAGAGAGTAATCAACCAATGAGCTAAGATCTGCACTGAAAATGGAGCTTCCTGTTCTCACTACCAGGGAAAGCAGTGTGTGGTGCCTATTAGACCCCAGTTAAAAAGTCAAACTATTAAAAAATGGTTTGACTACTGATAATCAGGAACACGAGGACACTCCTGGCATGATAACCATTAGAGTGAGCCATAGTGGTTATGTGGCTTGAGGCGTTCCTTTAACTTTTGTTGCAATAGTTAATCTCAATATTAATGTACTAGATCTTACAGCATATACCATTGTGATTTTGTATGTATTTTAATCACATCACAGTGTAACTATAATAGCTAATATGTAACATTAATCTGTTCTCCAACTTGACATGTGTTCCTTTTGAATAAAAAGAAAAGAGTGCATCTTATGCTAAATAAATCTACCTGTAAATAAGCTGCAAGCAAACTTAGTAGAATTCACTTTGTTAAAACTATACCACACACACAGCAAAAAAAAAAACATAAATGTACTAAAGTACCAACATAAATACTAATAGCTATTTATTGATGAAGTTCCGAAAATCTAATATTATATCTCATTAAAACATTAAAGGATAAGCAATAATATTCACTAATAGTGCAATAGCATCCCGATATAAATGAAATATTCAGTGTATCAATAACATTATAACTCACATTTTAAGGTGACTCTTGGACCCCTCAAATAAACCTTGTAAGGAAAGAGGTGTGTTGCATTTTTTGTTGTCGTTAATATTGCATTTTTTCCCCTCAGGAAAGAATTAATCAACCACAAATTTAGCATGATGTAGCTATAGAAAGAGAAACACACAAAAAGAAGGAGCTGTGCTTAGTATAACATGAAAACATATTTATCTTATATTACAAATAGGTAAGCTCACCTATAGGTGTCTCACTAGCACTCTTAACGTGTGTAACCAGAAGTTGGCTACACTATCTCTGTGTACACACATGTGTAGCTAACCTTGTCACTATGCCCTAGTCCCCTCTCCTTCACAATTACATATTTTGCCTATTCACACAGACTTTTTCTCTGAAGTACTAGTAAAACTTATTTTTTTATTTATTTAAGTCGTCAAAATTACCAGAATATTGCTGCATGCAACAATACCTTTTAAAACACTATTTAAAAGACAGACTTTCAAGAGTTTTACCTCTCTCCCTCAGGTCTGAAGCAATACTGATCAATATGACAGAATTTAACACTTAAAACAAATGATATTGTTAGGAACAAAAGGGAAGATGAGTGTAGTGTTCATAAATAGAAGACGATGGACCTTAGAGTGAAAGGTGTAGAGTGTTTCTTTACTTAACAACTATTTTTTTGTCACACGTGCTAAAATATGTATCAGTAAAACAAATGAGCAATGAATAAAAAAAACAAAAACTATCCTTTGCACATTTATATAAACTATATAAACCTCAACAACTTTTTAAATTACAGGCCTACTTTCATCATGTTTGAAGTTATATTTTTCCACTTTACTACCTACATTCTTGGCAGAAAAACTAGATAGAACAGGAAGAATAAACTTCACTCAATTTTAACTTTTTTCCATTACGCTACAACACGTAGTAGGCAGTCTCGGAGCCTGCAGATCTCAGTATTCTGGTTGAATTCAATTAAGTTCAATTCCACACTAAAATTTGAGTTTATCAGATCTGCTATATCCCAGAAATGCTGGTAACTGTCAAACTTTATTATGGTCTACGGAATGCACTTACGTGTTGCCCATCTCTACACGATCGCATTATGAGTTTCAATTTCCAGAGATCACAGCACAAAATTAGTAATACAATTTTACTATGTACTATATAAGGATTAAATGTAACTGAATATCACATTCTTCTAATGCTTTATTTGTTTTGGAATTTGCAGACTGAACCAAATTTGACACATGATACATAAATTAAATGACTATGTTTAGAATAATTACAGTCAAAACTCTTCCTCCCAATGCCCCTTTAAAATAGTACCCTGCAATGGGTCAAATTGAATATCAAATTATCATGTTTATACTGGATCTCAATCTACTATTACTTTTGTTACGGCACAATGCTCAAAACTAAAAATTGTCAATGACAGACTCCACTTAAACTGCAAAGAAAAAGATCCAATGTGGTAACGGTATATATGCATTATACACTGCCATGGGGAATCACCTTAACCCACACCTTTAAAACACACCAAAAACAATACACAATGGGGTGGAGCATAAAAAAATTTAAATAGTGTAAAAAATACATACATAACTTAATGTTCTGGAAAATATAACAAAGAAACAAAATAGTGCAGATTAATTTGAACAATATAAAGAATATTAGAAATGATATTTCGCACTCACAAACGTAGAGCCACAGACACTTGGCTCTGGTGGTAAGCGCTTTATGATCTTAGGTATTGGATCTCCCTTAAGATCCTCAGGTGCTAACCACCAGAGGCAAGTGTCTGTTTGGCTCTACTCTTATGAGTGCAAAATATTATTTCTTATATTCTTTATATTGTTTAAATTAATCTGTACTATTTTGTTTCTTTATTATATGTTACAGAACATCAAGATACAAATGTTTTTTTATACTGATCACATTTCCTACCACTTAAAAAATAGCTTAATATTTGTGGGCTGTTCCAGAAACCACATAAAGACCCTTAACCAGTCAAGAGAACTTTATAAACTCTGTGAGCCCTAGATAGATAGACAGATCAAGTGGTGGACAGATGGATGGGCAGGGAGGCAGGTAGGTGGAAAGATAGAATGATATACAGATTTATAGTAGGTTTACAGTCAGTTAATCTAGTCTAACAGTTTACAGTGAGCCATATTATGAATGTTAAGTATTTTCACAAACATGGAAATCTACTGAGTGCTTACTTAGGAAATAATTTATATTTCTCACTTTAATTAATAATTAATTAATAATCATTTTCACAAAGCTGATGACAAGGTTTAGTACAAAAGTAAATAACAAACCATATTTCATAATCCTATAAAACTATTTCTGGTATATGAAGGCAACATATAAATTCACAAATAATAATTAGTCTCTATATATAGTGTGTCACAATTTATTATTGTAAAGTACTGTCTGTTGATTATTTCACTTTTATAAATGTGATGAAAATTATATGGTGAACATTTGTTGCCATGTGATTTTTCTATGTGTATGTAAATTTGATTAATTATTATTTTGAAAAATATAAATACACAATTCATGTTTCCTTTACTACATGATGTGTAAAAGACTATTACTATTACTACTACTCAGGGTTATTTACTAAATTGAGAACTCAATTGTGAATGTGAATTCAAAGTGAATTTCAAATTTAAGGTCAAAATTGCTGAATTGGGAAAATGCTCTGTCATTAGTGCTTTCCTTTAACGTATTCTGGTCTTAATTTGATATTTACTTTGAACTCTCCTTGAATTCTAACTTAAGTGAATAACCCTGTGTGTCTTCCGTCACTACAAAAATTGAATCACATTTTTTTTTCTTGCTTTTACATAATCTAAATATATTAAATCTCTTTTAATTTATAACTTTTTTAGTGTTTTTTTCAAGTGTTATAAATTATCTTCAAGTGATTCTGAAAATCTGTTACAGATTAAACTGTTATACAAGATTGTTTTTTTATATGCTGAACTCTTGATGTTAGGTGCAGTAGTATTGCTAAAATCCATACCTATAGCATATAGAAAATAATACCTACATTTACTAACATTTCATTTCTTAATTTTACACTTATGTTATTGCAATTTAATATGCAATATTGATTGAAATATGTAAACCGTATGGTATGAATTAAATTGGAATACTGGTTTCCTCTCTCGCTCTCTTTCTATATACGTTCAGTCCTGATAAAAGTTTATGATGTTAAACCGAAACATCATTTTTTTGAGAAATAAAAACTAAGTTTTATTTGGAAGACCCGGGAGTATTGACCATTCTATGCAAGCTATCTAGCCTTTCTACTAGCTGCAAACACCGGGCACCACAAATATTTTGTGGAATGTATATATATCTCCACATCTTAGATTTTTTTTTTACAGGTTTTCCCCATAGTGTGACCAATGTCTTTGCCCTGATTGTTATATTTTGCTGTTTTACATGGAAATACAGGGTATTGTATTCCTAAAAAGTGGAATTAAATATGAGTTACAATTTTCAAGGCAAAATAGCTGAATTATAACAGCTGATTTCGTGAATGCGTTTCCATTTATACTGTTTTGGTCTTAAATGTAAAATCTGCATTGAAGTTACTTTAAATTTATAACAATTCACTTTAGCAAATATCACTGCTAGTGCGTGACTACCGTGCATAAAGCTAGTATTATAAACAGAGATACTTTAGAACTGTTATAATAAAAGTTACTACATAGACTTTCCTATAGGTTTATGGCTTGATTCATTAATTGATTTAGATCATTTTATGTCTATCTACTGCATGTGACACACTGCAGTATTCAATGCAACCTACGTTTCTCAATTTTCAAACATGCAAATCTTTTTCCAGAGCTGCCTTGGACCTTTTCAACTTGATGTTATGAAGCTGGTTCTCAATTTGAATTGATTTTCTAGAGTATGTTAAAGGCGAACAATTATGCATGTGTTTAAGCCTGCAGATGTTGAACAGGCAGAAGAGAGCTTTAAAGGATTATTCTCAATGCTAAAATGCATGAGTAGTCAAGGCAACTGTTCACAAAAGGTAGGAGGAGTGCTCATGGTTTTACTGTTCATACAGCATCTCCAAGGTTTTACAAAATGCCCAGAGTGCCAGGGATCTTAGCGAGGAGTAGTTCTATCTAACATCTATGTTCTAGCAAGCTTTCTGTCTATATTGGACCTCTAGCCTTGCCTCCAGTTTGTAGAAGAACTGGGAAATGGAAAGACATGTGCTATAGCACAGATCAGATCAGTTAAAACATATATTTTCTTTATGTTATATGCCTCTTTAATATTTGTAGGCAAGCTAGTCATGTGACTTATGTGTGATTGCTATCCACTGAGAGGTACAGCTAGATCTAAACATTCTTCTCATTATTGATTTTCTGGGTGAATTTTTAAAGAAAAGAAAAGCATTAAAACATACTGTTTTCATATGTATTTAACCCCATGCATATGTTTTCCAGCAGTCTGATCCTTCAATATTTCTTGAAGTTTGGTTGTACCTATTGATCCTTCAATTATCAAAAGATTTCTGGCTTTTGTTGATAAATGCACCCTTTAGAATGATGTTGACATTTCTTTACTTCAAAATAGTGGTGTAAATTGTGGGGAAAAGCTCTAACTTGGTCTTCATTGCAATTAAACATTTTTCCATATCTTAGTCTGATCCTTTTTAGCAAACTCTTGATGTGAATTCAAATGGCTGATTCTTTTTGGCTAACCTTCCACAGAAGAGGCTAGTTTAATACAGAGCTCTTCAAATATTAACTGAAGCACATGTACCCTGGCCTCAGCTACTGTCCTTTGTAGAACATTTAAGGCTTCTGCTTGGTTTCCCTCACTAATCTCCTCCTTACTTGGTCACTGCGTTTTTGAGGACAAATATTTCTAGGCAGCGTGTGTGGTGTGATGTAGCCTCCACATCTAGATAATTGATCCAACAGTGCTAAATGGGATTCCCAAGCACTTTGACATTATGTTGCACCCTTTTCCAAATTGATGTAGTCTGTGTACTCATCTCTTCACTGTCACAGCATTTATTCAGATCTGCAGCCTGACCAATGATACTTAAGAAGAGTGGAAGTTTATACAGAGTTAAAGTCTAGTTACATTAATGTCACAGCTATCTAAACATGGAAATTCCAGAGGAGAAGGGTTGAATATGTTTTGTTAGCTCTATATTTTAGTTTTCTATTTTTGTTCTAAATATTTCCAACAGAAATCCAATACATTGAAATACATATATTTCAGTGTAAATGTTTTCAGATACAATATAGTATATATAAAGTATATTTTATGTGTTTATGTAAATACCTAATGTTAGTACATCTTCTGGCTTAACCATGGTCTAAAGGGGCAGCCATCTTGAAATACTCCTTGGTCAAAAGCACAGCTTATACTTACATGTATTCTTAGTAAATAAAAAATACATAATGAGACTATATTACATGTACTTGGAAAAAAAAGTTTCCTTTAAGTGTCTATTAGCATTGGAAATAGTTTGGTTATTCAATGGTGCATGCATCAATGGGTTAAAACATATGACAAATAAATATATATAATTTTGTTTTTCAAAGGACTCTATTCATTTTCATTTTGGCAATCTTGCAATCTTTAAACTAAACAATATATCTGAGATGCTATTTATTTGGTACATTTTTAGAGTTGATGCAAACCACTTGCTAAAATTAATATTATATTTTTTGTAGATACATATACAGTTTAACAAATGCCTCGGAGCATGAGTTTGTTGCCCTGAGGCAGAAAAATTTCTGCTGACAGCTTTTGAGTATGATTCTGCTTGAGTCTGCATACTCATGCCCTAGTAAATAAGTTAATTGTACACTTTCAGTTAAAAAATATATGCTGAAGTAATGTGCTTTCTTTGCTTTTGATTTCATTATTCAAGTACACTCAGCATTTAGTAAGAATGTAGGGTGCGTACACATAGTTTCCAAAACACCATTAAACTACCATTAGTGCACCACTCTCATTGTTTGTTTATCGCCTTCCTGTATATTCCTTTACAAACTACGTCTACTGCTTTCCATGTACACAGAAAAAATATCTTTTTTAGCTTTCTTTTTAAATTATATGATTTTTTTCTATTTTAACTTAAAGACTTAAAACTGTTTTATATATATATATATATATATATATATTTTTTTGTATGGTAATTCTTTGTTTTGCAATATTTTAGTTTGTATATAATAATTATCCTACTCTTATATACTAATGATAATAAATAAAAATCAAATAAAATATATATTTATAAAAATAAGAAAAAACATATTTCCTGACACCAAAATACTAATAATCAGTTTCCAGTTAGAGCACGCAAACTCTTTACGTTTTATTTTTGCATTATCCGCTTTGCTAAGAAGACATCAAGCTATTTATAATAGCATCTGTTGAATATGACAGCATAACTCCTCTAGACTGCGAATTCCAGATTTTTTATTCTGCTTTCTGTAAAGCAGCTTTTCTGAATCTCTTTTCCTCAAGTTGAAAATTAATACTTTTTTGTCTTTTGTAATGATCTGTTAATGTTAGTCACAGTTTATATTGTTCTAACCTGTATGTATATTTTTCTAGATTACTAAAATCTTCCCTTACCTTTGTTGTCTGCTTCTGTAGAATTGTCATGTCTATAATGCCTTTTTTGACATTAAGTGTCTACAAATGTCATAAATATTTATATTAATTTCCTACTGTTGATATAGCACACCACAGTCAATATTCCACAAGTATTTAAATAAATAACAAAAGCTCTGTATAATTACCAGCTCTATGGTATGGTCATTAAGATTGCCCAAAAAAAACACTTCCATCCCTCTTTTCCTGTTTATTTGTCCCTAATAAAATGAACTGGTAATTAAGAAATTATGAATTAAAGAAGTTTTTGAATCTAAATATAATCTATATTTAAAAAAACACTATAGCAATAGGAATACACATGTGTATTGCTACAATATAGTGCCCTGTGAAGTGTTTAGGTCTCGGGATCCTACCTTGTAGGAAGTAAAATTTAAGTTAACTTAACTTTTCTACCACGCTGCACAGCTCAGTCCATGACTGACCCCACCTCCTTTGCTAAAATCATTGAGATCTCTGATCTCAGCAAATCCAATGCTCTCCCATAGAAAAGCATTGGGAGGCTATGTACGGCACATGCTGTGCTGCGCCAATCAGATTGTCTCTCTCAGACCATCTGTTATAAATAGTGGAGTATCACTTCCCTATTTTGGGGAAGCGCCTCTAGTGACCGCAGGTTATTTAGACCACTTCATTGATGTCAGGTGGACTAGGTGCCTGTAGAGTCACATTAAACAATGTTAATTTTTGATTGTCTCTAGATTTAAATAATAATCTGTTTATTTAAGTCAGTGTACCCATGAAAGTGTATATATTTTTTTTAATCTTTCTTAGAGAACAGATATTTTATTTTTATTTTTTCACTCATAATTAATTCATATCATTATTTTTCAGTTGTAGCTGGTTAGCACATACTCATGTATATAAAATCAGAGTTGTATATTTATAAATCTATGATTGAGAAAAATAACTTAATTTTTACCCCAGCTCACTTAGCATAGTTTCCACTAATCTAATCTAATCTAATCTAGATTTGTAATCTACTTTTGGAAACTACCATGTCATGTACTACAAGGAATGCATCACTGTTTGAATGGTGGAGATTTTCCAGGTTTTTCACTTAATAGTTTCCCTGAATGATGTTCTATATATATTCTACACCTATCTACATTAAGAAAATGAAAGACTTAAACATATTTATATTACAAAAAACAAAGCATGCAAGAATAAAGATTTGGGACATTTGGTTATTTCCAGTATTTGGGTCAAATTAACACTTCCTGAGTGTCCCTTCAGTGCTTTCTTGATAGCAAAAAAAGGGAGGGATCGGCACTCTCATCACGTGTAGACTTTACCTGGGGCTGGCAAACCCCTAATCTATATAGTAACAGCAAAGTGGTCCAGGCTCTCAACAGTTTTGACCCTCAAAGGCTTTCATAGGCACTCTGCAATTTGCAGAGGTAGATTAAGTATGGATACTTGAAGACCTTGCAGTAAGGAGGCAGGAATTCCTAGTAATTGGATGGTCTAATGAAACTTAGCATGATTAGGTAATTATCAAGTAATTATACCCACTTAGAGGGATTGTTAATTATCTCTGTTTCAGCATGCGATGAATGTAACTTTTAAATTACTAGGAGTAGATCCCATTTGAATCTAACATCTAAAACCTTTTTCGTGTGTACATTTTTTAATAAGGAATAATAACTACTATTAATAATAGTAAGGAATAACAACTGGACTCAAGCATTGTGATCCACAATATAATATACCTTGTAGGGTTATTTTGCACTTTTATTTGTTATAATACACAATTTTGTATATTGATTGGTTGCTAATTGACTTTATATTGATTGTTAATGAGACACCCGATAGTTTAGTGGTTTGTGCACTGTGGTGTTAGCTTGATAAAGATCCCTGAAGGGATCGAAACATTGCTGTATCTGTCCTGTTTTTCCAATAACTCTGCTGATATGTGAAGACCTTGAGTGTCTGGACTACTTTCCTGTTACCTTCAATGCTTTGTGTCATACACCGTTATTCACTAAAGTGAAATTCAAAGTGAATATCAAGTGTAAAGTCAAAATCACTGAAATGGAAATTCTCTAATTTAGCTATGCTTCCAGTTCAGCTACTTTGACCTTAAATTTGAAATTCACTATGAATTCACTTTGCATTCTCTCTTCAATATATATATATATATATATATATATATTATTATTATTATTATTATTTTTTTTTTTTATTACACAGTGATAGGTTAAAAAATAAAATAACTTTTCTTTTTTTAATAACTTATTAATTTAATGATATCAGTAGCGGTAGATCACAAAGTTACTAATAGGGCTATTCACTGATGAGATAATGGAAGGTGAATTCAAAGTGAATTTCAGATTGGTCAGAATAGACAAACTGTATACATTCTCTTACTCAGTTATTTCATTTCAGGTACTTTGGTCTTACATTTGAAATTCCCTTTCAATTCACTTTATATTCCCACTTTAGTAAATAACTTTGTAAGAAATCTCAAATAGCACTAGACTTATGCATTCAGTTTCAAGTTGTGATTTGTCCAAATTTTTGCTGATTAACAGTTAGACTGCATTCTGAAAGTCCAAATTTCTATAAGGGCAAATAAAACAAAACAAATTAAACAGACACTAGATGAACAGTTTGTTTCATGATTTTGAGTTCTGTCAATGACACCAAAAAATTTTTTTTTATTATTGATGGGGAAAAATGATGATGATTTGGGGAAAGCTAGGATATGTTGATTTTATTCACATGGACACATGGACAAATCCAGATTTTTTGGCCAAAACAAACTTTTTTCCATACACAAGTGTAAATAGCACCTTTAATAGACACACCCTCAAAAGTCAAGTTGCTTATTCGTGGGTCTTTGAATTTCTCTGAAATGTGACTTCAAGCCTCCTATTTCTATAACATCTGTGACCTAGCTCAGATGTGAGAAACTGCATCCCCTAGGTCATCCTTTGGCACTCCAGATTGTTTGGGCAACACTTCCCATGATGCTTTGCCAACATTATGGGTGTAAGAGCATTATGGGGAATGTAGTCCACAACATCTGGAGTGCCGAAGGTTGCCTAACCCTGTCCTAGATATTATTGCATTACAGCTCCTATCATTCTCTGCTTGACACATGATGAAAGAGAAGCAAGGCAGTTGTTGTCCAACAACATCTTGTTTGCTCTAGTTCACCACCTAGTCTGTCTAATAGACTTCGATACCATAAGCACAAACAGTGTGCTGATTAGGATCAGAGCTGAATCCGGCCATTTTAGAGAATTCACTGGTACAATGTTCATGCAAGCTCCTGTTTCATATGCCTACACACGCACTGCCACTGGGTTAACAGAAATAAAAGCAGCTCAGAACAGAAAATCCTTGTGTGATAAAACAAATCATGATTTGTTTCACGGATCTAGCAAAGAAACAATGAGGTTTGCTACCTTTTCCACATTTTAGTGCACTGAAAGCAGACCCTCTTACTCTAAGTGGTACAGAATTATGTTTGAATACTTAATATTAGCTAATCTTGACATTTTACTACAAAATACATTTTATATCTATGTTAAATTCATGTGTTACTTTAAATGAAAAGGGTGGCTGTATGTGTTTTTTTTTTTATAAATACTAGATAAACTTTATAGATTTAAATGAATAAGGTATCTAGACATGAATAATTTTCTTAGATAATTTTGTCCCTTATCAGTATAGAATATAAGCAAAAAAGTGTCGACTCTAAAACTCAAAGCAAACACATTGTATAACAAAGACATCTTACATAAAGGTGATTGCTTTTCTTAGTTTCCAGTGAAATTTTTTCTTTTGATATGTGTGTCTTTCTCATCCTGTCGCATGTTAATGCTTTACACTCTGCTTTATAAGTCTCATGCTCATGTCAGCTGTATTTTCTAACCCTCCCTCTAGCAAGCCAAGGGCAGTTTCCTGTCACGCACAATGTTACAGTCGTTGAAGGAGGAACAGTAAACTTGACCTGCAGAGTTGATCAAAATGATAACACCTCCCTCCAGTGGTCAAATCCAGCTCAACAAACCCTGTACTTTGATGACAAAAAAGGTATGTCCATTTATATTCTAATGCTGTTCGTTGCTGTGTGACTGATTTTACCTGTGTTATTCCGTGGGTATAATACACTAGAATATTTCCACCTATTCATTCTGTCTTTTTTTTTTCTGTTATATCCAACAAATATGAAGAAGGTTTTCTAACTGTTGAGTTGTGCCGTGCATAAAAAGACCTTTTACTGTGCTGCTTTGTAGGCCCTATGAATAGATTTCTCTCTGCGCTTGAGCTGTGAAATACTTTGCTCGATGTCGAGGTATATACCTCATATTGAGAATTTGTACTTTGCACTACAATACGCCTGGTGGTGAAGATTGTGGTTCCTTTTTCTGTCAATAATAAATGCTGCAGTAAGTGTTAAATGAAAAGCTTGCATGCACGTTCTCAGAATGCCCGAAGGTCCGCTTGCTCTGACAATGTGAAAAATGTTCAGATAAGCTAGATAGACTTATATTTCAACATTTTTAGTATATTCCAGAAGACATGAATAGAATGTTGGATGTTTTAATACTAATTTCCACTGAAGTCTGTGAAAAAAAAATCTAAAAAAAAACAAACTCCCGTTCATTTTAGCCAAGGGGTTTTAAAAATTGCTGGAACATTAAAAAAAGTTCTATTAAGCATTTCACACAAGCCAGCATGGCATCTGCTACAAAGTTGATTCAAATAATTCATTTTGATTAGATAAAATGGTGTTAATGCCTTTCTCAGACACTTCTCACATAACCATATACTTCCTTTTTTTATCATACTGTCAACATTGATCTTTAATTCTTTCTTTCTACCTTATGAAATATTTGTAGAAAAAGGCAATGCATGTATTAATAATAAGCACATTTTTTTCAGTGTTGAGCCGTATGTTAGAGACAAATAGAAATATGTACATTATTTAACATGCACCTGTCATGCACATATGACAAGGCTGCACTTTGGAGAGAAAAAAATAGACTAAGAAATGCAAGTAAAAATCTAACTCAATTAATACTTCATTACTCAGTTTTTTTCCTTTATTTATTTAAGCAACATCATAAGGGACTACATTAAATCTTGATATCTCAATACATTCTTTTATTTATTCACCAGACTATTCAACCCATTTACTGCCAAGGTCAAAACAATTAAGGATTAAAGGGAAGATCTAGGTTAAAAAGGCAGAATTTTGATATACTGGAACAAGACACTTAAATTATAAAGTATATATTGTTATAATAATTCTTTTAAATCCATAGAGTGATAGTTGTGAAGCTAACTTGGCCCACCTCCCTTTTCCCAAACTTGTACATGCTGTACAGTGTCCTATCAAATGTTTCTCAAAAAGAAACAATGTGGACACAATGAGTGCATTTGCAAGCTATAAAATACATGTATAAATAATAAATAATAACTGCTGCACATTTTGCAAATTATATAACAATATATATGTTTTGTGCTAAAATACTACCAAATATGCTTTTCTAAGTCTTGTTTCCTTCTATGAAGCGCTATGTGAGAATATTAATCTCACACAAGTGGCTGCTGGCAGTGCTATTCATTGACATTTGCAGAGAATTAAAGTAACACTCTGGTCACGTTAACAAGTTAATCTAAATCAAGTTGTTATGGTGCCAGGAGGCCCCCAGGCATTTTCTTACCTTAAGGGCTTAAACTGTTCTCGAATGGTTTAACCCCAAAAGCTGCGTCAAACACCAGATCTGCAGTTGCATTTTTTATGAATTCGGGGCTACTGATTGACTTATAGTGTCAGCTGACCACTCTAGCCAGTCAGCAGTGCCACTACCCAGCGGCACATTGCCCTTCATGAAACTCCATTTCAGAAGCTAGATGTCACTTGTGGAACTGCAGATCTGCCGCTGAGGCAGCCACTGTTTAAGAACGGTTTAACTCTGTAAAGTAAGAAAGTGCCTGGGGGTCTCCTGGCACCACAACAACACAATTTAGATGACGTTGATTTGGTGACCGGAGTGTTCCTTTAGCAGAGCACAAGGTAAGACATTCTAAAGTAGACATTAATCACGAATAGATTCTAAATAAACCGTTTTTATTTCTTATTGAACAAAACGTGCAGTAACACTGTGTGAGTTATAAACAGAGGCTGTGTATCTAGGCCTGCAGAAATAGAATGTTTTAACTACTAAACAGCAGAAAATTGACCAATAACACAGCAATGGCATGATCTATGCACCAAAATAGTTGCATTAAGCTGAAGTGACTTTGGTGCTTAGATGGACTTTCTGACATTTATTGTAAATACATCCTTCATAGTGGGTGTAAAAGAAGACAACATCAGGGATTCTTAAAATCTTAAATCAGGTAACTTTATTGAAATATTTATGTTTGTTTGTTCGTAATATAATTTTGGAAATACTGGAGAGGCATAAAAATATAGAATATTTGGATGGCACATATGCAGATATTTTTAGGAAAACATTACAAAATGCAAGATTGCAATAATATATGTGTAATCTAAAATATGTGTACATCCTTTGTGGTTTAGCTGGATAGTACAGCCTGCAACAAAGGTTTGAGGAATAATGCAAAGGCGAGGGGGGCAGTGTGTAAGCCTGTCACATGTAATTTGCTACGGGGAAGACAGGAGGTGGTATGTTCAGTAGGAGCAAAATCTCTTTGGGGATTGATATGTGGTTCAGAAAAAAACTTAGTTCCACTGGAAATTCCAAGTGTGTGAAGACCGCAAACAGAAAGGTCCACAGGAGCCGATCAATTGCCTTTTCGGCATCTTGAGAGATCAGCCATTTAGAGGTGTTTATGTTTTGCATACCAAATTAGATTTACCCATCTTCTTGTGTTGTCAGCTGCTTGTCTATTTGTAGTAAAACCCATGGCCAGTGTATATTTAATTTTTAAGTATGGGATCAGTCTATTTGCCATGGCATTTATCATTATCTTTAAATCTACGTTCAGAAGGGATGTAGGATGGTAATGACCAGGGTCACTGAGGTCCTTGTCTGGTTTCGTGAAGAGACATACATTGGCAGCAACCATGTCAGGGGGTAGTTTCTCTCCTCAATGTATTGCATTAGAAACCACACTGAGGAACTGTTTTGTAATATATGGCCATAAAGTGCACCTCCATCAATGCCAAGGGCCTTAATAACCCTGCCAGGAGGCATAGCCTTCTTTGTTAGACACATCATTATTTGGGGAGAATAGTTAAAATAATGAGTCATGGAAAACATGTCTAAATTGCTCAAAACTAAAGTTTGGATTATCTTAGCAGAGTAAGGCATTATAATGCTTACTGAACAACAGTACCTCTATTAAAGACAAGTAGAAAACTACTATTTAGTAAGTAGAGCATGCTAAGACAATCCAGCCTTTAATATGTTAGTAGATGCTTACCTTTGCATTGTACCATCCCTTTATAATGATATCTTTTTAGGGTTTTTTTCTGCTGATGAAGTCAGACGTAATCTCTCAACTTATTAAATTGCAATAATGCATTCCAATACACTTTTTTTGTATCTGCTGCTCAGTGGGATGATCCTTATATTGCAGTTATTATTACAGTCCCAGAGTAGAAAAATATGTAGCACTAGAGCAAAAATGTGTCAGGACTAAAAGGACCCAAGAGGGGAAAAAAAGTATGTTTCAATGGTACAAGATGCACGGATTCTGCTTCTATTTTTTAATGTGCAATGTAAAAAATGAGCAGGGGAGATTGCAACAGTACTTTAATTTCCCTAAAGGGAGCTTTAACACCAGCATCTATACAGTGAAGTACCTTGGGGACAAAAGGTTTCCCAATGGAAGGAATTGTGATATTCAGCTTTAGATGCTGTCTTCATTACTGTCTGTAAAAGAAAAATAAAGAATAAAAATCACTCCAGATTAATGGAAAATATGCTAGTCCATTAACTTTCCTTATGCCAAAAACCACTGGAAACTCTTTGAAATTACAGAAAAAAAAATGTGTATAAAAGCAATTATTTTAATTGTATTATCATTAGTTTTAATATTTTAAATATCAAAAGGACTAACTTTCAGGCACTTTATACAAATATAGTCTAAAACCCTAGGTTTTAGAACTGACTTTCCCGAGAGTTGAACCATTAAATAAAGGTGATAATGTCTACTATGTGAGTTAATTTCCACTGCCATGTAAAGTGTTATTGTTAATCCCCTTATTTGAATTATAAAGGGATTGTTTATGTTTGTTTTTTGTCTATAAGTTGCACTAGCAAAACAGCAACTGAATGCATAGATTCCTTGATATATTTGTTTCCTATTTTTTACTTGCCTTAATGTATTCTGGTTGCTTGGTGGATTTAAAGCTCCGCACTTATTTATGAAAATTTAAAATATTATGTTGTGCATCATGTACATATCTCACCAAGTAAGCAGTCATTGGCACATGCTGAAAGGGAAAGAGGGTACACAGAAAGGTCCTACTTAAGAAATATAGATACTGTGCAATAATAAATGTTGCAATTTAAAATGTAATAATTAAAATAAATATCATAGCGATTTCATATTTGGTTTATCTTCAGTTTATCTTTAGTTTATCTTTATATTTAACTCACACAGCTAAGATATGCCTCAATTAGTCATAAAGGTGACACTAGCACATTACACACAGTCAGTCTGTTAAATTGAATTAGGGTACCTAGTCTGCCTCACCCTACAACATGACATGCTGACTTAAACATTGTTGATACCACTTTAAAATATAAAATGTGCAATGTACAATTATGCCAAACAATTGTCTTCATATGTTGACCCACAAACAGGAAATAACAACCAAATATCATAAGATATGCATATTACATTTTCTTTGGGGTAGATCATGTTTTAAATCTCATACTGCACAGATGGTGACACCTTAAATGCATTTTTTTCCCTGCAGGTAGTAACAGATCACCTCCATTCTGGATGCCCTAATACATATGTGACAGTTTGCCCAAGATTAGTGAGAGTTACGCTCCCAAGCTCTGCTGCTGATATTTAATCATGTCAGCTGAAATAATTGCCTCCTAGAGCTTTAGCAGCCATTAGTCTTCCTCTAAACACACTATTTTAACAAACTACATTACTCATTATTCCCTTCACTACACTGACATTATTCATGAATCCCTATAGTACACTAACATTCCCCATTACTACACTTCCCTAACACCTATAATAATACTAACCCCAACCTAAAAGGTTTTGTAATATAAATGATAAATAATGGTGAAAAATGTTTTAGAGGAAAATATTATTATTATTTCAGGGTTGTGGAGACATTTATAAAACCCTCCACCTCCAGTCCCCTAATTATTTCTCCAGAATCTCACAGTGATATAATTTTTTATTACATATGGTCCACTGTCATTGCTTGCAATTCTTGAGCCAACGTTATATAACCTGACAAGGAATGCACATCAGCAGCATATTTAATATTTCCAGGGCTAATAAAGCTATTGTATTTAAATAAAAAAGAACATTGTTATATTAAACTCGAGAATAATTAGAAGGATCGCTGTGAGAAGTTTATCTTAACTCTGGAGAGAGTTATAAAGAGAATAATTACAGGTAGGGGTCCAGCAAAAGGCCCTACCAATCCATATATACCATAGTCTTATTTAAAAAGTGTAAAATAATAATTGTACTCCAAGTCCTAAAGCTTAAAGATTAGAAAACCATCTGAATCTCTGAGCAACTGGCTTGAAAAACATTATACTGTGTTTAACTGCATAATTTTTCATGGGAGCTTGTATACATCTTATCCAATTATGTAGATATCCAAATATTTTATCCTTTTCTGTTGTTAATGTTTGCATTTTTCTTTGCCCATATTTAATCAGCTTCATGTCCAATGGCATAGTGTCTTATGTGTTTGAGACTGTTGATATTGATACTTTGGAAAGAGTTCAGAGAAGGGCTACTAAACTGGTTTATGAATTGCAGGATAAAACTTACAAGGAGAGGTTAAAGGATCTTAACATGTATAACTTGAAGAGGCAGTATGGTAAACATGGAGTGCTGTTAGAATGAGAGTGAGAAGTTTATATTGGAATCAGAAGGCCAAAGACCCTCGTTACCTTATGCTACTGACCCCAAATGACTATGCATTTACTACATTTACAAGCTAATCATTGGGCTATGTTGCTTAGGGGTTCCTTGCTTACAATTATATACTAACCTCCACATACCACAGGTGTTGGAAGGGGTAGAAACTAGTACTCTAACTTCTTACTTTCCAATTACTTTCAAGATTGAGGTGGAAGATAGGAGCTAACTAACAAGCCCCCTTTGTGTTTTTTTTGTTTTATTTCTGGAGACCTGTACATCAGGCAGCGTAAGTGTCGCATATTCATCCGCTGTCACCCCAGGAGAGTAGAGTAATGGAGGAATATATTAAGGATTCATTGAATAAAGGCCACATATGAAAATCATCCTCGCCTGCTGGGGCAGGATTCTTTTTTGTATCTAAAAAGGATGGTGAGTTGCGCCCATGTATCGATTACAGGGCATTGAACACAATCACCATTAAGAACGCCTACCCCATTCCTCTTATTGCTGAATTATTTGATAGACTCCAAGGCGCTAAAGTATTTTGGATCATTCTGTAATCCTGACAGTAAGAAAGGCACTCCTCTCAGACTCAATAGTAGGGTCTTGTGGGCCATTGTGTTTTAGTTATTCTAGTGGAAGGAAAGGAGTTACAGCCAAATACATGCAGGTGATACTCGAAAAATTAGAATATCGTGCAAAAGTTCATTTATTTCAGTAATGCAACGTAAAAGGGGAAACTAATATATAAGATAGATGCAAAGCAAGATAGTTCAAGCCGTAATTTGTCATAAGTGCAATGATTATGGCTTGCAGCTCATGAAATACCCAAATCCACAATCTAAGTAAATTAGAATATTACATGCAATCAATAAAACAAGGAGTGTACATAGAACAATATCAGACCTCTGAAAAGTATAAGCATGCATATGGACTCAGTACTTGGTTTGGGTCCCTTTTGCAGCAATTACTGCCTCAATGCGGCATGGCATGGAAGCTATCAGCCTGTGGCACTGCTGAGTTGTTATGGAAGACCAGGATGCTTCAATAGCAACCTTCAGATCTTCTGCATTGTTTGGTCTCATGTTTCTCATCTTTCTCTTGGCAATGCCCCATAGATTCTCTTTGGGGTTCAGGTCAGGCGAGTTTGCTCGCCAATCAAGCACAGTAATCCCACAGTCATTGAACCAGGCTTTGGTGCTTTTGGCAGTGTGGGCAGGTGCCAAGTCCTGCTGGAAAATGAAGTAAGCATCCCCATAAAACTCGTCTGTGGAAGGAAGCATAAAGTGCTCCAAAATCTCCTGGTAGACGGCTGCGTTGACCCTGAACTTAATGAAGCACAGTGGACCAACACCAGTAGATGATATGGCTCACCAAATAAAGACAGACTGCGGAAACTTCACACTGGACATTAAGCATCTTGCAGTGTGTGCCTCTCCATTCTTCCTCCAGACTCTGGGTCCTTGGTTTCCAAATGAGATGCAAAAGTTGCTCTCATCAGAAAAGAGGACTTTCGACCACTGAGCAACAGACCACGTCTGTTTTTCCTTAGCCCAGGTAAGACGCTTCTGACGTTGTTTGTTGTTCAAGAGCGGCTTGACAAGAGGAATATGACATCTGAAGCCCATGTCCAAGATCCGTCTGTGTGTGGTGGCTTTTGTTGCACTGACTCTGGCCTCAGTCCACTCCTTGTGAAAGTCCCCAACACTTTTGAATGGCCTTTTCCTGACAATCCTCTCCAGGCTGTGGGCATCCCTGCTGCTTGTGCACCTTTTTCTTCCACACTTTTCCCTTCCACATAACTTTCTATTAATGTGATTTGATACAGCACTTTGGGAACATCCAACTTCCTTCGCAATTACCTTTTAAGGCTTTCCCTCCTTATGGAGGGTGTCAATGATGGTTTTCTGCACAACTGTCAGGTCAGCAGTCTTCCCCATGATTGTGATTCCTACTGAAACAGACTGAGAGACCATTCAAAGGCTCAGAAACCCTTTGCAGGTGTTATGGCTTACTTAGCTGATTAGAGTGGGACACTGTGAGCCTAGAATATTGCACCTTTTCACAATATTCTAATTTACTGAGATTGTGGATTTTGAGTTTTCATGAGCTGTAAGCCATAATCATCGCACTTATGACACATTTTTCGATTATCACCTGTATTTTTGTTTGCTTTTTGTTTTTGTTTCTTAGGTTGAGCTAAGCTACTTTTGTTTTGTCCTGTCCATGTGGCATTTGACATTTGAGCATAACTAATTCACTTACTTTTTTTTTTAAATTCTTTATTTTTGTTGTGCTTAGAGATATAAAATATGTTTGCAATGCCCCAACAGCAAGTGCAAGCGTAACTGGAGACATGAATCCACATTTGAAGGCAATTTAACAAATCTGCACATTAGTTAACCTAAGCCATACGCTTTTTGGGAGTGTTTTTAAGAAAGAAAGATAAAAATAAACATTGTAAGGGCATCAGGGAGACTGTGAGATACACCAATACTCTGTGGAAGACCAGAGTTACACTTCGATAAGACAATCGTCTGGTAGACGGGCCCAGGTGAAGGCCGCAGGAATCTCCAAGGGGTGTATGCACAGGAGCCTGACTGTGGCTTTAAATGCCTTTCTGGAAAATTAACGCTCTGGATGGAGCAGGATAAGGCTGCAGATCAGGCTGACATGTTGCCACATGGTGTTTAGCGTCTACGGTGTTGCTGTGGCTCGGGTGTTTCCGCCTCTGTCGAGTTCGCACCTGCTGCGGAGCTACGTTCCATTGCCGGGAGCGCAGCTGGAGACTCTTGGGAGTTCGCTGACAAACAAGAAATTAATATTTTTTAGATTATTTTTTTGTGTGTTCTCTAAAGGAGAATAAATTATTCTTTGACATGGTGAAATCCTATTTTACTAAAAGAGAACTTAAAAACATTGATGTTTTACGCTTGTGGGTGAAATTTCTCAGCTTGAGCTATTAGTTTTAAAACATATATTAATATAAAATGTCTACTTTAAAGAAAAAATAAACATTTAATCATTATGGTGTTCACTCATCAACATGATCTGAAGTCTTTTTTTTCTGCTCTGATATTTTTCTCTAAATACTGCAAATCCACTCTTAAACTGACACAGCTATATGTTTAGTGAAAAATCCCTCATCCATCCCAGCAACAACAAGGCCATTTCATTTTACTCGGCTCTACCCGCCCACCTTGGTTCCTTCTAACTATATAGCATGCACCTCCAGCTGTTTGGAACCACAGTCAATAACCTCCTCTTTACATTCACGTTATCAGCTGCTACAGTTATACTATTAATTATCTCTGCCATCACATACAAAATCCTCTGCTACCTCTTGTCTCATCTCACCATTTTAACCCCTTAAAGACACATAATTCCCTTTAATTCCAGAAGTTTAGTCCTTAAGGGGTTAACCTTTAGATTGTAAGTTCACAGGCAGGGTCCTCTACCTGTTGTATCGGTCTGTTCTTATTGTGTTTGTATTTTCCCAATTGTACAGCGCTGCGGAATTTGTTAGCACCTTATAAATGCCAATAATAAATAAGTAATAAATAATGTGACATGTCATAATTCCCTTTTATTACAGAAGTTTGGTCCTTAAGGGGTTAACCTTTAGATTGTAAGCTCACAGGCAGGATCCTCTACCTGTTGTATCGGTCTGTTCTTATTGTGTTTGTATTTTCCCAATTGTACAGCGCTGCAGAATTTGTTAGCGCTTTATAAATGCCAATAATAAATAAATAAGTAATAAATAATGTATCTATTAATAACAATGCCACTGATATAGCAAACTATAATATTGTATATTAATAATATCAGTAACTAGTTGTACCACGTTTTCCTGTTGAAATAGTATGGAAAAAATTCTAATTTCGGTCCAGACAATATTTTATTTCTTTGGGAAACAATAAAACATGCACTTCATGACTTAATATATAAGCCTCTTAATAGCTTTGTGGAAAAAAAAGCTAATTGCAAATATTTTATGGTATATTTATCACAAAGTAGATTTCAAAAGCCAATGTATAGCAACATTAGAAAATTCTGAAATAATTGAACAAGTCACATCTGAATTGTAATAAATGTATGTAAGATTGCATCCTAGGATTAGTGACTTGAAGCAGATATATTGATTTGCCTTTCGCTTTAGGGCATTCTAGTGAAATCTACTCAGGAATATTAAGACAGAAGATGAGCGTTTTATAATGATAGTGCTGCTGTGTGGGAGTATGCAGTATATTGTGCAGAGTGTAGGCGTTTAGAAAAGCCAAGTCCCTTTGCTGAGCATCTACTATTCTATAGTTCAACAGGGACTGAAGCTGATGTGTTGAAATTTGATGATGTGAAGCAGTGATTATAGGTTTACCGTAGAAACTAATCCTCCCGATGCCTTAATTTTACACACACCATCAATTTTTTTTCTTCTTCTTTAAAAAAAGAGTAGTGAAATTACATGCAATGACACTATTTAGGCACGTTTTAGATTGTAATGCTCAGTCAGCTGTGAATAAAGTGTGAAAATGACTCCCCTTGCTTATATAGCAGACAATAGGTTAAGAAAGATACTTTGCTTTAAGCCTTTTTTTTGTAAACAGCTACCCATCTGCATATGTTTGGCGATCACAATGCTTAGTAGTGTGGTTAGCTCTGCTCTGAATCAATGATCAAATAGGTTCAGTTCGCTGCAACAAATAAACAATTCGACACAAAAATGTTTCTATTTAATGGTTGTGTTTTAGTATGTTACATTTATAGAGATAACATGATATTGTTTATTCATGTTTTCTATATAACAACTATATTAAGCTATTGCACCTTGCATCTGTCTTTATAAGTTGTTGGTCATATTTGTATAGACATCTTGTTGTTAGATGTGAGTGCAAGTGCATGACCGATTTTTTTTTTTTCTTAATAGTTGATATTTTCTTCAGCAGTAATTGAATATGTTTCGCTTTGTTTGCATGTCAAAGATGTTAGGTCTCAAAATTGAGAATGCAAAAAAAACACATTATCGTTTATTACATTTAAGATTTATAAAAAAAAAAAAAAACTACTCTTTTTTTTAAAATCAACTTCTAAAAGAAATAACTAGACCCAAAATGGCTTAAATTTAAATTTAACATGAATATTTTCAATAAAATCTAAACAGTTTTATCAGTTATTCTAAAGTGAAAATTCAAAGTGAATTTAGTAAAAATTTGAAGAGAATGATTTAAATATTTTTTTCCCTTCATCAATTTTGGATTTAAATGTTAAAATCACTTAGAATTTTCACTTTAGTAAAAAAAACCTAAATATGTTTGGAAACAATTAAAGCAGTAGTGTTCATTCTTTATTTTTATCTGCTCTCACTTTGCATCAGTTTGCCCACTAGAGGGCTTATTGTAACGTGACTGGTTTTATATCATGTCTGTATGGTTTATAAAGAATAAAGGAGCTTTTCAGGTGCCCTAACTTATCTATAAACATATTATTTCTATGACTTATAACTTTACTTGCCTCAGCCAAAAATGCATATGCAAGTGCAACCATCCATAATGATTTCCCTTAGTATAAACACAGTTTAAGTCACACCATGTTTGATTCCAAAGCAACCAAGGTGCATATGATAGAGGAGAATATTCATCTCTTGTAGGAATCTGAACATTACTGGAGGGTGATTTCATGATGCAGGTACAAACAGCAGCTGCTGCTTGGGGACCTAGCTCCCATCAGTCTCAGCCATTTTTTCACCAGTTTATGTCAAACTTTGTGGTAAAATATTTTTTTTTGCATTTTTTACATACACGTTACATTTTTTGGGGTCATTTTTCAAGTCTGGTATGTGCCACTGTGATCAAAACCTCATAATTATGCTCAGCAAACTCTTCTGAATAAAACAATACCCCCAATGTATTTCTTTGCCACTATCCTGTGAAGCTACAGTGCCTTAAAAGAATCCTGACCATTACAGTTTTTACAGTTAGAATTTTGATAAACGGATTTGGTGTGTCTATCACATTTTAGGGCATTGTAGCAGTTTGACAGTTGAAATTACCCCATAAATGCATACCATCTGTGAAAGTAGACACCACGGGCTATGTCATATGGTATATTTTGAGCTTTATTACACAGTTCTGTTAGCACCAATTTCTTTCAAATTTTATCATATTGCTTTATTTTTGCATTTTTATACACACATGTTGTATTTTAGTGGTTAATTTTGGAAACTTGATATATGCGACTGTAAATTAAATCACTAAATTATTCTCAGCTATATTTCCTGAGTACAAAATGACCCCCTTTGTACACCTTAGCCAGGTTTTTGTGAAAAAAATACAGGGCTAAAATCATGCCCGGCCCAGTACAGTTTTTTTTAAATGGCAAATTGACTATGGGTCATTGTTTCATTTTGGGGCATTTTAGTCGCTTATATATTTTAATTACACCACCAATGCATACCATTTACAAAAGTGGACACCATAGGGACTCTCACATAAAATATTATAGGCTTTATTGAAGTGACATTTTGTTACCATTTTGTTTCAAAGTTTGTAATATTCATTTTATTTTATCAAAACAAGAATGCACACCAAGAAACCATAAGAAATCTCTATCTATATTTATTAAATCACTAATAAGCATGCAATACTCATTCAGCAGTCAGTGACACAATAAAGGGTAAAAATAACAAACAATACTAAATATTTACCGCAATACATAAGCCTAATCAGGCAGAAACACAAGTCAAAAGAACCCCCCAACGTTTTGTCTCCTCCTTGATAAAGGCTACCAGGAGGAGCAGAAACATTGGCTAACCCTCAATCTAATAGCTAACCCTCAATTTAATAATAAACCCTTACCACAATCCTAACCCATAACATAATCCCATGTGTAACCCTAATTATAACCTTAATCCTAATCTCAATCCTACCTTTAGCAATAGTGTTAAAATTATTCCCCCTGCTGGTGTCAGCAGAGGAATTCCCTTGCTATTTTCAGCAAGGGATGCCCGTGCTGACCCTAATCCTAATCTGAACCATAATCTGAATCTTAATCGAAACATAATCCCAATACTACAATTAATTATAAACCTAATTTTAAACATAAACTTAATAATAAACCCAATAATAAACCTGATAATAAATCTAGTACTTATTCTAAACCAAATAATAATCCTTAATTGTAATCCTTAATTTAATCTTAATCCCAAAGGTTTCCCTCTACTAATATCAATACCAATATTAGTAAAGGGATTTTAAACTAAAACAGAGTGGTATGTTGCTGCCATCTACTGGCTATTTTCAGTATTGCAGTCTCCCATCTCTTACACTGAAGACATTATGCCCAATGCAATGCGATCTGTGCTGGGCAACTGAAAATGCCCAGCACTGATCAATCAGAAGGTCATTGGGGCATAGAGGGTGACCCTCCAGGGTCTGTTCAGACCCTGGTGGTCTCCCAAGCTCCATATCACTTGAAAGAATGGAATGTTTGTTTGCAGCGCTCACTTTGAGCTCTGCAAACAGAGCATCAGTCAGTCTGGGGCCACTAATTCTGGTCCCAGGTGAGAGAGGGGAGCCCCAGGAATCAAATGATACATGGGGCTCATAGGTACCAGCAAGGTAATAGACCCTGCTGGAAAAATACTAATTTCCGTCATGCGTCCTTAAGGGTAGGACCAGCATGACGGAAAATTTCTGTCATGCGTCCTTAAGGGGTTAAAGTGGATGGAGACATCCCGCAGAAAGCACAACACATTTTTCTTGCTGTAAGAAAAATGAAATATATTTGAACAAAGAGGAAAAAAAACAGCATTGATTATGAGGCAAAAAACGATCAAATGCACTTAAGAGTTACAAAAATAGTGACAAATATAATTGTAATAATAGAGAATTAAATTCCATCTCTCAATTGCGCCAGCACCATTGATAGCAAATGTCTAAATTTATCTAAAATCAGAGGCTAAAAACTGTAATTTGCCCCTCCTGTCAGTCAGATAAGACTGTGCCAATCCTGTGCCAATCAGCACAGATATAAGAAGGCTTTTCTCTGATGTTTGTTTAAAGTGAAACCCTCCTCTGGGTGTCTCTTCTACTTGCTTTCAGGTTTATTGCAAGACATGGCTGCAAGTGGAAGTGAGAAGTTCTGGGCTACCAATGTCATGTATGCTGGCAAGTGCAATTAGCCCCCAGCACACAATAAAAGTGACTCCGCATGTGCATTGTTTCAAAGCTGAAATACTGCACATGCACACTCCTACCACCATGACCCCTTTAGAGCAGTGAACGGGTCATGGTGGTTGGACTAACTCATTAAGCATTGCACCCATGTTGTGTCTACTCATACATCAGCAGAATCCAATGCAAGTTTAAGCTCAAGACCAATTTATTCAGTGGAGATAAGATTGTTCAGTGAGGAGAAGGGAAGCAAACAAATTAACATGCCAATAGGTACAGCTACTGTTTAAATGTAATTACACATATACACAAGTAAAGTATGTGTTAGAAAAATAAATGAAAATGCAGTATTCTAGCAGTTAAATATGTTTGTGTCAGAAGCATGCTCTCAGACGATCCCAGATTTCCAAGTACAGTTCCATTATTGTATTAACCTATATCCTCAGCTCTTCTTTAGAAATTGGATTTCTATGCACTGCTCATTGTAATAACTTCAGATTTTTGCATCATTTATTGTACCAGAGGAGAAACAGTCTAAGTGAATTCATAGCACATTTCAAATTTAAGGTCAAAATGGCTCAACTGGAAAAGCTATGCCTTAAGTTCAGCTACTGTGACCCAAGGTTTGAAATTCACTTTGAATCCATTTTGAATTCTCACTTTAATAAATAACCCTGTTACTAATAAATAATTAAAAGCTTTACCCTTTCAATGACAGTGATGTGCTACTCACATTTCTTTGTGCTAGTCATATTTCCTGAAGTCAAAGGGTAAAAAAAATGAAAAAAGGTTTTGTTTTTTTATTTTGTTTTTTTTAATTTGGCAACTATTTTAATATTTAATGGAACCAACACAGACACATCAATGAAGGTGTGGATGGTGGACCGCCAGATCAAAACCTTGTCATGACCACCTCAAACTCCAGACTTGAACCCCCATTGAAAACCTCTTGAATGTGATCAAGAGGAAGATTAATGTCATCAAACAAAACCCAATTTTCTTGACATTTTGAGAGGCTAAAATTATCCAAAAGGAATGTGAATGATCAGTGCATTGATTCAAAGTCGGGGTTATTCTACAAAATATTGATTTCTAAACTCTTTCTAAGTTAAAACATTAGTATTAGTTGTTTAAAAATTGTATGCACTTGATTTATTTGCATTATTCAATATCTAAAAAAAACTGCATCTTTTTTTTTACCTGTTGGATATATATTTTTTTGTGTTTACATAATTACATGGTTACAAAATAATCTAGGTTGAAAAAGACTCAAATCCATGGAGTTAAACTTTTAACACATCTTTTTAAATGATTGATCCAAAAGAAGGCAAAACAAAATTGCGATGGCCAAACTTGCCACAAAAAGTGAAAGAAAATTCCTCCATAATTGCTCCATCATATTTCATCAGATCAACAATTTGTTCACAGACTCATTAATTATATCCTAGAATATTCTTTTTTTTTTTTTTTTTTTAAATCCATCTTCTTTGGATAAAGAATGTCACATCTACATTTTTCTTACTGTAAAGAACCCTTTCTTTTGCTGTAAGTGAAAACCCCTTTCTTCCAGTCTCAACGGGAGACCTCTTGTCTGTTGTTTAAGCCTTTATTCCATTACAGTTTGTATTGACCCTATATATTGACCCTATATATATTTATATAGTGCTATCATATCCCCCTAAAGAAAACAAATTAGGTTTTCCTAATTTGTTTTTCATATTTTCCTTTCCCCTTATAATTTTAAGGCTCACTCTTGGACTTTTTCTAGTTCTTCTATATCTTCTTTAAACATTTTCCATTTAAAACAACTTTCTGCACTATATATTAAGGACAATACAAAGGTATATGTGCCTCTGTGATCAAACCCTGCAAATTATGCTCAGCAAACACTTCACAATAATTAAAACCTCAATATATGGCTTTGGTACTAATTTGTAAAGTTAAGTGCCATATAAGATACCTGACTGTTTCATTTTTACAATAAGAATTTTGATCAATGAATTTGATGGACCTATTTGGCATTTTTGGGGCAATGTAGCAGTTTCACAGTTCAAATCACCTCATAAATGCATACTATTCGTGAAAGTAGACAGCACATGTATGTTATAAGTTTATAATATGTTATTTTTGCATTTTTTTAGTTTTTTAATTTTAGTTACCCAATCAAAAAAATCAATAAGATTAGTTTGGCATGATCTCCCTGAAGTAAACCCATGTTGTCTTTGATCTTGAAATCCATGTGTTTTTAGATGTTCATCAATCCTATCCTTTAACATGGTTTCCATCACTTTCCCCACTACTGAAGTAAGGCTTACTGGCCTATAGTTGCCAGACTCCTCCCTATTACCTTTCTTGTAAATGGGCACAACATTCGCTAACTTCCAATCTTCTGGGACTACTCCTGTTAACAATGATTGGTTAAATAAATCTGTTAATGGGTTTGCTAGTACACCACTAAGCTCTTTTAATAGCTTTGGGTGTATTCCATCAGGTCCCATTGACTTATTTGTCTTTACTTTTGACAGTTGAAATAGAACCTCTTCCTCTGTAAACTCACGTGTAATAAATGACTCATTTATCCTTTTTCTCAACTGAGGTCCCTTTCCTTCATTTTCATCTGTAAATACAGAACAAAAATATTCATTGAGGCAGTCAGCTAGACCTTTATCCTCTTCTTCATACCTTCCTTCTTTTGTTTTTAATCTAACTAATCCTTGTTTTACTTTTCTTTTCTCATTTATGTATCTAAAAAATGTTTTATCCCCCTTTTTTACTGACTGTGCTATTTTCTCTTCTGTGTGTGATTTGGAAGCTCTTATAACTTGCTTAGCCTCTTTCTGCCTAATCTTATAGATCATGTTGTCTTCCTCACTCTGTTTTTTTTTATAATTCCTAAATGCTAACTTTTTTTTTAACCATTTTTTACACATCTGCGGAGTACCACAGTGGTTTCTTGAATTTTTTGCTTTTACTGACAACAATATTGTTTTTCATTTGCTTCTTTTTAATTTGTTTCTTAATAAATGTACTTTGTACTTATTAGTTTATGCAATCTATCCTCTGTGCTTTTGCCAGTGAATAGTTACTGACAGTAAATGAGTTGTAACGATGCCCTTATCCTATTGAAATTAGCTTTCTAAAATATTTTGTCATGCTTTCATGTTTTTTCGAGTTGATTTCAAATGATACCATATTATGGTCACTATTTAACTTGAATATTTGAAAATAGGTCAACATTATTACTACTGACTACAAGATCCAGACAAGCTAATACTAGTTTGAGACATGATAATACTATTTGATAAATGAAAGTGTAACTTAACAAGTTAGAACCATACTATTAGTCCTTCTGGCCCAGTCAATATTGGAATAATTGAAAATTCTAGTGATTAATAAATTACCCAGATCTGCATTCTCATTAATTTGACATAGCAGATGGTATTCCCCAATCAGTATTAATGTTTTTTAATTAATTAATTAATAAACACCCCCCTATTTCCCTCTATGCAGATATCTACCCTGTAGAGTATTCCACATTCCCTACTATATCAACACATAGCATTTATTCAAGAATTAGATTCAGTTCAGGTTTAATATAAAAACATACTTTTTTCTATTTCCCTATCCTTTCGATACATATGTAATGAAGAATATATTTCCTTACAGTATTAAAAAAAAATATTAATTAGGAATAAAAGAATATAAAATGTGTGATTGTGTTTAAGATTGAAAAGAATAGATTCCAACTTTCCACAGTGTGTAAGAAATCTTGTATTATATTTTTTTAGGTGTTCTGCACTCCAGGCTTGTGGGACAATGATTTTAGCTAAACAAAAGTTGCCAATGAAAAGCATGAAATCATTTCATTCAATTTAACTCAGACAGCATGATCGAAAATGTCTGACATAGCTTTTACAATGATGGTCTAAAAATGAAGGATGGGGCTGAAAAGTGTAAAGAATTAAGCTTTTGAGTAAAACCATGGGGGATTTCTGGAATATTTACTGTCGTATTGGCTCATTGCTTAATCAGATGGCAGAAAGATTTTCACAGTAAGAGTTCTTTTATCCTAATTTAAAAGACTATTAACCCAGAGTAAACTATATTCTTAAAGTTTTTCTCTTGGGTGAATGACAGCCTATAGTTAATAATTTATTAGCTCTTAAACTTTTTTTATAGTTCACATTTTTTATTACTTTAAATCAAGGTAGCAGGGACAGATCGTTGTACTATAGATATAATATTCATCTCTTCTTTACAGTTTTATCCATTGGCATTTGATTTATTTTAAGACATCTGTTTAACAGAAATGCAAGTATGTTTTTATAAGCCATTAATATTTTAGCACTGTTATGTAATATTTATCACTAACATTCCTGTTTTACTCGCTACCTGCCCCAGTTACCTTCAGGAGTATATCTGTTAAACTCCTCATTTGGGTACCGTGCTACATTCTTCTAGGATAATTTATTCATGGTGTAGGGCTACTATTATCCAGTGGATCTGTTTTCAGTTGATGGAGCTCTGGTGGTGTTTTTGAGCATTGCAGCATTTAGAAACTATAGTTCATCTACTTTAATGTAGAGGAATTCCTTTGATATTATTTGCCGTATTGTTGCATTTGTATATACGTTGCAATTAGTGTGTATTTTTTTACTGTATGCTGTGAACTTAGCTTTTTATTTCCAAATAAAGTGTTTTTTCATTCTACTTGCTACCCTTTGCTGGTTCATTTTGTTTGAGAATCACTGTTAGTATTTATTGTCTGTTGGCCTAACATCAAACGGCTAGCACATAGGATAAATAAAGACGAGAGGCTTCTTGTTGACCCTCAACTGAGGCACTGAAAGGGTTAATTGAAGCTCTCCTATTGAAATCATACACCTGCCCTCATTATGCATGGTATTTACACCAGTAAAAAGTCTTTTTTGAGCTCCTAAAACCACATTGCTATTCACTGAATACCAAATGGCACCACTATGGTTTTCTGCAAGGTGCTCTGCTCAAACTGCAGATGGAACATTTTTACTAACAGGCATAGCAGCAACGTTATGCCAGTTAGCAAACAGTAATTTTGGTGTCCTTTTTCTATGAACTGGCAGTTTCTAGTAAGTCAGGCTAATTATGTCTGTAATCCGTTTTATGTGGGAGGTAAAACTAGGTTTTCTTAACCCATTAAATTACTAACTATGTGGGGAATATGTGGAATATTGGAATATTTAGAGATAGACTGTTAAAACACATAGTTTAATAATTAGGAGTTTTTTCTTAAAAAATTCTCAAGAGTAGAGTAGGAGTAGGCAACAGACAGCACTTCAGATGTGGTGGACTACATATCCCCTGATGTTTTGCCAGCATTTTGACTGTAAAAGCATTATGGGAGATGTAGTCCACAATATCTGGTGTGGCGAAGGCTACCTATACCTGAGGTAGAGTCATGTTGTTCAAAAGTACATTAGGAACTTTAAACATAGATAAATGCTTGTGATTTCCTGTACAATTAAGTTTCCAACACAGAAACATTCCACTTGGGCTAAATGCACACCACACGCAAGCTTGTTTAACTCTTGGTCAATTGTTTTGGTAGCTAAAACATAAAATGTATTATCATTCATAGACCACTGACTTTGCTAAATCTTTTTTTTTCAATCACTACATAAATTAACATAAATAGGACACAGCGCCGAAATAGTTTTAGATTGTATTCATTTTATCTCCTATTGGTTTTACTGTAACTAAAGGAAGAAATCAATAATATGAGTATTAGGATGTAATGCTTGAATATGTAGTAAACATTACAATGTAGCAAGTAATAGACTTTGAAATCAACAGCTGTCATTAAAGGACCACTATAGTGCCAGGAAAGCATACAAATTTTCCTGGCACTATAGTGCCCTGAGGGTGCCCCACCCTCATGGTCCCACTCCCGCCGGGCTCTGGGGAGAGGAAAGGGGTTAAAACTTACCTTTCTCCAGCGCCGGGCGGGGAGCTCTCCGCCTCCGATCCTCCTCCTCTCCTCCCTTTCAGCTGAATGCGCACGCGCGGCAAGAGCTGCGCGCGCATTCAGCCGGTTTCATAGGAAAGCATTTACAAGCATTTACAATGCTTTCCTATGGACGCTTGCGTGTTCTCACTGTGATTTTTACAATGAGAATCACACAAGTGCCTCTAGCGGCTGTCAATGAGACAGCCACTAGAGGATTTGAGGGCTGGATTAACCCATTTATAAACATAGCAGTTTCTCTGAAACTGCTAAGATTATAAAAAAAATGGGTTAACCCTAGCTGGACCTGGCACCCACACCACTTCATTAAGCTGAAGTGGTCTGGGTGCCTAGAGTGGTCCTTTAAAGGCTTAAAACCTCAGGTTGTTTAAAAAGTTGCAGTTAATATTCTTTATGTCAATGTGTATGTAATACAATGTTTCCTTATTAACGTTATATACAGAGTTGGAATGACATATCATGCACAATACATTTATATGATGATATGCTTAAATAAATAAATAAATAATACCTTCACCCTATGCTTCTCTACACAAAAGGCCGTTAGAACACTCTTTATTGAATATAGCAGTATTTTTATGATCCTTTACGAAAATAAACCTAATGCATAATCATTTAAGCTAACAAAATAAAATGAAACTGGTAAATGTAGTCATTGTTGTATAAATCTCACAAGTCTCCCATCATTGCACACTAGCACTGCTGAAAAATGCTTAGAAGCTCGAAATGCCCTGAAGAAGCAAAATCTGCTTAGTACTATTTTGTTAAAGTTAATGACTGCACAGTTGGGTCTTTCCCCTAGTGAGGCCAGCAGAGGATAACACAATCATTTCCCAAGGCTGTTCTAAAAGATGAATAATATTGTGGTTTATGGCACAGCACTGCCAAGACGAAATGCAGACACTGAGAACAAACAGCAACACATGGAGTAGAGTGAACTTCCTTAGCACATCTAACATCTAACTTGAGCAAGCCAGAGCTTATGGACTCTTTAAATATTTTACCATTTAAATAGTCTTTTCAAGTTTAAGCTCTCCATGATTTCACAGTGGATTGCAGTGACACCTTGGCACTTAAATTGAGAGCAATACTTAAATACTTAAAACAATGGCTTAATAGTTACCTGATCTGCTTTTATAATACATTGATGGAAACTTTCCAACCAATTGGCATCTTAATACCTTTGAATGCGGATACAAGCTTTGCATGCTGTATGCTGCTGAATGCATTTTAAACCCACATGTGGAAAATAAATCAGGATAAGAATGTTTTAATGTTCATCAGGTTTCGACATTTCTGCTTATTGTTTCTATGTACACTTAAAGGACCACTATAGTGCCAGGAAAACAAACTCGTTTTTCCTGGCACTGTAGGGTCTTTAGGTCCCCCCCACCCTCAGGGTCCCACTCCCGCTGGGCTGAAGGAGGCTGAAGGGGTTAAACACTTACCTTTCTCCAGCACTGGGCTCCCTGAGCGCTGGGGAACTCTCCTCCCTCTGCCGACGTAAGCGGCGAATGCGCATGCTTTCCTATGGACGTCCAGTGTCTTCTCACTGTGATTTTCAATGTGAGAATCGCAGAAGTGCCTCTAGCACAGCGTCAGTGAGACAGCCACTAGAGGCTGGATTAACCCTAGTGTAAACATGTTTACAGCTGCAGGGTTAACACTAGATGGACCTGGCACCCAGACCACTTCATTAAGCTGAAGTGGTCTGGATGCCTATAGTGGTACTTTAAATAAGGGCTAAAATACTGATTGGTTAAGAAGGCATGTTACATCTAAAACAAATCTCTAAACTAGCAGTAAGATGGTTGCAAAGTGAAATATATGCCATATAGCAGGGGTAGGCAACCCTCAGCACTCCAAATGTTTTGGACTACATCTCCTATAATGTTCTAACAGCCACAATGATGGAAAAGCATCAAGAGAAATGAAGTCCAAAACATCTGGTGTGCCGAAGGTTGCCTACCCATGCCACATAGTCTCAGTTAATAATTCGATTTCAGAATACATATTAAAGCAAGTCTGTAATCTACAAACATGCAAAGTGGCTCAACTATAAAAACAGAGTCTGGTCCCTTTAATTAGTTAGAAAGAGCACTTCCAATTTCACAATTTAAAGAAACATAATGCCTGTTTCTAGCAAATGAATAGTTAAAATATATAGAAATGTAATTAAACAAATATAAATAGAAGGTAGAAAGGGAAGAAATAACATTTCAAATTACTTTTTAACTCTGCATTAGCTTACAGTTTCAATAGCACAATATAACGCTTATAAAGTTACACATTTACAAACAGTTGAGATGACTTGTATACTTGAGTCAATATTTTTGAATATATTCAGCATTTAAGAAATAATGCAAGCATGGTTCAGCTTGAATAAGTTAACAACTGTCATAACAACTCCAAAACTGCAAATATGTAATTTATCATAAAGAGGTGTTGTATGAGATGCCATATTTTAAATATAAATACCTCAAAAGCTGTACTTTTGCTATCATTTTCTTTAGCATGACACAGACGATTGTGTACACTCTTTCAATAGAGCATATGTCTGTAAATGGTTTGGTGGAAATAAAGCCAAATAGGAAGGATTAATGCAAATCTGTAACGTGAGATAGATTCTTCTTTGAGCTCAAAGTTTTAAACACTGTGGAGTATTATCCTGAGAGAGTTTTGTAGTGAAACCAATTTCTTGTCTTGATCCATAGAAAATATATTACTGACTTACAGTACATTATACCTGTATTATTTCAACAGCAAAAAACATATGTGAGGAAGGCTGAACTTGATGGACGCAAGTCTCTTTTCAGCTATGTAACTATGTAACTGTGTTATAATACATCATAAATGTTTTAGGAAAAATACTTATATATATCCTTGATTGTTGAAAGCCTATCTTTTTCCAGAGGTAAAAAAAAGAAAAAGAAAACTATTGTATTTTGTTGATACAGTCTTTAAAATTCTATATATGGATGACCAAAAGATTGACCCCCTGCTGTTGCAGAATTACAACTCCCTTGATAGGTTATCATGCTGTAGATTGGCAAAGCATCATGGGAATTGTAGTTGTAAACTATCTGGGGATCTATGTTTTGTGCACACCTGTTCTATAATTTCAATAGAGATGTAGATTGCAAGAAAATTCAAATTCAACTCCAGTTAATGTATGCATCTCAGATGGATTTTGCATATCCTTCAGTGTCTACTGACATGTTTATATCATTCACAAATATTTCAGAAAACTCAATATTTTTCAAGGCATCGTGTCAGTAGGCTTCTACGAAACAGAAAAAATGTTAAAGCTTCATACAGATATCAAATATGGTTGCTGTAGTTACCAATCACAACATATTCTATTTCAAAAGATTCCACTATTGGATTAGGAGAATTAATGCTAGAGTGCTATAAATATAGCAAAGAGGAGTATAAATGTACAATGATGGACAAGTTATTTTTATAGGACATACATCTTCAGCCACAAAGTTTATACAACAAGATTTAGACACAGCTAAACATTTAACCATTTTCTTTTTCTATTTTTAGTTTAATGACGGTATGCATTATCTGTATTTTTAAAATTATTGCATTTAGAAAATACTCTGATTAACTGTCAATATCTACTTTGATCTTGTTTACTGTACACAATAAATAGTTTGCGATTACCTATGATAATATACAACTAAATTATAGAGGGAATTTATTGAAAATTTACATATATATATTGTCCTTGCATTCTATTAAAAAAGTTAAATTTACTGTTGTGCATGATCTACATATCTAAAGGTAGACCTTGCTAAAAGTCCACTGTGGGCACTGCAATTCCAAGACATCATGTTTCCACAAATATCCCAGAGTTCCCAGTATGAAATGCAAATCATCACAAATAGGCATCATGTTTGAGACTCCATCCTGCATTTCTGTAGACAACCTTAGCAATGGAGCATTGTTTTTAATACAAATATCTAAACCAAAGTGTGGGTTACATAGTTACATAGTTTCATAGCTGAAAAGAGACTTGCGTCCATCAAGTTCAGCCTACCTCAAATTTGTTTTTTGCTGTTGATCCAAAAGAAGGCAAAAAAACCCAGTTTGAAGCACAATTTTGCAACAAGCTAGGAAAAAAATTCCTTCTTGACCCCAGAATGGCAGTCAGATTTATCCTTGGATCAAGCAGTTATTACCCTACATTGAAAGATTATATCCTTGAATATTCTGTTCTTGCAAGTATGCATCTAGTAGCCGTTTGAACATCTGTATGGACTCTGATAAAACCACTTCTTCAGGCAGAGAATTCCACATCCTGATTGTTCTTACAGTAAAAAAACCTTTCCTTTGCCTTAGACGAAATCTTCTTTCTTCCAGTCTAAACGCATGTCCTCGTGTCCTATGTAAAGTCCGGTTTGTGAATAGATTTCCACATAATGGTTTGTATTGGCCCCGAATATATTTGTATAATGTTATCATATCCCCTCTCAGGCGACGTTTTTCTAAACTAAATAGGTTTAAATTTGTTAACCTTTCTTCATAGCCGATATGTTCCATTCCTTTTATTAATTTTGTAGCCCGCCTCTGCACTTTTTCTAGTGCCATAATATCCTTCTTTAGAACAGGTGCCCAAAATTGCACAGCATATTCAATATGGGGTCTTACCAGTGATTTATAAAGAGGCAAAATTATATTCTTGTCCCGAGAATGAATGCCCTTTTTCATGCATGACAATACCTTAATGGCCTTGGCCACTGCTGATTGACATTGCACATTGTTGCATAGTTTGTTGTCTATAACAATTCCCAAGTCCTTTTCATGTGTTGTTATCCCTAATTCGCTTCCATTAAGGGTATACGTTGCTTGTGTATTCTTTACGCCGAAGTGCATAACTTTGCATTTTTCAACATTAAATTTCATCTGCCATTTGAGTGCCCAGTCCCCCAGTCTATCTAAATCCCTCTGCAGCAAAGTAATATCTTGCTCACATTGTATTGTTTTACAAAGTTTGTGTCATCTGCAAACACTGAAACATGACTTTCAATGCGGTCTTCAAGATCATTTATAAACATGTTAAATAGAAGGGGTCCCAGAACAGACCCCTGAGGGACACCACTTGCCACCTCTGTCCAGCTTGAAAATTTACCATTAATGACAACTCTTTGTACTCTGTTTTTAAGCCAATGTTCTACCCAAGAACAAGCATTTTCATCTAGACCGATTTCCTTGAGTTTGAACACTAATCTATTGTGTGGAACTGTATCAAATGCCTTGGCAAAATCCAAATAGATCACATCCACGCAACACCCTGATCTATACTTCTACTTACTTCTTCGTAGAACGCAATCAAGTTAGTTTGACATGACCTGTGCTTCATAAAACCATGCTGATTTTTGCTGATAACCATGTTCTTCTCAAGGAATTCTTGAATATTATCCCTTAATAACCTTTCAAATATTTTACCAGCCACAGAAGTTAAGCTCACAGGTCTATAATTTCCAGGCAAGGATTTTGAACCCTTTTTGAATATAGGAACCACATCTGCCTTCCTCCAATCCTCCGGAACACTTCCTGAAAGAAAAGAATCTTGAAAGATTAAAAACAGAGGTTCACTTATTTCTGCACTTAGTTCCTTAAGTACACGTGGATGGATACCGTCAGGCCCTGGAGCTTTGTTTATATTAACTTTCTTTAGTTGCTGCAGCACCTTGTCTTGAGTTAACCAATTACAATTATTCTGCAAGTTTTTAGTAGCAATCATTTGCACATCTATTGCCATGGGTTCTTCCTTAATATATACGGAGGAGAAATAGTTATTTAAAATTCCTGCCTTTTCCCGGTCTCCATTAACTAACACCCCCGTTTCAGTTTTTAGTGTACCTACACTTTCATTTTGTTTTTTTTTAGAATTTATGTACTTAAAAAATGCTTTGGGGTTGGTTTTTCTCTCTTCAGCTATCATTATTTCATTTTGAAATAATTGTGATCTGAAAGGACAATTGATCAGATTAAGTTACTTTTTTATGTAGTTGAGATGTTTTTTTTTTCATTCATGATTGTGCCTTCACAGTGCTGATCTAACTTTATAACCACGATAATTTGTGAGATGATTAGGGGGTAGATCTCTGTAACATGTGCTGCATCATTATCAAAGTATAATCGCCAACTGCCATTTGACAGGATATATATTGGGTGTGAGTACTGGGTAACAGCTATAAACATACCAGCAGGCTAGCAATGAGGTGATCATACAGAATTGGTAAGCATTACATTTTGAACTAGTAGTATTCAATAATCTAATATTATGTTGTATGACAGATGTACACATTTTTATAGTAAATTGCTATTATTTCTGTAGACTTAAAAAAAAAAAAGAATATTCCAAACATATTAAAATATATCTTATTTCATTCAAGAATGCATTTTAAGTGATGAATCGAAACAAGTCTTAAGATGTGCCGACTAAATGCTTATTCTAATGTACAAAAATACTATGGCACTTGCATGCCTGTATAATAGCAACATAGACCAAGGCTCTTCTATAACAAGGAATATGTGATTGTTGAAACAATGTTCTGGGTAATTATTGTTTGTTGTTTCAATTGCTTTTCCATACTCCATCATGTATCTTTTTTCATTCTTTTCAAATCTACATGTGCAGACAGGTAGCTGACAGTCTGTAATAGATAGACAGACAGGCATTTCACAGATAGATAGATAGATAGATGATAGACACACACTTCATAGATATATAGACAGACAGACAGACAGATAGATAGATAGACAGACAGACACACAGACAGACAAACACAGACAGATGGATGGATGATTGTGAACTTAGCACCTACAAGTTACAAAATTTATGTCCGAGTGCTACCATGAGATTTAGTCTGTTAGTTACATTATGGATTACAACCTTCTCTTAGTCATGTAAGATAGATATTGTAAATACAGATATTTTTCCAGATCTGTACCATTTTAAAAGCTGTGAGTGTTCGTATTACATATACTCCTCCAATGGCATACACACACACTATATTTATAAAATATGCACATATATATATATATACAAACAAATATTGTAGCTTGCATTTTTTTAATGCATACATCAGATAACGATAAGCCATATATGCTAGCATGGAATTTCTTACTTATTGAATATTTAGAATCAGCACTATAAAGGCTTTCTGTCACTCATTAAGTCAGACCTTTAATTGTGACAGATGAACTGTTAAGTGCCAGATTGTTCTGAGTCTATGTTCTCTAATTCTTAAAGAAAATAAATTTGTGCAGTACTTGTGCATGGTGACATTATTTGAGTTTGTCACAATTTTACAAAAGGATGACAGTAACAGTTCTAAATGTTCTTATTAGTGCACCATGAAAATTATGATCCCTCCCTTTGCTCCTGGCTGCTTTCAATAATTGCTGATGTTTAATGTTACGTTGATCAAGGGCAAGGGGATCACAATTCTTGCTCAAGAGGTTATATGGGAAGTCAAGTTTAATTTGCCAATATAAAACAGAAAAATTACTCTCTGTTTGATAGCAGTACGTGGCACCCTTGCACCTGATGATAAAAAAGGGTCTTGCGTTCTGCAGAATATCAGATACAAATGAAGTATCACCCTAAGTGCTTAATGTGTTTAGAAAAAGAATTTAATTGAAAATGAATCTGACTATTTTGCTGGTTAGAATGGATGCTATTAGAAAGTTTAGTAACTATTCAACCACTGTAACTTGAAGCAGTATTAAATGCATTCAATGTACATTTCTGGATGATGAATTATGCTATTTCTAGACTCCCGTAGAGCTTGTTTTCTGTTTCAGTAATGAGACTCTTGTTTTCTAGCAAGACTTTTCTTATAACTTGAGCCTATTAATGTGTATTTTGTACTTAGAACAAGTGGATTAAACCAAGAAACACAATTATTTAAATATTATTTTTAGCTGGTATTGACCTAGATGAAAGTTATATCCATATTTTTTTTTTACATATATGTCTCAATAATAATTACATTTGTAGGGTTTGAGGGTATCTCCTATATCCAGAGTTTGCTTCCTATATTTTGTCAGTTGTTCTTCTAGCACTTATCCCTTCTTGTGGTTTTTGTATATATGTCTCAATAAATGCACATTAAAATTTATTGTGAAAACAAAATATATAACTTACACTTTAAACCGAATTCTTAATGCCAAGTATTGTTTTCTAAATTTTTTTATTTAATATTTATATATTATCTATTTCTTTTTTACATTTTTATAATATTTAAGGTTATTTGAAACGTATTTCTTATATTATGTTGAGTAAATCGGTTGCGCTCCATTCTTTTTTACATTCTTTCAACTCTACAAATTATTTTAAAGAAGGATCCATTTCTTGTAGATCTTTTCATTCTCTGTCAAGCTAATTCAACTTCTGGCAGAACTCTTTCACCTTACCCTTCTCCTCCAGAAAATTCAGAATTGTCAAGGAGTAAAAAGAGAAAACACCTGGTGAGATTTAAAGGAAAACTTCAGCAAGCTGTGTGTAAAGAGTATATATATTTTTTTCATTTTACAATAAGTGCAGATTTCAATAGAAAGTGGCACTTTTATAAATGAACCTTGTTACACTCCCATGGCTGTTAATCAGACGACTGGCCCTGTTACTTCCTGGTTATTTAGCTGAGTGAAGCTAAAATCTATACATAGCAATTGTCCTGAGAACCTGCCTTGCAGAGACTTCTCATTAAGCTTTTATAAACAAATTTACTAAAAGATACATAAAATAAACTAAAGGTTGCCCAGGGAGTCACATTTGCTAACAAATTAAAAGAACAATGAGAGAACTACAATTGCCAACTGGCACAACACAATCCCACAAAGAAACTCCAATAGAACAATAAATAAAAGAGTTCTTTCTAATCACCTAAAAGATAAAAAAAAATCTATATCACATTATTTGTTTTTATTTCATTAGTTCATGTTTGCTGTAGTGGTAGATAAAATATAAAAGCACTCTTACCAGGCCATTATTGCATTGGTAAAATGTGAATTGACTGTGTGATGCATGGTTTTCACTGATATCACTTGACATAACACTTGACTTGGATATAGCACAGTTACTCAAATCTCACAGATCACCTCTACTAATCAATAGAGGGAGAAAGAGGAGGAGCAGTAAACATATATATATGGAGAGAGAGAGGTCTATATCTATATCTATTTAATAAATATATATGTATATTTATTGAATAGATAATACAATTTAGATTTTAATTTTTTTTACTGTGACTAAAATGAAAATTTAGTGGCTGTCCGCAGCCATCAATCAATTTCTTTCCCATCAATCATCTCTTCATTTTTTCTCCACAAGTGGAATTCAAATTTTCAACCATCACACTCTTTGTTTGCTTTTTTTATGCCCATATGGTGCTTCAGAGATACATAATTCAGCCAAGCAGCAACGCTGAATTCACAAGTCTACTTGATAATGAACATGTTCAATTAAACAGGGCTCTGCAGTTTCATTTGGATTGTGTAACAAACATTATATGGTGGTCCCAATTCTTAATCTCCTCTATTATTTAAACATAATTAGGTGTCCTTCACAGCATTTGTCAATATCTACTTGTTATAGTGTTTATATATTATAGGAGAGGCAGATCCTGATATGCTTGTATGCTCTTCCATGTAACCTAATGCAAGAGCAAGCGATGACTTGAAAGTGTATATTGCACAATCAGTTCTAGTGGTGAGGGCATATTTGTAAGAAACCATAAAACCTATCTGAATGTCATGCGCAGTAAGTGTCAATTTCACATCTTTACCATAACTAAAAATACACATCATGTTGAGGCAAAACAAGAAGCTTGAAACTGGCTTATAGACAATAATTACATGATTTTGATATTTCATGACGAAAGGTTATGATTTTATGAAAGACACGCAGGTGAGTATTGCTTAACTATTTCTTTACTGTCTATCAATAGCAGCAAATAACACAAATAGAAAGAAATAGAACATATACAGTGATGCACTAGCCAATCCCCATCCAAGTCCCAATATAACAGCAAGCTCCTCCTCTAAACCTTCCTCTTTCTTTGCTGCTCCACAGTCACTTAAGTACCAATTTTCTGTGCATTATCTGTTTTAACTGTTTTTTGTTTTTGTGAAAAAAAGCAGTTTGAAACTGACTTATAGTCGATAATTCATTTTAAATTCCATTTTAAAAATACAGTTTTTTCTGTAACAGAGCCTGTATCAAAAAATATTTAATGATTTCCCTTTTTCTAACTGCAAGCAATTGATGTAATTTAATCTAGCCATACCTTTCTTCTGCACTAGTACATGTATTTTAGGAAAGAATGACTGAAGAGGTTACAGTTTCAATTAAGCAATTAAATGGCCTGGAAACAATGTAAATTACAGGGTATACTGCCCACTTCAAAAACAATAACTACGCCAGTTAAGCATGCACTATGATCTATCAATGTCAATTCAATTTACTCATACAATCTTTATAAACTTCATAATGCATATGATGAAAAAGATTTTTAGACAGAGATTTATTTGCTTCAGTTTATTGAATAATAAAGACAAATAAGCACAAGCAAGCAAAACATATGTTGAAAATAAGTATGATAAATAACACGTGACCAAAATTTTTTAACAATTGTTAGTTTTACCAACTTCATCTTTTGGTTTATGTATTGTTGATAAAAAAAAGCCCCTGAATTGTTAATATCCAATACGTGTTTCATTTGCTAACATCCAACTGAGCATTTCTTAAGTTTCCAAAGATTATAACTGAACCTCTTAGCTAAAAGAGAGCTGCATGCATGGGATAAGATAAATAAGAGGAAACAAGATTACTAAAATGACGTGATGAGAATGTTTTGGAAGCAAAGATACACACGTCTGATTTTATTTATTTATCATAGTCTACTTATGTTGCCTTTGTATCCAAGGAGCTTCCACGTAGATTAGTAATTCTACATTCATCAATGAGCACATCAGCAAAAGCATCAAGTGAAATCAGACAAGATTAATGATGGAAACTAAGAAAATAAACAAATGTCAGAGTAGCGGGTACACTCATGGAATGATTGAAATGGAGGTCAGTTAGGGTCATATAGGGAATCAAAATATGGAGGGTTGAGAAAGACATTTTGCAAATAGGAGTAAGTTTATTACAATTGATGGACAGTCGGATGTAACAAGGGAGTTTATTCAATTAATAAGGAATTCAAAGGACTTAAAAACCATTGCAGGGAGAAGGGGTCAACTAAGTGTTAATGGGAGAGACAAGACTTTGGGAGTGATGTAGCAAGAGTTTAGTGAACTGAGGTAGAAAGTTGTAAATGACTGATGGAGTTGTAAACATGTGTAAGACATTTTGGGATGTTTAACTTTAAAGGCAGCAAAATTCAACAAACATATTAACAAATAAAATTAGTTTCAATAGGAGGCCATATTTTCTAATCTCATATATTCTGGTGAGTGATATCACACTGTATATTAAAAACTGTAATGGTGCATGGAGTAACTTACAATGTACAGTGCGACCTTGATGACTGTCCAGACTGTCATAGAGAGTACACTAGGAATGCTTGAAACCTGGATCTCTATCTGACATACAAGCACAACTCCCAGGATGCTTTGTTCTACAGCAACCTTTTGGATATTCCTGGACTACATCCATCACATAATCTACAGCTATTAATTCAAGTTTTCCATGTGTGAATACTAAGTCAGACAACAAATACCATCCAGCCCAAATCAACATTAATGGAGCTTTTTCAGCTGCTGATATAGGTGAATGAATTTAAAAATGCAATTAATATAGCTGCTAATAGCATTTTAATTATATTTCCAATGCCATAAGTGATTGGCACTTTGAAAATGAATATGTTAATGATGGGCAGTACAAAAATTTCACAATTAATTTTAAATCTGTGACAATTTAATCAACTTTTGTACACGTTTTGCTGCTTAACTTTACAGTTATAGCAGGTATGGATTTTGAAAAAGCTTCCTATAGAACCAGCAATTAAATTAAATATTCTTTATTACTCATGTGTTATACTGTGGCTTGAAATAAACATAGCTGTATATGAGAGATCATTGATAATGGGAGCTGCCTGGCATATACCATTCTGCAGATAACCAGTCAGGCTAAAAAAAACTAGGAGATTAATTATTAATCAGAAGACAAAAATTAAAACTGTGAATGGATGGTAACTGTTGATCAAAAGCCTTGATAACTCACCTATATATACCTATACATGTTATTTGTGAGATATAATCCTAAATTACCCTCAATGTATTCTTTGTCTGTGGTACAATAAAGTTGTGGCTCCCTGTTGAGTGTGGTGCAGTGAAGTGCTAAACACATGTGGTGTGTTCCTCTATTATTGTGTGTACTTTCCTAGTTTTCCTGCCCTTTGCACAGCAGCACTGGAACTGGTGCATACTGACTTAGCTGGTTCCAAAGAACCCCATGCTAGCAATAGCTTCAAATATGCCATGGAATTCACTGTTTAGAAGCAGTATTTGAAGACTTCTTGAAAAACAAACAACAAAAATGATACAGTATTAGCCGCTGAAAAAATTCATTGCAGACACAACCCCATTTAGAAACATAAAAAGTATGAGATCTAACAATTATAAGGAGCTTATGACTGAGAGTTTTAGGTCACTACTAAGCAAATAGGGTATTAGACATGATACCTCAGCACCTTACTCACCCCATCTCTGCTGAGTTATACTGGAGAACACTATTTTAAATGGCAAGATGTCTATTATTTGAAAGTAAATTGCCAATGGAACTATGCATAAACACAGTAATGACTGCTGTTCAGATCCAAAACAGGTGCTTTAACAACCATTTAGAAGAAACTCAAAATAATATGTTAATAAGCAAACGCCTAACCTTTCTCAAACAAAGATATTTTTGGTCAGAATATTTTTACATATAAGTATGGAAGGAAGAAGTTAGATTCTAAATGTGTGAGAGGGATGTTTGTTGCATAGGACAAGAACAGTCATTTTTATCAAGTGTATTATCGTGACACCAGAAAAGCTCTCAAACACTTGTCACATTTATTGCAAAGGTAGCTTTTGAAAAGCCAACTCAATGTGATCTATTGTATGATCAAGACTATTCACAGAGAGAGTCATGTACATTATGTACCAAAACAAATAATGCAAAATTAGAGTGTTTAGAAGAGATCCAGACCTCAGACAGTGAGGAGAATGATAAAACAAAGAATGAAAATGGCACACACTGCCTTAAAAGATATAGAAAAGTTCCCCAGTACATGGAAGACTATTTTACAGATTTCAAAAGTAAGACAATGTATTAACTAATGTAGATTGTTGTTACAGGTTGTTTGATGTACCACAAACCGTTCAAGATACCATAAACTCATCTCAGTCATGATCCTGACTTAATACTGTGAAAGAGGAAATGGATTCACTAATGGGGAATGAGACATCTACATTGAACTTTACCAGACACTAAACTTTAATTGGGGGGGCTGATGGGTATATGCAATAAAGAACAAAATTGATGGGTCAGAAATGTATAAGGCAAGATATGTTTCTGAAGGTTATTATCACATAAAGGGAGTGTATTACAAAGAAATTCACTGCAACAGTAAACATTATATCAGTACAAATCTTAATGAAACTAAAAGCACAATATGACTTTCTTCTTCATCAACTGAATGTGAAAACAGCTTATTGGGCATGCTACAATTGATTGTGAAAGATATGTTTAGAGCAAACAGAAGCTTTTGTGGTCAGGTCCAAACAGTATGGAAAACTAGTTCTCAAGTTGAACAAGTAATTACATGGTTTGAAACAGTCAGGTAGAAGCTGGAAAATAGTACGATATGGCCAATTAAGCGAAAATAAGTTAAAACAGAATCCTACAAACCCCAGAGGGTAGACCAGACAGTATTGAAATGAAAACGTGATATTGGTAATATGGGTAGATAATCTCATTATAGTTACCAGTAGTGTAACAATTCTCATAGATATTAAACAACACTTACAGACAAATTCAAGATGAAAGACATTGGAAGATTCATACATACCATTTACTATGAGTTATACTACAAGAAGTGTAATCAAGATTTTAAGCTGATTGGGATTCTGATGTGAACGATAGAAGAGTCATGATGGATATTGCTTCAGTCTTACAAAGACAGGTCCTCTGATTACATTGTAGTCTACAGTAGCTACAACCTCATGTAAAGCTGAATCTATGGTTTTAACTTTGACTAAATAAGAAAGCTTGTACCTGATGCACTTTCTCATAAGAATGGATCAATATTAATATGAACTAGTGCAAGTATTGGGGGCAGTCAGGGGTAAATAGCTCTTTCAATTAATACAGTTTGTTATCAAAGATGCAAGCATATTGATCTTAAATACCACTTAATTCGATAAGTGAGCAATAAAGATGTCATGGCCCTTGATTACTGCCAAACTGACAGGATGTTAGCAGGTATTATAAAGTTCAAATTAGTAAAGCTCTTGAGCTATTTGTTTGGAATGTAAATATCTCTAATAAATACGAGTCTGTTGTGAATAACATATCTGAGAGCAAGTGGGGGGTGTTAGGGATATAATTGGAAGGTGCCTTTAATTTTTTACTTGTTCATGTAACACTACTGTGTGTTCAGAATTGTGTGCCCTTGCTTGGTGATCCTACTTCAGCATGCATATTTTAACAGTTTGTCTCAAAGTATAATTAGTTTATAAACTGATCATTGACTGAAAACTTTACATTTAGTAGGAATATGTGTAATAGGTGTTGGGAATTGATTCTAGGTCAGATAATTGATAATCTTGTGTTACATGCTACACCCTATCTTCACAAAGTCAAGCCAAACATAAAACCATCCTTAGCTATGTAACGCTTTTGAAATCAATCAATTGTTAGTTCATAGGAACAGAAATGCCACATTCAGTGGATTTACAGCTTGATCCGGAAATGCTTTGTTGGAACCGTATCACAGATTGTCAGATGACAACTAAAAATAGAAGACAGTATCACTAGGATTAATAAAATATATAATTTGTTGCAGATCATTGACATTTTCTTGTTACATTAGAAGTGTCCATTTTCCCTGTATTTTTCCCTAGTTAAAATATATAAAATGTGCTTCCCAACTTAACATTTCCAAACACTACAAATATATTTTCAAATTAACAAAGGTGAATTCTAGGAGAATTCAAGGTTATATATTTGTTATATCTCATTGTTGACTTGCTGGTATATGTTCTTGCTGATAGCAAATTCATAATTTTTACATTGAGACTCTAAATAAATATTTGACTAAAAATAGAGGTTTCTCCGTTTGATGAAAAAGCTCTGCCATTATTTATCACAGTTTTGAACTGACATAAATCCTTTATACTGCAATGATGCAAGGATTAGCTTATCTACTTGTACACTTGAAGCATATTGTGTTATTATAGGGTTTCCAGAATGCAGACTATTTTACATATCTTTATTCTAGCATTTTACACTTGAAAGAATTTGCATTAGCATCTTCAAGGAAATTGGGATTGAAATGTGCAGGTGTTCAGTATACAATAATCTAGTCTCTGTGGTAGATTTTTTATTTATTTATTAACATGACATCCTTAAAAACATTGCGTTTTATCTGTGAATGCTATTTTATGTTATTTTGAAATGATTTCAATGTATTATTTCTAATCAGTATAGAATTCTGCATCACAAAAAAGGAAATATGTTGTAAATTCTCAATCTTGAGAATGGCTTATTGAGATTCATCCACTTCCTCCACAGTTCATTTTGTTATACAAGATAATGGCACGGTACAATAAGGAGTGAAATCCAAAAACCTTCAACACTTAGTCATACATAATCCACTAAAAATAATATATTGTATTTGAATGTGTTAACTGTCCAACTCTATACTAACACATATGCTTGAGTGATTTCATTTTTGGTAAAATAACTAAAAATAGAAACGAGTCTTAGTGCTACTTTAGCTGCAAAATGGCAGCAAAGTAAGGTTAAACAAAAAGTAAGGTTGAGCATGGTGTAAAATAATGGCCACAAAAGGTTCTGTTACAAAGTCCACATACAGTGAGGGAAAAAAGTATTTGATTCCCTGCTGATTTTGAACATTTGCCCACTGACAAATAAATGGTCAGTCTATAATTTTAATGGTATATGTATTTTAACAGTGAGAGACAGAAAAACAAAAAAGAAATCCAGTAAAATGCATGTCAAAAAAGTTATAAATTGATCTGCATGTCAATGAGTGAAATACGTATTTGACCCCTTCGACTTGGTCGCAAAACCCTTGTTGGCAATCACAGAGGTCAGACGTTTCTTGTAGTTGGCAACCAGGTTTGCACACATCTCAGGAGAGATTTTGTCCCACTCCTCTTTGCAGATCTTCTCTTAAGGTCATTATGGTTTTTGAGGCTGACGTTTGGCAACTCGAACCTTCAGCTCCCTCCACAGATTTTCTAGGGGATTAAGGTCTGAAGACTGGCTAGGCCACTCCAGGTCCTTAATGTTCATCTTCTTGAGCCACTACTTTGTTGCTTTGGTTGTGTGTTTTGGGTCATTGTCATGCTGGAATACCCACCACAACCCATTTTCAATGCCCTGGCTGAGGGAAGGAGGTTCTCACCCAAGATTTTATGGTACATGGCCTCATCCATTGTCCCTGCGGTGCGGTGCAGTTGTCCTGTCCCTTTAGCAGAAAAACACCCCTAAAGCACAATGTTTCCACCTCCATGTTTGACGGTGGGAATGGTGTTCTTCGGGTCATAGGAGGCATTCCTCCTCCTCCAAACACAGCGAGTTGAGTTGATGCCAAAGGGCTCGATTTTGGTCTTATCTGACCACAACACTTTCACCCAGTTCTCCTCTGAATCATTCAGATGTTCATTGTCAAACTTCTGATGGGCCTGTACATGTGCTTTCTTGAGCAGGAGGACCTTGCGGAGGCTGCAGGATTTCAGTCCTTCACGGTGTAGTGTGTTACCAATAGATTTCTTGGTGACTATGGTCCCAGCTGCCTTGAGATCATTAACAATATCCTCCCATGTAGTTCTGGGCTGATTCATCACCGTTCTCATGATCATTAAAAATTCCATAAGGTGAGAACTTGCATTGAGCACCAGACGAAGGAGACTGACAGTTATTTTGTGTTTCTTCCATTTGCGAAAAATCGCACCAACTGTTGTTACCTTCTCAGTAAGCTGCTTGGTGATGGTCTTGCAGCCCATTCCAGCCTTGTGTAGATCTACACTCTTGTCCCTGACATCTTTGGACAGCTCTTTGGTCGTAGCCATGGTGGAGAGTTTGAAATCTGATTGATTTATTGCTTCTGTGGACAGGTGTCTTCTATACAGGTAACAAGCTGAGATTGGAAGCACTCCCTTTAAGAGAGTGCCCCTAATCTCAGTTGTTACCTGTATAAGACACCTGTGAGCCACTCATTGCCATGCAAATCATTTTATAACTTTTTTGGCTTGCATTTTTCTGAATATTTTTTTTTTGTTATTTTATCTCTCACTGTTAAAATACACCTACCATTAAAATTATAGACTGATCATTTCTTTGTCAGTGGACAAACGTTCAAAATCAGCAGGGGATCAAATACTTTTTTCCCTCAATGTATTACTAGTAGATCTGTCTCACATGCAAGCCTAACTTCTGTTGTTGTCTAGTGTTTTGCATGAAAGGGTAGTAAGTCTATACCTCTGATGAACTATTTTTCTCCAGAGCAATTAAGCATTAATTTGGTATTTTAAATTCAAATTCAAGTGTCTGTTTATCACTGGGGAGCCGTTACAAAATAATAAAGTATATGATACTGACATGGAATCAGTATTTTAGCTAAAACAGAACTGGGAAATGCCTAAATTCAAGACTGTTAATGTGACTTGAGGACTGGGTTTTCATATAAAATAGGGGGATCTACCAACTAAACTCTAAATATGCAACTGAATTCACCTGGTAATTAGTACAAAAAAGTATTATTATTTAAATCCAAACCAGGTTTCAGTGATTCCATAAGTGCTTATTATATTCACTCATAACAGGGCCATCAATAGCATTAGTGGGACCATGTGTAATAAGCATGTATTATATCCCTACCATATACTCCCATACACATTGTTAGCACCTTTCAGTCTTTAGGCACAATTACAGATAAGTTATGTTAATTGTGAAGGTATTTGCAATTTACCTGAATTGCCCTTAAAATTGTAAGGCTCGGGGTGGTGGGCTGATTGTTCCAAAGTTGCCGCTATCTAGTAAGCTCCGTAACAGACTTGTGACGTTTCAAAAAGGTGTATCTTGTTAATTTATACTGAAAACTTCCTTGATGTTTAAATTTGAAAAGGAAAAAAGCTTTATGAAGACGACTTATAAAAAAGAATTAAACAAATAAAAGTAATAGTATTAAAAAATATATCTATTATAAATAAATAAACAAAACGTCTCTAATATAAGAGATAATATTGAGGAGCCCCAAAATCAAGCTCACCACTAGCCAGACTGATTGCTGCCCTCCCAGGCTGTTTGAAAAGTCCCTCTCCCTCCTAAGAAATCCCTCTATATGCAACTGTGCGCTTCTTTCATTCTCAAAAATAATTGACCAGTGGATTCCTTAGCTTTTATTTTTTAATTTTGTTTTGCCTGTTGGCACTTGATGTGAAAGCTACTGCAATTTTTTTTTTATTGATACACTCCTTAACATATATCCTAAATAAATCACCAGTCTAACATATCTATATATTTTGTAATGGAATAAAACTATCCACTACATACATTTCACATTTCCAGAAAATATGAATTTTTCTTATATTAATTTCTTGCTTTAAGGCAGGTGAGCTGTGCAAGGCTTTCATAACAAAGGCCTCTGCACTGCAGCCTTTTGTGTATTCAGTATAGAGAACTCATTTACCTGACATTCTTCCCTTTATCATTTCCTTAGATTTCTAATAACATCTCTCTGATATCTAGAGATATGCAAGCAGGAAATGCATTCCATTTGTCTCATTACTTTCACGTAAGATTTGTCACTGTATTTCTCACTATAAAGTACATTTTAGAACATCAGCAATGCAATAATCTCCTGACCAAGAGATTTAAATATGGTTTTAACCAGTTGTGTGTTGTAGACATTTGCAATGTACAGTGCCAAAGAAGAAAGCAAAACAAGTGGCAAATTATTTTAAAACTCAATGTGTTGTTTTCTTTGCATTTATTTATTTTTATTTTTTTCATTGAATCATGACCAAACAAGATACAAAGTACAGTTGCACAGAAAACATAAATATAGAGTGGCTTTTCACAGAAAAACAGAAGTTTTTCAGCCACGAGTAAAGTTTTATATTTTGAACAAGAAAAATCAGTGGCAGCCCAAGAAAAGTTAAATAAAACATACAACTGGTAATATAATGAATCATGTTACAAAGTAAATTACATTTATAGGGACACTATAGACACCAAAATAACTTTAGTTTAATGATGCAGGTTTGGTGTATAGATCATGTCACTGTAGTCTCCCTGCTCAACATTCTGCCATTTAAGAGTTAAATCCCTTTGTTTATGCAGCCCTAGTCACACCTCCCTGCATGTGACTTACACAACCATCCTACACACTTCCTGTAAAGAGTCATCTAATGTTTACACGTCCTTTATTGCAAATTCTGTTATAGTAACAATTTCTTATCTCCTGTACTCTTAATAGCTTGCTAGACCCTGCATTAATCTCCTGTGTGTGATTAACACACAATTTGCAGGGAAGGAGATACAAACTTTTAAAGTAAGTAACATCTCATTAAAAGTGAAACCATTTTGTTTTCATTCAGGCTGTGTCAGTCACAGCCATGGGAGGTGTGGCTAGGGCTGCATAAGCAGAAACAAAAGCGATTTAACTACTAAATTGCAGAGCATTGAGCAGTGAAACTCCAGAGACATGAACTATGCACCCAAACTGCACCAAAGTAATTTTAATGACAATAGTGTCCCTTTAAATATTATAAAATTATACAAACGAGAAAATGAAATAAGAATAGCATAGGGGGAGAAAAAAAAGGGAGGGGAATTCATGGAGCAAGCTTTTTTTTTCTGGTATAATTCAACCAACAACATTAAGTAGCAATATATACAGAGCAGAGGGTATGTATCCTGAAGCCAAACAGCAGCAGTACTACCAGGTGATTCTGTTAAAAAGCTTTTCTTGATGAGAGCGAACCACAGAAAGTCCACTAAGGAACTATTTTAGGATGTGTTCACCACATGAAGACATGTGCATAGCCCCCATCATCCCCCCCCCTTTCCCCATCAAAGCTGCCTCATTTCAGGGCCCTATTAAAATTTGTTCTTCAAAGAGCCACAGAAAATAGGATTTCCTTAGTACGTGGGTTAGTCTCATTAGAGCAGGCATTAGGTTGTTATGATAGGACATGCCAAGAATGGGGTACATTAGCGTTGTGGCAGGTTTATGCAATGTAAAATTATGTATTGTAACTAAATACTGTAAATATTCACGCTGGACCTTGTATGTCTTGAATGTGTATATTGTTTTTACTATGATTCAATAAAACTTTTTCTAAAACCGGAGAGCAGCCGTTGCCACTTTGGAGTCTATATATATATATATATATATATATATATATATATATATAATGGAGAATAGAGCTGCACTTAGTTGAACACTCAACATATATGTATGTATGTATATATTCAACGTATATGTATGTATGTATATATTCATATGTGTGTGTTGAGTGTTCATTTAAGTGGAGCTCAATTTTTCATAATCTATATACTCCACAAAATGAAAACATATTCATATAAAAAAAAATTCTATGCAAAATATAAACGTGTTCGTTGTGCATCACATCTCATTTTCTATATCACAATGTAGGTTTATGTAAAGGTCTTTCAAACTGTAATGTCAGCTGAATCTAGGTCTGTAGAATTTGATTGCACTATATGCATAAATTACATGTGTTCTTTTGACAAGAAAGAATATATACCATGTTTTGCATTGAGGAAACATGCAATATTTATCACTGTAATATAGAATGTGTTGGCATTTTGGTGCCTTTTAGCTATTTTAATGTTACTTTTTGGTATTTTTATGCTTGAAACAATAAGTAAGAAAGAAAATGTACCTGGCTTTAGCCATCTTGGGAAATGTTATTTCTAGAATATATAGTAGGTGTTGATGTAGAATCAGACCATTGGTGGGTATTTTCTGTTTGGATCAATGCATCCTTCATATATAATAACAGTTATCACCTGTCTGTAAAAAGAGTAAGATTGAGGAGATAGGTTTGGGAAGATAGTGGGAGGTCATATCCTGATAACAGCAGATATCTAAAAAATGCAATCTCTCTATTCAATCAATGAAGGATATACCAAAGATTACTGCTTTTTAAACGTATGCCTCTAAGCCACAGAGGTGTTTATATTTACCTTTCTATCATTATGTTCTTGATCTAGTGAGCTGCTATGAGACCTAGAAAATACAAGCTTCAGGGCCTGTGCATTGGTCTAGGTGGATTTCCACTGACCTGTATAATTGCTTTTCTGTGTGTGACCTCTTGCTTGTTAAATGGATTTCACCTGGGGACGTCCAGTCTCTTTATTTACCTAAACCTGTGGACTTCTACTGCAAATTCCAAGCCATTGATCCTCACCAGCTAACCAGAGAAGCCAATTTCTTTCTTAAAAACTTATTTCAATGCAAACTTTGTTTCTGTATTCAATGATCTTTTACTTTTTTCAACATATTCTTTTGAGATAACTTTTCATTGGAAAACACATGTCCACTGAATTTCATCCTCCAGAGAAACATAACAGCAATACATGGAAAATCCCCCCCACCCTGTTCCCCCTCCTCCCCCCACCCCAAAAAAAGATGAGAAATCTGCCATTTTGCAAAGGTGCCAAGCTGCACCCCTGGCAGCTGGCAGTGTGCCTTTCTTCATTGGATTATGCCTTAGCACAAAGCATAAGGCAGTGCTTCTATATTAGAATCATTTTGGCACAAATCAGCAAATGACACACATGCACCCTGCTTCTCTCTTCTCTAACCTATTTCCCTAGGAATGATCTCTGATATAATGAATGGAGCAGTAGAGAGGGTTCCTAGTGCCACTTGATCAGATGTAAGTTAATGTTTTTTTGTTTTTTGTTTTTTTTACTTTGGGGCAAAGATGTCCCAGGAGAGTCATCAACACTTCAGCATTATAACTAAAGGAATGTGTATTCCTTTAATTAAACTCCATATATAGTGATGTCCCGAACGGTTCGCCGAATGGTTCGCCCAACAGTTCGCCGAGGATGGCGAACATAAACATAAACTTTGACCCTGTACCTCACAGTCAGCAGACACATTCCAGCCAATCAGCAGCAGACCCTCCCTTCCAGAACCTCCCACCTCCTGGACAGCTCACTAAGAATGCAACTTCACAATGAATGTAAAATGGATGCTGTCCAGGTGGTGGGAGGGTCTGGGAGGGAGGGTCTGCTGCTGATTGGCTGGAATGTGTCTGCTGACTGTGAGGTACAGGGTCAAAGTTTATGTTTATGTTCGCCATCCTCGGCGAACCGTTCGGCGAACCGTTCGGGACATCACTATCCATATATACTGATGCACATGCATGTATACCATTCTTAAAATGACAGAATAGAAAACATTTAACTATATAGTTAAATGTAATTATAGATGATTAACATTTTGATGAAATGTTGCAATATTCTTTTTATGTATTTTTCAATTACTTTTAATTATTAATATAGAGTAATTATTCTTTTTATATAATTAAATATAACATTTTATCTTACCATTTAAAAATAGATTCAGTACCCCAGGGCAGGGAAATTTCAGGTTATAATTTCTAAATACTGTAAGAGGTTTTCAGATTTTTTTTTTGAGTGAATGTATTCTGAATATGTATTAATTTCAGTATCAACATATATATGGATACAAGCTTTACATACATCTACTCACATAATGCACTTTTTTAAGTGTCTTGCACAACCTGCTTTAGTGTATGGTAGGTTATGTCCAGGGCTGGCCCAAGACATTGTGCTGCCAGGTTCCAAGGATGAAACACTGCCCCTGCTCCCCCTCCTCCTAATGGGGATGAAATGTTTGTCTGTGTGTCAGGGACTAGTGAAAGTATTTAGAATATTGGGCAGACTAGATGGCCGAATGGTTCTTATCTGCCATCTAATTCTATGTGTGTGTGCTGGGGATGAAGTGAGTGTCAGTGTCTGTGCTTGGGATGAAGTGTGTGTCTTTGTATGTGCTGGGGATGTAGTCTGTGTATGTATGTATGCTCTGGATGTAGTGTGTGTCTATGTGCATGCTGGGGATGTAGTGTGTGTCTGTGTGTGTGCTGGGGATGTAGTGTGTGTCTGTGTGGGTGGGGATGTAGCGTGTATCTTTGTGTGCAGTGCAGCCAATACACTTACCTACACTGTGTCTGTGTATATGCATGTGTGTCAGCATTTGTATGCGTGTGTCTGTATCGCTATGTGTAAAAAGACCCTTTCAGGGGTCAAAACTTTGCTGTGTCTCACTTGTCCAAATAAATACATTTGAAAATACTCGGAGTGCCTGGATCCTCTGTGTGTGAGTGATTGTATCTGCATGGGTGACAATGTTTGTAACGGTGTGTCTGTATATGTGCATGTGTATCAGTGTGTCTGTGCAACTGTATGTATGTCAGTATGTGTATCAAACACTGACACACATACAGATGTACAGACACATTGATACACACACTGATATGCCTGCAGATACACAAACATACTGACATACACACTGACACACACTGACAAATGCAGATACACATACACACACTACACACATATAGATACACATACTACACGCACACTGACATTTACATACAGATACACACACACTTTACACAGAGACACACACTACACATACACAGATCTACACATACCATATGACAAACTCACTATTTATCCTGTTCTCAAGACATTTCCCTCCTAGTTTGTGTTATAAGTTTTCAGAAACTCCTATACATTACCCCCGTTCGGCATCCAAAATCTACCGAACACCGACCACATCCCTGGCTCATTAACTACAAACTAACCACAAACTTAAGCGCTCTCTCTGTGTGGCCTCCATTCGTATAACCGAACAACACGTGCTGTGGAAAATGGCAGCCATCTTGTCGCACGAACGCAGGCAGCGGCACTTGGTCATCGAGCGTATAGAAAGTCGGATACATTCTCGTGCGAACCACAGTGATCTTGCGTCGTCTGCTTCTTTTCCCGACAAGACAGGAGAGCGCTGTTCAGTAGGACTGTTCGCACAAACTAGGTGAACACTCGCTACTTATTGGCCATGGGAACCATTCGACATTTAATTCATTTCTGAACTCCTGAAAGTGACCGACCGCTACCACTTTTTCTCTGGAACTAATTTGGGCAAACACCACATGTGCGGTCAGTCAAAACTATACCGTGGTGGCTATTCAGCTGTGTTCGTGGGATCTGAGCGCTATATGGATATGTTGGGTGCTCAGATCCAGGCCATCCGGGGATATAATGCTTGTGGGAGTCATATATGTGTTATGTGTATTTTAATGATTTTTGTATAATATATTGTACCTCTAGTGCCTGGGAGATAATTAGGTTAAGCAAAAGCAGGCTTTCTTATCGCCCAGACACAGAGGCACCTGGGCAGGCTTACTGTACAAGTGAATGGAGACCTCATGCTGGGGGTCTGTTTATATAAGCTGGCCACTGGACCATAATAAAACTTCCTTTTTGTACCCTTCATCAAGTCTCAGCTGATGTTTGGGTATACCAGAGCTATAATCATTGCTTCACCTTTGGACTCGTGAGATTTAAAATGGATATACTCAGTCGGCATATAAGGGATCTGTTACACACAGATCCACAGACACACACACACACACAGATACATACTACACACATACACACAGATACACAGTACACACACACACACACACAGATACACACACTACACACAGGTACACACACTAGATATACACAGATACACAAACAGACACTATACACAGATACACACTATACACATACACACACAGATACATACTACACACAGATACACACATACACACTACACACACACAGATACACACATTAAAAAATTAAGTCACAGTTTCTTACCTTCTGCTGGCTGTGGCTGGTGGGAGTTGGTGCCCCGTCCTCATGCTCCCTCCTCATGCATGGCTCGGTCTCAGTGTGTGTGAACTGTTAATGCACCTCAGCGCACGACCGGGCCTCTTATTGCATATGTCCACACAATGGTCTTTCACACAGACTCGCAACCCGTGCGGTGCAGCTGCACTGCCACCACAGGTTGGGAAGTCCTGTGTTAGATAATGACAGGGGCGGCAAAATGTGTGCCGCCTGGAGTCATGGCCGGCACTGGTTATGTGCTATTACAAATATAGCAACCTTACCTTATAAAGCTGAACTAAATCAGAATTTCAGCTTTTATTGTTCTGATTATCTGTCCTTGAACAAGCAACCAAAATGAAAACTGACAGTGAGTAAACAGATAAAAGAGAGACAGAGAGACAGAGAGAGAGATAGATAGGTCCTTAGTAGCATAATGGTGTGTTGCCATCAACACATTTTTTAAGGAATATTAAATTTGAAATTTAAAAAAACTTTCCTTCCTTTTAAAGCTGTCACTTTATAAGCTAATTTTCACAACATAGCATGTTTTTCATTTTCACACAATGCAAACTGAAAAAATATACATATATATTCTACTTAATATTCTTCACTTTATGTTTGAAGCATGTTTTTTAAATTTATTCATCTGCCTAATTAACTCATTAACACATTGGGGGTAAGAAATATGATCACTAATGAGGTTGCGATATAAATAACTCAGGATAGTATGGCTGTGGAACAAGAGGTTAACATCAGATATAACTTGGTGACCTACAGAGAGCTGTAGATAAGCAGATAAAATGTCAGACTAATATTTAGTAATATATGAATGTGAATACAAATTACAAAATTCAAATAAAATCTGAATTAAACTGTACATTATAATCAGTACAATTTTGGGAAAATTATTGGGAAAATTAACACAATTTTCTCTTTTACCTCTGTCATTTTATAGAAATGAAATATTATATAGACCTGCCAATAATAAATGTAGTTGTTTAGCTCTGCTGTAAATGGTAAAATATGAGTCAATCAAAAATATATGTAAACTGTAATAGTAAATAATAGTGTGTAATTGATTTTTTAAGCTGACAGTAATGTTAGTTATAGTGTAAAGAAATGACTAACTGTCTTAGCTACAGGAAATATGAACATTTATGTTAAATTTTTCACTCTAAATTGAAAAACCTTAACAGAAAAGCATATCAAAATGCATGACATTCATTCTAATAATATATTTTTATAAAGGCTATAGTCAAAGTCCAAATGCATGTTGGAGGAACCAATAGTGATCAAGTTAGCTTTTTGTTTTGCCCTCATAAATTGCCCTGGTTATTTAAGCAAAGATTGGAACATATATTCTTATTTTGCTACAAAGAATGAGACATATATCCCAATTTTCCTCATTTTTTTTTTCTTACATGTAGTGAATGGTTTTAAAGGTACCATTTCTAATGTACATACATTTAGAAAGATAAAGACAAAAATAAATGCTAATTTTGGCAAGTGATTGTGACTAAGTGGCTACTAAAAAAGATTGGATATTCCCCTATATTGAATACCCTGTACATGTGAGGTGTGATTCAGAGATTTATGACAGATAACAGTGTTACAATGTCACTATTTATAAATGTAAATATATATATATATATATATATATATATATATTGAAACAGGAATGTCCTACTTACAGCCCTATAACTTTCCAAAAAAAACTAAGAACATGTTAACATTGGGTATTTGTAAACTCAGGACAAGATTTAGAAGATATTTAGCGCTGGTATTTTTTAGCGGTTGTAGATGCATAACAGATTATGGGGGTCAAAGTTAGAAAAAGTGTGTTTTTTTAAAGAAATTTTATCATATTTTATATTTGTTTTTATAGTAAATTATAGAATATGATGTAAATAATTCTATATTTAAAAAGACCCTTCAATGGCGAGAAAAACAATATATAATGTGTGTGGGTACAGTAAATGAGTAAGAGGGAAATTACAGCTAAACACAAACACAGCAGAAATGTAAAAACAGCTCTGGTCCCAAACAGTAAGAAAATTTAAAAGCGGTCTGGTCACTAAGAGGTTAAATAGCGTGTGCATACTGGAAAAACAGTTGTTCTATTTCTTCCCTATGACTCAAATTTATAATTATGGCATTCATTTAAATAATTTAATACACTGCAGTTGCAGGTGTGCTTAATTAATGAAATGTTTGATGGATACTTTTCTGATTCATAATTGAATAAAGTGATACAGCAGTTTTGAAAATGTTCTACAAGTTATTTGAAAGTGGAATTATGTACGGGCAATATATTAGCATTATGTCTTTTATGGATAAACAGCTGGTATTGTTTTGTTTGTAAAACATATATACTAAATTCAACTTTCATATTACAGAGTGAGGTTCAATAGCTTCATGTTTGATGGAATGTTAGGAGTGTAACAATAACCAGGAAATGGTCTAACCCTGGCTTCAAAGGGGTGCATGTTTAAGACTATAATCCATTCTCACTGAAATTTCTAGTAATTATGACAACATGTCTTACTAGTCTGATCGTAGTATTAATGTCTAAATGCAATATCATGTATTTGTACTTTGTCTTGTTTTATTTATTTTGAATTTTATGAGTTTTGAATGTGTTAAAGCTTAAAGTGACACTGTAGTCATCAAAACAACTTTAGCTTAAGGAAGCAGTTTTGCTGTTTAGATCATGCCCCTGCAGTTTAACTGCTCAGTTCTCTGCCATTTAGATGTTAAATCACTTTGTTTATACACAGCCCTAGGCACAGCATCCTGCATGTGACTTATACAGCCTTTCTAAACACTTCCTTTACAGTCATCTGATGTTTACACTTCCTTTATTGCAAATTCTGTTTAATTTGGAATTTCTTGTCTCCTACTCTGTTAATAGCTTGCTAGACCCTGCAGGAGCCTCCTGTGGGTGATTAAAGTTAAATTTACAAAGCAGGAGATAAAAACTTTTAAAGTAAGTAACATCCAATTGAAAATGAAACCATTTTGTTTTCATACAAGCTGTGTCAGGCAGTGAATTTATCAGTAAGACTGCAGGGGCATGATCTATTCACCAAAACTGCTTCATTAAGCAAAAGTTGTTTTGGTGACTGTAGAGTCCTTTTAATAAATCAGAACAAGGTCAATGTGTACTCTTAAACTGGGGAGGGGGGGAGGGGGAAGTGCATCCATTTCCACCTATAACCTCCACTGAAATTAATTATCCAACTCACATAATTTCTAACTGCCTAAAATTTGTAGATTCACTTAAAATCTAGTGTTACACAAAAATAATGAAATTTAAGTGCATATATATTCATATAGAATAGTTAAAAAGTGCCCGACTAGTTCTAAATGGATCAAACTGTGCATTCTAACAAATATATATAATATGATATAGAATGGTTAGCAGCAGTGGTTTCAACATAGTAGTGAGTACTTTTAAATTCAATAGTATAAAATGCATATCTGTTTCAGTATATGAAAAGAATTTTATAATACATTTAAATAATTTATGAAATCTGATTAGATACAACAGCAATAGATCAAAAATGGAAAAAAAAATCCTTTTCTACTTGTCATCCAATCAAATGCTATAGTGTTATTTAATAGCTAGTCTGACACCAATATCATCACATACCATCCTTACTCTGCTTCTTACAATACTTTCTTTATGCTACAATATTATTCATTAAACCACCTACTGTGACATTCTATTGTATTTTGGAAGTGTGTCATTTAAAAGTATTCACCCATGCACTGCAATTTGTCAAAATTAGTCTAATAATTATATATTGTTACTTCATGTGAACAATTCCTTTAATTGTCGTGTCTACAAACCTAAATATGACATTTTTCTTTATATTGTACTAAAATATGTATATAAAACTACTTCTTAACTATGAATATTTAAAGCAAAATTAAGCACAATGCTGATTTTCTTTTATGATTTATTTATTGTTTTATTGTAATTATTTTCTGCAACCAAGTAGATATTACACTATTATGTCTGTATGTGTGGTGAAAAAAAAGGAAAACTTTACACATGAACAATTTACTTGTATTTTTAATAGTTCATGTGTTTATTTTTCTGTGAGTTTTTGTTTGTTTTTGTTTTTACTTCACTTGTTCTAGCATTGTTAAAGGACCACTATAGGCACCCAGACCACTTCAGCTTAATGACGTGGTCTGGGTGCCAGGTCCAGCTAGGATTAAGCCTTTCTTCTATAAACATAGCAGTTTCAGAGAAACTGCTATGTTTATATTAGGGTTAATCCAGCCTCTAGTGGCTGTCTCACTGATTTTCACAGTGAGAAGACGCCAGTGTCCATAGGAAAGCAATAAAAAAGCTTTCCTATGGACTGGCTGAATGTGCGCGCGTGCGCATTCAGCCGATGACGACGAGAAGGAGGAGGAGAGTCCCCCAAACGGTGCTGGAAAAAGAGGTAAATTTAACCCCTTCCACCCCCTAGAGTCTGGCTGGAGGGGGGCCCTGAGGTGGGGGCACACTCAGGGCACTATAGTGCCAGGAAAACGAGTATATTTTCCTGGCACTATAGTTGTCCTTTAATATTGTATCATGATGTAATTAAAGTGCAAATGACATTCAGTAGAATGTAATTAAATATTTGTAGTTTGTGGAAATGCAGAAAATATGGGGAGTACAAAATCTTTAAAATCAGAACAATTATATCTAATCCCAAGACTCTTTCTAGAAGGTATGCTTTTAATTTTATATCCGGGATGACATGAAGAAGCTGGAAGTGGACTCTTACCAGAGTACTTTTTCATATATAGCAGTTTTAACAGGTTGTTTCTCACTGGCAGCATCAAACTCACAAATAAATAGACTGTGGACTTTACTACATAGTAATTAAAGAAATTGCTAAGTGTAAATCTCAGATCCCACGAGCACAGCTGAATCGCCACCGGGGTAAAGTTTTGACCGACTGCAAAACGTGGATTCTGCCCAAAATGGTTCCATAAGAAAAGTGTTAGAAGTTAGTCACGTTTGGGAGTCCCAAAACTAAAGATACTGAACCAATTCTCTGGCTCCTAGGTAGCGATTGTTCACCTAGTTCGTGCGAACAATCCTACCGAACAGCGCTCTCCAGAGATGGTTAGAAAAGAAGCAGGCGTTCATCTAAGTTCAGCGGGGTTCTCAAGTTAGTCTGTCCGATTTTAGTTCCATACACTAGACGCCTGAACACCGCTGCCTGCATTAGTATGCCAAAATGGGCGCCAACTCATTTCCCACGTGTTCATTTATGCGAACGGTGGCCACCCAGCCGAACACTTGGGATAACGAAGTGTGAATCGATGATGGAGGTGTCAGGAGAGCTTAACAGGGGTTAACAAGCCGAGAGGTAGTCTGAGTATAGGGGTATGGAGAAGCAATTCCTGAGTTTGTTCTGCAACCGAACTGAAGAAGGGAAAACGTACAAACAGAGTATTTCAAGGGATAGAGTGGTTAGCTATATGGCCCATAGTCCATGGGCAGGAGGCTTGCTAGCAGGCTCATCCAGGAACTCGTGGCATAGGCATATTTGCCACAATCATCTCCAAATATGTAAGAGGAATTTTTTTGCCCTCATTGCATTCTCACACCTTTGGAGGGAGAATGCACAATCAAACAAATCAAGTGAAAATAATAACCAAGAGGGCATGTCAAAATCGGCTTATTGTAGATTAAATTCAAGCATGTTAATGGTGGATAATAATTGGACTAGCATAGATAACTTCTGCCACTTATGAAAAGTTTTCATGGTTGACTATAAATGATGCCTTATAAAAGTAGGGCCATTTATGGTTAAAGAATAGTCACCCACATGGGTTTTATTTTAACAAAATCATTGTGTCCACTTTTATTGTTAAGCTACAAAATTAAATTCATGAAACATGTTGTGATCATTTTAATGCTAAGAAAGGAGAGGAGATTTGACATTGTTAGCATTTCTCATGCAGAGGTACTGTTTCAAAAGGTAATTTTTTTTTTGTCCAATATGGTAATGAAATCCTATGGACAGTACAGTGGGTACCATTTATATATGTTTAAGAGATTTCCTGAATTAGTTCAGAAACAAGAAAAATTGGAGGTACAGATGATTTAGAAAGTGGTGCAAATTCTGTTTCGCACACAACATTACAGAACATTTAGTGAATAATTAGCATGAGAGAAAAAACAGTAAAAGAAAGTTGAATATAATTTTCATCTGTTCTGACATCAGGGATTGGTTTATCCTTTCTGTTGCCACATGACTTGTTTTCTCAACACTACTCCTCAACCGTCACTCTCTGCCATCTGACATTTCCACTCCCTCTCTGTTGTAAAAAATCAATATATATATATATTTTTTCCATAATCCATATTATATTTTTCTATTATTTATGCATAAAATATCACATGAAATAAGTACAAAAAAATGCAATGCTCATCTAATTGTATTACTATTATCAAATTCCTTTACATAAAAAGATTTAACTTAAGGAGGATTCTATTGATACAAATGTGTAAGAATTTTATTTTAGAGTCTAATATAGAACTGTGAAACACCACAAGACATATGTAATGTAAGTAAGTAATCTGTAATAGCTATGAGTTTCAAATGTTAGCTTGATTATTATCATTAGCTGGGAAAAAAAATTCAGATAAGAGTTCTGCTTGAGAAAGCCTTTTTCCTAAATTTAGTTGAGTGTATTTAACCACATGAATAATGTTCTTACTCTACAAGTAGACTTGTGCACAGCCCAACCATTTTTTTCCAAAAATGAAATTTAGTTTGCAACCTCCGATATTCATTCATTTGATTGATTGGCTCACATGAATACCGTCCATGTAAAAGAATCAGTAAAATGATAAATAAATATTATGTATATACTTTGCAGTACACTGATAGGCTTATTTGATCTACACGTCGAGTGAAAAAAAATCTTTTTATTTATATATTATGCATTTGTTAAATATGTTTTATATAATTAAATATTTATTTTACTGCTCTTTTCCCTCTATTGGTCACTTCTCATTTGATCTGTGAAAAAAACAACAACGTTTAGTGGCTGTCTCATATCTATCAATCTTCTTTTTTCCCAAAAATCATCTCTTTTTTAAACATTTTTTTAAATATATTTGACCATTGCAAGAGTGGTTTGTTCTGTGATTAGTCTATATGGCAGATCGGAAACTGGGAATTCACATGATCACTTTATCGGCCCTAATTCATATGAATTCTAATTCATAGTGAAATAAATCTTCAAAAGTGAAGTTCTGCCCACTTTACCAGCACTGACATTCCCAAAGTAATAATTTAAGTGCAGAAGGGGATAAACAAAAGAAAATTCCCATTATACAACCAGAACTTTTCCATTATTTTTAATTCCCTAATACTTTGTCATTTGGTCTTCATAAAGTGACTCTATAGAAACCAGAACCATTCCGCATAAAGTACTGATTCTGGGGCCCCCACAAGCAGTGTAAACACTAGAGAGATTCCCTGGATGAAATTCAGTGTCTCCCCTCTCCACTGCATTTCTCCACACTTAACACAACCCATTGCTTTCATGCATTTCTATGAGGAGATGCTGATTAGTTGCAGTACAGTGACTGCATGTGGATTAGTAATGATGATCTCAGCCAGCAGAGGCGAGATTGCTGAGGTAAATCTTTTTTTTTTCCTAATTCTGGTGTGTCCCAAACATTTAAACAGGTAGTGTAAAACTTTAATATTAGAAATATATGTTTTTACTCCTAACACTATAGTGTTCTTTTAATGAAACCCCTAACTTTTTGGCAAGAAGTTCATTTTTTATAAAATCATCATGTTTTAGCAACAAGCCTTATATTAAAAAAAATGTGGCTTTTCAAAACCAAGTATCCCTATTTTGTAATCAGCAAATGTTTTGACAAGTACCCATTCTTTAGAGTAATTAAAAAGAACTGAAACATGGCAGGGATCTGTAATTGTAGAGCAGAACCATAACATGGGAATAATTTGGTCACATGATTGCTTGGCATGATAATATATTGATATCAATGAAATATGAGACACTTTTGCATGACTTGATGAAACCTGTATTATAAACATTTGTCCATCTTTATGTTGATGTATGCTAGAGAGATAATGCTGCATAGCCATACACACTTCTAAATAAATTGAAAAACAACAAATTTACAGAAGATACATTCACTCACATTGCTAAATAATTTTAAGATTAAATTTCACTTCCCAAATAAAAAAAAACCCTCAAAGCACTACTTAGTAGATATACCTCCAAATGAAAACTTTAATGCATTTAATCATGTATTTTTAAATTCGGGATACATCTAAAAACAGCTTGACAAATCTGCACATCCTGTGTCTGTAGCCTTTGCAAGCCCTCCTCTTCTTCCCCATTCCAGGTTTCCTTTGATTGTCCAATCAGAGACTTCCACTGAGAAGTCTTTGCAAGACAGGTGCTCTGGGCAATTGTTTGCCTCCTTAGTTTAACTCCACTGAGCTAGAGAAACAGGAAGTAACAGGATTATTGTCTGATTAACAGTTGGTGGGGTGTGGCAAGCTTAGTTTATAAATATGCCAATTTCTATTGAAATCTGGGGACACACTCTTCCTTTTAGGATCTTTCTTTTGAACTCACCCGATTTGAAAATCAATGTACCTGTATGATTATATGTTGTCAAGAGCAAAATAAGAAGTTGATTTTAATGTCTTAATTCATCAAAGAACTAGAGGGGTTTTTTTTTTTAAAAACAACATCCCACAATACAAATATCAGGACTTGGTAAAACAGGAGGTTGGTGTTTTACCTCCTGTTTTACCCAGCTTTTAACAGGACAAGAGAGACTCTGTCCTTGGTGTTTGAGCTGTCTTTGGACTGTAATCATCTTCACAAGCGCTGAATTATAGTTGTGTGTTATTTTCACACAACAGCATTCTAACACGACTGGGATGTTCTGAAGGCAAAATATGACCAAGTTAGCTTCTTTATATTATATAGAGTGGGCTAAATTCAGAGTACAATTTGACAAGTAAATAACTTTGTTAGTAGTTTATTTTTGTTGTTGCAAGTGCATATTATTACTGAGTCTTGGGAGATTAATCATGGGTAATTTCACAAAGGAACAATAAGTAAAAATAGTGAAGTTTTATTTTCAAAATGGCCCTCCTGAGACAACTGCTCGGTGAGAGGATAATTAAAAAAAATTCCCAGATTAATGGCCTTCCACTCCCAAACAATCAGCTACCGATTACCTTATATACTCAAGTATAAGTCGACCCAAATATAAGCCTAGGCCCCTAATTTTACCACAAAAAACTGGGAAAACTTATTGACTCGAGTATAAGCCTAGGGTGGGAAATGCAGCAGCTACCGGTAAATTTCTAAATAAAATTAGATCCCAATAAAATTACATTAATTGAAAATGTATTTACAGTGTGTGTATATAATGAATGCAGTGTGTGTGTGTATTTGTGTAGTGTGTATGTATATAATGAATGCAGTGTGTGTTTTTGTGTGTAGTGTATGTATATAATGAATGCAGTGTGTGTGTTTGTGTGTAGTGTGTGTGTATATAATGAATGCAGAATGTGTGTGTATATAATGCAGTGTGTTTGTGTAGTGTGTGTAAACTGGGTGAGGGGATGGCATTTTATTATTTTTTTTTTTTATTTTAATATTATTATTATTTTATTATTATTATTATTATTATTTTATTTTAATATTTGTATTATTTTTTTTTTATTTAATTGTTTTTTTGTCCCCCCTCCCTGCTTGTTGCCTGACCAGAGAGTGGGGCTATGTTAATCCCTGGTGGTCCAGTGGAATTGGCTGTTCAGTGGGGGGCTGGCAGCGAGCTGTTACTTACCTTTACAGCAGCTCCTGTCAGCTTCTTTCACCTCCGTGCAGCTCCCCTGTCAGCTCCGTTCTGCTCACAGTGTAAGTCTTGCGGTCTGCGTGCCACGGGTGTCGCGAGACTTACACTGTGAGCAGAACGGAGCTAACAGGGGAGCTGCGCGGTGGTGAAGGGAGCTGACAGGAGCTGCTGTAAAGGTAAGTAACAGCTCGCTGCCAGCCGAGCCGGGCTTGTAATAAGCCTGGCGGTCCTGGTCTGTATTATGGCAATGTAAGTTGCCATAATACAGACACTGACTCGAGTATAAGCCGAGTGGGGTTTTTTTCAGCACAAAAAATGTGCCAAAAAACTCGGCTTATACTCGAGTATATACAGTACTTCCTATGGGAATATCTGAAAGATCGGGTGTACATGAACAAACCTTATACACTTGAGAAGCTCAAGGAAAATATCTGTGCAGCAATTCGAGTGCTAGAGCCTCAAACATTAACTACTGTTATGAACAATGCAATTAAAAAAGCCCAACTTTTGCAAAGCGGTAAATGGAGCTCATATAATAGATGCCATTTTCGGTACCTAGTTAAACAAATCTCAATACTTTAAGAATTCATTGTATGTGATATCATTGAAATTGGCTAATTAATAAATTATTCATAATTATTGACTTCTCAAACCCTACTCTGGATTTTTGGCCACCATGTAGCTGTTTATAGTTGTTTCCGCAGCTTGAAGTGGATTATATTTTTCAACTGATTAGTGTACCTCTACAGACCATATCTAGGTATTATGTTCACACAGATATATTGTTCTCTATCTGTTTATGAAAATGCATGATACAAAATGCTTCTGCTTTTATACAAGTATGTCAGACTTTCTCTGAATTATTGCAAGATAATGAATACCATAAAATTTCTTTTTACCCACTCACAATATTTCCACATATGCTCTACAAATAAATACAAAATTAAATTTCTGTAAATTTACATATTTTTTAGTGATCCCAAAAACAAGAAAACTATACCTGAAATTGCTGTTGTATCATACATTTCTGTGCAAGCTATGTATCCAAGCTTAGATAAATGCTTTTTATTTTTAAATGTTTAAAAAGTACATTTATGTTATGCTGAACAATGAGATTTAACAGATCTCTTGGCCACTGATCAAGGACATTGGTTTAAAGAGGTAGCCAATGAGGCATGGAAAACATGCTGATTGGAGCCCCAAGAATTCAACGGGGCTTTTAAGTAAGTCTGATTGAATTTCTAATTTAAAGCTTACTTCAAATTCACTTTAAATTCCTTACTGTAGTAAATAACCCTGTTAAAGACAAATAGCAAATATTTGTTCACGTAAGAAAATGTAATATACTAGATTATTTTAACCCTTACTTAATTTAAAATTTTTGTTAAAAAGTCCAGTGCAAACATATTCCACTTAATTGGTGGTGGCTGATGTCATTTTGCACTATTAAGATTGTATATTATTTTCTATTTGAACTACTTTACACAAGTGCTTCTTGGCTGTTCCAGTGGGTTAACCACAAACTCTTTATTCCAGCAGATCTACTGTATAAACTGGTTGCTATGAAATTATTATTCAAGAGATCATACTAGTTAAAGATAGCACACTGCTAAAATCCATTATTGTGGAACGTTAACATTCCTATGGATGTAATGCTAAGTGTCACACTGTGTTGTGCTTTCATTTGGTTCAGTGAACTGCTGTTCTTCATTTCTCAAAAATATAGTTTTTAGTTACCTATTTTGTAGTTGATAAAAATTACACCTCAAAACACAATGTCAAAACAAAATTGAACATCCAAGCTTATTACACCTGCTATTTTCTTTCCTTCTCCTGCTTTGTGTGAAATGTTTACACACCAAATAGCAGAATTATTATGTTGTTTATAATGTTAATTGAAAAGTGAAATATAATTTAGTTGCACCTTGCTCTAGAAACTTTGAGTTTTTGAGTTTATTATGCATGATAATCTTCACAGTTTATTTTTAATTCAGTGAAAATTTTTAATAAGTACATGTCAGAAGCTTTAGAGAAAATGATCTGCATCACACAATCTATACAAAAGTGTTATTTACTATCTTAATAATTTGTCCATTATATATAAATTAATAAACATATATATAAATATATATTATTATTATTGTTATAATTGCCATTTATATAGCGCCAACAGATTCCATAGCGCTTTACAATATTAGTAGCGGGGGGATTTAACTATAAATAGGAAAAATTACAAGAAAACTTACAGAAACAATAGGTTGAAGAGGGCCCTGCTCAAATGAACTTAGAGTGTATATATATATATTTTTGACCCTGATGAAAGTCCCTAAGTATGACTGATACGTTGATCTTTTTAATGAATCAACAATAAAGATGAAGCTATATATATATTATTATTATTATGATATTTATAGAGCACCGTCAAATTCCGCAGCGCTTTACAATGGGTGGACGAACAGACATGTAGTTGTAACCAGACAAGTTGGACACACAGGAACAGAGGGGTTGAGGGCCCTGCTCAATGAGCTTACATGCTAGAGGGAGTGGGGTAAAATGACACAAAAAGGTAAGGATAGTATTAGAATAGTGACAGTTGCAGAAGAGGAATCAGTCAGGAGCTATTAACAGTTTAATTGATACGCTTTTATGAAGAAGTGGGTTTTTAACGATTTTTTGAAGGAGTGGAGGCTGGGTGAGCATCTAACGGAGGAGGGAAGCGAGTTCCACAGGAACGGTGCAGCCCTCGAGAAATCTTGAAGGCGAGCATCAGAGGTGGGAATACGGACAGAAAATAGACGTAAGTATATATATATATATATATCAGATTTTAGCCTCTGGGATCACGTGAAGGTGTTTTGTTATTCCGCATGTACCTGATATGTTATTAGGAAAGATTCTATGTCACCGAGATTCCTCAGGGTTCAGATATTTCCTAGCTCTGTTCTTTATAATGCATTTATTGCATTACGGATACAATGGAAGGCAAAGTACATCTGTTGCATATTATACAAAGGTTTCCAACAGAGATATTCCTGGGGGTGTTAATGAAATTAGTAATGATTTAGGGAAACTGGCAGAATGATTTACTAAGCAGGATCTGATATTTTACATCATGCAATGCAAAATAATGCTTTTAGGGCACAAAATGATAAGTACCGAAAGCAAACACTAGAAAGGTATACAGCAGTTCATGACTTGAAGATAAAGAATGTGAAACAGCAACAGAAAAATACAGAGAGCTGACTAGGTGTATTTGTTGTATCTGTGTTTTCTATGATACTATATTGCATTGCTTGTGATCCTCTGTACATACCTGAAGATCATACAAGAGAAATCCCAATGACCTAAATCCCAATGTTCCTAAATAAATTATTGCTTTAGAATAAGCAAAGTGAGCTGTCGCTGCTACTCTATTTATTGTGATATCTCACAAAAATAAAATAAAATAAAAAAACAGCCAATGTTTTAGAGACTTTACCAAACTGTGAATTCAGAGATATGTTCACAAATGAAAGCATATACAGTGCCTTGCAAAAGTATTCACCCCCCCTTGGTATTTTTCGTGTTTTGTTGCCTCACAACCTGGAATTAACATGGATTGTTTGAGGATTTGCATCATTTAATTTACAGAACTTGCCCACAACTTTGAAGATTTTTTTTTATTATTGTGATGCAAACAACATATAGGACACAATAACAGAAAAAGTCAATGTGCATAACTATTCACCCCCCTATAGTCAATACTTTGTAGATCCACCTTTTGCGGCAATCACAGCTCCAAGTCACTTTGGATAGGTCTCTATGAGCTTGCCACATCTTACCACTGGGATTTTTGCCCATTCCTCCTTGCAAAACTGCTCCAGCTCCTTCAAGTTGGATGGTTTGCACTTGTGAACTGTAATCTTTAAGTCTGACCACAGATTTTCTATTGGATTGAGGTCTGGGCTTTGACTAGGTCATTCCAACACATTTATATGTTTCCCCTTAAACCACTCAAGTGTTGCTTTAGCAGTGTGTTTGGGGTCATTGTCCTACTGGAAGGTAAGCCTCCATCCTAGCCTCAAATCACGCACAGAGTGGTACAGGTTTTGCTCAAGAATATCCCTGTATTTAGCACCATCCATCTTTCCCTCAACTCTGACCAGTTTCCTAGTCCTGGCTGATGAAAAACATCCCCGCAGCATGATGCTGCCACCACAATGTTTCACTGTGGGGATGGTGTTCTTTGGGTGATGTGATGTGTTGGGTTTGTGCCAGACATAGCGTTTTCTTTGATGGCTGAAAAGTAAAATTTTAGTCTCATCAGACCAGAGCACCTTCCTCCATACATTTTGGGAGTCTCCCACATGCCTTTTCGCAAAATCAAAATGTGCCATTTTGTTTTATGCTGAAAGTAATGGCTTTCTTCTGGCCACTCTGCCATAAAGCCCAACTCTATGGAGCGTACAGCTTATTGTCATCCTATGTACAGGTACTGCAGTCTCTGCTGTGGAACTCTGCAGTTTCCCAGGGTTACCTTGGGTCTCTCTGCTGCCTCTCTGATAAATGCCCTCCTTGCCCGGTCCGTGAGTTTTGGTGGGCGGCCGTCTCTTGGCAGGTTTGCTGTTGTGCCGTGTTCTTTCCATTTGGTTATGATAGATTTGATGGTGCTCCTGGGGATCATCAAAGATTTGGATATTTTTTTATAACCTAACCCTGACTTGTACTTCTCAACAATATTGTCCCTTACTTGTTTGGAGAGTTCCTTGGTCTTCATGGCAGTTTTTGGTTAGTGGTGCCTCTTGCTTAGGTGTTGCAGACTCTGGGGCCTTTCAAAAAAGGTGTGTATATGTAATGACAGATCATGTGACACTTAGATTGCACACAGGTGGACATCATTTCACTAATTATGTGACTTCTGAAGGTAATTGGTTGCACCAGAGCTTATGGGCTTCATAACAAAGGGGGTGAATACATACGCACATGCCAATTTTCTGTTTTCTATTTCTAAAAAATAGTTTTATGTATATATTTTTCTCATTTCACTTCACCAACTTAGACTATTGTGTTGTGATCCATCACATACAATTCAGATTAATAAAACATTGAGCTTGAGGCTGTAATGTAACAAAATAGGTAAAAAGTCAAGGGAGTGAATACTTTTGCAAGGCACTGTACTTAAAACATGCTTACAACAACAACAAAAACACCTAGTAACAGCAGCCAAAGTTTGCTTAATAACATGCATCACTAGTTACTGTCAGCTTAAATGTAAAGCAAGGGAGAAATAGGGATGACAGGATAAGAGCATTAAGAAAGGAGCAATAGGGAAAGTCTGTAGGTAGAACAATGGGACGTAATCTGAAGAGTTAGGAAAGGAAACGTAGAACTGAAAGAATCAGTGATCCCGAGCTAACATAGCAACAGGAGCACTGTGCAAGGAAGTACTGCAGAATTATGCTGTCTAAAATGAAATCCTTCAAATAACTTTATTGAGGGTATCTACTGTGGAAGTATGATCCCAGAAAAAACGAAGAAGATAGAAAGTCTAAATAAAACTTAATGCACCATAAAAACTAGAAAAATAAACCTAAACAGAAGGAGAGATGAACTCTATCTAGGACTAGAGTTGGTAGGACTGGAAAAGGTGGAGACCTATAGTAAGAATAAGTCTCAAAAGCAGCCTATGAGGAGAAAAAATGTCCTCAGTGTGAATAAATAATCTCTAAACGAAGAAAACAGAAACAGAGAGTGGAGAAAACACTGTAGCCCAGTGTATACATAAACAAGATAGAGGAATGAGACAGAATAAGACTGTGTCAGTCAGGTATGCTAATAGGGGGTATAGATATTACAATAGTATCATTATGAATACATCGATACAATGTAACCCCTTTAGTAAAGACAGACCTGTGACAACAGAATGTGCAGTAATCGCCTTTGAACCCGGCTTGGTAACTGCTATCTGTACTAAATAGACCTCTATAGCAATCTCCACTGATCCTGTAAATGAAAGAGAAATTCTACACTTCCAATCTGCCGCTATCTTCCAGAGCTACTACCAATTAACAAGACCATAATCTAGAATAGTAGTCCATGCCTCCCACCCTGTGGTCACATCTACGTGGTGAAAAGTAAAAACAAAAAAAGATAGGACCTAACGCACGTTTCGGCGCTCCTGAAGCGCCTTTGTCAAAGGTGAAACCAGTACTGATCGATGCTGCATTTAAATATCCCACCTTCTATTACTTTGGCCAATCGTATCGTTGGGCGTGTTGCATCTGTTCGCGCCAAAAATTCACGTCGGCATGAGAATGTCAATCATGCTTAGTACCGCCCCGTGGGAGTGAACGGAGGCGGATAGTTCCGGCCGTGTATCACGCTTTGCAATGAGCGACGCTGATAAGTATGAGAGCGAAGTCTCTCACATAGTGATGCTCAGCCTAACGTTTGTATCTTATTCAGATATAAATAATAAAAATTGCCACCCTTCCTTCCTAGACCTAATGCGCCAAACTATTTACATCAGATACATATATATCACAAAGAGAACTAGCACATAAACATGTGTAATCCAATAGATTATTGTGATTGTGTAAAGATTCCAATGAATAAAATGTATTAAGCTTGAATAAGATTCAAAGAAGAGAAAAAATCTTGTTTTTGACAATATATAGATGCTCGTGTTGACATATTCATATAAATGTCCATTTTAGGCAATCGTAGGGAACGTTGATTTTGAACTCTAAGTCAAAGGACTATCCAAGTGGAAATTACTTTACATTAAAGGGAAAAACAAAGTCCTAGAGTGGAGTGACAGTGCCGATCCCTAGATAATGATATTTTTGCTGAATAGTGTTGGTCTTATAATGGTAAATAAATAGCCAAAATTTTAAAAAGCGCCAAAGGGTATAGGGAGGGGGAAAGAGGATTAATCCAAGGTGGAAAGTATCTTTAACAGATAAGACAGTATTGGAAACGTAGAAGACCATTTTTTTACTTTTTAACATTAATAATTGTAGATGCATAAAATAGCTTTCATGTAGAAGTGAGAGGGTTTAATAAAGTGGAATAATTCAGGAACTTTAGTCATAATCCTGTCATGATCAAGAAACAGATCATGGCAAGAGCTTGCACTCTTATGCAGGAAATGATCAGATTAAGTTGGTCAATGCCAACAGGGTTATTCAATAAAATGATAATATAAACTGAATTACCAATTTTAGTGATGCTTCACATTCAACAACTCTGTCCTTAAAAAGGCACTCCAGACCACTAAAACACTTTAGTTTGCCGAAGTCCTTTATATGTGAAGATTGTGTCCTTTTTTCAGTTTACATAAAGTGCAGATTGCAATAGAAATTTACACTTTTATAAATTAAAATGGTTACACCCCCTTTGCTTTCGAGCAGACAACCAGTCCTTTTACTTCCAGGTTTGGTTAGCTCAGTGGAGCTAAACTCAAGTGGCAGCAATTGCTCAGACCACCTGCCTTGCAAAGACTTCTCATTGAGCTGCATTGAGAAGTCTGTGATTGGACAGCCACAGAAAGTCTTGACGGGGCTAGAAGTGGAGGATTTGCAAAGGCAGCAGATGAGAGAAGTGCATATTTTGCAAGCTGGTTTGTAGGCATACCCTTTGAATAAATGCCTTATTAAATTCATATGGTTTTACTTAGGTTATAAAACAGTGATTTTCAGATTTTCAATTTATAAGATTCTCTAAGTCATCAGTGCTTTTACTTTGGCTAATTTGACTTCACTTGGAATTCTAACTGTAGCAAATAACAATTTTTTTTTGTTCATCTCTGCTTGTACCAATGGACCTGTACATGTGATGCTATTATGGCACGGCATGGAATTGTATGCATTATTTTAGTCAGACACACTTTATGTAACTGGAAACATAATGACTTGATTGCTTAATCTCAATGATGTAAGCGCTACGGAATCTGTTGACGCTATATAAAGGGCAATAATAATAATAATGTAATAGTTCTCTAAATTGGATTTTATTTATCTAATTTAAATGTATTAGTAGGCTGCTAGCACATTGTATTCATTTCTTCACCTCCTGTACAAGTATTTTTTAACTAGTTATTTGAAATTTTTAAACTTCACTGGAAAATTTCTCAAAGGCAGCTATGTTTTTAGTTTGGAGCTATCTTGATCTTAAATGTTAAATTCACTTTGAATTCTCAGTTTAGTAAATAACATTGCTTGTTTTTTTCTAATATTAGGATAATTTTCTCATACATCCCAATATCTTAAAAAGAACTTATTAGGCAACCCCCACATTTGCTACAATTCAGTAGACCCATTTTTTTCTATTTTAATAAGCACCACTGTATCAAGTTGATTTAAAAAAAAAGATTACATTTTCAGTACATGAGGAAAATTCATATCTCTACAAGTATTATTGGTAAAAAACATACAAAGTGATGAAAGTACAAAAGACTACATACTAGAGTGCAAGTTGCAAGGTGCAAATAAATAAATACTTAAAGTGTATACAGCCACAATTGAAGTGCCATCTAGTGGGCAATTTATAAAATGCACATAAAATACAGCACTGATTTACATCTTATACATGCACTATAGTGCTTAGTTGTGCAAAAAATATTTACTTAAAAGTGCTAATCGTGCTAAACAGAAGCTTTTCATCAAATAAAGCATAATATAATACATCAAATCCATACGAAAAAGTGCAATATAAATTTTCTCTTATTTAGTGTCATATAATTGGCAACTGATACTGCCAAGGCTGAAATGGGCGAAATGAAGCAAATACAAGAATTTTCCATTCCGTGAAAGCCCCCAGTGTGTCAAAATCTAAAAAAAGAAGCAAACTAAAAATTAAAACAATTATTAAAAACAACAGTATTGTTGAATATCTTAAATCACAGGAAGCCCATGATACTATAGATTTAAGCAAGGCACCTAATTCTCTAATACAATATAGTTCTAATCTCATTAAACTGTTTCATCTTTTTGTCTCTGGGACCCATTATTATGTTTTTAACTATATAAACAGGCATGAACAGCTAATGGGTGGAAGTACAGGTTACTACATTCTTGTCCCAGCATTTTTTGCCACTTTATGGGTGATAAAAAAAAAACACATCACTCTTAATCATGGCATTACAGGCTGAATAACTATAGAAGGAACATATTGATTTTTTTATAGCAGGACCATATTGATTTTTGGCTGTTAATTGATCTTGAGATGATGAGAATTCTGCTCTCACCATCATATTGTTGATAGCTAGACTCTTTTTGTTAACCATCTGTGGGGGAGTATATGTACCCAAGTACCAGGTAGACATAAATGTAATTCACTTTCCCTTATTGGTAATGCATTTTGATATGAGGGTGTCTCTTGTTTTCCACTTCTTCCCTTAAAACCTGTTATGGATATTAAATAATATATATTGCTTTGCTTTTTGTGCCTTAGTGGGTGATTGGTGGCACAGGAATTGTTGCTTGTAATTAGCGCCAATTTGCACCTCATCTGTCCTTTCTATATTGTCTTTGTACACTGTTATGGATATACCTATTCATCATAAAACTAGTAGCCATTTCCTCCAGTTTAATGTTCATTACATCAGGATATCAGGAATAATTTCTCTAGACCCTAGTTAGCTTTTTGGGAGTGATTTAATTCCTGTATTACATATATACAGCACAGGGAGGATTTCTACTACAAACATACAAGAGTGTTAGATTCACATCTCCCTTAATGTTTTGCCAGCATCATGGCTGTCATAGCATTATTATAGGTGTAGTCCACAACATATGGAGTGCCAAAGGTTGCCTAACTTTGACCTATACTTATATCAAATGCTCAGTCATAATTAGGAAAAATAGCAACAATAGTATTATATTATTCCATAACATATTAGAAGCCATTAGTTGGAAACGGTTGCAACTATTGAGTTTACTGAGAGCCAGAAAGTACTGGGTTAGAATCTTGGATAGATGGTAATACTTAAATTTCAGATATGCACCACTTCTAAAACATTTTACATTTCAAAAAGTAAAGGTGTTGTTCAATAATAAGATTAAATAGTTTTTGCCATATTTGTAAATTAGTTCAAATTCTCTCAATCTTCCAAACTTCAGCTATATTTTCAGATAACAGAGGGATCAATTTATATTGTAATAAAAACATTTAAATAACTATTTTGTTAAATATGAAGTACTTTGGTTGGTTACGTTGACATTTAAGTTAAAATGAATACATTTTGAATATGTAGCTTTAATATTATCTGTATACTTATGTTTTTATCCCTCAAGGTAATTTGCATAATAAGTTGCATTTAACATTATAAAACAAGTTCTTCTTTGTCATTCTGTGTAGGAATCTGAATGCTGAACATGCCCACATATTTTTTATTTTCTTGTCAAAGTTATTATAATCAACATTTGTACAAGTATACACATTTACATGTTTTTCCACATTCCTATTTTTTAATCATCATTTTTTTTCTTACATAAAGGAGGAAAGCATTCTAATCCATTCTTAGTTATCATAGTTCACATTTTCTTTCTTAACATATTATCTATTAGAACACAATTATTAAAAAAATTATAAACATATGTGTGTCTCACATTTTTAGCATATGTTCTAAAATTGTGAAGTGGACATATCAGGGTCAGTTAAAAACACTTTGAATTATATTAGTGTGATGGAGCTATCATACTCTGAGTACCTCTGCCAGGTTCACTTCCTCACTGCCACAGGGGACCCTGGAATGCTTCAGCCACAGTCACCAAAGCTTGACTGGGGTCTCTCTGGAACTCCCCCATCCGACCAGGCTGCAGATCCCTTTTTCCATGCAAATATTGTTCGCTCTGCCTCTTCAATTCCTCAACCAAGCATCTTTCCACCTCTGCCTATACTGTGAAAGTTCATGTCTTTACAAAGATAATTGCGGTTCTCAGGCCTAGCTTTCTTTTTGACTTTTCCTTGGCTAGAGGGATTGTGCAGTCAGCCAACAGGTCTGAAGACTCTGTTACTGAGATCCCTAAAAATCCACACAGTACACACAGATTATTTTCCAACAGGAATTGACATACTCATCTTTATTTTAACTTGTGACTAACCCATATGCTCATTACACTTAGATTACAGTAGCAACTTTAATAACATACAAATAACCAAATCATATCAGACAACATACAGGAACTTATAATAACATAATGAAATATATATATAAATAAATGTACCTGAATATGCAAATTAACAAGATTTGCCATTCAGGTAGTGCACACAGCTGTTTCAGATCCTTGCAGCCATCATGTGGTGCTGTACAGGCTCTATAGCCAACTCCACCTAGTTGTTACAAGTACATAGTTGCATAGTTACATAGCTTAAAAGAGACTTGTGTCCATCAAGTTCAGTCTTCCTCACATATGTTTTTGCTGTTGATCCAAAAGAAGGCAAAAAACATACTCTGAAGTGTTTCCAATTTTGCAACAAATTAGGAAAGAATTCCTTCTTGACTCCAAAATGGCAGTCAGATATCTCCTTAGATCAAGAAGCTATTACCCCACAAATGAGAAAATATATCCCTGTATAATATGTTTTTGCAAGTATTTATCCAATTGCTGTTTAAACATCTATATGGACTCTGATAAAACCACCTCTTCAGGCAGATAATTCCACACCCTTATTGTTCTTACTGTAAAACAACATTTTCTTTGCCTCAGACTAAATCCCATTTCTTCCAGCCTAAATGTGTGATCTTGTGTTCTATGTATAGCCCTGTTTAAGAATAGATTTTCAGACAATGGTTTGTACTGGTGCAGAATATATATTGTATAATGTTATCAAATACTTTCTGAGGAGCCAATTTTTCCAAACTAAGAGATTTACATTTTTTAAGCATCAGCAGGACTTGAAAGCACAAAACATATAACCCTCAAACAAACACATTACACACACTCAGCACACACAATGAGCACGGGATGACTTCATCGAATTAATCTAAAGACCTAACTGAATTGTCCATCTTAAGTTCCTGGTGATGGTGACCACCGTCACAATTAGTTTATTCACAAAAACCAAATTCATGGGACCTCAACACTTTTTTAAAATTTAAAATCTGCTGACTGCTTGCCTAGGTTAAGGTGAGATAGTCATTTGAGTCTCTCAGATTAAATGCTGTGGTCTCAAGTACCATGTTATTTTTACTTATTTTACCCTTTTAACAACCACAAAAGATAGATGTTAATTGTGCTGCTTTTAATATAGTACTAAAAGTGTAACATTATTATTATTATTATGATATTTATATAGCGCCATCAAATTCCGCAGCGCTTTACAACATGCCCAGTTAGAAAATACTAGGTAGCCTGACTTGCAAAGCTCACGTATACTAGATATCCATTTGGTATGTATTTACTACTGTAGCTCCAAAATGTCTCCAGAATTGCAGCACTTAGCCCGATTGGAAGCAAAATGGGAACTATAATTCTAGAAGCAGGGTATTAGAATTAGAACAACTGTATTTCATCACTGATCAACTTTGGGCAGACATGGACATCTGTGAGTTCAAACCAAGACATTTAATTTAGCCAATGAATATGATATCTACAATAACAGGTTGTGTCTTCATGCCATCAGCATATTAAGCAAGTCTCAAGCACTTGGGAAATGTTCGGAATCGAGACTGTGACACATTCCTCTCCCTAGAGACAGGTTTAAAATTTGTGTGTTTTAGAGAATGCAGAATAAGTTGTGCAATTTTATGTATTTTTGCACTAACTTTAATATAAGTATAACTTTTACAAATATATTTGGACTTCTGCTGTCATTTTGAGAGAATGTAACATGATTTATTTTCACCACTATACAATCTAAGGCCTCAATTTAATTCTTTTGGATAAGCTCTTCATATTACCATAATCCATTAGAAAAAAATTTCCGATTATTTATTTACAAAACTCACTATTAAATGGCATGTTTCATAGATAAATCATTGGAAAAGTGTTTCTAACAGATTGTGATCATTTGGAAAGGCATATCCAAAATAATCAAATCTTCATATTTTTATACAGAATATCTGTATTAGAAAAAAAATAGTAGGTAAGATTTGTTTTTACCCAACAGCGTAAATGTGGAAACCTGAGCTGGCAAAAGGAGGGAGGGAAAAATTGAGCGACAGGGCAAGAAGAAGGGAAAAAAATGAGCATTGATGTTACAGGGAGGCATGAGTGTACAAATGAAAGCAGGTAGGGAGGGAATGTTGGTTTCTCCTTACAGGCTCAATGCCTGCAAGGGAGAAGCTCATCACACCATGCACCAGCTAACATTGAGTAGTTACGACAGACATGATATTTGCACCCGGTTAACATACAGCACCCAAAACAGAGTCACGTATGCTGAGGGTGTATCAAGCCCCTGGCATAAAAGTTAAAGGGACACTATAGTCACGCAAACAACTTTAGCTTAAAGAAGCACTTTTGGTGTATATATCATGTCCCTGCAGTCTCACTGCTCAATTTTCTGCCATTTAAGAGTTAAATCACTTTATGCAGTCCTAGTCACACCTCCTTGTACGTGACTTACATAACCATCCTAAACACTTCCTGTAAAGAGTCATCTAATTTTTACACTTTAATGCAAATTTTGTTAAATTTAGAACTTCTTCTCTCCTGCTATGTTAATAGTTTACATTACAGAGCAGGAGATAACAACTTGTAAAGTAAGTAACATCTGATTGAAAGTGAAACCATTCTGTTTTATTTATCAAATATTTTATAAATATACATTTATACATTGAGATTTCTCTCGTTTCAAGTATGTCCTGGGTCCACAAAACATTGCATTGATACAGTAGGGTACAATAAAATACAAAAACAATATTAATACACAATATATACAAAATTTAACATAGAACAGGTAGGAAATATATAATCGACCATGACAGGTGCATTCAGTTTTGAGGTATGTAGAAAGGGATCTCTTAAAGGACTTTAGGCTTGGGGAAGATTTGAAAGTTTGCAGGAGGTCGCTCCATAATTCCATAATTTTGGTGCTCAACAACAAGTTTAGTTCTTTTAGCATGCCACAATCGTGGGTCATATAATTACATTGTAGCACAAATCGTCAGAACGAGTTATACAATGGATTATGTTTATTAAGGTGGGTTTGTGGTGCAGATGCATATACTGCATCCCCATAATCAATGATTTACATCAGCATTTGCTGTACAATCTTTTCCTTTACTGTAGGGCTTAGGCAGGATTTGTTTCTGTACAGGTCATCTAGTTTGGGATAAAATTTAGATGCAAGTTTTTCTATGTGGAGGCCAAAAGATAGATTGTGGTCTAACAACATACCCAAGTATTTGAAAGAATGAACTTTGGTCAGTATGCTATTTGAATTTGTTTTGATGGATAGGTGGGAATTGTGTAATTTGTGTAATTTAGGTACTGTTCCAAAGATCATTGCAGACTGTGTCGGGCACAGCAAGGGGAGGTGTAGCTAGGGCTGCATAAACAGAAAAAAGGGATTTAACACCTAAATGGTAAATCATTTAACAGTGAATCTTCAGTGGCATGATCTATAAACTAAAACTGCTTCATTAAGCTAAAGTTGTTTTCGTGACTATAGTGTCCCTTTAATATATCTTGAATGTGCAGTGTTTCAAACTGAAATGCTGCACAAACATACTTCAACCACCATGAGAAGTTCTAAAAGCAGAACTTGTCATGGTGGTTGAAGTAACCCTTTATGAATCCAACATAAAAATTAAAGTGCGTGAAAGTATTTTCCTAACCCTTGTCCAGAAAAAAATATTTAAAAAAAGCAGAGGAATAACAATTGTAACAATTTACAAGAAAAATTGAATAATGATGTGACATTGTTTTTTATATTTATATTGAAAAATCTAGGTAACAAACTTTAAGCTTCTAAGGGAACTTTGCATATTTCCAAATATATAATATGGTAAAATGCCTGATCATCACACCCATATGAGCTTGTTGGATATCCAATTAAAAAACCATGGGCATTAATGTGGAATTGACCTTCCCTAGCTGTCATTGCTCCAAGATGCTTCCACTTCACAATACCCCATTGTCCCCACTTTCTTAAAATAACCATGATATCGTCGCCAAGCTGCTAAAACTCTGCTGTATTCACCTTTCCAGTGTACTCAGAAGCCTAAAGACTAGAATGTGTTTGAATCCACAGTGTGTTTGTTTAGCCATTAAATAGTATTTTACTTTTGTATCTGTTTATTAACTTGTTTATAGTCTATTGTCAAGGATTGTTTGCTTGATGAATTCATTTAATCTGTTCCTTTTTTTTATTTTTTTATTCCTTCCTTTAATTTATTCATTCAATTCCAGACATTGTCACAATTTTAGCAAGCCTATGATTTGCATTGCTCTCATTGACGGTGAGAAACACAGCACATTAGAATAAGTAAGCTGTACACTAATTGTATTTATCACTGATCTACTTTATGTTGTAGATTTTATTTCACACATTGGTTCAAGTTTGTTATTCCTATTAATGTCAATGAATTTCTGCTAAGCATGGTTGGCTGTGGTGCTTAGGGATGTTTGAGGTTATTCCCTGATGATCTATCCCTTGATGATTGAGGTCTTTTTTTGTTAATAAGATGTTGGATAGTAAATGTTTCAAGAAATTACCTTTTTTACATGCATTACAGATAAGCCATTAACCCATAACTCCCATTTATGCTGAATTATAGAAAAGCTCTGCAATTATTCCAGTGTCTAAAATCATGATGCTCCTAAAATGCTAATGAATTTACCAATTTAATCGCAAAAAGTGACATTCTGTTGTAGACCGTATTCCAATGAATTGTTTAATGCTTCTACTAAATATTGTTGGCAAATATACTTTCTTTTTAAATATCCATCAAAATGTAATCATTACATATCTGTCTAATAGGCAAAAACTGTTTATGTAGTATTGTATTATATCATGGATTGTTTTTATAGTTCATTAAGTGCTAGGTTCCATTATACGATGTAAACACATCTCTGCTAATTGAAGTAATTTCATAGCAATTCTTTTGATATCAAAGGGAGAACCAATATTCAGTTATCAAAATTAAATATAGAGTATTTTCACAAAGACACCCAAAACTGACAGCTCTTATGTGGGTCCGGTGGCCACGGGGTGCAGGGGAGGTGGGTTTTAGTTACTCCGCCATCTTCATGCTGCTGTTCTCTTCGGTTCCTGGTGATTCCGTTGCCCGGAGCCATGTCAGTGTTGCACTGAATTTCGACCATATGTTAGATTGACTTTGCAGAAATTCTGAACCAAGATTCCTATTCCACAAACTAAATATGAAGAACAAAAATATATTTAACAATCAATGTGTTGCAAAATAAATATATAAATATATACATAATATAAAACTATAGGAGTATTTTCATGCTATTTGGTTCACATATCAGACTAAGAATAAGTAACCATAAGAGGGAAAAACAGGAGAAGAGGTAAAAATACCCATTTATTAAATATATAACATATAAAGAGAGGGATTTTTTTATAGTACTTCCTTTTTTCCCCTCTTATGGTCACTTCTCAGTTTTTGATCTGTGTATATTTGAACTTTTAGTGACATTCCCTTAGCAATTATCTTTATTTTTGGTACCACTTTGGTACCACTGGTAGAATTCAAAATCACGGACGCAAATGGAACATGTTCAGCGCAGTTTGATTGGACTGTGATATGGGCACATTTCAGTTCAGGGTTTGGGAACAATCGCCCCAAAATCGCCCAAATTGCAGTTCAGCAGGGAAAATAACTTCCAAGTTTTAATAACAGACTAAATTATTTTTTACAAGTGATATATTGGCTACATCTAGCAGATATAAGGATTATATGGACAACAATATTATGACATACTGAATATATAGTTATGTAATATCACCAATCATTAAGGAGTTTACTATATAGTTCCCTCCTCCAGGTACAACTTGATGCTCTATTACATTGTCATGATGTACCTACCATACTGCTTGTTGTGTGTATGTACAGGGTTTGCGGTGATGTTATGGCCTCTATTTCCACTTTTTTATAAAATAAGTTGGACTGCTACAATCAATATAGGCTTGCCTATATTAGGAATAGGTTAATATGCAATGCACATAAATTATAGATTATAAATAATTGACCATATAGATTGTAATACTAAAATATAGTGCTACTCATACATAATTAGTAAATTATAAGTGATTTGCATGCTGCATACAGTGAATTAATAGAGTACTGGCATCTGGCTTTATCATGCTTTAATGCTTTCTAAATATTTTTTGAATCATTATTTCTGACCTATTTTAAACTAAAGGTGCCTGTAGGAACCTATCAGTTGCCCAATCAAAATGGTAATTAGTTCCACTGCTAAAACCCCTGTTCCATAAATCCCACTATGTGAAAATTGACTGTTGGGTGTCTTCATGCTGACCTCTAGTATCTCATCATTCAGTTGAAATACTCTTGGAACTCTGTTTTGTACAGAAGCTTTATGACTGTTGATTTTACATTAGAAGCAATTGCCGCATCTCAAGTTGACTGAGTACACAAACAATTCTTTTCTGTCTTATTTATTTATTTGTTGTTAATGTATGTCCTTATTTATTAAGATTTCAAATCTGATCATGTTGATGATATCTTATGGCATATTAATGTCAACTACTCTTGACTGTGCAATTCTGGGCACCAACATAACTTAAAGGAATTAGATAGGCTTTGGCATCATATGCATGCTGTGTTCAAATCTCTTTAGCTTGCATTTAACTTTTTCTGTAGCATGATCCTGTGCCTCATTTTTCACAAAACATTTTTTTAGATGTATTCAGAGTGCGTACTCAGCTCAGTGAGTGCAAGATCAGTTTGAGCTGAGCAGCTGAGCTGACCAATCTCTGTCCTCTTATTATTTGTATAGCATAGAAGATGCTTTGTTATAATAGGCAGCATGGCTAAAGGCACAGGATTAATCTCCAGACCCTTACACTGCAAACTGTTTTTTTTTTTTTTTTCTTGGAAACTGAATGAGATTTGAATGTGAATAAAAACACAGCATGAATATGTGGCCAAAATCTATTAAAATCACTTAAATTATGTTCGAACCAAAAGTATGAATGTATTGTCATTTTTACTTTATCTTTCTTATAAATAATACCGCTTAGAGCTGTACACATAATAATACATACATATATATATATATATACTTTGTTCTGCATGTTAGTATTATTTTTATTATCGGGGTATTTTCCCAGTATAATTAGTTTGTTGTGGCCATGCATGAAGAAAGTTTAAGAAGAGCGTTATATAAACTTCATTTTTTTGCAACTGACTATATTTATATTTCATAACCAGACCTTAGGGCAACAGTGTTGGCACGGATTTGAAACAAATGTTACCCAGTGATTTGTATGTAGTTGCTTGTCTAGCCCATTTTAATGCTAAAATAGAAGTGTTTAACATTGTCATATTTATTTCAGCCCTGAGGGACAACAGGATTGAACTGGTTCGAGCTTCCTGGCATGAATTGAGTATCAGCGTCAGTGATGTGTCTCTGTCAGATGAAGGGCAGTACACTTGCTCCTTATTTACTATGCCTGTCAAAACTTCCAAGGCTTACCTAACAGTTCTCGGTAAGTATCAGCAACTATCATCACTGACAGTAATTTCTATAATGCAATATTAAGTGATTTAACAATAAAACTAGTAGATATATGTGATGAGTATATTTTAGTATTAAATGACCTTAAGTGACACTCAGTCAATAAAGTTATGAATTGTCCCATTAGATAACAGTGATTTATGGAATAGATAACAATGTATGAATTTTTACTAATGTTATTCAGCAAAATATGCATGCTATAATATTGAAATCAGAATAATTAAATAAACAAACAAATGGATTTCTGTACTTGTTTCTGTATCAATGTAATATAGTTACTGTTCTGATGCATCATGCTACTTTTGTAAAACAGTCTACTTTTTTTATTTTTTATAATTTCATTATTTAGCTCATTGCACCTGAATCTTAATGTAGTGATTTTGGTGCAGAGCGGCTGTCCCTTTTAATGACTATGTCATTTCTGAGAAACATTTACAAAGTTATTGCTGCACATATGCCCATTGTCCCAAAAGCAGGAGTAACCATAAGGTGACCCTAGTGCTGTGCTGTACTTAGGGTGGGTGGCACTATCAAGGGGTTGGCAAAAAATGCCACCCCCTAACGCCTGCTCGGATGTCCCCAGTGTTCGCTCCTGTTATCGGGGGTGGGGTCCAAAAGCTGGCAGGCTGGCCACCTCATGGACCCACCTGGTAAGTAGCTGTGTTTGCATCAGAGGAGGAGAGGGAATCTTGATCTTCCTGCTCTGCTCTCTGCTCCCTTCTTCACTATGTAAAGAATTACAGTATGTTGGGGGCTATATGATAACCTTACAAAGGTCCAGTGGGATCTTATTCATTATCTGTATGTCCCCAGTGCTTCTCAGTGAGAAGCAATGCATTGGATAGAGATTTTTAATCCTAATGATTTCAGAGATGATGAGGAAACTGTTATGATGCTGGGTTACAGGAAAATTTACCTACTTTTTGATTACAGTTTCTATCTTTTTTTTAATGGGATTCCGTTTTCTACAAAGAGCTAGAACTGCTACACAGTTAAAAATAAATATATATTTTTTTTAACAGTTAGAGTGTTCCTTTAAAACAACCCTTGATGAACCAAAACAATTTCAGCTTATTAAAGTTGTTTTGTGGAATTGATCATGCCTTTGCAGTCTTAGTACTCAATTAAATACTATTCATGAATTAACTCACTTTGTCTGTGTAGTCCTAGTAACACACCCCCTGGCTGAGACTCACACAGGCTCCCTACACACTTCCTGAAAAAAAACATCTAAATGCTGAATCATCCCTTCACAGTGTGTTTCATCTAGAATTTCTTATCTCCTGCTCTGTTAATTGCTTGCTAGAACTGAAATAGCCTTGTGGTATAATTGAAGTTAAATTAACAGAAAATATAAACTTGTAATTTTAACACACTGTGCTGTAAAGGCAAAACTTTTTTTCTACAGAGGCTGTGTAAATCTCATCCAGGGTAGGTGTGGCTATGGCTGTGTAAACAAAGTGATTTAGATCCTAAATTGAGCAGTAGCACTATACACCTAAACTGCTTCATTAAGCTAAAGTTATTTTGGTACATAGAGTATCCATTTATTGATAATATCAGTAATATTTACTTTGCAAGAGTTTTGGTAAAAATCCATTGGTTCTACTCACTAAAGATTAAATTTTACTGGCTTTGCAAGCAACATGGACAACATTGAGTGAAATAGTGTTCTTTGGAAAATATCCATGCCAGTTGTACATGAAAGACAAGTTTGTTGCACATCTATATGTAACTTGTCACCAGTAGGAACAAAGTCATAAAATCCAGGTCTGTTAAAGCTAGGTAAAGCTTATATCTCACGAATCATTGTGAAAAAACTAGCAGCTAGATTTACGTTTCCAACAAATTCTTGGGAGTTTAATTTTTTGACAGTGTATGAATGAATAAAATAATTTGAAAATCAACATCTTTTGCAGTATAATTACACAGCACTTATAACAATTATATCTAATGTAATTAGAATTACCTAATTTAAAGACTCATGCAAACTTTTAACAAAATGTGATATTTAATGTTCGAGTGCTACTGAAGTTCTTGATTTTAAGTAAATAAAACTAAATTAAAGATAATGACATATGTATATTTCAAATATTTCCACACAACGTAAAGGGACACTTTATTATTATTATGATCTTTATAGAGCGCCTTCAAATTCTGCAGCGCTTTACAATGGGTGGACGAACAGACATGTAGTTGTAACCAGACAAGTTGGACACACAGGAACAGAGGGGCTGAGGGCCCTGCTCAATGAGCTTACATGCTAGAGGGAGTGGGGTAAAATGACACAAAAAGGTAAGGATAGTATTAGACTAATGACAGTTGCAGAAGAGGAATCAGTCAGGAGCTTTTAACAGTTTAATGGATACGCTTTTATGAAGAAGTGGGTTTTTAATGATTTTTTGAAGGAGTGGAGACTGGGTGAGCATCTAATGGAGGAGGGAAGCGAGTTCCACAGGAACGGCGCAGCCCTCGAGAAATCTTGAAGGCGAGCATCAGAGGTGGGAGTACGGTCAGAAGATAGACGTAAGTCTTCAGCAGATCGTAAGGGCCTAGACGGGACATACTTGTGTATAAGGGAGGATAGATTGGTGGGAGCAGCATTATGTAGAGATTTGAAAGCAAGAACCAGAACTTTACTGCCGAAATAAAGAAAAATAATAATTTTAAAAAACACTGTTTAGCAGATATATCCCCAATGAAAACATGCATTTAATTATGCATTTTTTTCACTGGAGATATTCCTAAAGCAGTTTTCAAAAGCTAGAGAACTCTGTCTGCAGCCTTTGCAGGCAATTTCTTTTCTCTCCATTCCAAATTTTCTGTGGATGTCACAACCTTCCAAATGCAGCTCAATGAAAAGTCTTTGCAAGGCAAAGTTACACCTCTGGTAGTCACATTAAATAACTTTAAACATCTTAAACACTTAAGTGATTATGGTGATCATGGTTGTTGGAGTAACTCTTTACCTTGATTTACTTTTTTGTCACCTGGAATGCCATTAGCTTTCCTCCTACTTTATAACATGTATGACATTTAATTGTTTCTGCCATTGCCCCTATGTGCACACATGAGTAGCACTTACTGTTGTAAAGGAGAGAATCATTGCACATGCAATGATGACACAGAGATAGCTGGAAACCATAGAAGAAGTTACACTTGTATCACATTTTAAGTAATTATATCATTTTTACCAATTAATATTAACCTTTATTTGTTTGTGTCATAAAAGTAGTAGTACAATTTCGCCCTGGACTATTGCTTTAAATTATGGCAACTAACATAAAATATAAAAAAATAATGATTTTTTTCTCTGATTTGAAGAGTCAGGTAATATTTCATAAAATGTCCTCTGAAATAATATCAGTCATATGCTATATAACACATTATTCCAAAGTTGCTTGAAGTTGTAAAAACTAATATGCTTGCTGTTAAAGCTTTTTTCATATTCAATAAATTTTAAGTCTTTTTATTACTTCTAAGATTGCACTTTCAATGATGCTCAAGGGTTTAGTTATGACTTAGCCTAGACCTTTCCTCCATATATTTAAGGACACGGCTGTCATACAATTTTAAAAGATGGGAAGGATTTTCGGTCACATGCCTTTTCTTAGCTTAGAATTTTGATTAGTTTTTCCATTTTTGTCCAATTCACTATTATATCTTGTTGTTTTATAGAGTTCAGTCCACCATTTATACTTTATTCCCTTAATGATCTAGCTTTTCTCCTCCAAGGGTTTCAGTGACACTAAAAATGAAAAAGATTCATTGAAAATCCCAAGAAATAACACTTAAACCCAACACTTTATGAGATTCATTGGAAGTCAGCCGCTGAATCAGATGAAATTGCTATAGTTTATTGCAAACACGCCTATGTCCCTAACCTGTTACACAGTTTTAAAAATTGATTTCTTTTTGTCCCCGCACTTCACATATTTTAGAATACGAAGCTTTTTTCATTTAATAGGACTAATGCTGGTTGCCAGTTATATTAAACTTAATCCACATAGTGAATTGGCTTTGTGCATAGTTTGTGAGCTTGCTTTTTTTAAGTCCCACTGAGACTATTTTACAAAAAATCTTTACAAGTTTGCCATTAAGGACAAAAACTACCCATTCTAAGCACAGTATTTCAAGATAATAACTTCCTCAGCTTAATGTTTCTCTATGGAGACTCATCTTTGAATCCAAAATAGAAATGTCTTGCTAAATCCTCTGTATGAATTGATGGCTAAAACATTAAAAAAGCATTGCTAAGAGGAAGAAATGGATTTTTATAAACCTTCCACTATTTGAATATATGATTATCAAAAATAATTTTCTGAGGTTTGAAAACCGAAAAAAATGTACAGTTTCTGTTTTTTATTATTTCACTATAAATCCAAATTATTTATAGTAAATGGTTTATGTCTATGTTTGTAAACGTGTTTTGTTATTGAATTAATGCAATTTGTAATGCAAATTTTTATCACTGAAATATATTAAATTGATACATTGTATATATTTGATAAGTGAGATGGAATGAACATTTTCAAAAATATTTATTTTAATTATTTAAGGTGTCCCAGAAAAACCTCATATTTCTGGATTTTCATCTCCAATTATGGAAGGCGAAATGATCCAACTGACATGTAAAACATCAGGGAGCAAGCCAGCAGCTGATATCAGATGGTTTAAAAATGACCAAGAAATTCAAGGTAAATACTGATTGCAATCAATAAAAAGGCCATTCATTTAATTTTCCTAAACAGAATTGTATTTACAGTGCATACGCATTGCTTGTTGATAGTTTATTTTGCAGTTGTTAACCATGGTACACAAAATACAAAATTAAGGCATGATTACTGTGCATTCTTACAGGCTGGAAACAAAATAAAATTGTGATGATTTTAAGGTGTTCCTGTACATTTTAAACTGGTCTGTTTCCCAAAATTTGCTTTCGTTTTAAAAAGCTGTGTTCAAAACAGTGTTTATTGCTAAGGGTATCTGCAGATACCTGTAGATACTCTAGTAACCTGCCAAGAATGGGGTACATTGACCAGGCCAACTACCTGGTTTTGCACCCTCCCTGTCACAGGGCCCTATTTAATCTTGACCTATCGAGAGTCCAACAAGGAAGAATTTCCCAAATAAGTGGAATACGTTTATAAGAGCAAGCATTAGATTGCTAGAGTAGGACCTGCCAAGTATGAGGTACATTGACATTGTGGCAGGCTTATGCAATGTATGGTCATGTACGGTAGCTAAACCTCCCCTATTATTTTGCCTAGGTGAGGTGTTTTTATATAAAACTATTACACTCTGTGAAACTTGAAATTGCTGTTAAGTGAATGAGAGAGTGCACTGGTTCTTGTGTTTTATATATATATATATATATATATATATATATATGTGTGTGTATATATATATATATATATATATATATATATATATATATATATATATATATATATATATATATATATATATATATATATATATACTTTGAAAGTTTTGAAATTACATTTGAGAAGAGTTAGATCTAAATTGTGTGATTTTATTGAAACACTGTATATAATGATATAATGTGCGTTCTGTTTACTCAATTATTGTACTTTGATTTAGCAAATAAAAAAAAAAAAAAGAGATTGCATTTCTTATATTCCCATAAGCAATAATCTGGATACATGGAAATACTTTCATGGTTTAATATTCTTTTCTAGACCATTTCTCAATATAAATAAGTAAACAAATAAATATGATTTGTCCTTTATAGTTAAGAAAATAAGTTCAGAAAAATGATGTAAATATCTAACAGCATATCATAGCCATAGCCAGCTATACAGAAGCACTGACTTTGTGGAAACTCAACATTATATTATTTAAGAAATGTGTGAGAAATAATGAAGGTTGATGGAGGGAAGAAACACAGGAATCGAGTTTGAGCTTTTTAGATCCCATAAATGAAATTGGCCATTAATTACCTAAATTATCTGACGTTCAAGTGAATAGAGTTTAGTTATGGATAGCAATAAATCAAAATTTACAGGATAGCTATGAGATAACAGAACACGTGGTCTTCAAAATATTCAATTAAGGTTACATTTTTTAAATAAACTTAAAAGAAACTCAAACCTAGTGGTTTCCAGATGAACCGGCTCAGGGCGGAATTCAATTACATTTTCACTGAATACCTAACTCTTTATGAACCTAGAATTATCATGTTTTTGCTGTGATATGCAGTCTAGTAACTGGTAGGACTAATATAATTTAAAACCACTTTACCTTTCTTGCAAGGCATGCTGGGACTAACTACCCACTATTTCTTTTTATTTAAGTTATCTTCTTTGCCTTCAGGGGATTCATAAACTGTATTCTATTACATTTTTTTTTTTTATTAGGACTCTTGGGATGTATATGATCCCAGTAGAATTTTATACTATTAAAATGTATTTCAAAATGGCATTTTGACAAATCTGTATAACAAAGATGTCCTTTGCTGCACTAAAAATATCAATACGCAGTTCATATCTCTATAAAACACAAATAACTTTCCTCTTGTGGGGTTGACCCAATGACTTTTAATAGGTAATGCGATGACAATATCGTATTGGGAAAAGACGTGAATTGGAATTTTACATGTGTACAACTTGGTGACAGTAATTTATCATCATAAAAGTAGGACAAGTGTGGTGTAAAATGCTAAATGAGGATAAAGCTAAGTAAATAATAACCCTTGAATAATAACAAACATCAATATGCAGTTACTTTCTCCATTAAACAGAAATAACATTTCTCTTGTGGGGTTGCCCAGTGACTTTTGATATCAGACATGATGACAATATTGTAATGTGAGAATATGTGGGTTGGAATTCTGCATGTGTGGTAGTAATTTATCATTGTCAAAATAGGACAAATCTGGTGCAAACTGCTCAATGAGGCTAAAGCAAGATAAATAATAAGACATTTTGTTCCATATTTTTCAGTCACTTAGATCAAAATTTGTTCAGCTTTGTAAACCTCTTGATACTTGGTTTGCCAAACATTCTGTCATAACAGCCTCAAAATAAAGTTTTAAAAACACTGGTTTTTGAGAAGTATGATCAGAGCCATTTAAAATGCTATAAGGTGAAAAGTTAGGATATTGTAATATACCTAACTATATGTAATGACAGTGAGGCATGTTTAAAACCATATTTATTATCTTGTATTTCATAAAGCTCAATATAAGCAAAAAAAAAACTGTTTGATTCCTGTCAGCACAAAAAAAAACTAAACATTATTATAGTTTATTCTGGATGATACTAATGGTTCTTTAAAGAGAAAATCAATCTTAAAATAGACTTTCAGAAAACACAAAAACAATTCTAAAACTGCTAAATCTTTGTCCATAAATTGGTGTGTAGAAAGATCTTAGGAAGACCCAATTGATTTATATATATAAAAAAATTATACATAAATATATTTTCCTCTTTTTAATTTTTACACAATGAGATTTGTCATATTGGTTTGCTGGGCCTATGTTGAATTTGACATAGGCCCTTGCTACTAGTATTATATTAATTAAAACGTTGTGTTTGGTATATTGATTTAAAATATTACTGTTTGTAAATCTAAACATAAACTAGAAAAAATTGATTAGTAGTAAGACTGTCAAAAGTATAAAACAAAAAATATATAAAGAAAAGAAAAAACTATAGCAAATTATCCAAGAACATATAAGATGATAAGTGTTGGTAAAAGAAAAAGAAAAGTCAGATTAATTAATAATCAATTAGTATATTGCTGGAATAGCAGGCTGAGCCCAGATATAAAAAGCTGTAGTGTTTCTCAGGAGATGCCAGCAAAGCCACAGTAGATCCCAGTAGAGACACAAAATATTGAATAGAGTAAATATAACAATGTGATCAATATGTATGATACAATTGTTGTAATTTTCCTTGAAAGGAACTGTTAGTATCGCAATGCTAATGTTATAGATTCCAAAACTAGGAACTCAGCCTGGGCCGTCACCAACACCAGCTAAAAAAATGAAATCACTGAGTAGGTGACCAATATCCTAATATAGTGCTTTTAACTGTTGTTCTGTAAACTTCTAAGCTGTGCCTTTGAGGGCACCTATTCTGTGTTAGAAAGCTATCTGCTAATCTAAGATAAGCACCATTAGGAAAGGATAAGTCAAGAACATGCCCTGCCTATATAACTCCAAAAGAACATCATGTCCGAGTTCTAATTCTAAACAAAAATCTTAAAGTAATAATTATCAGAGGATAGTGCAGAGCACTTTAAGCACTTATTACTTTAAGATTTATATGCATTTTTCTGTCTATCTCTCTCTCTCTCTCTCTCCCTCTCTCTCTCTCTCTATATATATATATATATATATATATATATATATATATATATATATAGAAAAATTATAATAAGAAGAGCACTCCAGAGGACTTGTTTAAATAGGTTTTATCGGTGTATAAACAAAATCGACGTTTCGACCCGCAGGTCTTTATCAAGATACAAAATAAGGTGAGACAGTGGCTTTTATAGCAAAAGATAATTAAGGGGTAATCACTTACCCTCGGATAGGTGTGCAGCCTCAAAACCATGTGTGTACGCTGTAAGGTAATTAGATTGTAGCGTGTAGGTTCCGTAACGGAGTGATGACGTCAGATAAGTGCGACCGAAAAAGGTCATGAGAAAGCGTCCAGTTACCATAGAAACCTAGAGTGAGTGATCGTGCGTGATGTGAATAAAGTGAAATAGAGCAAATAGGAAGAATATATATTTAAAAAAAAATAGAATAAAAGTGGTGGCCAAAGTATACCTTAATATAGGCATGTATTTATATATTGACAGATAGTCCAGAATACAAAAAATAATAAACATATAGAGAAAGGGGGGGATGTGCTAAGTGGTGAATGGACACAGACCTGGAAAGAGAAGCAGAGAAAAAGTGAAACAAAGAAAAGGTAAGAATCTAACTTGAAGAAGCTAGATAGAGGAAATGAAGAATAAGAGAAAACAGGCAATGGTGCGTAACAAAGAAAGTGATACAATCGCAATATATAACAAAGTGATAAAAACTGTGAAACTAAACCCAAGATGAAAAGAGACAGAACATGTAAGACAGAAACACAATAAAAGGATAAGGACTATAGGTGAATACATATATCCAAATAAGCATAAAGAGTATATACATATATACATAATTGTATCAATAAATAGTATACATAGTGGGTACACCAAAAAAATACGTTAATAAGGGCAGAATAAGACGTAAGCAGATGAATGGCAGGATGAACTAATCAAGCCTTCAAAAAGAGAGCAGAAAGATTGTAAGAGACAGGAACAAAGGCTAGACATAAATTCCGAGAGTCAAATTAACGTGTATCCAGGAAAGAATGGAAAGAGACGTATTCGTTAAGGCCCTTAGGATGTAGTGTATCCAATGTTTTAATCCAATAGACCTCATGTTGAAGTAAAATCTTAGAACGATCACCCCCTCTAGAAAGCGGGGGGATGTGGTTGATGGCTATAAATTTAAGAGTGGGCAGCCGATGGTTCACCTCTAAGAAGTGTTTGGCCACCGGTTTATCAGTCTTACCATCCCTAAAAGCGGTCATAATTCCTGACCGATGACCTCGCATTCTATCTCGTAGTGTAAGATAAGTTTTCCCCACATAATATAGTCCACATGGGCAAGATATTAAATAAACCACATGGGTGGTGAGACAAGTGATATGATGTTTGATGAGATATCATTTTCCTGAATGTGGATGGGCAAACGAAGGTCCTGTGAGCATATGGCCACAAGTAACGCAGTTGGTGCATTTAAAGCAACCTAATTTGGTGTACACTTTTTTCATTTTATATTGATTGGGACAATCACTTTTAACCAAAATGTCTCTTAGATTGCGGTTGCGTCTAAAGGCGATACGAGGAGGGTGGGAAAAGACAGGGTGTAGTGTGGGATCAGAGGCCAATAGGTCCCATCTTTTGCGGATGACCTTTGCAATTTGGTCACTTGTTGTGTGGTACAGAAATGGTACTGTAATTCTCATAGGTTCATGAAGCGAAGTAGTTGTTTGAGTGCGGGGCTTGTTATGAATCTCTCAGGCTCTATCAAATGAGCGCTTGAGTATATAGTTCGAATATCCTCTCTTTTGAAAAGCTTGTTGCATCACAGTAATCTGTGTCTTTGTATTATGTGGGTCTGAGTTATTTCTCAGTACTCGGAGAAACTGTGAAATAGGGAGTGATCTCTTAAGAGCGCGTGGATGAAAGCTGGTAGCGTGTAGTAAGGTATTGCGGTCAGAGGCTTTTCTGTACAGAGTATAGCCGATTGAGTTATGAGTCCGATATATTAATACAGGAATTGGATCTTATTGGCATCACAACAATGGCTCAGACGTACAGGAGAGTTGATCTTATTAAGATCTTGTATCATGATATCGAAGGATGAAGCAGGGCCTGACCACACCATGAAGATATCATCCACATATCTACAATATAGTATAAGATTGGCCTGATATTTTGATAAGATGTATTGTTGTTCATACGAATACATATAACTGTTGGCATAGTTAGGGGCTATCGCCGATCCCATTGCCGTCCTGGTCTGTTGAAGATAAAAAAAATTCTCAAAACGAAAATAGTTATTAGTCAAAGTAAATTCCAGGCATTCCAGGAGATACTCAATGGGTGGTCCCTTATATTGATCTGAATGAATTAAAACTTGTCTCATAGCATCTATCCCATCTTTGTGCGGTATAATAGTGTAAAGATTTTTTACATCTACAGTTGCTAGGGATACTTGTCTGAGATGCGTGAGAAGGTCCTGTGTGTCTTTAAGATATGTTGGTATAAGTAAAGTAGGTGTCTTACAGTAGTAATCAACAAACTTAGCCAAAGGTTCCAATATGCCTCGTTTGGCAGAAACGATAGGTCGACCAGGAGGGTTGAGAGGGTCTTTGTGTATCTTAGGTAAAGTGTACAGCAGAGGGGTTTTGGGATGTAGATCTATCAAATATTTGGCGGTATGGTCATCCAACCAGCCAGCCATGAAACCTCTATTGACCAATAATTGTAGTTTCTCCATAATAGTATTTGTGGGGTCAAAGACAATTTTTTTATATGTGGTATTATCAGACAATATATATATATAGAGAGAGAGCTAGCCAGAAAAATTTATTTCACATTTCAACAAAAGAAAAACTTGCATAAATATTTGAATACTAAATTCATTCAGATATCAGGAGATGAATACAAGTTGTCTTTGACCTCTACGATTACTAGCAGTGATAAAAGTAGTTGCCATTAGCATCCAGACACTTATTATTATGGAGAAATGCTGCTCAGGCAATGCTGGCCAAAGTTTCCAGTGGAATTGCTTCACATTCCGTTTCAGTTACTTCCCGTAGAACTGCCAGTGTAGCCAGTTTTCTGCAATATACAAAATCCTTTAGGGTCCCCTTGGGCAAAAGTCGAGAGGTGTTAAATCAGGAGAATGTGTGGGGAACTCAACTGCACCTCTTCATCCTACCCAGTGTCCTTGCAAATTCTCATCCAAGTAAGCTTGCACGTCTTGGTGTTAGTTGAAGGTGCGCTATATTGCGGCAATAAAAATTCTTACATGCAATGCACATCTATTTTGCATGCCATTCATGCATTTTATAGGAATGATGAATTTTTCTCACAAAAGTTCACACTATCACACTATAAGTACTATGCCACCCTAACAGTGTTAAGGCACACTTTTTCAAGTGGCATAGTGCGGCCTCATGGCATTAACTGGCTCTTTTTGTTGAATGGCAACATTGCAATATATTTGAAACCAAGAGGGCTGCGCTCACTTGAATATGCATACATTAAATGGGAGCTGCTGGGCCAATTCATACACTATACAAGCTCCAGCACACTCATTCATTCAGTAAACATCAATTTCAAATTTCATAATTTTATTTATTTATTATTATTTATTTATTTTTTTAAACACCTAGTTTAGGCAAGAATACTTGACACCGTGGCAGGCTTATCCAATTTGTGATCATATAATGCAACTAAAACCTCATTATTTTTTTACCTAAACTAGATTTTTTTTAAAGCTATTTAATTGTGAGCTCTGATGTTGCATTTTAGTGAATGTGTGAGTGTGCTGGATTTTGTATGAAGTCTAACCACAAATATAGCTGAAGGCTTTCAATCCATCGATCAACCAATCTCATGATGACAGTCTCCAACAACTAAACTATTTTCAAGTTCTCTCATGTTCCCATGCCTTTAGTTATAAACTATGAGCTAAAAACAAAATCCCTGTTTTTAGAGAGATGTTCACACACCATTCTGTGTGGACTACTAGTGGCCCAGAGGGCCTTCTACGTGATTCTCATAGAGAGATCAAGGATGCAATAGAATATTTTTCTTTAGATACATGTTTTTTTGATGCAAAGGAATAATAGGATAAATGTTACAAAACAGTCATGTTTTGCTTTTAACCAGAATTATATGTTCCTCCTTATATAATGTCATAAAGACCTTTGGTTTCACCATCTTAAATCTAAAATAAGCCTTGAACGAATGCCTTTGAATGAATACTGCAGTATTATGAAATATGAAACAACTACAAGATGTTGAACAATGCATTGATAGCACAAAAATAAATGGATGAGATTTAAAAAAAAAGTTTGAATCCTTCAATAATGTAACTTAGAAGAAAAACAAGGTTTTTCAGTAGCTGATACTGAAAACTCATCCTTTAGCCTAGATAATCCCTATATTTTTTATATATATTTATATTTTCTATGTTTTTGTTTTGTTTTGTTTTGTTACATGGGGAACCAAAGTAAAGTCCAAGTGTATTTTAGTATTTTATTTTCACATTGTTTAACCCCTTAAGGACCAAACTTCTGGAATAAAAGGGAATCATGACATGTCACATATGTCATGTGTCCTTAAGGAGTTAAAGGGGATTTGTCACTTCCCAGGAATTTCAATTTCATATTTACTCACCCCTATATTTAACAAAATGTAATTGTGAAGAGTGACAAACGAAACGTAATGGATATACTTCTTTACTCATATTTGCCCTCTGTCACTCATTGTTAGAAGTTGTGTGCTTTGTACCAAGTAGTCAGTATAGAGAAAGAATTCAGAAAGTAGAATAAATGGCTCACTGTTTCTTTCTCTTCTTTTTAGTTGTAATGTTTGCCCAGGCTTTGTCTTGCCTAAACTGGATTTGCTAAATCTTTAAAGGTACACTGTAGTCACTATAGCCTGTCCCTGCAAGCTTTTCAGATAAAAGTCATTGTTTACATTGCTGTCTAGTAACACCTCTTGTGGCAGTCACTTTTGTGATGGCCACTAGAAGTGGTTCTTCTGCTGATTCAATACAACTCTAAAAAGAGATGTTGATTGTCGCAACGCAACATTTTTCCGCACATGCACAGTAGCCTCTCATTGCTTTCCTTTGGGAAAGCATTGGAATTGCTGAGATCATCAAGATTGATTATCTCAGCCATGGAGGTGGGGCCAGCCATGTCAAAACCGGAGAGATAATGGATAAAAGGTAAGTTTAAATCCTTTTTACTCCATTCTGAGGGGGGTCTGGAGCTTAGCTATTTACTCAGCCCTATAGTGTTAGAAATAAATGAAGAAAATGTCAGTGTCTTATACAATGTTCTTAATCCTACATAAATGACAGTTGCCCTTTAATCCCAGTGTATTTGTTTTGTTTTAATAGTGCAGCTGAGAGCTTCACTTTGCAATTCTTAGCTGTATCACTGAATGGGTTATTAAGATATTGTTAGTAATGTTGTACATGTGTAGTGACTGTTTAAGTGTGGCCTAATTGCTTAGCAGATGTGTTTTTTTCTCCCATTAAGACGTTTAAAGCATCTTTAGTCACACTAAGGTGAGGAAGAAACATTTTGGCAATAACTTGGCCTTTGTAACATGAATTAAGCTAGTATAAGGCATAGAATTGGTTGTTAACTTTTCTCTCCCATAAGGTTCCATACGGAGAAAAAACAAAAACAAAACAACCACCGCTGGCAAGTTTTAACCTATATTAAAATCCGCTATCAAGTCTCATTGAATCAGGAGTGTGCAGAATCTTACACTATCAGCTGATTTTCCTTTGATGTGAGGAATTTAAAATATCCTCTGGCCTGTAAAGCATTGCAAAATATATTTCAAAACTTAAAAATCTCATTACAACCGCAGCATACATCACACTGTATAGCCAGAGTTCGGCTTCATATGGGCAGGGTCATTATAAAGAGCAATAGGGTTTTTGAGAATTCCAAGTGAATTTAAAGAGAATTTTACATTTAAGGTCAAAATATCCGAACTGGAAAAATTCAGCAATGCTGTCAGTTTGACTACTCTAGCCTTAAATTTGCAATCCATTTTTAATTTATTCTGAATTCTCACTTTTATGAATAACCCTGTAGAAACACAGGTAGAGGGAGCTAATAGAGCAGCAACATACACAAACAGGGACATTAACTAAAGTGAGAATTCAAAGTGAATTTAAAGTTGCAGGCCAAAGTAGCCAAATTGGAAACATAGTTGACTTAGAGAATTTTCCAAGTTTGCCTATTTTTATGTTGAATTGGAAATTTGCTTTGAATGCTCATTTTAGTGAATAATCCTGAAATTGAAAGAGAAGGAAACAGGTTGCTACTGAGTAGCTGGTTTATTATTGTATGGTCACAAGTATTCATCACCAGGCTTATGGGACAATAAGAAGTACGCGTTACGCGCATGTCTAAGCCTGGGCCTTCTGAGGGTGCCTGAAATTTATAACCTTACATTTATGATCATGAATAAATTTGTTTTATATAGGTCCATAACACCCATTCTAACTCAAAAACTTGGCCAAATTCTTGTTAACCATAATTCTAACCCTAATCCCATACCTAAGTGCGGAGTCTGAAATTGACGATCACAGCATGCAGTACATGAGAGTATTTTGATGTCTGCTGCTGGACGTCCTCACTAATCAGACACACACCATAATTTGCCACATGTACAATAAGCCATTAAACAGGCAACTTATAACATACATTGCTTGTCAATAACCTACTTTGAAGTGACAAGAAAGAACAAAGTTGTAGTCCTAGAACCATAGTTTTTTAGCGCCCTCCCCCCTCGCAGTTCCTTCGCAATATAAAGGCTAAAAAACTGTACTTACCTGATTCCTGCGCCAATGTCCATTGGTGCTGGTCAGTGCTCTGCCCCCTCTGATGTCACCCAATGTGGGGGTGCTAAAGCGCATGCATTGTGAAGTACATTAGGCCTTCCCCATGGGAAAGCATTGTTGCAATGCTTACCTATGGACAATTGACTGATGCTGGATGTCCTCACACAGAGCGTGAAGATGTCCAGTGTCAGGTGACCACCAGGAAGTGACTCTAGTGGCTGTCTGATTGACATCCACTACAGGCAGTCTTAACCCTGCAAGGTAATTATTGAAGTTTCTCAGATGAAGTGGCCTGGGTGCATACAGTGTTCCTTTAAGGTCCTTCTTTGCACTTTTCCAATACAAGAGAGTAGGAAAAGGAGGCCTTTGCTGAATTATTGGGTATAGCTTCCTTAGTGGGATACTAGTGGGTCCCTGTTTATTTACTTACAGAGGAACAACTTCACATGAACCTTTTAAAACTCTCATCACTCATATCACTAGGCAGTGTGAGCAAGGAATATACATAAAGTTTACCTTTTATTTTAGTAATATTAAATTGACTAACCCAAGTGTACAAAATCCTCAACTGAGGATTACACTCACCTAATTATACTCACACTTGTTGCTAAAATATCCTCATTTAATTTTTGTAATTTTTTTTTTTAATCAGTGAATTTTACTTAAGATTGTTTAATATAAAGAAACTACTATATCAAATACATATACAGTACATATTATTCAGTTTTAACATTTATTTATAAAGGATAGCAAATGGGTGCAACAATTATTCTTTAAACAAACAAGCTTTTTCTAAAGAAAGATAACTACTTGTAGTTATTGTTAAAAATAATTAAGAGACTATACAGACCTTATTTTAATAAAGCTCTATTCATTATGTGTTCGGCTAAAAGGTTTTGTTATATAATGTAAGTATTATACAATGAATTATGATTTTTACATACTTTTCTTATGGTTACTTTTGTAATAGATATGTAGCTATAGAATAATTGTAAACAGGGACATTTATCCTTGAAAAGGACAAATAAAGTATGTGCTCTGGATTGTGCTCGTCTAGTCAACGGTCTCTCACTCAACTACTGGAGAACTCTATGTTTTACAACACAGACATTTTGAAGTACAAATAAAATATTCTATAACATTCTTTTAACTTTGTGAAGTAAATTACCTGAGGCAAACTTGCCAGCAAACACTTTCATAAGGTGTCTGGAGTGTTAAGAAAATGGTTTACAGCAGGAGGCACACAAACAACATACTGACAAATGTGAAAACAAGTGTGCATCACATTAACAAACTATATTGCATCTAAAATATTCTGTAGATGTGACAGCTGTAATGTGAATGTTATGTCTGTTTTTTCTTTGCTTTCTATATAGCGTTACAAAGTTTTGTAATAAAAGTGAATATTGACTAATCAGCTATTGCAAATATGCAACATGAGGTCCAGTTATTTAGCTTTAAGACATAATTTCATAGAATTATCTTAGATGAGGCCAGGTTCCCAAATCGCAAACCATACAAGCTACGCAATGGCCAAACATATTTGTTTTCATTCATAATTATGGAATCTTCCCATCCCGCAAAAAAAATAGATGATTAATGAGAAAAAAAATATTGATGGCTCGGGAACAGTTACTGATTGTTGACTTTACTCACAGATTAAGTGGCAAGTGATCAATAAAGAGAAAAAAGGAGGACCAAAAAAATAAATCTATATTTATATATTATATTTTTCATAAATAAATCATATATATGAATATATAGATTTGTTTCCACCTTCTTTTTAACTTTTTCATGCTTGATCTGTGAACCAAATGGCAGGAAAATACCCTATTAGTGTACTCCATAATATATACATAATATTATATTGTGCATATTTTTTCAGTGCACTGATTGGCATGTTTTCACAACCCTTTTGGTCTGTCTGATTCGTGTACAAATTGGGTTTTCGGTATCGAATTTCTGCCAAACCGAACTGACATATGGATGAAATTAATTTTCTCGCCATGTGGTCTATTTCCTAATCATCACAGAAAACATGACAGGGAACAAATCCAATTTAAAACCTCTAATAATTATATCTATGCATTGTACCAGACAGTTTTGTTATGAATTAAGCTGGCGTTGTATGTTCTGGTTCAGTCTTGTGATCTATAATGAGCTGTGTACCCATCCCAACTGGCAACAATTTCAATTAGAAAAAGGAACTCTGCAAGAATAAATTGTTCTTATGTGTTTCATGCCTTTAAAGGTGATTTATTACAGACTTGAGTTAACAAAAGTGACCAATAGTAAGCATTCCTTCACACAACAAAATTGAAATAAAAGGGTGTCCTATGCATTCACCTTAGGCAGGATCTCTGGCGCTAAATGGAAGACAACCATATCATGTTGAAAAATAGTGAATGGAGGGACACAGCATCAATCCTGGAGTTCACACATTCACCTTGCTGAGATACCAGCCACCAGCGTCAGCACTTTCTCTCCACAGTAGCATTTAGATCTTTAATCACACTTTTCATGGTTCTAGAAACAGCAGTGAAAACGACAGCTGGATGACAACCTGCATTGGCTGGCATATAAATTTGGACAATTCTGCATCCACTTTGATCCATAAGCTTGCGTAAGAAAAGGCGAGTTGTGAAGCAGTAGCATCGTCCCACAGGCTACCCTGGAAATCGGTGCATCCACCTTTGGTTGTTTAGTCCAGGGGGTGGAAGTACCTTCCTCCACAGAGTAAAGATTGGCCTCTTTTCTTACCTCTAAGGCCTTTGAAATACCTTATAACTTCCTTGTAAGTCATGCCCACCTGTAATGTGGCTGTGCCAGTATAGGTGATGCTGAAGCGGCTACCTTATGGAGCCATTCATTGCATAACTGTTTTCCTTCCACTGCTTTCCCATCAGAACCAAAACATGGTGTAGAATCAGAAAATACCATGGAACTTCCTTGTAAGCTCTGCCAACACGTCCTGTGGCTGCACAGGTGTAGGAGAAGAGGTTACCTTCTGAAGACAGGCAATGCACAACAGTCTTCCTACCACTGCATATCCATCACAATCAGACCATGCTGTAGATTCAGACATAAAATAAACAAACAAAAAAAATATTACATGTGGAGAAGTATTACAGTACAAAAGGGCACTGTCAAATTCTATAACCAAGAAAACAGTCAAACAGATTAAAACTGGCTGAAAACAGCACATATCCATGTTTGGAAAACCTGCCAATACTTTCCAAATAAGTTTGGAATATTTACAGTAATTTTTCCTCCATTTTAGGTACTTTCTGGCAATTGCCCTTATCCAAGATGGCTTGCGCAATCTCTATTCCCATATTTCAAGTCATCGGTATTGGGCCCTTGAGGTACAAACTGCACATGCACGGGAGTCTTCCAAGTGCATTTGCTGTCTAGAGAGCGGGAAGAGAGCTCGGTCTGCAGCATACATGGCCCCTGAACACCCAGGGACCCGGGAATATCTCCGGGAAGACGGGAAGCTTAAAATATAAAGTAAAAGTACCTGCAAGGTGATAAAAAGGCAACAAGGTGCAAAAATCACCAAAGTTAAAGGCATCACAGTATAAAAGGCAACACAGTATAAAAAGTCCTCACAATATAAAAGGCATCACAGCATAAGGCAGTAAAGGCACAGCTGCATAATGCACCACAGTTTAAAGACATCTGCAGCATAAAGGCACTCTAAAATAGCAAAACCAAATAAAGTAATGAAGAGAAAAAACATGTCCACAAGTAATGGGAGCAAAATGCTCACATCCTAAGGGGCTGTAGGACACGAAAAAGACTGTGGGACCTATGCAGGGATCCTCCTTTTAAATGCATTTGTTTTATTCCTATTCCTATGTCCTATCGGCTATAAGGGGAGGAGCTAACCCATAGGTATATGCTGCCATGATTAGCATGTAAATATATATATATGTATATTTGCTATCTATCTATCTATCTATCTATCTATCTATCTATCTATATATATATATATATATATGAAAAAATTATATATATATATATATATATATATATATATATATTTAGATGTGTGCATATAAATGTGCCTCTTGCATTAATCTTCTTTTAAAAATCTTTTAAGTAGGTAGACTTTCCTTTCATCTTGGATCTAAAATGTTTTGTAATCATTGGTTTCACATTTTATCTTAGTGTATCTTTATAAGTAAATCAAACTTGCTGACAACATGGGAATCTCAGTTTCTTTCTTAACATAAATCCAAACTGATATAATCTAGGTCTTAACTTGGGGAAAAACAGGGCTTTAAAGTAAAAAATGAATATATAGAGTTTTAAGCGACACTGTGTGGTTTGTATGAACAGGTCCTTGTGATAGAAATCAAGCTTGTAGTGGTAAAGGTGCCAGAAGTCTTCTAGTAACATCCCATGGTAATGAATAAAGCAATTTAAATGTTCACTATTGTACAAAATGTATTTGTCTAAAATGACCATGTCCACATTAGCGATAGCAGGAAGCCTCTAAGTACTGTGAGATCTCATGGGAACCAGGTAATTGTAAAAAATGACAGCAAGCTGTAGGGGTTAGGATGCTTATAGCAGCCCTTTAAATACCTTATAATCACATGTAATGTTGTCAGTGGTCTTACGTGTTCCCAACTTGTCCACCTGCACCTCCCATGCCTCTCTCAGTCCCTTACATTGGTTTCCTGTAAGATATAGGGCTCAATTTAAGATTCTGGTACTTGTTTACAAATCTCTACATAATGTTGCTCTAACTTACCTATCCTCCTTAATATACAAGTACGTCCCATCTGGGTCCCTACACTCTACTGAGACCTACATCTATCTCTGTCCGTTCTCCCACCTCTGAGGCTCGCCATTCCTGTGGAACTCCCTTCTCTTCTCCGTTAGACATTCACCCAGTCTCTATTCCTTTAAAAAAATCATTGAACATTCACTTCTTCAGGAAAGCATATCAATTAAACTGTTAACAGTTTTCCCTCCCCACACCTTGATTCCTGTCCTAAAAAAAAATATTAAATCCCTCAGTGAATACTATTCTAGAAACCTACTCTTCTACCCTACCCTTACCTTTTATGTCACTATAATCCATTCCCTCTAATATATAAGCTCATTGGGCATCATCCTAAACCCCTCTGTTCCTGTGTGTCTAACTCGTCTAGTTACAAATATCTGTCTGTCCCATTGTACAGAGCTGCGGAATTTGTTGTTTCTAAATAATAATAATGATAGTAATATTACTAATGGTAGAATCTACAGAACTGCTGAAGCTAAATAAACAGCCCAGTTTGGACCTAGTTCGAATCTGACGTGGAGTCCTTAATAACCAGACTGTGATATTATGATATATCATTGTTTCCCAAGTGATTAATTTGAAACTCACAAAGTATATATTCAAAATAAAATATTCAGAAAATAATAATAAAATGCCTGACATACGTACACAGGAAAGAAAAATAAATACAATAGAATAGGAGTTTATAGGAATTTGGTAGATGCACAATGCTAATTGTACCAAACTTTTTGTGTTCATTATAGGTGTGAAAAAGTCTCAACAAAAAGACAGTAATGGAAAGACATATACAGTGGTTAGCATCCTGGATTTCCGAGGGGACCGCAGAGATGATGGTGCTGTAATACGATGCCGAGTGGACCATGAATCTTTAAACTCCAACCCACACATCGCAATGCAGACGTTAGAAATACATTGTAAGTATATCACAATGATATGACTTTATAAACAGTATATCTCATGGCATGAATTAAAAATGTAAGCAAATTTCTAAATCTATACATAAAAAAAAAAAAATCAAAAGTATTAGCTATTTCTAAAATATATACCAAAAATAATCTTATCACATATTGGCCATCTTTTTTTCTGTTGATCAAAATAATGATTTTAACCCCTTAAGGACTGGACTGTTTTTGCGATGTTGTACATTTGCGACCAGGCATATTTTTACACTTTTGTGGTGTTTGTTTTTGGCTGTAATTTTCCGCTTTCTCATTTACTGTTCCCATACAAATTATATATTGTTTTTTTCAGGACAAAAGGGGCTTTCTTTACATACCATTATTTATATAATCTCATGTATTTTAATTTAAAAAAAATACAAAAATCTGATGAAAAATTGAAAAAATACATGTTTTTTGACTTTTACTTGAAAAATCTTTTACTCATCTACAAAAGCGAATGAAAAAACTGCTAAATAGATTCAAAATTTTGTCCTGAGTTTAAAAATACCTAGTGTTTACGTGCTTTTTTGCTTTTTTTTTGCATGTTATAGGGCTATAGGTACAAGTAGGATATTGCGGTTTCAAAACATACATTTTTAAAATTTATCAATAGTGACATTGTAACACTATTATCTGTCATAAATCTCTGAATAACACCCCACATGTACATATTTTTTTTAAAGTAGACAACCCAGGGTATTCAATATGGGGTATGTCCAGTCTTTTTTAGTAGCCACTTAGTCGAAAACACTGGCCAAAGTAAGCATTCATATTTGTTTGTGTGTGAAAAAGTAAAAAAACTAAATTGAACGCTAATTTTGGCCAGTGTTTGTGACCAAGTGGTTACTAAAAAAGACTGGACATACCCCATTTGCAATACCTTGGGTTGTCTTCTTTTGCAAATGGTATGCCATCATGGGGTAATTCTCATTCCTGGGCTACCATACGCTCTCAAAGGCAACGTAACCAACCTGGCCATTTTCAATGTAAAATATTTGACCCATATATTTGACCTTGTAACTTTCAAAAATGCTATAAAACCTGTACATGGGGGTACTGTTTTACTCGGGAGACATCGCTGAACACAAATATTAGTGTTTAAAAACTGGAAAACGTATCACAACAATTATATCATCAGTAAAAGTGCTGTTTGTGTGTGAAAAATGCAAAAAAGTAACTTTCACTGACAATATCATCGCTGTGATATGTTTTACTGTTTTGAATCACTAATATTTGTGTTCAGCGAAGTCTCCCGAGTAAAACAGTACCCCCCATGTACAGGTTTTAGGGTGTCGTAGAACGTTACAGGGTAAAATACAATGCTAGCAAATTAAATTCTCTGGAATTTCGGCCTGGGTTGGCAGGCAGGTCCCTCAAATTGCAATCAATAAAATTACTGAATTATGTAAAAATATTACATAAATACGCACGTAGAATTTAAATATATATGCATATTTATATATTTGAAGTCTACGTGTATATTTATATAATTATTTATGTAATTTTGTATATGGACGTATGTATATTTCTTATTATTTTTATTTATTTTTATATACATAGATATATATACAAATTCATTCTAAGTGTATTTTGATATAAATATATATATATATTAATTTTAAAATACAGTTAGAATAAAATTTCATATAGATATATAATTTTTTTTTACATTTTTATTATTATTTAAAAAATTTTTATTTAATTTAAATTACTTATTATTTATATTTTATAATAATATATATATACAATATATATAGTTATTATATATATTATATATATACGTGTGTAATTTAATTATAAGTGTATTTTTATATTAATATAAGTACATATTAATATAAAAATACACTTAGTATGACTATATATATATATACACATATATAATTATTTTTTTTTTTTATTAACACTAACTTTATTTTTATTTTTTGATTTTACACTAGCAGGGAGACTGCCTGTCAGCACAGACAGTCCCCCTGCAGGCAGACACATGGACACCTATTGTGACCATGTGATCGCTGTGTTAAGCGATCACATGGCCACAGGGGTCCTAATTCAGTGTGGGGAGACTGTCTGGGCTGCAGGCAGTCTCCCCACAACCGGAGCAACGCTGATCGCCGCCGGGGGAACGACGGCGATCAGGTAAGTAGCTTATTAAAGCAATTTGTCATGTTAACCCCTTAAGGACCGAGGACGGTTCAGGACCGTCATCGGTCGGCAACGCAAAAATGCCGATGACGGTCCTGAACCGTCCTCGGTCCTTAAGGGGTTAACATGACAAATTGCTTTAATTAGACATTTCCTCCTATGAAAGCTTTCCCTAGTCTGGGATCATTTACATCCTTTCGATTGTTTGAAATCTAACTAACATTTGTCTACCGTTCTTTAGATTTTGTAAAATCCATTATAAGAAAGTATGACTATGAAGTTTGCAAATTTATTTTTAATATTAAAAAAGCCTAATTTGTATTTTAGAAAAATACATCTTGTTTACTTGTATGCAAGATGCAATTTAAATGCTTTATTCATGTGAACGAATGGCAGATTGTTATAGCTAATTTGCATAATGAACTAATTAATATTCTGGTTTCTCTGAACATTACTCTTCATTGCATTTATGAGCTCAGTAAGGACATGTTTGCATTTCTAACCCTATACTACCGCAGGGGATTTACTGCATATTCCACTGTACCTATTCAACTTCACCCTTAGATGTAGAAAGAATTAATAGAGGGCATGTGAATATGTTGATTGATTGGAAAGAACTTCAACTTTTTTTTTTCCCCGCAAGTGAGTTAATATACTTTTTTTTTTTTAGCAAATAATTCACAAGGATGAGAAAATAAGTCCTGTTTTGCCCAAGACCTTGTTATGACAATAATATATTTCAGGAAAAGTATGATGCCAAGCGGTAAACAAAAAATCTATCCCGAAACCTATTTGAAATGTACAAGATGAAGGACACGATAGACAGACTTCTGGTTTTCTATAAATGAAATAGAAATTCCAATGAATAAAAAAAACTAAATTACTGTCATGTTATCTAGTTGCATAAATAACCTAAACTAAATGCTGGGATATTGCAATGGCTGTTGAATATGTTGTTAAGAGACAGGGCAGCTAATTTGTATGGCATTTGCTTTCATGTTCGTATTCCCTTAAACCATGCTATGGGTGCAGTCATTTTTAAAAATGTATCAAAAGTATGCATATTCTATGTTTCTTCTACACTAAGTCTGTCTCTGCACTCCAGGGGTGCTACTGGAATCAAAGAAAAAAGCCTGCCAAGTCAGACTCGTTTGTTGCTTTGTGAGATTTTGAATCTGCTTACAAGAAATATAGAAATTCATTTTACAAAAAAAGTACAGGAAGAGTTATAACTGCAAAAGCTGTAGAAAGAGAAGATTGTAGGTTATACGGTTTTCACCTAGATTTGCGTTTGTTAAACTAGTAGTTTCACAACACTTTATGGGGTGCAGAAGGGATATTGAGCTGAAAGCAAGAACTGCACCGCTACAGTCTGTAATGAACGCTGCTGCCAGACTGATTTTCCTCTCTAGTCGTTTCTCTCACACCTCACCCCTCTGCCAGTCCTCACATTGGCTTCCTGTATGCTATAGGAGTCAATTCAAGGTACTAATTCACACCTATAAAGCACTGAAAAACTCTAGCCCCTCTTATACCTCCTCACAGATCCATAGCTATGTCCCTTCTCTGTCTCTCTGCTCTGCCCGTGACCACCTCCTGTCCGCAGTCCGCACCCGTTCGGACAACTCACGCTTTCAGGACTCGCGGGTGGCTCCCTTCCTATGGAATAGCCTGCCTACCGCCATCAGACTCTCCCCTAGTCTTGCATCTTTTAAGAAGTGCCTTAAAACCCATCTCTTAGGAAAGCTTATGGCCTCCAAGACTAACCTCTACCTCACATACCTGTCTCTTGCTCTCTCCTAAAGGGCAGCCCACCTTATTCGACTGCAACTTCCTGTCCTAATGTGTTTTACACCCCACCTCCTATAGAATGTAAGCTCGATTGAGCAGGGTCCTCTTCAACCTATTGTTCCCGTAAGTGTATTTGTAGTCCTATTTATAGTTAAATCCCCTCTCATATTATTGTAAAGTGCTACGGAATCTGTTAGGACTATATAAATGGCAATAATGATAATAATAACGCAAAATATGCTGTTATCAGCAAAACATATAGTTTGATGTATTATATCGCTAGCCTAAATAAATATCCCAAAAAGGAATCAGATAAACAAAAAAAAAAACTATCAATAGTTGATCACTTAAACTATTAAATCAAGTTTAAAAAAAAAAAAAGAACGATGTAAAGGATATTGTAAACAAACAACACATAAATAAACATCTGACTTAAGCCTTTAAAGGGACACTATAGTCCCCTGGACAACTTCAACTTAATGAGGTTGTTCAGGCGAGAACTATAGCTCCCTGCAGCCTTTCTCATGTAAACACTGTATTTTGGAAAGCTAGGAACACCTCCAGTTGCAGTCACTCACAGTGAACCAGAGGGACTTCGGAGTTGATGGAGGCATAATATGCCTCCATCCACTCAGATCTGCTGTGCACAAGCATCCTGTGATTCAGTATCTCCTCCCACTGCATGCAGACACTGAACGTTCCTCATAGAGATTCATTGATTCAATTCATCTCTATGAGGAGATGCTGATTGGCCAGGGCTGTGTTTGAATCATGCTGGCTCTGCCTCTCATCTGCCTCCTTGTCAGTCTCAGCCAATCCTATGGGGAAGCATTGTGATTGGATCAGGCTACAACTTCTGATGATGTCAGCAGACTGGTTTTTGTTTAGGCAAAAAGCATGCAGAGTTACAGCTTCTGGCTTGAATACAGTAAGATTTTTACTATATTTATGGAGGCATGAGGGGCCCACGGGGGCTAGATGGTGGTGTTAACACTATAGGGTCAGGAATACATGTAGTTGCACTGATGACTATAGTGTCCCTTTAAGGATGAAGGCTTTTTTAAGTTTGAAGAACTATGACCAAGGTATTTTTCCCATGTTTTCATTTCATCACAATCCCCCCTTTCTGTTTAAGTGCACCTATATATAAAATTAGAGATTGCAACTTAAATATTAGTCACATAATTCAAAACCACTACACAAAAGTATATATTTGTAGAAAGTACATCCTCAAGGCTATGACACTTTTCATTTAATGATTTATATGAAATTTTGGTCAAATTTGTTTTGTTTTTTTGTTTTTTTCACCTCACTTTTTTGTTTTGGGGAAATTCAAAACCATTCATGTCCCACTACTGCAAACACCACATACTTGTATTTTGCTACTGTTCTTAAGTGCAATGATACTCCACAAGTATACATTTTCCCCTAATACTGCCCCTGATCTGTTCCCTAACCCAACCCTTAATCAAACATCTTATCCAACCCATAATCCAAACCATAATTGAAACCTAATCCTACCTACAATCTAACCTATAATCCCAGTCCTAATCCCACTCTCTAATCCCATCGCCTCATCCCACCTCTCAGGTATTTTGCTCTGCTGATGTCAGTACAGATGAATTTCCTAGCTCACAGAGTACACACTGTTCTGTAGATATTAAAAACTCTCTTATTACAATCTTTCAGAAAGAATTGGAACCTTTGGTAAGAATAAAAAACATTACATTTAGGATACATGTTAATGTTTTTATAGCCTTACTTATTGCTATTTGTAAGGCATTTAAAGCTATGTGACAATACAGATCAAAACAATGTGCTAGCAAGTGTTAAAAATATGTTTCTATACCTAACTAGGAGACTACGTACGATATTGGATCCCTCCATACTTCCTGCACCTCTCCCTTCCTGCAGATATTGTTATCCTCTTTGTATTTACTGGTGTTTAGAGCAGAATACATTCTCACTATTTTGATAATGTTTTAAGTTAGTCAGCGGTTGTTTTTGTCCAGGAATAATGAAGTCAAAGATTTGATGCTAAGCTGGAACATGATAATTGTACAGGGATTTGACAACATATATCATTCTGTAGACATCATTTTCTATATAAATAACTGGCATATTTTCCATGATAATTCCTATTTAGCTAAATCGGTGGTTCTTATTTTTTTTTGCAAGGATTCAAAACTTTTCTATTAAATGCTTTCTGATGTCAGAGGGGCCTCGATTGCCCTCTAGTTAGAATTAGTGCTGCCATAATAACCAAAGAAGTAGATAATTTTTAGGGCTTGATGAATGAAGTACCTGCTCCAATCATTGAAAACCCACTAAATAGCAGAGGGAACATACTAAATGTCACATGGATCTGAGTCACGAATTAAGAACAACAGAGTTAAAAGTAAGCTATAACTTCAAAATAAGTATTCCTTTTCAATTTAATAAAAACAAGTATTACTCAACATTTATTAGCACAAATATGGACCTCTAAAAGTATATCTAATTTTAGTTAAAGTTCTTCAATGTAATTTATTTTCTATCTGAACAGCTATCATCAATCCAGTATTCTTCCCAAAAGTTACATGTTAAAATTGTAAAGCCTAAATTGGTTAGGAAGTTAATTTGAATTTTTGATGTCTTTTCATTTAAAGTTTTGAAAGAATGTTGGATTCAGTAACTTATAGAACTGGACATGATATACTATTTAACCAATCCAAATCTGTAGAACCTACAAGAAGAACCTGAAGGTTTTCTTCCCAAAAATTACATATTAAGGTATTAAAGTCTAAATTGGTTAGGAAGATACTTTCCTTTTTTGTTGTCTCAGCTTTTTGGATCCAGTGACCTATAGAACGGGACATGATATACTAACCAATCTAAATCTATAGAACCTACAAAAACATAGTAATAGTATAACTCTGTTAAGCAGAACATATCCACCCTCACTTATTTTCTTTATAACTATTACAATGACTCTGTTATACGTAATAGCACTACCTACACCACCGATAGACAACCTTTACCACTCCCAATGCTTTGATAAACCATCTCCCCTGATGCTTTGCTAGCATTATGGCTGTAAGAGCCCCCATGATATCTGTAGTGTCGAAGTCTCACTATCCTTGACCTACACATTAAATTTGATGAATAACTATGAAATGTACTAAAAAGGCATTGTGAAAATTAAGTTATTACCTTCATATTGACCAGCAACCAGGCTAATGGATACCTGGACAGATGGTCACTTATCTCCGTCAACCCTTATGTAATCAATCCCAAAAACAAGCAATCTAGTAAAGCGTCTACATGATGACTGTTCGGCCAAAGTAACACTTGGAATGCCTCTGCAACTAATACAGTGTGGGACCTATGTATTGAGTAAAATCTACTTTACAATATCTGTAAATCTTTACATTAAAAATCTTTTGGCTAGCAGAATGTGTAGATCAAATTATTAACAAATTAAAGTGAGGCCTGTTAATGTAGTTATTTTAATCACATTCTTAAAACTATCCAAAAACTCTTAACAGGGGTTGTACTGTTTTAGGGAATTATTTATATATATATCTATATTTTTTTAAATTAGTCTGCAATCTTCCATAACTAATATACGCTAATAGCAGCATGTTGCTAAACACTGTACCTTGTTTTCATTTTGTGTTCTTGATTTTGTACCATTTTCCCTTGTGATAAAGAGCCCCAGCAAAACAAATGAAATCTAGTCACGCCTATTATAGATGGAATAAATTTGTCTTTCTATATTATATAGAGTGCCTGAAGCCACAATTAAGCAAGTGTTGTTTTTTTTCACTTTCCTGTGCCACACATTTAAATTAGATATTATATGAAACTGATTCAGAATTGTTTGAAGACAATGCTTGTATATGGGTGTACATATCGCAAATTAATTATTAAAATATGAAACATTTCAATGAATTTCAGAAAGCTTTAGGTTTTAACACAGGTTATCAATAGACTATATTTGTACATATTTTCTGGTACAAGTTTAACGTCCGATGCCCTTCTTTTTAAGTCATCATATAAATAGAATTGAGAGGAAAAGAATATATAATGTATGCATGTTCAGGTGAGTGCAATCCTTCTGTTTTGTATGTAAATATATTTGGGAATGTTGACCAAATCTCTCTGGTTTTGCATCCCTCCTTGTCACAAGTAACTCATTAGAGGGTTAACGTTAAACATTGAACTGCAGAAATACCCAAGAATTTGGATATCTCGTATAACTGGGATAATGTCACATGAGCAGATATTCGATCATTACAGGAGGACTTGACAAAATTTAGGAACTGTGTAAACAGGGGCAAGCAAATGCAAACATGATCAAAAATGTTAACTAAATAACTAAACAAAACCTTTAAATAACTATGTGAGCTTTAAAGCTGATTAAAGCTGGATTCTCTGTATATTTATATACAAAATGTAATGGTCATTTGTATTATCATCTGAAATTAGGCATAGCTTTTGTCATGAATGAAACAATCATCTTTTGGGATAAAAAAAAGTCTATCTGGTCACATATCTATTAGAAATAGTTAATTCTGGTCATGAATAAATTTGTAAAATCTACTCTGCAATCAGAATATGAATTATACATGCCACTAATATGATGCCAAATTAGGGGATCAAGGTACTAATTTGAAATGGGAAGAAAGCAGAAAATTCGCCAATCTAATCTGAACATTTTGTAATCTCAAACTTACATTTTATATATTATTCATTGGCATAGCATCATCCCAAACAATATTAAATTATTTTACTGAACAGCGAAAATGTATCTATAAAATGTATTAAGTGTGTGCAAATATAGATACTTCTATCTATGTGTTTGCATTTTTAATCTATATTGTGATCTAAATTGCCCATAAACACATCAAGGAAATAACACAAATTAACTGTGTAGTATGAGACTATATTTACACTTTTAAGAAAATAATTAAAAACAATTCGAAAATACTTGCAGGTAAAATTCTCATAGATTTTCAGTTTCTGTTTTTCTACAAATGTAATTATCACCTTTGTGTTATAAACATGCACCTTTTAATGTGAATTATTCTATGGCCTATTCCTTTGTTGCCTGAACAACATGTTGTAAAAAAAATATTCTTTTTATATTTGTTCTTCTGGTATTTTACTAGACAATTGAAAATTTTATATATATATGTATATATATACATAACGGAAAAATAAGCTATGCTCACAAGTCATTAAAAAGCTCACAGGCTGACTTACAAATATACCTCAGCTCTTTTATCAATTTTTCCAATATAAGTGCAGGGTTTGCACAACACTGAGAAAATGACTAGCGTAATGGTATTTTACAACTGCGATAGGTTCTCTAACTTGGCTAAAGTACATGGCGCTATGGGGTTCAAAACTCATTTTAATGGTACAATTTCTCAGAAACAAACAAAAAAATCTATTATTCTTTGGAGAAGTAAGATCACATTCATGTACCAGTAATATCAATAATCAATACATTGAATTTGTTAATATATATATATATATATATATATATATATTACTTTTATTAGAGTGATCAATATTCTTACTTTTTTATGGGAAAAATTCCAGTAACATTGCCAATAAGTTGTTGAGCAGGTACATTGATGAACATTGACAAGACGCACATTTGAAAGTGAGTTATTAGATATGGATAAACACGACTCAGGTTTTGAAAATATGTTCTCACGTGTGAAACAAGAATTGCTTATGTATTTTCTAAGCCACCTATTTATTGCTACAAGTCGAAGCTTCTACTATTCTTAATCACACCATTCAGTACAACTTTGAAAATTACATATTGCTTGAGCTAATCTTTTTTGAGTGATGCTTCATTTTCTTTTAAAAGTGCTTTAGCATTAGTAATTAACATTACAATCAAGTTAACTACTAGAAAAAGAAGAGCAATCATTGCATCGTAAGAGGAGAAACACTATTTTTGTTTCTCTTCTACTTTCTATGCTCTCTTTCTTAATATCAGGAAAGGATAAACACACCAATGGTTCAACAGCAACCAAACTATTGTTACATAACAGAGGTAAATACAATGCTTTAGATTTCCATTTTTTTTCCAGACCTTATATTTGTTATATCTGTAGGAAACAATGGTACTCTTGTAAACAGTTTGCACACGTTATGCTATAGATATATTTTACAAACATTTTGTACACATTTTATTTTAGAAGCTCTGCATCTACAGCTGCTGATGAACTATCAGTCAAACACATTTGGGAGTAACAGTTCATCAACAGCTGTGAATTCCCATGTTATTTTCCCTGTGGAATTTTGAATCTGTGTAGTAGTACAACATAAAGTAATAGCTGTCATTAATATGGTTTTCTATATCAATACCAAGCTGTAATTTTAATGAGCAGTGCTAAATTATACATTTAGTCTCATTATTCGAACGTAAATGCACATTTGCTGCACTGTAAGTGAAATCTAAGTGCAAGAATAAAGTTTGGTTGGCGTTTCATTTTAAGCCAAGGCACAGGTTGTCACCTGTCCACATCTTTGTGTGATTATCATTTGCTGACCTATACCATGAATAATTCACATGGTACCTGTAAAACATGGCATAACTGAGAACCCAAACAGATGTTTCACGAGATAGCTATCCATTACAGGCAATAAGAGAACATTTTAATTGCCATGTTTTTTTTTTCTGTTGGACAATGTCAACACAACAATATGACAACTAAAACTAAAATATATCTCTCTAATCATGTACATGTGTTTGTATGTGTGTGTACATTTTGATTTGCAGACATTTTCCATCCCAGGCCTGTTAATACACGGGCCAAGCTGTTTTGCCATTTCAACTTATTATTTGGTAGACATATCTAAAAATATATTTTTTATGTTTTTAGGTTTGACCAACATTCTCATTGTAAGACATATAAAATAGCATTGTATTGATATACTAACATGTATTGTTGGGTCAATACTCAATTAGGCAAGTTTTAAAACAGACAGAAGTATGATAGGGAAAATGCAAAGATCAGCAGGAAATAAAATGTAAGCACTTTTGTACAACGGGCTGATGAAAAAAGTTACTTTAATAAAGTAACAAGAAAAAATTCAAATAAACATATAAAATGTATAACACTATTGTACATGGAATTGGGAAACAAAAATCACTTTACAAATGTATGGAACATATTGAAATACTTTATGATAAAATATTGTAATAACGCTTTACAGTATAAGCATTCATCTTTTCAAGATAGATTTTCAAACTTTTTGTTATATATATATTCTTGCCTAGATAGATGATCAGCTTTAACACAGAATCACTTTTTGCTCTGTCTCTTTCTCTCCAAGGGAATCCCGTGGATAAATAATAAAAGAGCAGTCACAATCTGTTTCTTCTGTAATTTCTCATTGCATGCGGAGGTCTACAATGCATTGTAGGTCATTGTACTGCACAGCAATGTATTAAAGACCCTACCAGTATCAAAAGGGCTAAATACTCTTTGACATCATTTATTTCTCAAGCATATGGGTCATCACACATTTGGTCTATGTGAAAGAAGAAACGATATAACCCACAGTTACTTGCCCATTATTTTCTATGTAATCAGGCTTTTGAAACAGCACTGAAGGGATATCTATAATTTCAACAGAAATTTGCGATGCTGTTTTGTAGTTGATTTATGCCCCACTCTGTAGCTGGAAAGTGTATTTTGAAGCATAAAATAGCTTTTAGCAGAGCACAGAAAGTAAAACTAATTTATAGTTGTAACAATCTGTTTCAGTGCTTAAAGCAGAACTTCAACATGAACATATGTGGTTAAGAAAGACCCACGTCGAAGCAATCTGTTTTCATTAATGAACGGGGGCAAGATCTTGAGCTTTGCATGGATGTCAAAGGACATTATATTTCAGAATTTCCTATTTGTACAACCATGCACAGTGAGCAATAATTTTGAAGTTATTGACACACTATGGTGTATTTTACAGTATTTGTATTAAAGAAACACTATAATGCTGGAATACATGATTAGGTCTCCAGCCCCCATCTCTGAGGAGATAAAAGGTTATTTTACTCCCCATGTCTCAATCGCCACGCCAGTCTTTCAGTGACTGGCCCACCTCCATGGCTGAGATTATAAATCTCGATGATCTTAGCCAATTCAGTGCTATCCAAAAGGAAATCATTGGAAGGTTATTGCACATGCTCAACAAAACGTCCCACTGAGCCAATCAGCATCTTCTCATAGAGTGCTCAGCATCTTCATGCAGAGTGTGGAGATGCTGACCATTGTTACTGCACACTATGCAGCATTGACCCCAGGAAGCACCTCTAGTGTTTGTTTGTGTGACTGCCATGAGAGGTGTTACTAGCCAGCAATGTAAACACTGCCTTTTCTCTAAAAAAGAAAAATGCAGGGACATGCTATAGACATCAGAAGCACTATAATAAGGCTGATAGTTATCCTTTTCAACAAATTATATACCATATATATGACCTTATCTCACATCCATATCTATAGATGTACCACATGTTTACTTGCATAGATGACCCTTCAACTCTATATGGCATGTGTGAGCAAATTACATCAATTTCTTTGTTCACTTCTGCCACTCAGACAAAACAAAAGCAATGTCAGAAAGCCTATTGTGACATCAGCAAGCATACTCCAGTATTGAGGTTCATGAACTAGAGCCTAAAATAAAAAACTGTCATTGCTGCTAATTTACCTTTAAGTGATATTTACTAGCTTGTCTGTCTCATTATCAATGCCAAGAGACTCTCTACCTGTGAATAGGACATTTTAATTAGAAAAGCACAGAATTCAGTATACCAGTATCTATTTTATCGATAGACTATTAGGGTTATTCACTAAAGTGAGAATTCAGAGTGAATTCAAAGTGAATTTCACATTTATGGCCAAAGTAGCTGAAATGATGCATAGCTGACTAAGATAATGTTTCCAATATGGTTATTTCAGCATTACATTTGAAATTCACTTTAAATTCATCTTATTTCTCACATTAGTCAATAACCTTGCTTGAAAAAAATCAAAAGATTTTGGCAACAATTTTAACCATCCACAGACCTTTTGTGGAAATCAACAAGACTAAAAAAGCAATGTTTTTGAATAAAAAAAGTATGTTTTAGAAAAATATACACAGACAAATACAATAGGTCGAGAGAGCCCTGCCCATAAGCTGATAACTAGCAATTGGAGCTCTTTTATAGTCCAGGATACAATGGGGATTTGAGACAAGATGTAGCAGGCAAAATTTGGAGGTGATGGCTAAAAGAGTTAACAGAGATAAGCAGCTATTGGTAACATATAAAGGGAATTGAGAGGTAATTGAGGGAGACTCTCAAACAGCTGGAGGAACATGCTACATATTTAAGGGGAACCTGGATGGGCGGGAGGGTGGGTAGGGAGTGGTGAGGGTTGTTAGATTTGCTGCAGTATAGTAAATGCAGAGCTCCACTGAGTATGAGTGTGAGATGAGGCCTGAAGGACAGAGATGGAACAGTTATATGAAGGTATTTAAAGCTGGGAGGAGAATAGGAAAGAGGGGGAGGAGGGTACGGGGGAAGGTAGAGTAGAAATGTGTTCTTTACTATTGAAAAATTTAGCAACCAAATTCTATCACCTAAAATATTAATAACTGTCTACATGAAATATTGGTCAGAAACATTAAATGACAATAATACAAACTGCATGCACAGAAATTTACAGTGGCAAATTACGGGTATAAAAGGTAACAATTCTATAGTAACATGTGGTAATATGGTAGCAATGCAAGAATAAATGAGATGGAGTATCTTCCAACCTTCAGTCAATACCTGAGGGTTGTTGAATTTGCTGCAGGAGGTTAAATGCAGAGCTCCACTGAGTATGAGTGTGAGATGACCTAATTTATTTTAATAAGTAAACTCGGTTTTGCCTACCCTGGCCCTGATAAGCACCTGGTTTCCTAAGTCTGAGTGCGGTATCTTCCGCTTGTGAATTACTACAGTTACTGTAGCATAGACAGAAAAAGAGACATGCATGATGAAATTTGTCAATAATAATAGTGATGTCCCGAACGGTTCGCCACGAACGGTTCGCCGTGGACTCATCATTGAGTAAACTTTGACCCTGTACCTCACAGTCAGCAGACACATTCCAGCCAATCAGCAGCAGACCCTCCCTCCCAGACCCTCCCACATCCTGGACAGCATCCATTTTACATTCATTGTGAAGCTGCATTCTTAGTAATAATAATAGTAATACTAAACAAAACCTATGCACAAATTGACAAACATGAATATAAAACGTATTTTATTTTACTGTATTGTTGTTTTAAAAGTGCAAGGCTTTTGTTTTGTTGTTGCCTTTTAATTTTACATTGTTGTATTTTTTAATTCTGCATTGTTGTATTTTCTTGAATATATATCCCATCTGTGTTTTCTTTTCTCTAAAAGTTCAAATACATATGCAAATTGCAGTTAAAAATCAAAGAAAAATGTTCCACATTCAATATAAGTAGTGTTGTCTGTTAATCAGAAAACTAACCACGTAGCTGTATTTTATTCAAACTTATTATGGACATATAATTTTTATAATTTCAAATCAGTTTGAATGATGACAATTTAATGCATGCATAGTATGTCTTAATAGTTAGTGTAGGCCATACTTTACAGATGGGCATGGGGACCCAAAGGGTTTTTAGCATAAGTAGGATTCATTGATTATTCAACCAAAATCACAATCACCAATTACAGAACCTTAATGTGCAATGAATAGTGATAAATTGCAATGTTTAGGACTGCAATTTCCGGTGAAGTCAAGAAGCTTGCTTTCTGCAATCTTTGCATGTTTTAACTCTACATAAAACTATATATTATATGTATTTATATTATTTTCAAAGGCAAACCCAAGATGTGGTAAAACATCTGCATATTGCAATAAACATGTAATCTTTCATTTTAAATTCTGATATTTGTCCATGGCTGGTGTCCAGTCACTGATCATTTTTGATCATAACCCATGCTTTTGTTTAGAAATAACTAGTGTTTAAAACAGCATCGATTGTAAAGGAATCAGCAGATGTCTGTGTTCACATGCATGTCAAGCATTTAAAATTGTAAGTTCTATGCTATTAGCCAGACCTTAAAAGTTACATGACACTGCAAGCCTAGGCATACCCCCACACTCACCAAGGGCTCATGGTGAGTGGAAATTGTTTACCCTGTGTATATTTATTTATATCTATTGACAATATATATTGTCTTGTATCACTCTGAACTTTAACTTTTTAACACTTACTACACTTTAAATGACTACAATCCCCACTGTGTGACCATACACATATGTGTGTACAACACTGTTGAAGGAATTCCAGAACATGTAAGGACACACAGCACTTTATTGGGGGACAGTTTCACTTCAAAGTGTATAATTTTCAACTTCTGAGCAAAGTGAGGTTTAGCAAAAAGCTCTTGCACATATGTCAAGCATTGCCCCTCTATTTAGTTAGTGTAACGTATTCCTGCTCACCTTTCGGTATTTGCGCGCAGCGGCCGTGCATCTGTATAACTGACTCCAGCAACATGTTGATGAACGCCGACCGCTGCGGATCAGCACCAAATTATAGCCCCATGTCCGCCCACGTTGCTGACGACATCAGCGTGTGATGTCATGCGGGAGACGGGCACGCACATACTGGGGTCAAAGGCCGATTTTTGCCAATCAAATTTGTTAAAGGTTTATTTAAACCGCAATTTTACTTTTCATCATTGCCCTGTCGTGGATTCCCTAGTGGTTGTCCGAGAATGTGTTTCTGAGCATTTATTTCTGGTTATTGACTTTGGCTTCATTTGACTTCCCTCTATTCTGGTATCTGTGACTTCTGGCTTTCCCTTATCGTTGTGTTCCATTCTGTGTCCCTGACCTCGGCAAGTATTCTGACTATTCATGCAACTTTTCATGCAAAGCCCTGATGGACTCAGGTGCAGCAGGAAACTTCATTGACATACATTTTGTTAAAAAACAGTTAAAACCTTTCAAGGAGAGATCATCACCTCTTGCTGTTAAGGCTATTGACGGGAGACCTCTCTCTCAACCCTTTATTACCCATTAAACCTTGCCTATTAACATTTCTTTTGGAGCTCTACACAAAGAAGACATTACATTCCAGATATTTGCTTCTCCTTCTTATCCCATCATATTAGGATTTCCTTGGCTCACTAAGCATAATCCTCATGTTGACTAGGGAAAGGGAGAAATACTGGAACAGGGTAAAGAATGTACAGGGAGATGTGTAGTACCGATTGCCAAAAGAGTGGGCATCATTACATTACCCATTACTACGCCTCAGACCTCCGTATTTCCCATACAATACTGGGAGGTTAAGGAGGTATTCAGTAAATGTCAGACCAATATTCTACCTCCTCACAGATCATATGATTGTTCCATAAATCTGCTACCCGGCGCTATGCCACCCAAGGGAGCAGCATATTCTTTATCTCCACAGGAGAGTAGAATAATGGAAGAATATATCAAAGACTCCCTAAGTAAGGGCCACATACGTAAATCATCCTCGCTTGCTGGTGCAGGGTTCTTTTTTGTGTCTAAAAAAGATGGTGAATTACACCCATGTATTGACTAGAGGGCATTAAATAAAATCACCATTAAAAATGACTATCCTATTCCCCTCATTTCTGAATTGTTTGACAGACTCCAGGGTGCTAAAGTCTTCACTAAACTAGACCTCAGGAGTGCATACAATTTGGTAAGGATTAAGGAGAATCGTGAGTGGAAGATGGCTTTTAATACTAGGCGTGGGCATTACGAGTACTTGCTAATGCCCTTCAGTCCTGTATTCCAGGACTTTATTAATGACGTACTCAGGGATTCTATTTATTAATTTGTCCGAGTCTATCTTCATGATATCTTTATTTATTCCCCTGACCTTCACACTCACCACAAACATGTCAAACAAATATTGCAAAACAACAGCACATGGAGAGACAAAATAGTATAAGAACAGCCAGGTGCAAACCATATAAACACTCCCTCAAATGCTTTAAATATTCAAATGTATATAGAATATAGAATGCACACTATATCAATCTAAAAAAAACAACAACTTTGCTTTATTATGTACAAAAAAGTACCAGAGTGAAAACATATAAGAAAAATAAACAAAGTGACAGAAGCAAGGGCAAACACAATAAAACAATAATAAATTACCACAAAAATTCTTACAAGCCTCAAGACAGAAACACGAGTCACCAAACGTTGGGGGGTTTGGTGACTCGTGTTTCTGTCTTGAGGCGTGTAAGAATTTTGGTGGTAATTTATTATTGTTTTATTGTGTTTGCCCTTGCTTCTGTCACTTTGTTTATATTTTCTTATATGTTTGGGGGTTTGGTGACTCGTGGTGACTCGTGTTTCTCTCTTGAGGCTTGTAAGAATTTTTGTGGTAATTTATTATTGTTTTATTGTGTTTGCCCTTGTTTCTGTCACTTTGTTTATTTTTTCTTATATGTTTTCACTCTGGTACTATTGTGTACATAATAAAGCAAAGTTTTTTTTTTTTGAGATTGTTATAGTGTGCATTCTATATTATATAAACAAATATTGCAAACCTTACTTAAAAATCAACTTTATTGTAAACTGGAAAAATGCATCTTTGATCAGACTGAAGTACAGTTTTTGGGTTATAACATTTCTGCCTCTGGATTTCAGATGGACCCTCATAAACTATAAGCTGTTCTACACTGGCCATTACCCAATGGCCTAAAAGCCATTCAAAGTTTTATTGGGTTTGCCAATTATAACAGGAGATTTATCAAAGTTTTATTGGGTTTGCCAATTATAACAGGAGATTTATCAAAGGATGCTTTTCTGTGAATAAAACACGCAAGGGGGCTAGCAGTACGATATGGTCTAAGGAGGCTAGAGAAGTTTTTAAACCTCTCAAACAAAGGTTTGCTTCTGCTAACATATTGATACATCCCGACACTAGCAAACCCTTCATACTGGAGGTTGATGCCTCCAAAACTGGGGTAGGGGCTGTTCTCTCTCAGAGGGAGGGTCAGGATACCCCTTTGCATCCATGTGGTTACTTCTCTAGAAAGTTGTCTCCTGCTGATCGCAATTATGATATTGACAATAGAGATTTGCTGGCCATTATACTAGCATATCTGGCGACATCTTTTATAGGGTTCCAAGGACCCCCTTTTGATCATCACTGACCATAAGAATTTGGCTAAACGACTATCTTCTAGACAGGCTAGATGGTCTCTGTTCTTTTCTCGCTTTAATTTTCTGATAACTTACAGACCTGGTACAAAAAACATGAAGGCGGACGCCTTGTCTAGACAGTTTGATACAGAATTAGTACAAGGACAAGAGACATCCTCTATTATTCCACCTGAGTGTATCATCGCTTTCACTGTCCTTTCCTTATCCTCTCCTCTACTTGGCGCCATCATGAAGGCTCAGTCTCAGGCACCATGCAATAAACCATAAATTATATGTTCCATTGGGTGAAAGGGAAAATGTCATGGGGGCGTTCAACAACAACGTGTCTGCTGGACATCCAGGCATTAATAAATCCTTATCCGCTATCATGAGATCTTTTTGGTGGGAGTCTCTCAGGAAAGATGTTAAAGAATATGTTCAGGCCTGTTCCATTTGTGCAGTTTTTAAAGTGCCTCATAAACTTTGGATTGTTGCATCCACTTCCCGTGTCTAGTGTAATGGTCCCATTTGTCCATGGATTTCCTAGTTCTAATCCTTATGGTGGTCGACCGCTTTTCCAAGATGGCTCATTTTGTTCCTCTCAAAAAAAATGTCTTCCTCTCAATACCTGGTTCTTATATTTATACGTGAAATTATCTGTTTGCATGGCATCCCTCAAAATATTGTATCTGACAGCGATTCTCAGTTTGTGTCCCGGTTTTGGAGGGCTTTCAATAAACAGTTGGGCATTGAATTGTCATTTTCTTCCTCTTATCATCCCCAAACCAATGGCATAGCTGAGAGGGCTAATCAGTCATTGAAATTATATTTGTGTTGTTTTGTTAATAGCACTCAAGATAATTGGTCCGAATTACTACCCTGGGCCGAGTTTGCTAGAAACAATGCTAATCATGACTCTTCTGGTCATAGTCCTTTATTTGTTAATAACGGTTGTAATCCTACTGTGCTGCTGGCTGTTTTCTCTGACCCAGCTATCCCTGCTTTGGATGATCACCTTGCTTCTATTCATGCTACATGGACCAAGGTTCATTCCGCTCTCGAAACTGCGGCTGATCATTTTAAATTTCATGCTGACAAACGGCGGGTTGCCAACCCTGTTTACCAGGGTGTGGTTATCATCACACAACGTCAAACTTAAAGTTCCTAGCATGAAGTTTGCTCCCAGATTCCTTGGTCCACTTCATGTCTTTCGTAGAATTAATCCTGTTTTCATATTCTCTGGCTCTCCCTGCCTCCTTGCGGATTCATAATACCTTTCATGTTTCTTTGCTCAAACCAACATGTTTGCAATAGATATACTGTCCCAAGTGTTCCTCCATTGGTTGTTTCTGGTCAAGTATGAGGTCTCACCCATAATTGATTCCAGATTTTCTCTGGGCACTTTGCAGTATTTACTTGATTGAAGGGGGTATGGGCTTGCCGAAAGTTCTTGGGTTCCAGCCTCTGACATTCATGCTGGCCGCAAGATTTGTTCTTTCCATGCTCAATTTCCTCTCAAGCCTGGTCCTGCTGGCCCGGTGAACGGTCTTCAGGTGGGGGGTAATGTAACGTATTCCTCCTCACCTTGTGGTATTTGCGCCCAGCAGCCGTGCGTCTGTATAACTGACTCCTGCAACATGTTGATGGATGCCGACTGCTGCGGATCCACGCCAAATTATAGCCCCACGTCTGCCCACGTTGAGGACGTGGGCGTATGTTTGACATCACGCAGGAGATGTGCGTGCGCGCACGTTCTTGGTTCAAAGGCCGATTTCGGCCAATAAAATTTGTTAAAGGCTTGTTTAAATGCAATTTTACTTTTCATTGTGTTTCTGAGCGTTTATTTCTAATTATTGACTTTGGCTTCGTTTGACTTCCCTGTATTCTGGTATCCCTGACTTCAGGATTTCCCTTATCATTGTGTCCAATTCTGTGTCACCAACCTTGGCAAGTATTTTGACTATTCTTTGGTACGTTAAGTCCAGCCATTCTAATGCCTGGTAAGACATTACCTATTAGTCCTAAGTGTGATACAGTTCAATGTATTGGATCAACTAGTAATCATGACAGATAGAAAATATCTTCATCTAGTGGTGACTGGTAAAGTTTAGACACGGTGAGGCATAAGACTTCAAGTTTAAGCTCATGTTCTCAGGTCATGATCCAATGAGATATTATATCCTTTCAACGCAATCTAGATCTATTTATACTCATATTTAGGAAATTTAACCAGACTAAAGTGGTCTGACTCGATCACCTCAGGGCCTCTGAGGTATAACTGTACAAAAAAAATTAGTTATTTTTAAGTAATATATTCCTAAAACCTTGACATTGTAGTTGCTCAGAGATCTCCAGCCATCAATAATGTGGGAGCATAACCCCAATTATCACTATTTCTTACCAACACAATAGATTTTCTTTCTTTTATTGTATCAACAAACAGGGTAGCACCTGCCTATATAGACTAGCTTTCATTGCCATTACCACTTCTCCAATTTGTATTTACCTATTTTGTTCACCCAATACTAATTAAACCAACGTATTAGTTTGCCATGTGTCCTGTTGTAACAAATTGTTTTTAGTGCTCTGCTGTGGGACATGTGTAAAATAAAGTAAATGCATTCATAACACTTTGAATGTCAGTTCTGTGCCCAACTGTTTGCTTTAAATGCAATGGTATTGCCTGTGACACTAAAAGGGTTAAAATATGATTATTTCACTTGACAGCATAGAATGGAGGAATGGTTGCGAGAAGTTAGAAAAAAAAACTCCCTAAAATTTGAAAGTGTAATGCAGCAATCTACATGTCTAAATGAGATCAATTAGGTTAATGATGGATGGAGATAAGAAATTAATGATTTAAATGCAAAACAATTTAAAATGCTGCTTCATTTGCTTCAAAAATTTCATGCTGAAAAATAATGGGACTGGATTTCTAAAGGTTAATTGTGTATTAATACCCTATGGATGGGGGTTTTCATTATGGGTAACCTTCTACAATACACTTTTAAGGATCAATTAGTACCTGATATTATTCTAATGCTAGCCATTATGTTTCTATTTATCCCTTAACCATTAACATAGGGGTATTCCTGCAAAACTATACTTTGTCATTTAATTGATTATTTTTTATCGGTAAAATAATCTTACAACGTCTTAGAACATACACATTAATATATTCTTGACAAGTTGTATTTCTTTTTGTGTGTGCACACTATGAACTGTGCATTCACTCACTTAACGTAAAACACAAAATTATATCTAATATACAGTCAATATATACTTTCAGACTAAACCCCAGAACACATATATGTGGTTACAACTACCTATGTACTAGTTTTAGTCAGTATTGTTTATTTTATTTTATTTTATTTTTTTTTTTGCACCAAAGCATATTCCCCCTGGGATAAATGTCTCCTGTTTATGATTCCTTGCATGAAACATTTCCAAAAATACGAGCAGGTAAATAAAAACATTCTCCTTTTTTTGTAGTTTCACACAACCTATGCTTTCAAATTGCTGTCCAAATTGACAATAGTGTATTCTTGATCATCATATATTTTTATGAAAGAGTCTGTACCAAATCTTTTTGACAAGTTAATATTAACTGTAGTTCACTAATCACTGTTTCCCTCCAAAACCAGGCTACATACATAAAATAAAGAAGTATTCATTTTGAATGAATGTAGTGTACGATTTCCCTGTTTAATATGCAACTCGCGTTCCCAACATTTCTCATTAATGTTAATGTAAATAGTTTTTCCACTTGCATTCACTGTTGTTATATGTGGCTGAACAAATGTATTTGTATTTTCTTTTTTTTCGTACTTACAAAAATATTGCACAATTATGGAATGATATACAGTGTTTCTCATGTGAGAAACTGTATTTTTTCATATTCTCTTGCGTAGTGAGATGTATCCAGTATCGTGGGAGATAATGAAATGCAATTTACCAATGAAAATTTTTCCTTGTTTTTTTTTTTCACTTGAAGAAAAGCAGCTTAAATCAGAAGAATAAATAATAGGAAAGTAGTGCTTAGAAACTTATCTTTTTCTTTGCTTTTAACATTTTTTTTAATGTAACTGGTTGAGAGTTACATCTAAGGGCTACAATCCATGCAACTATATTGCTCTGTTTCCTCCTCTAACCCTGGTATTTTGGCTAAATGTAAATAGAATACCTTTTCCAGCAAAATGTCTGGCCTATTCAGATTTTTACTGCAAACCATAAAAGAACATATGGCTGCTATACAGACAGGCTAAACATCTGGATAATGTGTCATTTTAGGCAACTGCTTGATGAGAAAAAAAAAGAATAACATATTTTCATGATCAGCCATTTTAAAACAGAAACACATTCTAGCAGATGCACAGCAATCAGTTCTAGCAAAACCTTCTGGATACATATAAATGTCTGGAAAAAAGCTGAAGTATGAGTCCCCATTCCTGAATTGAAATGTTTTTTTCTCGTTTTTGTTTTTTTTTTAACCTTTTTATTGCCAGAGAGAAAAGACGCATTTTAAAGTAGACAACGAATACTAATTTTTTTAACTTATTTGAAATCGGAATAATCTTACATCACATGTTTTGCAAACGTAAGAGTTTTTTTTAAGAAGGCTCTATCTGAATTTATACTTTTTGTCATTAGTTTTCCTCACTTTACAAAAAACATTTTTAGTTCTATCTAAACTACCAATAATCTAGTTCAAATGAATGTTCCAGGCACATTGTAGGATTCCAAAGAGACTTTGAATAAAAGGAATAACATGTCTACTTGAAATCTTACCGCGTCTGTGACATTCAATTGTTTTGTTTTGCTTAGGCCAGTGGCACTGTTTGCTTGTGATACTTGTACAGCCATACTTCCTCAATTTTCATTCCAAGTAGATCTTTTTCACACATTATTATATTTTGAAAAATACATGTAATCTGAGGGTGCATTGATAAAAAAAATGTCTGGAATGTGTGGATATAGATTGCTATTTATAGATATAGATTGATTTTCTTTTTTTACAAATATACCAGTTCAACTTGCATATCAGATGGGTCCCAACTATGTGGAAGACCATATTCGAATTATTTATTTATTATATAAACTGATTCAAGGAAATTGTTTATTAAATGATAACTAGGGACATTTATGTTTTTATTAGCCAAGGATCATACCTGCATATATTTAAAAATGTCATAGTTGGGCGGTGCTCTTTTGTAATTGGATATTTGGGACCAGATTATGATCATTCATTTAATTTACATCAGGATAGCTTTGTATTTGCCCACATTGTTGGTCATTGTTTGATCAAATGTCATCTGTATTATTTCTTCATATCAAAGATAAGTCTTAATTGAAAGTCCTTACAATATTTATTTTTGTCTAGTCATATAAATGATTTGCAAACTAAACTGCTTTGCTCAACATAGGGAGACTCCATGGCAAACTACATGTATCTCTGAGGTACATTGTGCAGTGATAAAAATAGATCAACAGAGAAAATAGAGAGAGAGAAATAAATGTATTATGCCTGCAACTCAAAACTGTGCACATTCTGTGAATGGACTTTTTTTCAGTTACTGTGTCAAAAGCTGTTAAGTGTACTGTCCGAATTCAAGCAGTTTCTGAGCACAAAAGTCATAAGAAGAAATTGTCTACATTTACTTGAGGCATATTTTGCATATAGTGTATTTAGGTGAAACCTGGGTTCAGAGAATGTAGGAGATGTCAGAGAACAAGAAAGTGATAGACAACTGAAGAAGAAATGGTCCTACTTTGTCTGCAAATCAATTTTGATTTCAACAGAATATTACATTTTTTAGACTATGCTGAGCAAAATAACATGAAGTATTTTCCTGTAGACACTATCATGTTCTGGTTCAGGGATAGGCAACCTTTGGTAATTCAGATATTGTGGACTACATTTCCCCAGACACTTTGCCAGCTTTATGGCACAATACCTGGAGTGCCAAAGGTTGCCTACTCCTTTTCTGGTGATTACAACATCACAGCATATATAGTGATTACATTATGCTTTAAATAGGTAATATCTATTGGGTCACAGAGCTCTCATACTGCTTCAGTGTTGGTAGGCCTATCTCCAATAACAAAGAGCTCCAATGAGTTTTATGTGGAACATACAATGAGATAGGCATTCGGGACATGCTTTGATCTATCAAAGTTTTTGATCTGTCTGTAAGTTTTAAATAAAATATTTTTATGGCAGCATAAATACAATTAGACTCATCTGTATTCTGAACAGCTACTAGTCTTGCGCAATATATTTTTGGCCCATAAACAAATTGATTTGTATAAAGTAAAATATTTTAATCCACCCAAAAATGATCAGTTCCTCCAGAAAATATATGAGTGCCTGGGTGGATTGATTCATGATGGTGTGAATTGAAAGGATTTTGGGTCATATAAAGAGATTAGTTTATGAAGTAAAGTTTGACAGCTGCAACATACTTGAAAACAATGGACTTTGTTATTAACTGTTTTCTTTTTCTTTCCTAATTGAATTGCATCTTATATCAGAACCTGTATTACAGGTATAGAAAAAGGACCTCATTTTCTCAGTTAAGTGGGTTTCATGAGAACTGTGGTTTTTGAGTGGATGTACCTTTTGTTGAAAAATTAAAAGGAAGACGTTCCAGTTTCAAATGTTCAAGACAGGCTTAAACTCCTGCAAGCCCGATAAAATAGTTTATCCTGCTTTCCACAACAATAAAAATCTCTTTGCTCTGAATCGAAAAAAGCTGTTCTCGTCATCAAGCAAATTGTCATATAAAAAATATGTTGGTGTTGAAAATAATTATTTTAAAGGTTTTAGAAATTAACTGATCTATGAGTTAAGATGCAAACAAACATAAACCAAACATACTTTTGTGGTAGAAAGAAAACAAATTATTTCTCAGGACAGGAAAGACAAAGTTCAGTTCTGACAAGCTTGATTGAGTTAGGTGGGGGCTCTACTTCAAAGCTTACCAACTGGATTCACATCTTGTTAGCACGCAGAAAAAATGTCACATAAAGTCAGGGTCGGCACTTCCTATAGGCAAGTTAGAAAGTCCAGGAGCACCGCCCTCCTCGTGTTGCAGCCAGCTGAGTGCTCTATAGAGAACCTCAGGTGGCTGCAGCACTGCCCGGGCCGGCATGTCCATGAGGGCGCACCGGCTCAGGGGCGCAAGATATGAGGGATCAGCAGGAGGGAAGTGCACAGCTAGGAGACAGGAGAGGAGAGCTCTTAGGGACGGGAGGGACGAGCACTATGGGAAAGGGTGCAGGGAGATCATTAAGGGACAGGGAGATCACTAAGGGACAGTTGGACAGGGGAGAACTGTAAGGGACAGGAGGGGAGAGCAGTAAGAGACAGGATGGGACAGAGGCTGATGAAGGGAGGAAAGAGAATCACAAAGGGCTGGTAGGACTTGACCCCTATCCTACCCCATAAACTCTCTCTTTCATACTACACACACAATGCTTCCCTGTACATACATAGAAACACATAATGCACCCCTACACACACAGAAACACACCAAGCTTCCCTTACACACAGAGAAACATACAATGCACCCCTTACAGACGTACACACTGCATCCCTTACATACACAGAAACACACCTTGCATCCCTTACACATACAAACACAGTTTCGCACAATGCATCCCTTAAACACGACCAGAAACACACAATACATCCCTTACACACAAACACGCACTGCTTTCTACCCCTTACACAAAAACACACTGCATCTACTACACACACACTACATACACTACATTCCATAAGCACACACTTTAAATCCTCTACACTAACACGTAACACATCCCCTACACACTTCACTCCCTGTGAGTGAACTCATGGGTGGAACATATAGATGGACTTATGGGTGGACCTTATGGGCATACTCACCGTTAGGTCCTGGGGGCCTAGACCTTGAGCTGTGCAAGAGGCTTAAAAAATGGAGCTGCTTTACATTCCCCCAGAACATTGACTTTTGGGACCACAGTAACAAACAGCCGCCAGAGAGCCTGTTCTACACCAGACCAGTGGAGCCAGACTGCAGCCAGAGCCCATCATCGTCCTCATCTGGTTGTAAGTGGGCAATCTAGTATATTATTCGTGGCACTAATCTCTATTTACCTCACATTGAAGGGACACTATAGTCCCCAGAACCACTGCAGCTTAATGTAGTGGTTCTGGTGTCTATAGCCTGTCTCTGCAGGTTTTTTAATGTAAACACACACTGTGTGTGCACTGGCATGAGTTATGAGCCCCGTATGGGCTGTGCAACCATTTGAGGCTACAGTAATGTTTTGCCAATTAGTCTCTATCAAACAATATTGTTCATGTTACATCAAGCATTCCCACAATTTGTCTTATTATAGACGTTAATGATGTCTCCAGAGCTGACTGGGGATTAGACATTAACTCAGTAGTTAGTAACTATAACTTCAAGAACAATGCTAAACAGTGTATAACAGTTTGGTCATCATGTATACTTGTGATCTGAGTCTCGTTGGTCGATCCTTGCACTTCAAATTCTTAGATCGTTTAAGGTTTTGTGGAGACCGTATGCCATTCCAGTGTTAAGTGCCACACTGGGCTTGCAGACTTTGACAGGGACCCGGTGAGTAGTAATGCACTTGTAAAGTTGTTTGACGCCTTCCTAGGGTGTGTGGATGACTCTCAGTCCTCCATTTTTTGTAACCAACAATTTAGTGAGGTAGCCCGATTTTCCGCAGTTCTTCTGTTATCTCGTAAAAGTATTTTCTGTGTTTGTGGGTCTTGCGTTTTGTTTGGGTAGTCTTCATGTGACTCTGACCGGTTCTTGCTGGCCCGTAGGACAATCTCTTTGATGTGGAAGTAATGAGCCCTAAATAGGACGTCCTGTGGTATTGAATCTGTGTGATAATAATATTCCATATTAATTAAGAATGATTGATTGATCACTATTGAGCAAATTAAACTCTTATCGATAGTTAAGATTGCGCCGGTACGCACATAAGCACACGCAGGCAGTATCACTAGATGCAGGCCTGGATGCGACAGCTACTAATACACAGCACTGAAAATGTTAATAAAATCACAAAACACAGCACCAGAATGACTCATGCATACCATCACGAGATAATTATTAGTACATAGCTAGCTTTTAGATAAGAGATTTTAACCTTGGCATGACATTGTTGATGGTCCTGAACAGCCTGGCCAGCTGCCGGTCCCATCCAATGCTTTTGCAAGGTCTTTGCTGGACTGCACTGATAAGGAGACTTAGTGAAAAAGTACAGACTATCCATTCCATTGGTAAAAAATGTATAAAAGACGAGAAAACTTGGCACTCGCTTGGAGTACTACCCACCTGCAATACGGACGCGTATTGCTGGTTCTGCTGATTCCCAGTAAGAAAAGGTCCCCTTCAAGCCTGACTGCGAGAAGTTCTCTCAGTCGAGTGCAGCAAGCTTCTCTTATGGTGATGTATACTTAAGCTGAATATCTAGATAATTGAGCTGTTCCCTTAAGCTGAATGTGCACTATAGAGTAAATGTTATTACTTATTAATTAAGTCTATGTTAGTCAATAAAGTTTGTATTGACAAGTACTTTGTGTCAGTGTATTTCCCTTTCTCAAATATTCAATTCAGTCATCCCGAATAGGGTTTTAGGTTTTTATATTGGCGCTCCATGAATTTAATGATTAGGCACAACAATCTGGTAAGTTCCTTGGTTTGGGGACTCTGTGTACTCTGTCCACCAGGAGCATATGCATATCCGCGGGTATTTCAGGGGTATATGCTCGTAATAGACCCCTGACGTAGGCCTGCAGCTCACACGGGAGGATATTTTCTTTGACACCTAGTAGTCGGAGATTGTTCCTCCGTGATCTATTTTCGAAGTCTGCCATACGTGCCTCCATGATTTCTATGTTTTGCTCCAACACTGCAACGTGATCAGCCATATCGGTGTACCCTTGGGGTGCAATATAGTAGTCTTTGCTAATTTTTTGAGCGCTCTGAGGGTGGATGTCGATGGATAATGAGAGCCCAGGTGCCGAAGCGATTTCCTAAGCAGCCAGGTTGGCCATGCCCCCCTCCTTAAGCATATGTTACTTCACTTCTTCACTTCTTCACTTTTTAACATTGTTGCTTTTATGCTATGAATAAATATATTAATCTGCTACAAACTATGTTTTTGCAATGAAACAACATAGACATAACATTTTATATTGGTGAGGAATTTGTGTACTGTGAGAAGTCAATTATTAACTTACTTCATATGAAAGGAAAACTTTAGGCATTATAATAATTCCATGTCTTTAAAGTGGTTATAGTGTATGAATTTTACTGATGCTATCCCTTCGTTCAGTGTCAACCATGTGACCTTTGCTGAAGGTTAAGATTAAATTTTACCTTGGCCATACTAATTCATCACAGCAATTGTGAACTGTGATATGCTGAGAGCAGCCATCTATCAGTCTTAACTAATAACTGATACCCACTACTGCTCAGGCTAATGTAACAGGAGAGTTATCTAATTTTTTTGATGCTTAAATCAAGTACTTATCGCACACAAGCTGGTCAGAAAAAGAACCCTCCACTTCTCCACAAATAGTAGGTGTGCATTTATGACAGATGTAGAAAAGGCTCCCCTAAATACTGGGATCAGTGACTATAATATTACAAGTTGTTCTACTCCACCAAATAACACAAGGTGTTAAGGAACGTGTGTCAGGTTGGGGATATAAAACAATGGATAACCTCTAAATAGTTAAAGCAATTCAAAATACCAAAAGGAAAACTAACAAACTACAAACCCTACTAGACGATAAAACATTACCTTTATTGGATCAGTTAAAATATACAAAATAAGCAGCAATATAATTTAATAATGATGGTACTTATAAAATATTCACAATGTCAGCTACCAAGGAATTAATAGGTCTTAACAGGCATCAAAGTGTAAGGATACATATGTTTTAAATTACAGTAGGGATAACAATGATCATGTGATGTAAGTTCTGTTCAGCTGAGCAGATCAAAGCAACACATTCAGCATGCTTTGTAACATTTAATCAAAGTAATCCCTTAGACTGCAAGTAGTTGCACATATTTTTGTATCATTGTCTATTTTCTTCTACTCCACCAGTTACACCTGTGACTTAGGATCTAATAAATCTGTTATACAACAGAACACATGAAAGTGATTGGTAAGAGAAGTGTTTGACATACAACACTATTTCAATCTATCTAGACTATTCTAGTGGTTGTACATGTGCATTGCAGGCATGATGGAGTCTTAGTTGCCTTAATGTTGTCCTGTCTTCTTAAATTGTTTCCTATACAGCACAAATATAGCCACATTGCCAATCAACAAAGACAGTCCAAGCCAATCAAATCCTGCCTTTATCTCCAGTCAAGCTTGGGTAGGCAAAATCCATAATATGCTCCAGCTACTTGTAGCCGTCAATATTGTCGACAGAAACACATGTCCAAATTTCCTCTGTGACCCCTGCAGGGCAGAGGCTGTGTAAATCATTTTTGCATTTTGTTGCCCTTGCTGGGTCTTAATTATTCTCGTGCCACATTCACTCCTGTTCCTTACAGATCAAGCAGGAAAATAGTATAGAAATTTAAGAGACTTTTACTGGCAAAAATGAGATAAAATAAACATAGAAACATAGAATGTGACAGCAGATAAGAACCATTCGGCCCATCTAGTCTGCCCAATTTTCTAAATAACCTTACATGAAAGCCTTTTCTTTTTAAATCATACAGTGTGAATCAGAACCTGGATTTGAACAATATAAAGAAAAAAGAAAGCCCTTGCTAGTAAAAGATGTCCTTGCTAAATAAAATAGGTTGCTTCACCTTGTAAATTAATTAGTCAATTAGTAGTAGGAAAACAAACAAAGTTCATGGCAGATTGTTCAAATGGGGATTTATCCAAGTTTTGAGGCAAGTCAGTGATTCCTGCAGAAAGCAATTCCCATATGGAACAAACAAATATACAGGCTGCAAAATTGGCTGGCTGTAGCTGAGTCCAAAAAAAGAACATTCATTTAGTTTTCAGAGCTGAGTTGGAAACATTTGAAGTCTAATGTAGAAACGTAGGGAAAATAGGTGATTATAAGGGTCTAATTTGTAGATTCTGAAGGAATTCATGGTGAGGATAGTAGAAAATCAGTTCTGAGTTGAGCTGGAGATTCTGAGACCTGAAAAATGAGTTAGTAGAAACATGCAAGGCACAGGAGCATAATGGGCTGGTTTCAGCTCATTACGAGTGCACAGGTTCATTGGCAGTTCTGTCTAAGTGGACATGTGAACGTAAATGGATAGAACATAATTATTTAAAGAAACAATAACATTAAAATACATGTTCCTGACATGTCATTTTGGAAACATAACATCTCAAGCCTTACCTGCTATTATCCAGAAGATATCTTTGATATAAGTACTGTGGCCCTGGAATGCCATCTCTAGAATGCTGGGTCTGTCAGAACTGGGTTAGTCAGGAGAAGTCCAGCAAAAGGAGACCAATTGTTTTGGAACTTAATTCCTTGGCCATTTCAAGTTACAAGGACAGAGCAATTCATGAACTGAGACAACTAATTCCACATTTAGGTGGCATTTCTGATATTCTAACAGACTGATTTTTTTTCATTTTCCAGTTATGTTTATTTTTTATTTCTGTCTTCCTCCTGTCACTTTGCAGATAAGCCTTTGTCTTGCACCCCCGACTATAATATCAGTATTACTGAGGTTTCAGCCTCATTTAAGTGCATGTAATATAATGTAATGCAAGCTCATGTTACCTTCCCAGATTACTATTTCTCATAAGCTATTTTTATATCTCATAAGCAGAACTATCCCTTGCCTAATGCAGTTTCAGTTTTATCTTCACCTACCAAAATGATAGATTTATTTATTGTTTCTAATAGCATGTCTTCAGTGGTAGAGAGTGCTAAAGCAAACGTCTGTCTGTTCATGCTATCTGCTCATGTATTGTTTGTGTTTTAAGTATTTGCTGCACATTAAAAATTAAAGCTTACTACTACATCCTGCTAACTCTAGAAAAACCAAAAACCTCGGTCCCAGAGTTATTGAAGGAGATACATAATTACTCCAAAGTGTCAGGATACAAATTAAATATATAGAAATCAAAATTCTTAGCAAAAACCTGAATAAAAAGTTAACCAACCAGCTTGTGAAAAACCTTGGGCTACCAGAAAACAACGATAGATTAAACTATTTAGGCATAACATTAACCCCAGAATTAAAAGATATAGTAGAAGCCAATTTTCTACCTTGACTAATTCAGAGTAACCAAAATCTAAAGGATTGGAAAGGCATGGAATTTTCATGGTCAGGTAGAATTAATATCCTAAAAGCATATATCTTACCAAAATGGCCTTATTTATGGAGAACGATCCCACTCAATTTCCCAGAAAATTGGCTATCATTACTACACTCATAATTTTATAAATTCATATGGGGTGGTAAGAAAGCAAGAGTCAAAATTAAAGTTTTAGCTAGATCAAGGCAGGATGGAGGTTTGGGCTGTCTGGAAATAACACAATGCTATCACGCCAGTAGACTTTTCCACATTATATTATCAGAAAATATTGTTGCAACCCAAGAAACATGGTATAAAATGGAAAAAGCTAAGACTGGGGTAGAAAATCTAACGTTACTATTTTGGATACTAGATACAAATCTATCAGAGAGACACAAACTAAATCCCAGATAAGAATTAACGAGTTGGTGGGACAAACTCACAAACAATACAGAACTCAGAAATAGTATAATAGATGTGCTTCCTTTCTCTAGTATTACAGACATGTTGGATACATAAAAGTAGATAGCTGGAAAACTAGGGGGGGGGGGGGGTAAGGGAATTTAAAAACATAACAATGGAACAAAAAATCTAATCATTTAACCAAATTGTAGAGGAATTCAAAATTCTCCACCGAGGGTTTCTTAACAAAGTATCTCCTCCAAAATGAAGGGGAAAAAAAATTACAATTCTCAAACATCTATTTGAATTAAAGAACTATAGAAACCTAATGGTGAAATTCGCCAAGGTTATGTACACATGGAGACATGATAAACCGATAGAATTAATTAACAAATGGGAAAAAGAACTACAAATACATATAGAAGAAGAAGAGTGGATAGGTTCTCTCAATAGACTAAATAAAACTTACGGAAACCCAATTTAAGCTTTCAAACAGATGGTATTTAACAGCAAAACGATTAAAGAAAATCTTCCAAAAGTCATCAGATAAATACTGGAAATGTAACATAAATGAAGGCAATGTAATTCATATTTGGTGGCAGTGTAAAACCATAAATACATGTTTGAAAGACGTAATTGAGGCTACATATAAAATAACGAATACAAAATTAGCTTGCAAACCAGAAGTGGTTCTGCTAAACTTGCACTGGCCAAAAATGACCAAAAATTATTGATAATACTACACATAATTACAGCAGTGAAATTACTCTTAGCAAGAAACTGGAAAGCAGAGATAACCCCACACATCCAAGAATTAATAACACAAGTCATTTGGCAAGCAAGAATGGAAAGGGGTATCTTGGTGAATTTAGGTAACAGATATACACAAATAGAAGACTGGGACATCTGGATAGATAAAATGGAAAGGATAATTCAAAAGAAGGCATAGATCTTATCCCCTAAACGGGCAGAAAAAACAGAATAATAAAATAATTGGATAACACACTAGATATACATGACTATCACTCTCTCCAAACAAAAGTAAAATGATAAAGTAAACCAGACCAATCAGTACATAAATAAATAAAACTAGGGTTGGAGGGGAGGGACATAGGGATTCGCGAGGGAGTTGAAGGGAAATCAATAAGAAAATGCGAAATATTGATGATGAAAAAAATACCATGCCCTGAAATATAGACGCACCAGCATACTATAAAAGGCAGGTACATGCCTGAAATGAAAAATAAATAAAAATTAAAGCTTACTGGTTATTCAAATTTGGAGATATTAAATCAACTTGCAGACCATTTTTAAGTTAATATCCAAACTGGGGTTTTCTCTATCTAACTAAGTCCCTGATTTAAATCTATCTGATGATCACAGTTGATAAGTATCAACTTTTTCAGCCAGTTTTATTCTTATTGAATTTGTCTGGTATGGCTTGTGGGGACTCTAGAATGCCCCTTACCTCCCCATTTTATTACAGAATACAGCCCAGACTTGAATGCCACATGTGGGGCAGGGAGTGGCACCAACGTCTTATTCAATTTTCGGCCCCCACCCAATGGTGATGGGTGGTGGCAAAAGGAAGGTCCCCTTGTATTTTATTAGTGACTGGACAGCAATAGCTGCCCTGTAACTCGTTTTTAATGGCTTTAATTACTGGCTGCTAACTGTTTAGTCGACATGCCTCCCACCACAGCATTTAAAAATAGCATTTATCAAAAAGTTTTAGCCATCAAAATCACCTCAGAGATATATTCAATATTCAAACAATAAACAATGGCTTCTAAAAGTCATTAATGACATCTATGTTATCATTCAAACTGATTAATTACTGGCAGTAGCGGATATACTGCCAATAACAACCATTAGCATGCTAAAAGCGAGGCCTAGGCAGTTTTAACTGATTTTGAGCATTAATGACAATTAAAGTTAACTTTACAGTATTATACATTTATCCTGCAGTTACACAAAAATATATTCAGCTTCTAGATTTCTGTGTCAATATCGGATTTTGAGTGACATATTAATTGCTTTTAAGAGCATCCCTAATTACATTTTTTTTCCCTCACTTTTTTTTAGATGCTGTAACTGCAAATCCTTTCCTATCCCTAAATAGCATATACATATGGCAATATAAAAATAGACCACATTTTAAATCAATATAGTTTAAATACATCCTTATAACCGTCTCACTACATTTTTAAACTGGAAATATATTTTCTGTCAGTTTGGAATGACAGCTGAAAGTTAAGATTATCAGATGCCTTAATTATATGCCTAAAAAATCTCTCTCTCACTTTTAAACTTTAAAAATGATTCTGACACTTACTTATAAATGTTTAAGAAATGCAAGCAAGTTTATCAGATGTAAGCATACTTTGCTTCCAAGTAACTCAAGAACCACATGTACATCTCAGTGTCTAATTAGGGAAATGTACCATTCTTGATATATCATGCATAGTTCCAGACAATTAAATCCACAGGTGGTTGAACATTGAGAATGCTGTCATTGAAAGGCCATGTCTGTTAAAACTAGGAGAATTATTAGTGTTTCATTTAAACATATTTCTTTAACGTTTGCAAGATTTGACAGGAAGTGCTGACAAAATAGCTCAGTATATTGCACTGTTACTTCAGCAACAAAGGTAAATTGTTTCAGAGCACAGTTGTAAATTTTGCACTAATTTGATGTTTTTTTACGAGTTTCGGATAGAAAAAATAATGGCTTAATCGCTATTGTAATTTGCATGAAATAAGAAATTCATACTACCTAGAACTTCTAAACAGGAGAATTAATGAGTTTGAAGCCTCGAGGCTGTATTAAATTATCTGTAGGATGATGACTGTATCTACAAAACCAATGATGATAAATGGTCGGGAATGCACGTAATATGGAGGTAAAAGAACTCACTCATGAGAGATACCTGTCCAGCTTTAACAAACCAGAGTGGCCTGTAAAATTGCACAATGATTACCAGTGCTGATTCCATCAAAAAGAAAGGAAAAAATGTTTATATATTGTTTGTCTCACAAAATGAAATATAGATTCTTGGAAGTAATAATTTTTTTTTCCAGAAATCTGGACATATCAATTTAGACATATCCATAGTATTTTATAGTATATTAAGATTAAGTATGCACAAGCTACTACATAGTGTAATTTTCCTGTATTGTGTAATTTTATATATAACCTTCAAATTGGCATGTGCCATAATGATTGGTTTGCTTAATTATTAGTGCCAAATGATCATGTATAAATTAACTGCAGTGCTTTCTTGCTCAATTTTAGACAGCTCCTGATAACATATACAACCAAACCAGATTTGAATTTTGCTTTTATCATTTGAAAATATTATTAGTAGAAATATTCTCTTTAGAAACCACAGCATATAGAAAGGTTAAACATATATTATAAATGAACATATTATACTAAAATAACTGTCTAAAAAGTACAAACAAAGCCTTCCTCTGTGAATTTAGAAAATAGTTTTAATGATAGTGCCAAGGGGGCACTTATAGCCAGTAGTACTAAGTAAGTCATTTAATGTGACAAGAATTCTTCAGTATGCATAATGCAAAAATATCCTTTTTTATAATTCAGAATCATTTATTCAGTAATGTTGAGGAATTGGAACAACTGAATATTTAAAGGAACACCCCAAGCACTATAAACACTGCAGCGCTCCATAGTGGTTATGCTACCAGGAGTACTTGGCATCCACTCCATTGCAAGCAGTCAAGCCATCCCTATGATGCCCTTTATTGTAAAAGTAGTGGGTATATAAAATGAGCAAATAATAATACATATTAACAGATTAGGACGTTGGAAGTTGGAAGTTGAGACAAGCATTTTAGTATTTGCCTATGTCATTTTGTTACACTGACCTGCAACTCTAGAGGAAAAGGGGGGAGGGGGTCAGAAATCATGGGGAGATCATTAAGCTGCATCCATTTACGCAATGATAAATCATGTATCCAGGTGAGACATTTAAAAGACCATTCCAAGCACCAAAACCATTACAGCACGGCATGGTGGCAGGATTGCTACGGCACAACCCCTTAAGTGTATAAAATCAAACAGTTTCAAAACAATTTAAAGGATCACTATAGTGTCAGGAAAACAAAGCAGTTTTCCTGACACTATAGTGCCCTTTAGGGTGCCCCCACCCTCAGGGTCCCCCTCCCATGGCACAGAAGGGGTTAAAACCCCTTCAGCAGCTTACCTTATTCCAGCGCCGGGCTCCCTCGGTGTTGGTGACCTCTCCTCCCCCACCGACGTCAAATCCCCCATCTGACATCAGTGGAGCCGAATGCGCATGCGCGGCAAGTGCCGCTCGAACATTCAAAGTGTCCATAGGAAAGCATTTTTCAATGCTTTCCTATGGACGCTCTGCGCGATGGAGGTGAAATCCGGAAGACAGCCACTAGAGGCAGGATTAACCCCAAATGTAAACATAGCAGTTTCTCTAAAACTGCTATGTTTACATGTATAGGATTAAAACCTGAGGGACCTGGCACCCAGACCACTTCATTGAGCTATAGTGTCCCTAACTTCTTACCTTGAGGCTGCCAAGCACTTTTCTCCACCGCCACTACCACTTTCAGCCAATAAGTGAAGCCATGTAGCTATGGGTTTATTGCATACAGAAAACTCCAGGCTCTCCAAAGGCTATGGTGAAAATGTCAAAATTTTTGCAGTGCTTTACATTATACAGTAGGGTAATTTGACAGAAAGTGGCATTTATTCAAATTAAGTGGAGATGACAATCCACTATAGTATTGGAAGTGACAGAGGTATTACCATGTATCAGTCAAGTGTTATTGACAATTGGATACAGGACTTTTCAGTACCATATATGGATTCAAAACCAGCCTAAAGGTGTAGATGTCTTACAAATATCTCTATGTTACTGCATATATAATTTGCATATGTGTCCTCGTGTATAATCCGTGTAGTAATGCCTGAGTGTATGCATTGTATATGTAGCAGTGTTTTGTGAGTGAGTATGTGATTTTGCCTGCATTGGTGGACACATGTTGGTTGTTGGTCTTGGTGACTGGGTTAGTAGGTAGATGTAGGTGGGTAGAGATATGAGTACAGAAGTCAGATGATTGGTAAGATGCTGATGAATAGGCATATGACTGGATGAGTAGAGGTGATTGGGTTGGGAAATTCATTGAATTCAATGGTTGGGATAAATGTGGTTAGGTATGCAAATGTATGAGGGTATGTGACTGGATGTATTGCTGGGTGAATGTAATTGTGTGATGGTATATAACAGGTTAGTTGAGAGAGTGTGCATGATAGGTAAATCTAACTAACTGGGGACTGAGGAGATGAGAAGATGGTCTGGTGAAAGAGACAGGATGGGCTAGGTGAAAGCCACTTACTCTGTTAACACGCTAGCTAGGTAGGTAAATGTAAAGAGTATCTGCAGTCCAAATTCAAAGGCGAGGTGTCTAAATGCTCTGGAGCACTTCCTTCAACCGCCTTACATCCCACAGCAAAGAGGCAAGTTACCAAGACCACAACCCTCCAGCCCTATTTGATAGTATTAGACGATCCATCATAAATATATTGCAGAATTCCAAGTTAGCAATTTATATTCAATTAGAACCATGGTAGCATTTACAGCTTTTTATCACCTTAATCACAAATAATCTCAACACTGTCAAACTATTCCTTACAGGTATCAACATTATTTACTAAGTGCATTTCCCGATCTGTAGAAATTTCGCTATACCCTACCAACAACAGGTCCCAGTACATATTATTAACAGAGTAGGAGGTTGGAAGTCATCCGTTTATACTAGATATATTGCCCAGCCTGAGAAGGAGTTGAGACAAGCATTTCAGGATTTGGCCATGTAATTTTGTTACATTGACCTGCAAATCTACAGGAAAACCTCTGTAAGTCAATTTAACAAGCAATCACTATTTGTTTTCTCATTGTACCATGTTGATTCTTGCTTCTCTGTTCAGAAATCTCTATTTTAGTGCAAATAAGAAAACTCTTATACATGTCTTCATTAAGTGACTAAGGCAGATTGGTCTTTCACAGTGACATCAACTTTTTCATTCTAAAATGTTTTAGTGAACAATTACACAGCAAAGTTTTCAGCCAACAATGCAGCACCAAACAACTATAAACTAGTTTACTTTATTTACATTACAGTCATATTCCCATCAGAGTGCCTTCTACGTAAACATATTAGTCTCAATTTTCTAGTAAAAAAAATAAATATTGTCAATATTCCTGTACCTTGTAATTTAATGTGTAAAATTTTCACTGATATTTGATAATTATTCACAATTATAAAAGAAATATGTGACTTTGGGAAAGTAAGTCTGTCATATTCTTTCGCTCTCAAACAAACTGTGTAATTAACTATCAGACTCACTTGACACATATGGATCATTACATCCTGTCTTTACCTCACTCCAAAACCAGTCAGCACATACCTGTAAACATTCCGTACTATCCCACGCACAACAGATGGTGTCCCGTCAAGGTTCTTGAGGCCTACATACAGCACCATCACTTACTGCCCTCGCCACCGTTATTACAACTGCAAGGTGCAGTACTCACCACTACAACCTTCATGACCTACGTCAGGTCCTTGCTCACACAACTGGGCCTCAACGCAAACAAATACTCAGGACACTCCTTTCGTATAGGAGCCGCGTCCACAGCCTCCAGTGTCAACATCCCAACTCATGTTATCAAAACACTGGGGCGCTGGAAGTCATCCGCTTACTCACGGTACATACCGAACCCAGTACAAGAATTAAGGGATGCTTTCATAAACATGTCTGGTTGATAAAATGTATATGTATTGGTTGTCTGTTAAATAAATTTGATTACTTAATTTTTGCCCTCTTCTTTCTCAGGCCTACCTCATCGTCGGTTTCGGCACACCACAACCGACTTGCTCCTTTTATTATCCTACGCTTATTCATGGTATTTCACACTGTACTATCTTAAGCACCTAACACAAGTATTAAGGCAATTTGCCTGGATTTGTGGGAGGTGCTGGTTTACTACCCCTAGCCTACTTAAGGCACTCCCCTTACCTTGCTCCTTACCGTTCGAGGTCAGCGTTGAATGACCCTCCCACCACACCACTTTTAACATTTATTTCCTTTCTATTTCTTTTCCTGGGTAGGCCCTCTTCTTTCTCAGGCCTACCTCATCGTCGGTTTCGGCACACCACAACCGACTTGCTCCTTTTATTATCCTACGCTTATTCATGGTATTTCATACTGTACTATCTTAAGCACCTAACACAAATATATATATATATATATATATAAAAATATATATATTGTTGTTTGTTGCTCCTGAAGAAAGCCCAGGACGAGGGCTGAAACGTCAAGTTTTTATGGAATAACTGAATAAGATGATTTTTTTAACTACAAGACCGTGAGTGCTAGACTATATTTCAATATTTTTGTATATTTTGGCTGTGGCTTTTAGCACCCGGCATTCAATATTATGCTTAATGTAGCAGGGTTAATCTGAGTGCAAGGACTGGTCTATATATATATATATATATATATATATATATATATATATATATATATATATACATTTATCAATGTTCTGATACCAGGCGCTAGACTGTGGTCACAAGTATATACAAGCAAATCCAAATGGTAGTCTACATGGATTCCTTTTAAAATGTAACATTTATTTCTTCATATAATAAATAACACTTACATAAAGTGCTAGAAATGTTACAGATGGTCAACGTTTTAACTTTCCGCAGGACAGCAAAATAACATACAAAATGATACCACTATACCCTACCAACAATAACTGGTGTCTTGTGAAAATTCTTGATCATTGCTGTTACTCCCTCACAGTTTGTCCCAGTAATACACCTCTTTTGTCTCTGCATTATGATGCCCCTCACATCATTTGAATCTATTTTGTATGTTAGGACACGCTTTGTAAAACCTTTCAGAGCATTTATGTAGAATTGCTGGAGCTTTGGCTGTGTCTAGCAAGAATATCCCAGTGCATATTATTAAGAGATTAGGATGTTGGACATCATTGGCCTATAATAGATATTATATCAAGCCTGAGAAGGACTTGAGACAAGCATTTCAGGAATTGGCTATGTAATTTTGTTAATAAAGTTTTGCATCTTTATACATTATTATCTTCTTTATTTACAGGCCTAGCCAACTGTCAGTTTCAGCACAATACAACTGACTTTTACACTACTTTTGACCTTTGACCCTGACCATAAATATATTTGTGTGTGTGTGATTTGCAGCTCTACTCTTTGGCTTTTAGAGACCATAGCATGAAAACAAATCTCTACCATATTTGACAGCAGTACCCAAGGCAGATGTCAAAAGTGTGCATTTTCCCTATTATAATGTTTGACTGAAAATAAGTGTATATATATACTTTATTTTTTGAGTGGCAGCTATATGATTTACTTTTTGCCTCTTTTTGTGAGCAGATGTCTCTATATTAAAAAACACTTAAAATAAATAAGAACCATTTATATCGTTTCACCATGACATTACAAAAGGAGAGCGGAAGACTGAAGATTCCCCATCTTGCTCACTTTGCCACTACGACAAAAGTGATATAAGCTGACAGATAACTGGAGATGCTATCCCCATTAAAATTGCAGTAATAAATAACTAAATATGAATGGTAATTAGATCATATTCATGTGTCATAATACTCTGACTTAATTAACGTGTTTATAATTTATCAGATATTTTTGTAAGAAATATTATCCAGTGTACATCTCAAGAAGCATAATATAGTTTGCTTTTTTCCATCACTCATTTTAAAAAAATCATTGGACATAGTTAAGGAAATTATTTTAATAATATCCGTAATTTATAAATGCATTTCCATAAAATAAAAGTTAGATCCTCCCATAGCCAACCACCTAACTTACCTAATAAAATAAATGGTGCCTGGTAGCAGGATATTTTCCTTCTGCACAAAGTCATACTTTCTGAGGAAGCTGAATGTAGAAGAAGACTTCTATAAAGTATAAAGTAAGAGCAGTGGATAATCTGAAGAAGAAGAAAGAATGAAATCAGAACATGTATTAAATGATATAACAATGACAGATAGGTATATAACAGTAGCAGAGATAGTATAGTAGAAAAAACAGTAGATACATTCAGTATTATCTGAATACTGTACGGTCAGAATCACATCAATTAATGGAACACACCTGGTAATTGGAACACTGGACAGGAGGACGCAGTGGTCGTGACATTTATTACTACCACTCATGAGTGGTATTAATAAGAAAAATGGGTCATCACAAAAAAAGAGTAATTTCTGACATAAGTCAGGCTCCAAGTGTTCGAGATAGGTGGTCAAACCTTACCCAACTATTAGGTTACACTTTGTTGGCTTCCAGTCGTATCTGTCTGTCTTACATTGATGTGTGCTTGAAGTGGGCTTTTTTGCAACAGTCTTGTAACCACACTTCTGCACTTCAGTTTTCTCATATTGCAAGATATTTGAAGATTTTAGAAGATCAGTACTGGGTGGTATGCCATATTATACACCTGCAAATACTTCTCCCATCTGCATTTACATTTACTGTCTATGAAATTTCAACATTTATTTAGACATTACTTTAGACAAATCTCAAGTTGCTGCAAATCTTCCTATCAAGGTTATTATCATAATATAATGTCAAATCTTGTTTTCCTCTAGTGTAGTCTGCATGGGTAACAGTTAAGACCCAGTTGCCCACCAGAACCTAATGGTTTAACATGCTAAAAAAGGTAACTGTTAAAGTAAAGACACAGATGACACATTTAAGTCATTTAATGTATTATGGATTTGGTACCTAACTCCATCATTTTAACCTCACATTAAATAGTTGAAGCAACAACAGAATCCATTAATAACAAATAAAAAATAAACAAGTTTAATCATTGTATTTTTATATCAATGTCCTTTTAGTTTTTCTTCATTTAATTTTCTTTTACAATACATGCATTAAATGATATTCATTCAAGCCAGACAAATGGTATTGGGCACAGTAAAGGTGTCCCACTAATTTTAAGTGGTCTGGAGACAAATGCATTGTCCATTCTTAATACCTACTAAAATTTTGTTTGCATTAAAGCTTACCAAATGCAATTAAATAATATATTTTTTTTTATAAATAAAAGAAAAAAACTAATCTTGTATTGTGTACAAAATCTATCTATCTATCTATCTATCTATCTATTCATATATATATATATATATATATATATATATATATATATATATATATATATATATATATTTTTTTTTATTAAAACAATAATCTGGAAATATTAATTAAAGGATAGTTCAGAAGTAGTATTTTCAAACTACCTTTGCTACTTTATGGTTATACTTAAATTGTTAGAATTTGAATTCGAAACTGTTTGCAATATGAGTATTTTCAAACAACCACTAAAACATTCAAAATATTTAAAACGAAAATTTAGCAATATACAGTACATGTTTAAGTTTTTATACATTGAAACAACATAGGATATTTGGACCATTTTATTACAAAACAGCTTTATCAAATTTACTATATCAAGAAGCTGATGAATAATTATTATTGATAATGTAAAACTGATTTATGTCTGCAATGCAATGGGAAGATTTATGTAAGTACATATTAGCACAGGTCAGTGGGCCACAAGAAACCAATTGCAATAAATGTATAACTTTGTTCTCTTCTGCTGTGTTTCCTTTGCAGATATGCCCATCGTAACGATCCTTCCTTCAACGCCGCTTCCACAAGAAGGTCAGCCACTTACACTGACCTGCGAATCACGAGGAAAACCTCTGTAAGTCAATTTAACAAGCAATCACTATTTGTTTTCTCAGTGTTCCATGCTGATTCTTGTTTCTCTGGTCAGAAATCTCTATTTTAGTGTGAATAAGAAAGCTCTAATGCATGTCTTCATTAAGTGACTAAGGAAGATTGGTCTTTCACAGTGACATCGGCTTTTTCATTTTAAAAAGTTTCCATGAACAATTTCACAGCAAAGTTTTCAGCCAACAATGCAGCACCAAACGACTATAAACCTGTTCAGTTTATTTACATTATAGTCATCTTCCCGTCAGAGTGCCTGCTACTTAAACATATTAGTTTAAATTTTCTAGTAAAAAAAAAAAAATGAAATCGTTAATATTCCTGTTCCTTCTAATTTAATGTGTAAAATTTATACTGATCTTTGATAATTATTCATACACTTCTATTGGAATTATAAAAGAAATAGGTGACATTTGGGAAATTAACCTGCAGCTGTCATGTTCTTTTGCTCTCAAACAAACTGTGTAATTGCCCTTACTCTTGGATGTTTTTAGAGGCAATTCAAAAAAGATTTTGACATTTCACTTATTTTGAAATATTAATGCAACTTTTTTATAATTATACTTAGCCTCCAAGGCTTTACTTCTGATTAAGTGCAAATTTAAAGGTTGGTCCCATTTGATATATGTTTTAATGTGGACTTAAAATAATTAGATTTTGATAGAGGGTTATGCATACAAATAGGCAACAGGGAGGGGATATAGCACCGTATAATGTATACACTGCATTTAGTGTTGCAATTGGATATCGTGAAATGATTCTGACAAGCACTAAGTTATAGAACTTTTTCTATCAGTGTTTCATATAGTTTCATGCTTTGCTTGCTTGCATGGTCAAATCTGTGCATTTCAATATAACTATTGTGATTATATTGTGCTTAAACTACTGGTTTCTGGCTATTATCATTTTATAATTAGCATTACTCATTCTTATGTTCATGTTTAAGCTACATTACCTGTCTCCTTGCAAAATAGAAATTGATTATTCAAATCCATTGCAATAAAAAAAAAACTTCATCAGAAACGCCAGAACTGCAGCTCTACTAATGTTCTTTTGCTACATTACATTCCTATGATTGAGTATAATTAAATTCCTATACATTAAAATCAGTATAGGTAAGCTGTCACATAAAATGTAAATAACATAAATTCATATACATTCATGCAAACATTCAAATTAGAAGATATTAAGGGGTTTATAGTTTTATTCTGTTCATTTTCAAAAGAAAGCCCCACTGAAGAAATAGTAGTTATAAAAAAAACCAACCTTTTTCTGCCATATGTACTAACAACTAAGCCATGATATATTGATATTATAAGATATGAAGACTATGGGAATTACCCTATACAACCTTCACAAACAATTATATAAAAGGTCTTTATTACAGCATCATCGAAACTCTGAAAGAGTGTACGTGTATTTGTCATATGAGCTGACACTCTTTAGCCAGTGATTTACATCCAAACTTGGTATGCATAGCCATGCTACTATGGGAGCGTGGACTTCTGCCTTATCAAAATTAAAAAGAGACAGCCCTCAACTTCAGTTGACAACAGGTGAACTGAAGCAGGACCAGCAAACCCCACAATGATAAGGCAAAAGAAGGAAGGATCTCCAAGTGCTCAGTGTTCAAACTGCAGGCAGGTTTATTGGATCAAAATTGGCAGAGCAGAAACGTTTCGACCTACTGTAGCTTGATGAAGAACTCTTAGCAGGTCAAAATGTTGCTACTCTGCCACTTTTGATCCAATAGACCTGCCTGCGATTTAAACACTTTGAATGCCTGGAGATTCTTTCTTCTTTTGATATTCTGCTTTGGCATAATTTTGGAGACATGGAGAATTGCATGAACCCAACAGAGTCAGGTAAGTGTCAAACTATGTATAAACGGTTTGACAGTTTACACTGGCGATGGGGTCTACCTGCACAATTATTACTACTGCTCATTGTACTTTTTATGGTGACTCTAGTATACCTTTAATAAAAATACATAACTTTTTCCAATGGACAAAGAGGGACATTTATTTTGGGGAGTAAGTGGGGGTGTGGCAAAGTGCAGGCTATGACTTACTAATAACAATTTATGCAACTAAGGTAATTTAGAACCAGAACAATGATCTCAATGCAGTATGTTTACATAAGCTTTTAATTATGTTAAAATACATTTTTAAATTGATTTCATATTTTTGGATAAACTTTTTAAATTATTTATCTACAAAATTTTCCATAGACTTTTATGGTGACTTCTGTAGATAAATTAGTTGAAAAAGGACTGTCCCTTCAAAATAGATACACCTTGGAGGTATAAAAATAGTTAAGGACTCAATTAAACATATTCATAACAATATGGTTGTGACAAATGCCCTATATCCTTCTCCCTATTCCAGAGCTCACAGCGCCATCTTGCTGCCATGGCTAGCGATGGAATGCGTGCAGGCGAAGAACTATGGCAGATGTATGATGATCTCAGGACAGTCTTACATTGTAGATCTGTGTTCAATCTTATTGTAACATGTAGGATTACAAGAGGGAAATGGAACAGCTATGTTAGTTATTGTAATGCGCTGAGGAATAAGCTGGCGCTATATAAATACCAATAATAAATAATAGTGCATGTGCAATGTGTTCAGTTACTCTTGGTCTCAGATGCCTCAGCTAGCTGCTCGGCTGTCTGATGGGATTAGGAAATGTACCTATCAAGCCACTGTAATATGCATAGCCAGCACAGTGGAAGGCTGGACTGAGTCAACAGTGTCACATCGTACCTATTGTATGTTTAAAGCAAGCTGGTCAAGGAGACCCATCATGTTGCAAGAGTTGGATCTGACCATTTCTCCTATGCAATTACTGTATCTACATACTCCTCCCTGTACTATGCAAACAAGTGTGTCCTGCCTGTATACGTAGAAAAAGCTGTGTGCTCACAATAAAGCAGTTCATTTTAAGTTCGCTTTTACATCAAGAAGAAGCTTCCTTGACTCTTTCTGTGTTGTAACTATCCATGGTCTGCTTTAGTGCAATGGCTCATAGGAAAATTGCTAGCAGTTTTTACTTAAATAGCATAACCTGTAACACCCTGTTCAACTCTGCCGTGTATCCTGCTTTGCCGGGGAGTTAGCAATGCAAGTACCGGAGTGCTAGCGCTCAGGGTAGAAGTCTGTAAGGTTAACAGTTACACTTTCATAACAGAGATGCCAGGACCGTATTGCTGCCAACTGAATAGCCAGCAAGGAAAGAAGCTGCGTTCACTAGTGGAAAAAGTATCTACTAATGCAAAGAATCCCACAAGCAATACTAGGCCTTACCTGGTCCACCTTTAGAGCCAGAGACAACAGGGCCATATCAGTGGATCTGAAACATTACGAATCCTTCAATTGAGTGCTGAGGGATCCTTTAATCATTTCTCCTTAATGCCCCGTGGATCATTTTCTGACCCTGGGTCTGGCTCCACTTACCATTTTTGAGGGATTGCTGATACATCTGGATATTAAATCTGGGGTCTAAAGATAAAAAAAAAAAAAGACTTGAATGAGCCATTTTAATAATTGTAGTCTACTATTAAGTTTTGTTTCTTATTGTGGACATCGTTTTAATAATGCAGTTTAATTAGAAAAAAAAAAAAACCCACATAGATCCTTCAATAAGAATCTCTTATCACTGGATCTGCAATTTTTCTTCTGTTGACTATTAAAGGCGTTTTAGGTTTTTTTTTCTGTGTCTTTGCTATCTTTAATCCTACATTCTACACCACAAAAAGTAGATCTACATCTAAGAATCAACCTTTCCTCTCTTGGGCAGAGAGAAAGAGTCCAGGTACATTGTATCACAGAATAATGAGGAAAATATGTTGCTTGTGTTCCATCAGCATGTTGGCCATCTCATATAGTAATGAAGTCATGGTGTCTTATAGATTGGGTTTTTGACAATAAGGAAACAGCAGTATATGTTATGTTATGGTATATTGCATGGAAAACAGCAGAACCTATAAACAGTTGTTGCAGCTCTTGTACACTACATGTTGAAATCTAGTAAGCTCAATGGGAGGTTTTCTTTTGCCGAATATTTTTTTTTTTTTTTACTTTACCACAATTTTAATTGTACTTAACTTTTGCCATCATAGAGAGTCAATATGTCATGCAGGAGCTACATTGAGTATAATATAAGCAACCATGATTGCACATTAGTTTAATTATATGGATTTGCATTCATAATATTGGTCCATTAGTGTTTTCTTGTATCTGGCAGCTTACATACTGAAGTATTTACAACAATACCATGTTTAATTTGTTTTATTTAAGTCAAGGATACTCTTCTTTTCTACTGTTTTAAAGTTACAGGTGATATTTCCAGGTTTTTTTTCTTAATACAAAAACATTTTAAATTACTGTATTGTTGTGCTGCCTTTCATGTTCACACTGGTTAATCTTTAATTAATACAAACAATGACATATGTCCATTTTAATATTTTTTTTATTTTATGCTTGGACTGCAAGCATGGACCTACATTAGTCCATGAGAATTGCTCTTTTTTGTGAGTACTCATTTTTTTCATTTCATCTGATTGCATCTGCTAGCGTAAATGCTAATCTGAAAAAGTTTTTTTCATTTAGATTCCTCAGTGGCATCTGTATATACTGGAAGGACTTCTGTACTTTTCCCTTCCCTAAATGGGATTGCAGTTATGACATCTATGTATTTCACTGATGCCCTCTCATAAATCCCTCTTAATGGGACACTGTAGTACATTTGAATGGGTATGGTCCCAGGAGTTCTTTGATGCTGTCCACCAGTTAAAGTGCTTATGGATGGTTTGACACTCACTTTGTTGTGCCGGCATCTGTGGTCCCTCCAATCTGAGTTGATCTGATCAACTGGTCATACCAACTCATAGCTGGTTTCAAATGTATTCATCATTACTTTATTGTTTATGTATAAATACACTATGTTTTTGAGAATGATGTGGCTTGAGAAAGGTTCTGACTGGGGCAAAATTAGTGCCTCTATTTCCAATAAAAATCTGCCTTTGGTACTTAGACAGCTTTTAATTCTATCAAAAGTATTTTTGGGCTGAGTGACGTTACCTGCTACTCTCAGCAAAAAAATACTGTCAAACCTAGCATGAGATGGTATGAGAATGTGGAAGTATAAACTTTTATCTTAGACCAACTCAGATCAGAAGGACTACGTGTGCCCATCATAGGAATGTTATTGTCAAACCATTCATAGCAGTTCTAGATGCCAAGCATGTCCCTTTAATTGTTTTATCAGAGCTCTGAGAAGGCTCTGTGACAACTGGTGCTGCTGACATTGTTTGATATTTTATTTTGTCTGGCTTCTTTTTTTGGGTCCTTCCACTTATGGTGGTTTAAACATACCCCAACACTAAAACAGCATATAACAAGTTGAACAGTATTTCTTTTCACCTAAAATTACTTTGGATTATAAATTTTTGGTTGATTTTCCTGGCTAATGTTTCAGTTCACTTTAGTTAATATAATTTTGTATGAAGCATTGTCTTTTCTGATCCGAGCTTTCATTACAGCACATTGGTTTTTGGAAGGTACCCAAGTCATGGTAGCCCAGAAGTTGTGTACTACTGTCTACTACTTCTATTGTTTTAGATCAATAACATGATCACTGTTTGTGTTTGGAAATTTGCTAAGAGACATTGCCCTCTGCCTGACTTTCCTCCATGTTATCCCTAAATCCACATTGCTATTTCACCATCTCTTACACAGAAGTGTCAATGACCATGAAGAACATTTTCTCTTTCCAATCCCGATCTCTCAGTTCACACAGAAAATGTAAAATGCTGTTTATATCTGAATGATTTTGCAGTTTCTGTAATGCAGCCCACATACCTTTAGAGTTTTATTTCCTGATATGGATAAAATGATTATCTTCCACTAGCAGATGCATAATTGCTTTTTCTCATCTGTTCTTTTTCTACCATTCTCTAGGGTTGTCAGAAGTTCTGTCTTAATCCAGCACATCCCACAAGTCATATTTTGCAAATCTTTTTTTCTGCTTTAAGGTTCCATAGTTTGCTGATTATATTACCCCATTTCCATTGCAAACATCATATCTCACTTGCCGTGTCATTTTCAGTAGTCTGGATGCAGGTCCTTCCTCTTTTTTTCATATGTAGATTCTCTTTGGATTGTATCTGTATTATTTTTATCTGAACCTAAAAAATAAAACAGACAAAAAAAACCTCATTGGTTACATACTGAAAAAAGTATTTGAAATGTAATTGTATGCATAAGCAACTACACATAACGGCAGAGAAATACAGTCTCATTATATCACATGTAAATGATCAAAGACTGTACTAGCAAAGTCAACTTCCTTTTTACAAAAATCTAAATCTGCTGCTATGGATGAAAATCTGTATTTATACTAACTTGACTTAGTGTACAGAATGATATTCACATTTGTAATATAGTTTACCTTTTACTACAACGATTATCACATGCCACAACTGCATTTAATCTCTGTTTCCAGCATTAATGTAAACGTTGTTTTTAAGCAACTCATGATGCATATAGCATAATATTTTATGTCTTAGTGATCGAAGAGATTAACAGTATTCTTCCTTGCCTCTTTCTTCATAGTTTTAATTCAGATTTAGTATTTAGTATTACTACTCTTAGTACTTTTATGGGAAGGAACTATTTATATCTGTCTTGTTTTACTATGAGCAAGATGTCCAATTTCACCTTACAAGAAATATTAGAACCTTTGTTGTTTGCCTGTGTTTTAGAGTCTGACGTACAGCTGATTATCATTCTTGGGGTGATAGTACACAGGGAATAATTTCAGCACCCACCCCACTTTCAGTGCGACCTAATCTCAATGAAGTTGTTATTGGGGTTGAAGTCCCAAGGCCCCCTGATACTTAACAAGCTTAAATAGTTATTGAATGGTTTCATCCCAGAGTTTTTCTCCAGGAGTCCTTCATGCGTCCTCTCGTGACCACCATATAGACTTATGTATTAAAACGTAAGCACTGGTGGGGTGTCTGGCAGAAAGCATCATCTGATGGTGTTAGCCTATCACTGGCCAGTTATTGCAACTATAAGTATGTATTGTTACTCGCAATGAGCTGTCAGTGGTAGGATGAAAGCATCCGCTGTTACTCTCATCCAATCACTGGACACCCACCCAATGCTTTTACTACATTGGCTGAAGTTGAAGACAGAGGGAGCAGCATGATGAGAGTGCATGAAAAAACTTCTGGGTTGAAGTTTTTCAAAAACAGTTTAACTACATAAGGTAAGATTCACCAAGTGGGTCATAAATACCTAATTACAATAATTTGTTATCATTTACATTTTATCAACTGTCCATAAAACAAGTAGACATAGGTTTTCATCAACTATACAAGAATTATACAAGAATTTAATTTCTTGACAGTCACATTGTTGCAAATAAAAAAAAGAAATTGAAAAATGTAGGCAAAAAATGCATATTTGGAAACTATTTCCAATGAAACTATAGTTGCAGCTTGAGAATGCTATCCAGAACATTACAGATGGGTTTTAAATTCACTACAGTTCACTGTTTAATAAATAGACATAAAATGTCTTATTACATATAGCTTTTACTCCTCAAAATCATTCCAAAATGGCTACTATATTGCATGTAACATGCAACAGAGAGGACACCTCATTTGACATGGTGTATGTTTCATAATGTTTGCATGCAGATGGATATTCTAAAGCTGCTGATAAAAATGAAATTGCATCTATGCATTTTCAAGATACTTGCCTGGAACATTATATAAAAACACATATAGTAGTTAGCATAAAAATGATACCATGTCATTGTTACATGCCAAGTACACTAAGTTTCTTGGAATCTGAGCTCTTTTCATATAATTTTTTTTGTATGCTTGCTAAGGTCTAATGTTTGGTTTCACAAAAATGATAATCCATTTCCTCTGGCTTCAGAAATGAAAAAAAAAAGGAATCTCCTTAACATAATGCGTATTTAATTGTAATGAATAGAAGAAATGTGTACAAGCTGAATATTAAAGGAACACTATAGGGTCAGGAACACAAACATGTATTCCTGACCGTATAGTATTTAACCCACCATTTAGGTGGCTTGCCCCCCCTTAGCCACCTATACAAGTTTAAAGCTCACCTTATTTCCAGAGCTGCGCAATATGGATGCTTTTTATCCAATCCAATGCGTTCCCATAGGGGCTGGGCCAAATGCCATTTTGGCCAATCAGGACCTCCTCATAGAGATGCATTGAGTCAATGCATCTCTATGAGGAAAATTCAGCGTCTCCATGCAAAGCATGGGGGCGCTGAAGGTCAGGGCTGCTTTTTCGGCAGCCCTGAACCAGGAAGCACCTCCAGCGGCCATCTGAAGAGAGGCCACTTGGAGGTGTCCCTAGAGGCAATATAAACACTGCCTTTTCTCTGAAAAGGCAGTGTTCGCATGAAAAAAGCCTGAAGGGAACTATTATACTCACCAGAACAACTACAATAAGCTGTAGTTGTTCTGGTGACTATAGTGTCCCTTTAAGTCACTATTATATTCACTTACAATTTTATGTGAATATGACAGGGTGTGTAGATTCATGTATATTCAAAGTAACCCTTAACTAAACTAGACCTTACAATGAAAATATATTTTTGATGCTATGTTAATTTAAATAATTAAATCTAAGTTGTTAGGAATGTTTGATGATGTGCATAAGACTTTTCGAAAGAAAAAAAGGTGTGTAAACAAAATAGTGCTTCAAAATGAGCAGAAAGGTTGGACCATTTATGTCTTGTTTGCCATTGCAATATAATTTTCAACCTCTTGTCTTTTGGGTGGCAGATTCTGTTACTAAATTGCACAATATTGATTGCTTTGTAGCAGGCCTTAGTATGTTCGTGTCTTTTCATCTTTATCTTTCATTAGTCAAATGGTCCTAAATTGGGGTCTTGAGACTCAGTTACTTGTTTACAATATATCTTGCAGTGTGTTTATGTCGCAAACACAAACAGAATGAGAACAGTGTACACAAATAAATTAAACATAAATTCATTAATATTTGTACAATTTTTGACCGTATAAAAATATAGCTTTCTGGTACCCAGTTTTTAGAATACCACCACAAGCAAATATATTGTGTTTTTCTTGCAAACACAAACAGAAAGAGAGCAGCGTACACAGATAAATTAAACAAATCCATTAATATTTGTAAAATATTTGACTAAATAAAGATATAGTTTTCTGATACCCATTTTTTAGAATACCACCATGAACAAATATATTTATAACACATGTTCCCTTATAACTTATCATACAACCAAAAATTGAAAGATTGTTTTGGTTTTCTGTTTGCTCACAATTATTTTAATATACCATAGAAGCTTCTGTGCAAAAACTCATTTTCAGTTCCTTATTGAACATCATACAGATGACCAAGTTATCTAGGAATCCAAGATTATTATAGAGTCTGGTTCCTATATTTTAGAGTTCTAGTAAATATACAGTCACATATAAAACATATATACACACAAAATATCTAATAAATATTTTTAGAATCATCCTTTGAAAAGGATACTTTCGATGAGTCATATCATTTAGATTTTTCTGGCCAGCTATAATTCATCATTGTTAGTTTATTATATATCCTTACAGTAATGGGAAATTATAAATATTAGCTAAATATTTCCTTGAAATATTTCACTTGAAAAATGATATAGTTACCTTTTGAAAACAACACTTCTTCCAAGCATCATTGTCAATAAAGGTATGATAGATTATTTGATACAGAAAATGTGATTTCTTTGCAAGATTTGATATTGATTCTCCTTGTACTGCTGTGATATGTTTTGAAACATTGCAATATGTTAGAATGTCAATTAGAAAGGTCAGATTTGTATGATTTCACTTTGAAATCCTGTTCAATGATTTTTTTTCTTATTGTATTACAGAGGATACAAACATAAAAAGTAAACTGTGTAATGTACTAATCAATTATGTTATCTAAAACCCAAAACAACAAGTAAGCTCTGTTACTAAACACTTTATATCTGTCTGTAGACTAAAACCAAGAATAACCATTTATTATATTAGCAGAAGAAAAGGAAATCAGGGCATAAAAAAGTATGCAGCCATTAAGAGAACAATGAACTAATGTTAATGAATCTGAAATAGCAACAATGTGGAAATATATGAATTGTATTTGTAATCTAAACATAAATTGTATGTGCAATGTGTAATCTAGGTAAATTAGATTAATGAGTTCATCATAAGTGGTGTATGTTGTGTCAAGGAGAAGAATGTCAGGGTTCCCCTTATTACTTATAGCAAAACTAGGAATTCCAATAGTTTTGCACATGAAAGAGGTAGAAAATGGGTTAGTATCATCTCGGGATTCAAGAGAACATCTTAGTCTCAATTGCCTTTAATAGGCATTTGCACACAGCTGAATATGCTGGTGTTTATGAATTAAAATATACCTAAAGGGATAGTCACAATATTTTACTTATTGCTCACATTCAAGGAACTACAAGTATTTACAGAAAAGTGAAAGTGTTTCCTTAGTCCCTGAATCATAACAGTATTGAAAAAATAACATAAACGATGCAATGTTTCTGTACATAACATTCACAAACATTATATATGATTACCAATATGGATACTGCACTCTCCTGTATCCCAGGGTGCAATCAGGCCTGAGGTTGGCCAGTTCTCACAATGTTATTTGCAAAAAAGTAATGATGGTCCAGGCACTCATAGGCCCTGTTGTGGGCCGGAATGTTGTTTCGATTTTGCTCCAATAAATCTGCCCACTGGATTGAACCTGAGTGCCTGGACCATCATTACTTTTTTGCAAAACATTATGAGGCAGATAAAACATATCTCTTTTTATCTTGTCAGTTATGTTTAGGAATTACAACAAATTGAATTATTAAATTGGAGGACTGTATTATTGTTATGACTATCTTAACATATTTGATTAATGAGAAAGTCAATTTTCTGTATTTACCTTACCAAGTTAGTATGTAAAGTAAAATTTTATTTTTGTAGAACAAAAGGATATTAATGTTTTTCATGGTCTGCATGAGTTTTTTTTGTTGGGCATTATGCAAACTCTAAAAGTTAAAGCCTCCTGGTTATTTGTTGGGTATATAATAATAATTCCATTACAAGTAAGTACATTTTCTTGGGTATTTCCTAGGCCTCTAGATTATAATATGAGGGCAGGGTGTGAAAAGATATCACATTTAAGGATATAAAGATCCTTTTGGGTTTATTTTTATCACATAATTGAGGGTGGACAAAGTTAAAAATGTATGATCGCCTCTGACTCAGAAGGTAATGAGTCCATTTAAAACAGAGCTTTTTGGAATCTATTTGAATTCTTATGATGAGGCACATCATTTCTATGGTGTCAACTAGAAGAGCTTTCTTAAACTTCATAAAAAGATACAGTTATGTACATTTGTAATACCAATCAGAGAGGTGAATGGTCTTATATATTCCAGGGGATTATCAGTTAATTCCCTCAGACATAAAATGTTACTCAATTTAGCAGTTATGACATGTACATCATCTTCTAATGAAAATTATATGTCTGAGCAGGACAGAAAAAATAACAGCGAAGAACATTTTCGTCAGATAAGAAAAAATAGAAACACAATCTGATTAATTTGCTCTTTTATATTTTAAGTGACACTACTTGTTATTGTAAATCAGAACAGTACATTGATTGAATGGATTTACAAAAAAAAAATGAATACAACTTAGTTTGAAGTGGACCTTATTTCCAAAAATGTGACCAATGACAAGGTATAAATATTATCTATTTATGTTGCACGTGGAAACTCCCGCAAGAGCCTGGCTAAAACTTTAATAACACATGATGTGCACATGGACCTCATGAAGTTAAATCATTGTAATAAAGGAGTAAAGTGTATGATTTGAAGCCTCCGTCCCTCTACTCTAAATTTGGCAAGTCATTTTAGAAATCATGTGGGACTTATTTGGTACCATATATTAAGCTCAACACAAAGTGAGGCTTTAAGGCATCTATTATAGAGTTGCATCTTACACATTATTTGAGTTAGATAACGGAGAGTTAGTTTTTGTCTACATACATGGCTTACAGAAACCAGCGAGTGTGATAATATAGTATAAATGTGTAGAAAATACATTTTACAGTTTCTACTGATTTCATCACATTGCAAACAAAACAAAAAGTAAAATGCCCAATGTTTACTATGAATGGACAGGAAAACTAATCAATGCATGATGTATTGCAATAGTCTATATGACAAGAGGAGCGATTAATGGTAGAAAAATGTTAGAATAATTCCTGCCCCTCAGGTTGTGGAAAACAAATGATTTTTTTTTAATGCAGTAAAAGCAGCAACATAGGTCAAACCTAATATCATAAAATATATGTTACTGTTAAAAAACAAAAATAGAAGGACACTAGCAAGTATAAAATTCAAATACAATGTAATTTGTTCATTCTAAGGCAATGCATCTGAAACAATGCATAATTTATAATACATTGTGTTACCTTATTAAGTTATAAAACTTTATTTTGATTTGCAGATAAGCTGTATTTTCTCTGTGTTTTATATAGCTGCCTTATTCTCGTGAAATTGAGAAACAATCATTTAAGCATAATTCCATTTCTTAAAGATGTAAAAATTTGAGGTATTTAGTTATTTTCCTCTTGGTCCTCTTAAGTCTGTAAATGTAGAATTAAATATAATTTTGTTTTTGTGTTAAAAGACTGTCTGTCTATAAATATATCTTTAAAAAAAAAAGTATTTTTGAAGTTCATAAAAATTGATTTTGTCTGTTAACGGATAATCACATCCATGTACTAGTACATCTAAATGCTAAAGTGGATTTATTTCTTTACAATCTTAATTTAATTTTTAATAGTAAAATCCTACTATAGTCTAAATTGTCAGTGAACCCAGTGTATTGCAATATACAAATTATTATACATATCTATTTTCTTACCAGTTTAGAAAGCATTATAATGTGAAACATTGATTTTTGTATTGAAATTGCTATCATCCAAGTACAGAAAAATAAAATATGACAAAATATGTATATTCATCAACATACAGCATTCAAGTCTTTCCCAAGTGCCATGACATCATCTTCTTTTTTATATGCTTGAAATTACTGCATTAACTTTCTCCTACTGCTGTTAAATGAAATGTAACATCTGTATGTAAGCAATAAGAAAACTCATAATCAATTTTCCATTTTTTTTAAATTGAAATGGAATTAATATAAAGTCAACTTTATTATATGTATCGAACTCTGGTGCAAGCAGAAACAGGTGGGGGAACTTGATAAATGTTTAAGCAGTTTCCGAACCTTTTTTTAAGATTAGAAATATAATTGGATGTGGTGAACAGATTTTTTTCCCCAAATGCAAGAAGTTAAAAAAAAAAAAAATATTACATTTTTGGGAGATCTGTTCTAAAGGAATCGTCGTTGTTGTATATGTTTCATACTGCTTAACCCCTTAACTACTAAACCAGTAAATGTGCTGGTTTGGTTACAATAAAAATATAAACCATTTTCATGAGAACATCCACAAAGCGTGCCCAGTAAAGTTAGAAATTAGATCATCTGTGACTTTCCCTTTAGATGTCTCTCCATTTGTGGAACATTGCAATAGTGTTCAAAAATGATTCGTTTTAGATTGACATGTGTGTTGAGTGAGGCCCTGTAAAACTAGTAGCATTATGTAGTCTGCTTATTCAGTAGTAGAAATGCCCAATTTATCATGGATAGTGAAATAGGATCAGAATATAAGGTTATGTTTTCAGGTTCTATGTAAAAACTAAAAACAAAAACAACTTCATGTATCTACAAGGCCAGTGTTGATCAATAATTTTTATGTGGGTAAAACTTGTAACAAATGTTTAAAACCCGGAATACTTAATATGTTTCAGCACTTCTTATCGAATATTATTACGTTATGAAATGTAATTCACACAAAAGTCTTGGTCAAGGTACCTCGTGGCATGCACTGCCATGTATCCTTGCTACCAGTGCAGAATAATTAATCTTATTTTGAGCATTGAGATTAACAGAGGTATTTACTAAAGTAAGAACGTAAGAGCATTCAAAGTGAATTTAAAATTAAGGACAAAATAGTGCAACTGAAACAGAATTAACAAGCTGTTTTGTCCTAATCTGTTAAATTAACTTTCAATTGTAAGCAATTTTTACTTTAGTGAACAACCCTCTTAGAAGTTCAATAAGTGTATGTCAGGTTAATCAAAGTATAAAAAAACAAAAGAAACAACCCACACTAAGTCTTCAGTGAATACTATTCTACCAATCTACTTCCCTTACCTTTTGTGTCACTTTACTCGACTCCCTCTAGCATGTAAGCTCATTGAGCAGGACTCGCAACCCCTCTATTCCTGTGCGTCAATTACATGTTTGTTAGTCCACCCATTGTAAAGCGCTATGGAATTTGTTGGTGCTATATAATATAATAATAATAATAATAGTAATGAAAAAGTATGATGACATCAGGAGATGAGCATAAATTACAACAAAGTAACAATATCAGTTTTAGTAAACTATTATTTCAGAATTGACACTATACAAAATTCATAGAAACATAAATATATAACCTCAAGATTAGTGGCTAAAATACACCCTTAAACAATGCACGCTGATGTTATAGATATATATGTTCATGTGTATGCATAGCTCACAGACTGCATACCAATCCATTGTAAAGAAATTTTTCTACAGCATGACAGGAATTCAAATTGTCACAGTGTGAAGCAATATCAACTTATAACAAATAGAGAAACAGAAAGAAGCAGAAAAACATAAAATAAACACATTTTAATAACAGTTGGAGTAGCTTTAATAATTTGTTAATAACCAATACCTTGGGAAAACAACAATACTTGCTTAAATAAATTATATGCTTGAATAATAAATAACATGGCACTGTAATTCCCGTTGTTAGGTTTATGTCGTTCTGAAACAATTTTATGTGTTGTCCTATTAATAATTAGTTTTCTACCTTTTTTTTTCTTTCAAAATAACAGTAGTAAAGATGTATTTATATATTGGCATTTGGCAGATTTTATTTGGATTTTGGTGATTAAAAACATTGAGGCAGGTTTATTAAGAAAATAGGTGCTATTTCAGACGCAAACGTAAATTTAAGAGACATTCTACATCATGGGTGCCCAATGGTAGTTCCCCAGATGTTGCAGAATTATAACTCCCATGATGCTTTGCATGCATTTGCCTTCCTTTATGACAAAGCATCATGGAAGCTGTAGTTTTAAAACATTTGGGGATCTACCTTTTGGGCACCCCTGGTTTATATGGTAATTACTGCAATTTAGCTCATTGCAAACAAAATGGCACACAATTTACCCTGATAAATCCCCCTAATAAATCAGTAAAATACAAGCACACTAAAGTGGGTAGTGATTTGTGAAAAAATAAATGTTTAATTTCTAGAAGATCAGCTGCATGAGGTGTTTTCTTAACCCATAATACACATTTCAACCTGATCATCAAGCATCCTAAAAATGATCATCTGCAACTTATGGAACAAGGCAGATTTTAACATGGATCTCTCACTTTTGGGTGTTATGGTGCTTGGAATGTTCTTGTAACAAGCCAGAACATTCACAGATACACACTATTTTACAGTAGCTGAACTCAAACAACTGATTAGGCTGCAGATGTGAGTTGCCATCAGTGGTGATGTTCTATAACCCCTGCCATATATTTTTTTTTTTAAATTAAACTAGTACAGGAGGCAAGGTTAAAGTCCTGTGGTAATACCAAGAAGTGCCGATGTGTGAAGGATAGGTGTGTGTGTCCAACTTATATAGTCCTTTTATTTATTTTTTAACCAACTCAATATTTATGTAAATTATTAAAGATTTAATGTGATGTGAAGATTGTATCTACTGTCTGAGGTATATAGTTATGTAGTTGTTCCCCAGACTATTTTTTTGTAGAGAAAACAAACTCTTTTCCTATTGGTTGCTTGAATGGTCTGACATGAATTCCATCAAATGTTTTTTATTGAATAGTTTTGAAATTTTAACAAAGAAAATAATAATAATCACCAACAGAAACGGGGGGGGGGGAGTTATATTTTGTGTAAAACCTTGGAGATCATTGACTAGAAACCTACTATTGGGCCCTTGACAGTGCAGTCATTACTTTTCTTATGTGTTTATTTATATATTTGTCTGTACATTTGCCTTAAAGAATGAAAATAATGTGATGTTGCATTTATTCACACGATACAAATATTTCTTATTACAAATTAATAATTCTGGTATATAATGCAACATATGTAAATTGCTGGAAATGGCTTAAATAAATGAAAGTAAAAAAAAAAAATATTTGCCATTGACAGTTTCCTCACAAATGTTCCAATGGTGCTTGGGTAATTCAGTTAGGCTAGATTCAACTTGTACATTTTAATGTCCAGAACCAGGGACCAAACTCATTCAATAACTGAAATTGTAGTTGATTGATCTTGAATAGACACAATCCTGGCTATAAACTCTCACTGGAGGGAACAATATATTTAACTATAGCATGTACGCTCAAAATATCTGAACATTGCTACCAAATATAAGAGTAGGTGCCTATGTGTCTGAAAACACACCAACAGAGATCAGAGGTCTTTTGAGGACATCCAAGGACCATCTACATATCCATAGATGGGGATTATACCATCCAGGCACACATATCTGTAGCTGAGTATAAGCTCCAGAAAATTGTAAGTCCAATTCCATTCTCTTCATTTATTATCAAATACGATCCTAACATACTACACTGTATCTGTGTCTTCTTCCTTCCCTCCTCCATATCGCTCTGAGCATGGGAATGCCATCACAGGCACTTCTCCCAGATCCTACTATTTACACCCATCATGCCACCAGAAAAGAAGAGACTCTGGTTTTTGGGAAGTTTCAGCAGCCACATACTATAATAACAAGTACTGATATTCCACCTACCCCTCTTTTCAACAGAGATCTAAGTTGAGTAAATTTTCTTGAGATGGGACAGTGTCAAGTACGACCTGTATAGAATTTAAAATTTAAAGTAATTTGTAGCCAATTATCTAGAGATACCTTCCTCTGAAGATCCCTCATCCATGATTCCATAGAGTCTAATTTAGCCCGGGGACATGTGAATTCCCATTGGCCACAAATCCCCATTTTGGTAAAAATGACGAAAAAAGCTTGTTTGCCACAAACTGAGTGGGGATTAAATAAATAAATAAAGCTTTAAAGCTGATATCAGTGGTCTGTTTTGTAAATGTAAATTTTTTTTAAATTGAAACACTCTCAGTATCGATCTATCTATCTATCTATCTATCTATCTATCTCATCTATGTCTGCCTACCTGTCTATTCATCGGTCCTTCTGTTTATATATTTCAAATATTTCTATAATGTTTGCATATATTTATTGATCTGTCACCCTCCCTCTCTGCAGCAAATTCTCTCTTTAATGCATGCTTGTCAAACATAATCTTATTGATGTATATTTTTGTAGGCCCTTTTCCTAATCTGTAGTAACAACAGAAAAAACACAAACTAGAATAGTATGTGAGTTGTGTATAATATATCATTCAGATACAACTGGAACAGTGGGCACTAGATGAGACCTGTCCAGCTCAAGATCTAAAAACTGTAGCTGTATTTCATTTCTAATATGTTTTGCCGAAGTTGTTTATTGAACACAATTTTCAACCTATGGCAAATACAATGAAAAATGTATTATGGTGAGGGATGTAATTTTGAATGTATTGATAGAACATATTGCCAGGCATAATATTCAAGTTCTCTTCTAGCAATAATGAAAAGAAATGAAAGTCACAAAAACATAAGAGGCCAGTTCCATAAATAAGATAAAGCTGAAGAGAAAATTCAAAAATATTGAATATTTTGCTTACTGCCAAAAAACTAAAGTGAACAAATGCACACCGTAAAAGTTATTGGAACTCAAATAACCATAAACTTTAGATTATGTATGTTATTTTACACAAATTATGGAAAACATTTTGGCACTTTCCACACAAAATATAAATTTTCAGTCTACATGAAAGAAATTTTGATTGATGATACCCATAGTTTACTTTATTTAAATATTATTATTAGGTAGCATAATCCTAAGTGAAATACAAAAAAGTGAACAGGGATACAGGCTAGTAAAAAATAGTTTATCGTACTAGAAATCAAAATACGAACCTGCACTCAATCCATTAATAAAAGACTCAGTGCAACCAAACCAGGGGCCAGCACCAAGGCCAAATAAATAGTTAATAGTCGCCAAAGAAAGGTCCAGGCACTCCAAGGTGGTGCAGACACTCCAAGGCTTAGTTAAGCATTTTTATTAGAACCACAGTATTCAGCAGCAAATTTTAGACCCTTTGACCCTGTCAAACTTGAAAAAGACTGTATGGTCGAAACGTTGCTGCTATTGTTAGAATGTTAATATTAAAGTTTGCTAAAAAAAAAAAAAAAGAATTATACAGATTTCTAAGTGCCAAAGACAAAAAAACCCCATAAAGGTGCAATTTGTGTGGATGCAATAACAATATCCACACACGTTTCACCTTTCTGCTTTTGATTTCTGCAAATTTACTTAACTGTGAGTTTCATTTGGTGTATTTTGAGGGGAAGTTACATGGATGTTTTATAGTATTTCTGATTTTATATTCACGTTTTACATTTTTAAATGCCTTTGATTCAAAATCATACTTGCTTTTGATGTTGTTACTTGACATTCACATCTAAAGAATATATATATATAGAAAAGTAAATGAGTCAACAGTTAATGTTTTGTGCTTGTACTCTGAAAAGATAGCAGGCCATAGGAACGCATATCTATTTCAAGACCTTTTTACTGTCACGGAAGTATATCTTTACTGCACAAATTATGCAAATCGTTCTACCAATGAGTGACCACTCCTAATTAACGTCTAGAGTGACATTTGCTTCTCAGAAACTTTTAACAATGTCAGAGGCGTAGAGAATGCAAATCTTTGTCAATTGCACTCATAAAATTCCTGTAGAAAAAAAGGCTCATATTTCTTATGTTGCTCTAGATCAGGTATAGGCAACCTTCGGCACTCCAGATCTTTTGGACTACACCTCCCATGATGCTTTTCCAGCATTATGGGTGTAAAAGCATTATGGGGGATGTAATCCACAACATTTGGAGTGCCGAAGGTTGCCTACCGCTGCTCTAGATTCTACATTGGAAATGTATCCCAAGGAATTGCAAAATTCCAAAGGATAAAAGACTTTTTTCTTCTTCAAAATAACATCAAGGTATGCTCCCTGCTGAAATATGAAGCTAAGCCTCACTCTTTTCTTTTGTGTAACTCTGCCAATATAATTATCAAGAATTTTAAGATATTCTGAAAATATTTTTATGAATTCATCTTGGTGCTCTTGATCTTTCTCGAAAATCAGATCTATGGCTTCTACCTCAAGTACACTGGGGAAGACCTCTTTTGAGAAACAAAAAACCTCAAGCAATAGCTCATTTGACTGACTGCATATTTCTGAAAAAGAAATATCAAAAGTAGTCACTCTATCTTTTTTTGTTACAAATACTTGTATTGAGTGTTTCAAATATATATATATATATATATATATATATATATACATAATGTAAAAACAATACACATATTGATAATACACATTGATAATACATGAGTTTTAACAACCTTGAGTCTACAACGTTAAGTGTTGCTATCTTTACATGACTGAGGAGCTTGGTCTTAAGTGTGACTTGTGGTAAAAAAAACAAAAACAAATATCAGTCTAATTATAAATGACTGATGAATAAAATAATAAAAAAGTCTTTAGAGGAAAAATTTTATCCTATATTTTACTAAATTTTACCTTGAGATACATTATATTCTCATTAGGGAACAGTTAATATATTATGTCATGATATTAATATATGCAGTAAAACTTTTTTTTATACAAGTTTGTTTCTAGGGATAATCTGCAATGATAAGGGTATCAGTGGGTTATGTGTGGCATAATGAAAACCAGGATAAATAGAATATAAAAATATTTGAAAATTATGGAGAAGTTGTTTTCTCATTAGCAATGGGTTGTTGCCACCATAATCTGTTTTCTGTTTTAATACAAAGGGAGAATAGAACAGATGGGCTAATTCATACTATAGTCTAGGTTCCAATAGCACAATAAAGCAGTAGTCAGTCAGATAATACAAAAGATTTCCTGTCTGCCAGTATTTTGTATTCTCCGATGTCCTGGACAATTTCATAACCCAACATGCAGATTTTTATTGTAGCTTAAATGCTTTATTGGAGCGTAATTATAAAGTAATACAAAGATTTGCATATTGTTCAGTTGTCAGAAATATTTGACAAATCAAATAACAAATATTGTAGACATAAAGTATATCCAGCAAATTGCATAAGTATGGAAATTGAAGCAGTGTGATGCATTGATTAACCAGGATATGAAATTGTGTTACTGAAGGTAATCGGGAAGAAAGGTGGAATATGCTTTCTCCCTTCTCATCCATGTTCCTCTCATTTCCTTTGCACTTCTTTATTTTCCTTGTAATAGGTAGGAAGAGGTGAGATACAATGATGAATAGAGTGGAATAGAGAAGAGCGGGAGTAGGGTGGAAAAGGGGCAGTGGTCACTGAGGACAGTCAATGAGTCCTGTAAAACCAGATTGAGTTATATTTCTGAAGGTTGTTCGAACAGGATGGAATAGGCACTACTATTTAGCATTTTTCCACCACTCTAGTGATCCAGTCTCAGACTGTAAGTATGGACCTCTGCCTCAAGAAGAATGGGATTAGGGCAGCATTTATTATTAACCAAGTTATGGTATTGCCTGACTGGGATTTTAAAATAATCCAGTAAATACACCTCAAAATAGTTTTGTCAGCGAGGTCTGAGAGTTTATTGTGCATGTGCTTCCAGAAGGGCTGGAATTGGGTGTATTCCACCAAATGTGAAACACTGTCCCTAGTTCTCTTTTGCATCTCCAACATCCCGGGTCTTGGTCTTTTTGAATACATTGCTATCTTATATGGTGTTTTGTACCAGTGAGTAAGCATTTTGTACCTGGATGCTTGACATTGGTTGCAAATTGAAGACTTGTGAGTTAGTGTGAACAGGTTACCCCATTCATCAGTTGTGAATGAGGATTTCAGATCTTTCTCCTAGAAATTAGTATAATTTGGGAGTGTTGTGTTCTCTCTGGTAGGAGACCTTATCTTAATATAATAGGGATGTGGCATGCAGTGGAAGAAATATCTATGTGCATAGGGAACCTTGCTCTATTCTCTTGCGATATTTGGGTTAGTGCATATTGCAATCAAGAATGGTTCCAGGCTTTGGACAAATAATAGGGATGATAAGGGGCATACATGTCTAGCTCCCTTCTTGATATCAAAGAGGCTGAACAACACACTATTCACATAAACCTGCACTGTTGGCTGTGCGCAATCTATTATATCGTATTGGGGCATAGCCCCATTTGCTGTAAGACCATAAACAGAAAAGACCTATCAAACACCTTTTCTAGGTCTGTTGAGACCAGGAGAGAAGTCATATTGTTCCACGGCTCTCTTTCTGAGGGAATCCTAGTCAGGGTAAATCAGGTTAGGCAAGAGTGGTTATAAATGAATGGGTAAGATTTTGATGAACAGTTTGAGGTCATTGTTCATCAGTACACAATATTTCCACTTCTTAGGAAGAACTAATTTATGTTCTCTTATAGCTTAAGCTTATAGCTTACTATCTCGTATTGCATTAATTTGATTATTTCAGCTCAGACACTAATTCAGTTTATGTAATTGGTTCCTCTAAGTTGGCAACTGTTTCCTGGTCAAGTGTTTATCTGATATTTTATATCAGTGAGTTTAGAATGGAGCATCAGGGTCTTATATTCGAATCTCGTCTGAGTTGTATAGTGAGACATATTTGCGGAATCCCTGTGCTATAACAGACATATTTTTAGGCTTTGCACAACTGCTTTGTACAAATACTGTATCAGTTGATCTGCAATAGCAATACTAATATGTGCAAAAGTATAAACTCATGTGTAACTAAAAATAACTATTTTAAAGCTATTAGAATTTAGGAAGTTACAATAAATGATTACACCACACAAAAAAGCAGTTCCACTCTACTACAACATTATGGAAGTTGTACATGAAAAATTTTAATATTATAAATGTGTCATTCAAGGTCCTTAAAAAGGTCAAAGTATAGTTCTTGCCCTAGCAGCAATCTGGCACAACATTACATATAATAATGGCCATATATCTGCCGTTTGAGTATTGCATATAGTACTTTCTTGGTTGTTAAAATGAGTCCAGGAAAAAGCATTATGGGGGATGTAATCCACAACATCTGCAGTGCCGAAGGTTACCTACCCCTGCTCTAGATTCTAAAAGAAACAATATGACTTGCAAATCATAAATTGTTACACAGATATAAACCCCTTCATTCACACACTCTAACATTTAGAACATAAGTAGGTCACACAGGTTAATTTTACAACAAAATTGATAAACCTCACTATAGTCTGCGCACCCCTAGTTTGTAATGTTATGCATTTAACTACTAATATGTACTGTTTATAACATATTTTGATTTGTTTTTCTGCCAAAGGCCAGAGCCTGTATTATGGACAAAAGATGGAGGAGAACTTCCTGACCCTGAGAGAATGGTGGTCAATGGCCGAGAATTGACGATAACATTTTTAAACAAAACAGACAATGGAACTTATCGATGTGAAGCAACAAATTCTATTGGCCAAAGCCATGCGGAATATACATTGATAATAAATGGTAAGTGTCCCTTGATTGCAAAAATGTAAAACTTTTAGCTCTATGTCTAAGCTGACAATGTAGTTAAGATTATTATAGTATATTTGAGTGCATTTTTGCAAGTACCAAGGTGAATTTGTAATCATGTGAAAAATATTAAAATTCCATGCAGTGTCAGTTCCATGTCAGTTTTACGTATACAATGTACACAAGCTGGAAAAAAAGTGTATATGGGAAAAGACCTTAATGTTCTAAAATATTACTTTTAGTACATTTTATAAATAAATTACATGTGAATATTTTGTAGACCTTTTTGATATATTTTATATATATTTTTGAGAAAACAGCTTTTTAGGCAAAAAATATGTATTTTTTATTCTTAAAGTAAAACCTATGTTCCCTTCTTATATGTTAAATATAACTCCCTGTAGTATTACTAGATGCCCTCTTGTTGTTTGTAATTTCATGCTTATCAGGTCATCACACATCTGTTTGCATTAGAGCTGATCCCTGTTTTCTGGGGGGGAGTTTAGCCCACTTAACTCTAAGTTGCCATCACATAATCAAATGAAACGTTGTGCCCTAATCAACACCACAAACCTATGGATACATGTATTTGGAAAACAACCACCACTTTAAAGAAGTGAAACTTGACCACCTAATTCTCTTACCCAATGACACCTCAAGAAGACATTATTTCTTCAGCATCTCTGCAGCATCTACAGTCATCAATAAAAGGGCAGTGAGAACTGCAGATATTATCATGACAAACACAGCATGTTTGTTGCCAACACATACTTATCATTATTCTTTACCATACACATAAATGTGATTTCTTTTTTTTAACAAAACTGTGGAGGAGCTGCCCCACATGTCCCTATAGACAAGCATCCAGCGACCTGTATCTATTTTCATAATTTATAATGTCACCTTTCCTCTTTTTGTCATATCGTAAATATTCCCTTCTCTTATCAATTATGTAGCTTCTCCACTTTTTCCAGTTGCATTTAGGTCATTATAGTAGATGACAATGATACTGTGGTAGATGACTAAGGGCACAATTTAATATTGTTGGATAAGCTGTAAAATTATATAACATTTTAAAGATGATTTAGAATTATGAAAAAATATTTACATTTTGTAATATTTGAGTTATTAGTATATTTATATATTTTTATATATGATATATTTTTGATATTTAGATATCTTGAAAAAAAGCTAACGTTTATCCAAAAATATTAAATAATTTGAAAAGCTTATCCAACAATATTAAATGGAGGCCTAAATTAGTTCTACTTGGAAGTAAGAAAACTATAATTTACAAACATAACTTGCAAACTGATATCTGAGCATAAGCATAATCAGATCTTTTATTTTGCTGTATAAGTGTAGGTGTTGCATACCACAGAGAAAATATCTGGCACAAATGTTTAGTTATAGCTGCAAACAGTGGCACCCCATTGCTGTCTGCATGTATAAATATGGAATATGGAATATGGAAGAAGTATAAAATATGTTATGTATCCCTCAAGCTCCAAACTCTCCCACCCAAACATAAGACTACACATCCCCTTACACTTATAGGTATAAGCGAGAGGAAGGCCAAATTAAAACATGAAATTAAAATAAAAACTATTTGAAATACATATTTTTTTATTTTATCTGTCAATTTCCTGACTGAAGAGCTTCAAACTTTTCTATTTCAACATGAAGATTTGTTAATAAAAGCCATCAAAAGTGATGGTGCTAAAATAAAAAAAATAAAAATAAAAGAAACATTCACAGTCACAAAAGAAAACTAAAATTGCAACTAAACAAAAATCAATGTTTACCTCTAGATCAACTGTCTGGGGTGGGGGTTCTGTCCAGACTAAAATTTATGATGTTACTTCTACTGTCATCATTTTTTTTAAAGTCAACTAATCACAATGCTTTTATAACATTAGAACATGTCTCTCCTGCCTTGAATTTTAGTCTACAAATCTTCAACCAAGAATAGTTCGCTATTTGCAGTGTGATGTTTTTGTTCAATAGTTTTAACGTTTTTTGGAAGATCACTCTCTGCCTTCTTCAATACCTATTAGTGAGAGAGATGTAGTGGGATTAATTGAGAATTACAGGTTATAGACCAATGAAAGTGAACTGAAAGCATAAGCAAGTTGCTGAATTTGTCAATTTGACTTTTTGGGGTCAACATTTGCATTTCCCACAGTTCAGTAAAATAAATCTCAAGGCGTCATGTAAATATATATTTTAAAGAGAGAAACAATACGCACATAATTCTATTATGAAAACAGAATTCAGTAACTGGTGAGGTCATTATTATCAACATAGTTTATATAGGCTGAAAAGAGACACGCAACCATTAGGTTCAGCCTTTATCTCATCTGTTCTGTGAAAAAAAAAATCATAGTTATATTTGCCCATTTCAGAGTTGATGCAAGATGGTATCACACTCAATTGCTACAAAATGAAATAACATGCAAGATTAGTTAGAATTGCCCTCTACGTTTTAAGTTTCATGTAGCAGAAATGTGAAAATAATGTGCTATGTTAATCATATTTGAGGACTGGCTATTAGTCAAGTGTTGAAATCAGTTCTGCCAGCATATATCTCTTCATCTGTTTTGGAAATATTACCGAGGTAAATAAGGAAACTTACTATTCCATAACAGCCTGAGAGCTGAATTAGTTTGATACATTTATTTATTTCACTAATTCTATGGAAGCAAAGTACTTAATATACAATTTTACAGTAACTTTGCACATTTGATAATAACATTTAGTAGTTATCTTGATATGCAAGGTCTACTGATGTGTTTTACTTGTTATTCCATCACAGATGGTCATCAAATTGTCCCTTGATGCTTTAAGTAGATTAGAAAATTGTTGGGATTCCAAAGATAATGTATTATTATTTGAAGAGTTATAGTAACATATAACTTCTAAAATTCTCTACTTTTATTTCATTGGTAAATGTTTTTGTAATCCGTTACTTGTGTTCCATAATTGTTCTGGGTGTAGTATGGCTGGGTTTGTATATCAGACTGTATATTCACATAATTTTAATTTATTTTCATGTATTGCTATCTTATACATGAGTGTCTGTTGAGCAAAGGATGCAAACCTATTAGTTTTCTTAAAAAAAAAAAAAAAACTCTTATGACGTGCAGCATGCAGTGTGTGGCTGTACACATTATAAGTAAGAAGGAGTCAAGGGCTAATGTTCTAAGCCTCCCTTCTCCAGTCAGCAGACAAAGCATGATATTATCTCAAAATGTATGTAAACTTGGTAAAAGCATTGTTTCATGCAACTACTCAGCTATGTATTAGGACTGGGCAACTGTCAACTCTGCAGGTATTGGTGCACTAGATCACTTGTCTTGACAACCTGAAAATATGCATTACCTAATTCTCCCATAACCAGTGCATGTTACTCAATGCTCACTTTATATGAGATCATTGATGAACTCGCAGAGAAAGGTAGAAGGAGATAAAGAATATGACAGCGAGAGGAAGAAAGTGATGAGAGAAGAAAGAGTCACCTTGAGAAACAAAGGGATAAAAAAAAAGGGAGATAGCAAAAACTGCACATATATTATTATTATCATTATTATTATTATTTATAAAGTGCCAACAATTTCCACAGCACTGTACAATGGGTCGACTAACAGACGCATATTTGTAACCAGACGAGTTGGACACACAGGAACAAAGGGATGGAAGCTCCTGCTCAATGTGCTTGAATGCTAGAGGGAATGGGGTACAGTGACACAAAAGTTAAGGGAAGGGTAGAAAAGTAGCTTGTTAGGTTAGTATTTACTGAGACCTTAGTGTTTTGTTTTGATGACAGTTGCAAGAGAGGAATCAGGATGTGAGGAGGGACTGCTGTTGACAATTGATATGCTTTCCTAAAGAAGTACATTTTCAAAGGTTTTTTGAAGGAGTATGGACTGGGTGAAAGTCTAACAGAGAGGGGGAAAGCCATTCCATGGGAATGGTGCAGCCCTAGAGAAGTCTTTAAGGTAAGCATCAGAGGTAGGAGTATGAACAGAGACTAGACGTAGGTCTTCAGCAAATTTAGCAGATTTGTAAGCAAGCATCAGGATCTTAAATTGAGATATAGAAAGAGTAAAAGAGAGAGAGAGACATTGGAAGAATGACAAATAAAGTAGTGCTATATTTAGCACTACTTTTCCTTTCTTACCCAGAAATCACCTGTCTCAATGGCCAAACACTAGTTTAAAAATGTTGACCCACTCATCTTTCCTCAGTCTCAGCTCTATAATAATTAATTTGCACCACAGCTCCCAACACTTTATTGCCACTTTATTTTTCTGCCATGGAGAGGCTGCACGGTAATGCTACTACTACAAGGAACTGCAATAGTTTTATGATGACAGGTAATTTGACCCTTTGTTAAAGGTGGCTTTCAGTAGGAGACATTGACATAAAGAGACAAAGAGAATGTGACAGAAGGTGAAAGTGACATTGTGAAAAGGAAATTAATATTGTAGGGAAATAAGTGACACTGAAACAGTGAGACAACTAGAGATGGTGATGTGAGTGGCAGTGAGAAGAACTTGATGGTAGGGTGAAGTTGTAAGAGGTTTAAGATGCAATGAAAAACTGTGACATGACATGGGATAGGACCGTTTCCTTTGAGCATTTAACTAAATGAAGCACCACAAGGTTGCAATGCTGCATGTCCCTGTGTCCTGCATGATACACTAGGTTTAAGCTTTAAAATACATGCATGCCAGAGATATTTCTGACCTGGCTGTCTTAGGAAACTCTCATGCCATAAACATTTTATAAGATCTGACCAGCCTTGTTTGGGGACTGACCTAGACTAAGGTGACTTTCAAATGCTGTCACACACCCTATCTACATGTGCAATCACACACACACACACATATATATATATATATTCACTATCCAGTTTTGCACATGTGCAAAACTGTGGTTTGGAGGTGAGGGGTGCATGTACGTGGCTGGGTTTATGACAGAATAGAGGGTTAGGAGGTGGGTTAGCTAGAGACTAATGTGACAGTCTATACACAGGGTTTTTTTTTTTAATTAACAAATTAGATGTGACATTTTGAGTTATAACAAAAAGGGATACATTTGGGTTACATATTCCCCTTTCTTAAAAGTTTGTATTCTATGTCACACATAACAAATCCTGTATCTTTTAATATTTAAATTTGTAACACATTTTAAATTACATATCTATATTGCACAAAAAGAAAATCCCAAATCAACCCTAGCATTTCCCTGTAACCATATGGCTAGCAATTCAATATTTTTAACAACTATTTTTCATCTATTTTATAAATGAAAATGACTTTGTTTAAGATTTTTATTCGCAAAATATGCACATTAGAATCTGTATTAACCCTGTTGTGTTCTAAAATAACACTCTCAATGCAGCAGCTGAATTGTAATTGTAAATTCAACCTACGGTAGAAAAAGGTAATGCAAGTTTTAAAAAAAATAGGAAATGATTTATAAGAGAAAGAAGTTCAATATAAAACCTTTCTCTGTTTTTATTAATTTTATAAATCTGTTGCTGCTTAGCGTGAAGGAGAACAGAAAGACATTGACAAATGCCTCCATGAGTAAAACAAATCATATTCTAGAATTTATTTTCAGATCACCTCTTTCAGACTCAACAGCTCAGATAAATGTTCATTTGCGCTAATGCAGAGGTGACATGCTGTGGTAACAACCATCGGACGACATCAGTTTGTGTTTCCTATTAATATCCTGCTAGAAACATAATATTGCAGGTCACATTTTCAATCTGAATCTTCTCATTTGAAAGTTGGAAAGCTAACTATGAATTATTTATCAAGTTCAGATACGCAGCTGTGCCAAGGTCCTTCCGAAGAAGGGTTGCTTAACGAACCTAATCCATGTTGTGCCACCTTGGTCTCAGCTTGACATACTCAGCAGTAACATCCTTTATAGCTGCTCATCACTCAAAGTTCCTTCTTAAATTAATGGAAGGACAAATACTTAAACAGATAGGTGAGCCCCATTTAGAAATGTACCCACTTATAGTATAAATGTGATAGCAGGCTTTTTTTTGGTAGCTTGGGGATCACTGCCTATTGTCTTCCCGCAGTTTGACACATTTCCACTCATGTCATCCCGGTGACCAAAAATCATGGTGATTTACTCACAAGACAAAGTTAAAGTTCTCTCTGGCCCCTTCTCCTATTTTTTTTAATTATGAGTCAGGAGGAGACAGAGAAGCAAATTCAGCACCCATCATACCCACATTTTTAAACAACATTTATTTTTAGCTTTTTTTCAGTTCTTTTGTTTATGTTGTACACTTTTAATGATATACACTTTTTAATACTGACAGGAATTAGGACCAGTGATGAATACAAGCTCCTGCTTATCATCACTTTTCTTTCACATTTTCTTTATCCACAGCACACCTTTTCTTGCTTTGTAGTGATCATCCTCTTTAGTGATAACTGTGCAGATGAGTATATAGATATAATATAGAATATAGATACAAGTAAATAAGCAAGATAGTATAGCAAAGTACTGATTTATAGATATATACTTAGTAGTATAATAAAAAAACAGCTATGAACTAAGGTGACCAATAGAGGGAAACATACATGTGGGACAAAAAGTAATTTGAGCAAAGAATGACAGGGAGTAAATAGGTCGGACAGGATATAAGACCAAGAAGGTCCTGACCAGAAAATATGTAGAAGGGTCCGTGGACTTAAAGGGACACTATATCTCATTGAAGTGCTTTGGGTGCACGTTTCCTGTACCCTTTAGCTACAAACATTGCAGTTTCAGAGAAACTACCATCTTTATATTGCATGGCTAAGAAGCTTTTTTGCCTCCTACAAAGCCACAAGGCACTTCCTGGCCTTTCACAGATTTTGACTCCATTAAACAATGCTGGGCATCCTCACGCTTTACATGAGGATGTCCAGTGTCTTTCTAAAACCCCATAGAAAGCACAAACTCAATGCTTCCATGTGGGGAAGGCCTAGTAAGCAGGCAAATTAGGTTCCTCCCATCGTCTGATATTGGCAGAGGAGAAGCATGACCCAGCACTGAGGGATATTGGCGCTGGAATCAAGTAAGTAAAACAAAAAGGTTTTTTTTAATCATTTACTTGCCACAGTTGGGGCAAGAAAGAAAGTAGTGGTAGAGGGATCCTTTAATGTTAGGAATACATTTTTAGATTACTGATATAAAAAACGCACAGACCACCATTTCTCAATGAAGTGATCTGGGTGCACTGGTCCAGTGATCTGCAGTGTTTACAATGCTGGGTTATTTACACCCCTACTAGCCATCTCCCTGGCAATCACTTTAGGAGCTTCCTCCTATAGAAGTGAGAGAAACTTGGTCTTGGAATCAAATGCTGCTGATAGCAATGCATTGGAGAAGATGAGAAGTGATATCGGCTTGGACAAGCAAGCTTAACCAGTAATTGAGTTGCGCTGAAAAATTATTCAAGTGCATACTTAACACCTTAAAATCTTCTTCATGTGCAAATAAACAATTCATTTTACTTATAGAGAGAATTACGATATTTAACCCATTATAAAACAAAAGCAATACATACATAGTGCATACTGTATCAATAAAATATGTAACAGAGCCTCAAGGCCAGCTCTGGGTAAATGTCACTCTGCATTGAGAGGGGATAAAACCTAATTGACAATTATATACTAAAAAGAGTATAAGAGCAGCAGTAAGAGTATAAGAGCAGCAAAAAACAGAAACAAGAACCAGGGGGCCCACAATAGTGCTATACGATCTAATTAATTAAACACCCTTAAAAAATTCTAGAGACTTACATAAAAATTGGTCAGCTCTTTGGTTGACTACTGACCATATGATGGCACCAGGACATTCCTGGTACCGTAACCACTACATAAGGCTATAGAAGTTTTAATACTCATTATGTTTTTTAAGATTTTAGCTTCAACTAATATGTACAATTGCAGATAATAAAATATTATTGTGTCATTGTAGAAAGATAAACATGATCACTATTTCAGTTTATGCAGATTTGAAAAAGGTTCAGGTGGACTTAATAGCTTACTCATTAATAGCATAGGCATAAAACTGAAATGGATGCTAAATATGATCACACATTTATCCAGTGCCAGAAACAATATTTACAAATGAACATAAAATTAAAGTAACCATAATAAGCATAATACATGCACATGAACAAACTCTTGAGATTTTATTCAGTATTATTTAAACACTATTATCACTTAGGGACATCCTAGCTCATTTCTAAGTAAATGTCAAGTAAAACATATACAGATGTATTTTATACATATTTCTTGTGTCCCATTCTCTTATAAATAAGCTGAAAACAATAAACCTGTTAATTTTTCTAAATGTATTAAGTTAAGCTATACTCAAGAGAAAGTCAAAGCCATGTGTCATGGGATTAGTCTCAATAAATGTTATCCAACTATTTTAATAAAATAATATAATTTATATTATATTAAAATAATTTGTACTGTGATCCAATAATATTTAAAGAATGGACATGACCATTCACGATCAGTAGAAAGCTTCTTCTACATCACTTATTCAGTGACCTCTTACCCGTGGCTTTATCAAACTTCCCTCTGCACATAGACAACACATATTATTTTGCTATAAGATTTGTTTATTTGTTTGAAAACTCATATTGGTCATGAGTAATAAAATGGGTGCCTTCAACTTGTGTTCTTGAAGACTCAGTATGGATTTAATATGCAAATATAAAATCATTATTTTACTTACATTTTACATTTTAACCTAATTTGGGCCAATTGAGTGTTTGAATTACCGAAATGTACCCAAATTTCGAACCAACCAAAATGCATAATGGCCGAGCATGTTCATTTCAGTAGTTGATTTTATTCGCAGATCAAGTGAGAAAAAAGCAATAGAGGGAAAAGGAGAAGCAGAAAAGTCTATATTTATATATAAATATATTTGATCAATATATAAGATAAAAATATATAAATACAAATGTTTTACTGCTCCTCTTGCATTCGCTCTACTGGTTACCTTTTCTCGCTTGACCTGTGAACCAAATGATGGGAAAATGCTTATTGCTGTAAACTATGTACATAGTATATATTATGTGATATATTTTTTGCAGTACAAGAACTGGCCAAGTTTCACACCCTTTTCTTTAGTTCGAGTCAGTTTACAAATATTTTTTTTTGTACTGAAATTCTGCTAAGCCGACATTGGGAAAATATTTGGGCATCACAGAAAATGTTCTATTTTTGGGGAAAAGGATTCAGAAGAGCCAGATTTTCTCATTGTACTCCATATAGTCCATATATAACTATTTCAACCACTGTTCAAAGTGGAGATTAATATCTTGGACTTTTATTTTTGACTCTATCACTAGTTGTAAAACTACAAAGACAGATTCTGATTAAAGAAGAAAACGATAGTTTGGAGTATGTTATCCCAACAAGTAATCGGAACACAGGAAATCTATATATGAACTGATTAGCAACTAGAATTTCACTATGCAGGAAAAATATAGTATTTAATCTGGCTAATTCACATTGACCAACATAACAAATAAAAGTCAAGGTTAACTAGAAACCTTGCATTATTATTATTTTTCTAACACGATAAACTACATAACAGATTTGGAATTATGATTAGCTAGAGTTAATAATTTCTAATGAGATGGCTGCTTTAAAGTGGGTTCAATGACACTGAAATAAAAAAAAAACCTTTGCACTTTTGATTTTAATTATGGTTCTTAGAGTTTATGTTCATATTTGAAGGATTTAAGTGTGTGTTTTTATTTTATTTGTGCTGTAAACATGTTTCCCAAAGAACACAAAGCATTCTTGGTTGACCATTGTGTCTTTTGATTGTTGCAGTTCCTGAGGCATATATGAAAAATAGTGAACATTTAAGTGAAAGTTTAAAATAAAGGTTACCCATAATTGGCCCCTTAACTACAAGCTATCATTTTAAAACATATGATGGTAGTATAACTTTAAAGCATGTTACATCTAGCATACACATGAAGGATAAGGTAGCAGTTTTGTATATTGATTGCTGTTGATGGTTGTATTCCAGCTCAAATTATTCTTCAGTTGTAGGTCAGCAGAACATTGGGGGTTGTATACTTCTTTACCCGATCCTGTAGGTGAAAAACATTAATCAGTGTTCAGAAGGAAACACCAATATTATGTGCCTGTAAAGCTAATTATGGTGTTTCGGCAAAGAGCATCAATTTTGCCAATTCAGCACACTGAGCCCAGAAGGTTTAATTCTATTATCAAGTCTTCTCTTTATTTTTTTTTTTGGGGGGGGGGGCAGGGGTTCTAATGGATACATAATATTACAATTAAGTAAATGTACGCAATTATAATTTCTAATTTCTTCTTGTAATATTTACAATATATTTTAGTACAAGAGCAGACAGATTTTGTTACATACACTAGCTGTAACAAAAATATAAAAATAGTTACATGTGGATGTTGATGAGGAGCCTGGGTGTATATATTGCAATACAACTTCATAACATGCCAACATAATGCAAAAATAATGTATTATATTGTAGTACAGTTACGTTAAACTACTGTATTATACATGAGCTTGCAAAATTCTATAACACCAGAAAAATAACCCATAGTCAGTATTCTACTCTCATATTATTAGTACTAAAAATACATATTCTGATCCAAACATGCCTATTGGAAGGAAGGAAGAAGAGGGATCTATCAAATCCTCTTGCAGTAATGGAGAAGTTTGTCAGAGAAATTATTTTTTTACTCTCCAAACTGAAATTTGTGACCAGAAGGGAAGGCAAGTAAGGCTGCATGGGCTACATTTCATTTTACAGTGTTTTGTAATGTAAAATGAAAGTATAAATGAGTATACATGATTTTAGTGGTGATACATAAGTAAATGACAAACTTGGTAGATATCACTGAATAACCTACAGCAATATGATAAACAAAGCACCAGTCATGGCTCAACTACTAGGAAATTGTTTCGTGATTAATACTATACAAAACCAGACATTTATTAAATCTTAATGTTTATGACCATAATCTCTGAAAGACCTAGTGCAACAAGATTAGATTGAATCCAATCTTCGTAATCTACTTAAAAATAGCTGTTAATGTATTGTCTAAATGCAGAGAACACTAGAGGAAGTCAATTGTTTTTACAAAATATAGAAAATTGAAAATTACAACAGTGTTGTTTAACATTTTCCAAAAATATACAATAAGATGTGTTTCAATCAAGACATATTTAAAATGCAATATATGTGATCCGGTAAGCTACATTTAATAAGTTAAAAAATGTGTATGGTTTTCATAATAATATTAACATTACATTTTAAAATTTATATTTTAACAGTTCTAGGTGCAATAATGTAGTATGCAAGTATATTTCCTAAAAACAGATATTTCAATGATAGCCACCGAAAGTTTATAAAGTAACTTTTTATATTGCATCTTTCTCGTTTCAACCAGAAGTTATGATATATAAACAGTAGTTTTAAGAATTTAAATATAGCTTTTTAAGATTTCAAATGCGATTCTTAAATATGCTGTATAGTAAAAATGTTTTTGACATTGAAACAACTGCATTTGCTAATGATGGTCTTGTATTCCTTGGTAGTGTTGCCTTTAATATCCGAACATTAAACATTAACATGCAGTAGTTATTACATTCAAAAATTGAAGGCATTACTTTTTGTTTATTTCATTTATTGAGGCTTAGTTCCTAATAAATTATACAAATGGATGCATGCTTTTTTCCACATTCCAGAACATTATGTTTGTTTAGAAAAGTAGGCAAAGTGAAGCATGCGAGGCAAGCAGAATTGAAGAGCAATAGATATTGTTTGATCCTTAATTGACTAATCTAAACATGGGATTGCTCATAGAACAAGGTCACTGGTGATCACTTTTTCCAGGTGCTTGTGAGAGATGAAAGGCAATATATTTTTTTATGTCAGTGCGGCAGATGATAGTTACAATCGATACAGCTATGAAGAGAATGATTACAATTCTCCTGTAACAGTTACTTTCCACTAACGTCAAAACAGCAATATTATTTCCATTTTTCATTCATGGGTGGGGGGGGGGGTTGGCAGCAGAGGGGGGAAGACTGCAAAGGTGCTTATGTATTTTGGTCTTGTAGAAAGGATCAAACTGTTAGAATTCTCTGTGCTGCATTTGCTGAATCAATACAGCTGCTACTTTCATTTGTCTTGGCTTTTATTGTTAATAATAAATGTCAAGAAAACATTCACAGAAATAGGAAGGTGTTCACAAAGTCAGAATTATGGCAGCAGCACAATGCCTAGAATTGTTGTCCACTAAAAATACATTCATAACATAGAGGGTTTCACATCACTTTGTCCTTTTGCTGCATTCTAATTGACTGGTTTAGACTGTTTAGACACAATGTATGCTTTAAGAGTGTTCTTTTCTTTTCCTTATTTTTTGATGGATCAAAACACATTGATACACAGTAATGTATAGTGTTTTAACTGTGTCGATCTAGAAATATTATTGAGCAACATTTAGTATTGATTAATGCTGAGTGTCAAAAACATACCTTTGATATAAGTGTATATAAAACATACACGTATCACCTTTATTAATACTATAAACCCCAGTTATAACTATACAGGTTGTTCAAGAAACATCAGATGCAGATAGAAGGCATTTAGTTGAGCTTTAAAATGCATTGCAGTTCAGTACAATCAAATATTTGGTATTCTTACAACTACGTTCTTTCAAGGGTGACATATGTCAATTGTATCTATCCTGGCTTGCTGAACTGCCTTTATCTATGCTCACATGTGGCTATCTTCTAAGCCAACTAATTATTTGCCATGGTTATATTTGTGATTTACAGACTTCCCAGTAAGGGCAAATGCTAAATTTAAAGACCAATATTATTTAATGCTGTCATAATGTGACTTAAAGGGCTACTCTCACCTCCAGTTTTGCTACTTTCCCATCTTGGCTGTTTGCTGTCCTTCTGATGCCCTATTGTGTTTTAATAATCCTCCATCTCTAGACTTGTATGAGCAAGGTCCTTATCAACCTATTGTTCCTGTAGCATTTTGTAACTTGCTCATGTTTTGTTAAATTTCCCCCTTTTATAATATTGTAAACTGCTGCGGAATAAATTGGTGCTATATAAATACCAATAATAAAAATAAGTATAATAACTGTCTGTCCCCAAAAGACACTGCCCGAATATGGAATGTGCATGGAACATTACAGGTAATACTCAAAAAATTTGAATATCATGCAAAAAGGTCATTTATTTCAGTAATGCAATGTAAAAGGGGAAACTAATATATGAGATAGACGCATTACATGTAAAGTAAGATAGTTCAAGCCCATGATTTGTCATAAGTGCGATGATTATGGCTTACAGCTCATGAAAACCCCAAATCCACAATATCAGTAAATTAGAATATTACATGCAATCAATAAAACAAGGAGTGTACATAGAACAATATCAGACCTTTGAAAAGTATAAGCATGCATATGGACTCAGTACGTGGTTTGGGTCCCTTTTTCAGCAATTACTGCCTCAATGCGGCGTGGCATGGAGGCTATCAGCCGGTGGCACTGCTGAGTTGTTATGGTGCTTTTGGCAGTGTGGGCAGGTGCCAAATCCTGCTGAAAAATGAAGTCAGCATCCCCATAAAACTCGTCTGTGGAAGGAAGCATACAGTGCTCCAAAATCTCCTGGTAGACGGCTGCGTTGACCCTGGACTTAATGAAGCACAGTGGACCAACACCAGTAGATGATATGGCTCCCCAAATCAAGACAGACTGCGGAAACTTCACACTGGACTTTAAGCATCTTGCAGTGTGTTCCTCTCCATTCTTCCTCCAGACTCTGGGTCCTTGGTTTCCAAATGAGATGCAAAAGTTGCTCTCATCAGAAAAGAGAACTTTCGACCACTGAGCAACAGACCATGTCTGTTTTTCCTTAGCCCAGGTAAGACGCTTCGGACGTTGTTTGTTATTCAAGAGCGGCTTGACAAAAGGAATACGACATCTGAAGCCCATGTCCAAGATCCGTCTGTGTGTGGTGGCTTTTGATGAACTGACTCCAGCCTCAGTCCACTCCTTGTGAAAGTCCCCAACACTTTTGAATGGCCTTTTCCTGACAATCCTCTCCAGGCTGCGGTCATCCCTGCTGCTTGTGCACCTTTTTCTTCCACACTTTTCCCTTCCACATAACTTTCTATTAATGTGATTTGATACAGCACTTTGGGAACATCCAACTTCCTTTGCAATTACCTTTTGAGGCTTCCCCTCCTTATGGAGGGTGTCAATTATGGTTTTCTGCACAACTGTCAGTTCAGCAGGAATCCCCATGATTGTGATTTCTACTGAACCAGACTGAGAGACCATTTAAAGGCTCAGAAACCCTTTGCATGTGTTATGGCTTACTTAGCTGATAAGAGTGGGACACTGTGAGCCTAGAAGATTGCACCTTTTCACAATATTCTAATTTACTGAGATTGTGGATTTGGGGTTTTCATGAGCTGTAAACCATAATCATTGCACTTATGACAAATCACGGCTTGAACTATCTTGCTGTGTATATAATGCGTCTATCTCATATCTTAGTTTCCCCTTTTACTTTGCATTACTGAAATAAATTAACTTTTGCACGATAGTCTAATTTTTCGAGTATCACCTCTTTATTTTGATAAAGGCTGTTTTTTTTAATGTCAATATTCTATAATTGATCACTGTGGGGTTAAATAAACTCAGATTAAACCAAGTTGTTATCTTTCTTATGAAACCATCAGTAATTAAATTTGGATATTTACAAAAAATGTTTTATGATGTCAATATTCTATAATCGATTGATTTGGGGTTAACTAAACTCAGATTAGACCAAGTTCTTATGTTTCTTATAAAAAACCATCAATTAGTTACATTGGGATATTTACAAAAAAATAAATCCCAGAAACCAATTTGGAGTAAATGAATTGCAGCTTAGTGACTCGGCTGAAAGAATACCTTTGAGTCTAATGCAAACTACGTCAGCAGCTCCCCAGAGTAGCTCATCTTATAAGTTATCATACGTGAAGTGTCTCAGTTTAAGACCAGAATTGAGCACATCATGTAATGGATAAGCACCTAACGCACACACTGGCAGTTGTAAAAGCTGCACAAATAATTCATCTTTAACACATGAATGGGCCAAGTGCATTTAGATTGCATCAGCATAGCTCTACATTAGCCTTGGTCAAAAAATGTATAAATCATGTCCTGGAGTATGAAAATTGCTTAAAAATATTTTAATATCCACGATGCTGTAGAATATGTGATTTTGTTTTCTGCTGAATGACTCATCAGACAAACTATTTCTTGTATAGTCAAAGTAGTTGCAGAGGTGTTTGCAATGGTAATTACTGTAATGAGGGAGATAAGAGGCTATATAAATACATGCACAAAATATGGAACTTTCCAATTTGTGAGCCACAGGAAAGAAGATACTAAATACTTGGGTTAAGCATTTAAAAATATGTGAATACATTTCATACAGAAGAATTCATTCCCTTTCTTTAACAATGTTTCCATTAAATAGATATCACATTTCACTAAACAGGGGATAATGTATTCAAGCAGACTCATTTAGAATGAAATCACTTAACTCCTTAAGGACGCAACTTCAGAAATAAAAGGGAATCATGACGGAATATTTCCGTCATGTGTCCTTCAGGGGTTAATAGTTTGAATGGTTGCCACAATAAAGCATGGTATAATTCTGTTGCCCTGGGTAGCTATTTTTTTAATCTTATCCAAGTATATTTTTGGGCACTTGACATTCAAAATCACTGATATAAGGTATATATAAGACAGCATGTATATAAAGTGTATATATATATTTATATATATATATATACACACAAGTCTTGAGATTGTGTTAGTCACTAAAGAACATTCATCGTTTATGTACAGAACCATTTATTCCTCATAAATGAAACCCTTTAAGAACTGTCACTAGCTTCCACTAAATCACTAGTCTGTTCTTCACTTTTACATAACTCAAAAACAAGCTCACATATATTTCCTCCTTTAATTATTGAACAACACAACAAACAGAAAAAAATCAAGTAATAGACCCAATTTTCTGCTTTTGTGGCAAGCTGAGTGGTGTGTGCCTACATACAGAAATAAAATGTATACATTGGAAGACATTCATGATGCCATGTAGCAAAGCAAGACTATTTTTTTTTTTTTAAAGAAACAAGATATATTTTTTTTTAAATTATGTGATCATGTTATCCCCACAAGAAATTCTGCTAAAAATGGGCCCTACCCTCTCACATATTCCACAGTAGAAATCATAGGACCCACAGGTGAGAGAAGAGCTTCCACATAAGCCTATATAGTAAATAATCATCATAGTTATTGCATAGTTAGGAAACCTACCTCTGGTGGCACTTGAACCCCTGTTTCCCATTGTCTGATTCTGTGCTCAGCTCACTGGGCCTCTGTGAGGCCTGCTCTCCTGTGAGCCCTCCGGAGGATTTCTTCTGACATTGACTGCTTGTTTTACAGAGCACCTGTGGGTAGCACAGGTGCTGTCTTTCATTGTTAATCACTCCCAGGAAGCAGAATAAATTAGTCAGGACATCCCTATTTAAACAGAGCTCTCTGGCTCATCTAAGTCCCTTTGTGGTTCCTAATCCTTGGTGACATTAGTCCTGGTGTTTTGACCTTGCTTATCTGACTATGTTTCTTCTTTCCTGTGTTTATGTATTTTCCACCTAATTTTTGTTCCAGTCCCTGGCTTGTCTGGCTACCTGCCCCATGTACCAGTCCATGGCTTATTCCAGACATTACCTTTCCCTGTGCTAATGAACCTTACCTGTCTCAACACTGCCTTGGTTTCTGTTATCTGCCTGTGTCTGGTATTGTGTGTTTTGTATTTTTTGTATATTGTCCTCTCTGGTCTGTAGCCTTCTCTTAGTCTACTCATGTTACTTCATAGTTCTACCTTTACATTAGCCTGACCATTCAATAGCCCAGTGCTACATCTCTTCCTATCACTCTGTCTTTGCCTTTGTTAAGATGACTCTCGCTTTCATGAGGATCCTTTAGCCAACCCTGATGCCTTTAAGCTTCCAAATAGCAATGACACCAACCCAAACTATAATGTACAGTGTGTATTAGTAAATACGTTAATACTTCTTTTATCTAACAAGGCACTTAGGAGAAACATTGTAGTTTGGAAGATATATGATGCAGATGCATTCCATGCACATACTAGTATTATGATTTTGACAGTTTCCCAAATACTACCTCTCTGCTTTAAAAGCAGACTTTTTTTAAAAACTGCTACTGCTATCAGACACTGAATCCTGGCTGGTCTCATAATACACATTAACTTTCTCCCTTGCTCTGCAACCACCATCAAACTTGTGTGTGTGCACATGCTGCACACAAAATGGATGAGGACCATTACTCTCTTCTGGGAAGAAAACAAGTTGCAGTTGTACTCATGTATGAAACTTGGCTCAGGAGATTGCTACACAAAGCCAGCTCACAAAACTGTGAACTGGGCTGTGAATAGCTCATTCAGCTACTTCAATCTTGCTATGTGATGAGTGGAAATGTGACTGGGGAAAAATGATATTTTATGAGAATATAAAGAGTTTATGGGGTAATAAAAAAAGAGAAATAAACATTCCCCATGATATATCACTCCTGATTGGTGGAACCTCTTTTTTTGGCCAGGGACAGATCTGACAACTGCAATGCTTGCCTGGACAATTCCTGCAATTTCAGTAACTTTGAAGGTAGCATATCATATTATATTATTTACAAACTTAATTATACATACCTATATATTATAATTATTTACATAGTACATTAAAAATAAAACTTGAAGGAGAGATTGCATGTTTTTCAGGCATGACAATATCAATACCAGACAATGAAAGAGCATGTTATATTACACTCCGTCCCATGCGGTCCAAATTTTATTAAATGGCATAAAATTACTTTTATTTTTCTACTTATTCCATAAATACAATTTTTTAGAATAAGAATAAAATATTTACGGGAGTGTATACATTAAATTTCACTCTGCCACTAATGGAATAAAAAAAAAAAACCTCACCAGATGAAAAAAAAAAAAAAAACACCAGATTAATAGATCTTTTGGTATAAACCTGTGTGTTTTATTCTTAATGCTCATCTATTGACCACAGATTAGGCAAAGGAGATCCAGGCAACACATCCGTTATAAAAATGTAATGTTATATTGCAATATAAAATGTAATGATAGATACGGTGGCATGAGTTTTCATCATCTTTCCACATGGTGCTGGGTAAGAGGAAACAAATTGTTTTGTTTTGATTTGTTGCTTTTTTGACAGTCAATCTTATAAGCTGTTTGTTAAGGAGTTTAGTTTAATAGCCAATAAGTGAGCTATCAGTTTCAGATCAATACAGCTGACTATTTTCAAAACATTTTAAGACCAATTTTTCTCATGGCTAACAGTGAGTAATATAATTTGAAGCAGCTTTAACTGACATAGAAACACTTAAGCATCATACTAAAGAATTCTGTAGAGACAGATTCAACCATATTGATTAAATATCTTAAAAGAAAAACTACTGGCAAGAAGTTTATCATTTACATTTGAATTCTTTAGTATGGCCAATTTACAGATCTTTTGTTAATACTCAATTATAAGCTCTTTACATTTTTAGCCCCATTTCATATTCTTAATAAAAGGCAAATTAAAGGTTTTATGTGCTCTCTGTCTTATATTTACCCAGAAAATTAATTTTAATGCAGAGTTTGTATATGTCAATGTAGCAGGTTATCAGGACAAATGAAAATACATGAATAGTTGCAATCAATTAGCAATTTTGTATGAGTTTTGTTAATTTTAAAAATATTAAATTTTTCTCTGCTGGAGAAAATATCAGTATTCCACACCAATTCTTTGTTTGTTATTTTGATTCTTCAAGAATTGGAAGATTGCAATACAATAAACATTCCTACTTTTTGTAATGGTTAAGGTGCCATAGTGTCATGGGTGAAGTTCTATTTTCAAATTAGTGAAGTCTGTGATTCTTCCACCATCCAGTTATGTTGAATTTTTATCTGCCAATATTTTATATTTTATATTTTGCGCTTTTATATTTTGCATCCTATTTTACTATGTTACGTGCTATAATTTTACTTTCTGGGTCCTCTTTGTCATTTTTTTTCCCCTTTTGATATTTTTTTTGTTTGTTTTTAGATAAAAAAAAAACTGTTGCTGTGTATGTATGTAAAAGGTGAAATTCGGAACTGTGAATTCATGCCATTATGGTAGAATTTCATGAGGCAGACAAAAGTAATTGTCAATAAGCACGGGACAAAATGCAAAATGTATAAAAATATGGAAATCACTTTGTATGAATGAAAAATACTGTGGATGGAGAATTATAATGCTAACTTATAGTGTATAGGGGCTCACCATTTTTTGCACTAACTTGTTCAGTAACCCTCAAGGTAACGATATAAAACAAAAATATTAAAAAGGGTAAATAGAGTGAACTGTGACAATATAGCCTATATTAACCCACAAGCTACATTTCAGTGCAAGAAATTCCAAAGTCTGAAGGACTTAATATGTTTAGTAACAGCTGTTCACAGGAACATCTTCATTTTAAAGCTTGAACTCTATGATGCATTAAAATCTCAGAAACACGAACATAAAGAAGGGTTAACAACAGACTGCTCTAAAAATGATCTTTAATTCCAAATGGAATTATACCTGGTGATCTGTAATGGATTGTATTTCATGCTGACACCTTCATTCTTCTGCTATACCGCTTTTGAGCATCTTCTTTTGTAAGCTGTTTCACTCAAAAAGATAAACAGACAAAAGCACGGCAAGAGAGAAAGGAACAGAAAAGCAGCCATGTGGAGCAGCACGCTTACTGGTAACAACTTAGCCCTTTGGTGGCCATACACAGACCTAGTCAGGAGCAGTCTGGCAGTGTTCTAAAAGTGAAGTAAAGAAAAACTGTGAAAACAATGAGGTCAAATTGTGTGCTAGAAGGCTAATTTAAAAGATCAAGATTCAGCTGATGAGTCATGTCAGGATCTTGGGACTATGGAACAGCTCGTACAGAAATGTAAAAGCAGTATTAACAATGTGTTTACCTGGCAGTCTATTCATACAAAACAATGACATATACAGCATCTTAATTATCCGTCACATGAACAGTGCACAGTATTCAGAACATATGATGTTTTTATTTTCATGAACGCAAGAACAGGTTATAACAGAATGCGTTAAGGAACATAACCACTACAGTGCACTCTAGTGTGTATGCTGCACAGAGTTAATTGGGGGTATACTTTGGTTTAATAACAAACAGGCCCACAGAAAACTCTTTGACATTGATGGTACATTATCAATACAGGTGAGACTGGTGCAGTCCCATGTTGCTGGGAAGACACTTGGTTTATATCAATCCTTTCTTAAACAATTTAATATCAAATATAGATACAGTGACAGTGGATTCTAGGCAGCGTAAATACTACAGTTTGCTGTAGTAATTATGTTACATAGCATTCCTTTAAAGAACTCACCATTAACCCAGTGGTGCATTCAATAGATTCCTTAACAAGTCTCTGATAAGTGAAGTGATTCCCTTTTGTCCTATTTTCCATTGGTAGACAAGTATCTAATTTATTTACTTATAAAATATATTCCTAGGAAGAATACATTGAGATTTCATTCCAATACCAAGGTTTATTGATTTAATAATAAGGCACCAATCAAAGATTTAAAACCATTTTGACTCCTTTTAAAATTGAACTGACTGAGGCATCATAGAAGGCTGTCATTGAATTAAGACTTTTTTTTTAACAAACAGACACGTGGTCATGTGTGATATGGCAGTTTTCTCATTCCAATGATACATTCAGTAAGTGAATCCTGTCATGACAGAGCTTGCTTTGCATCTTAAAGGCACAAGCATTTTATCGAATGTTGCCATATGTGTCCAATCATTATTTTCCTCTTTCTTGTTTAATGTAGTCTCTCATATTATATCATGGCTATGAGAGCTTTCTTTGATTCCATTTTTATAACTAAAACCCATGACTTAACTTGAACATATAGGGGAAATATGTGTTAGTTATATTTGTTGCTCTTTGATAGTTTGCACACAGACTGGTAGAATTGGACAAAAATACATGCATTTACTTTGCTTGATATAATGAAAATATATCATAATCATAACCCTTATATTTTAAATGAGCTCTTTAAATTTGGATATCACAGCTTCCGAGATGTTGTAAGCTTTATTTCAATTTAGCACTCAGAGTCCACAGAAGGAAGGAAGCAATACGACATATAGCCTTCCAATATAGATTCTCTTTAGACCCTAGTGGTTGCTGATTGGAAGGGAACAATTAGTGGTATCATAGATAACATCACAAAAAGGATTCTTACTTCATGAGAGGGTTCTTCGTTTTCAGACCAAGGTGTAGAATCAATAATATTTGCTTCCTTCTTCCTACTAATAGCAGGCTTCATTACCCTTTTCATCAAGTCTCCTTCTTAACTAACCAGTTCCTGTCATTAATTATCACTGAGAGTATGAACATATATATCATTCACTCTATCTCAAAGAGCACTGCTCTCGTCTAATCTCATAGCAATAGGAGGGGGTGTGTGGACTGAATTTAGAAACATATTCTAATCAACAAAGTTCCAAAATCTGAAAGTAATGCAACTGATTTGTTAAGAAGGCTTTCCACCTTTCATAAATATAGTAGATTGCTTGAGATGCCTTGCTTATGTTTAATCATAACCAGTATTACATCTTTTTTTATTTATATACCTAATTCAAGACAGATTAAGCCATAAGGCTACATAGGCAGTTGCCAAGGGCAAATACTCAGACAGGAGCCTGCTGGGCCCTTGTCTGGATCTGGTGCTCTGGTTCTAATAGGGTCTTACTTGAGCTTGCAAGGAGATCGAAAGAGCTTCCTACTCAACCCTGTGCAGGGGCAGACTAAGCACTCAAACAACCGGTCATCAACCGAAGGATCAAGGCTCTTGGGGGTCCGCCCATGATTTAGCTGTCAAAAGTCAATTGATGAGTTTAGAAAGCACCCCAAGCAATTGCAAAAAATCAATGGGTCTGTATAAGTGCCAAGCCTTGTTAAAAAAAAGACTTCCACTTCTCCCTGCTAGTGTAGCACAGTTAACATTTTTCTACAGCTACTACTGATTCGCCTGCAGTCCATCGTGCAAAGCTGCAGCTGTGTGAAGTGGGCATGGATACATGGCCTGTTCTTGCTCCCTTTGTCCCACAAATTTAGGCCATGCAATAGAGGTACAATGCTGGAAAATTGCCAGATGGAAGACATCTGCTGGGAAGCTGGGCTAAGGCTACAGCCCCAGCTCAGTCACACTACACAGGTACTGAAGTAAGACCAGGGCTTAAATAAAAATAAAATAACTCATTCTATTCTATTATTGTGGGTGATTTTAAAAGAAGATGGAATTGGGATGGAATAAAGGAGGATAGACCCAAAAAAAATGGGGAATGCAGACAAAAGGGGATACAAGGAATGTAATTATAGAAAAGAAATAAGTGGAATAATAACTATCCCAAAGGGTATATCTTTTTGGATGGACACACAAGCATATAGTGCTGCCATGTGATATTTAAAAAACAAACTTATAAAAGCATAGACATACAAGGTTTATACACTACACTGTACACACACAACACTCAGACTCCTCCACACACAAAATTCAGCCAGTACACACACAACACACACAACAGTCAACCAGCACAGGCACACTCAGCCTGATCCCCCCCAAATACAGCTCTCAGACCCCTTCTCACACACACAACACTTAACCACTACACACACTCTCACATACATACACAACATACTTACAACACACACACACATGCATCACTCACAGAACAGAGCCCATAGATCCAGCTCTGCATACAATTTGTATCAATTTCTGTAACCATAGCCTGCACACAATCACAAAAAATCAGACTAGAGTTAATATTTGATATACCTAATAAAGTCCATATTGATTATGTTGTGTTTTTATGACAGCTAACCAACCATGTGACTGGTCTCACCCCCTGTCATTCAGCCATTGATTTTTGGTATGACTCTCAGCTCAACCAAACACTATCCCTTTATTTACCCCACTTTCCCTCTCTGATTATGCTTTCATGTTGTTCTTTCCTTAAGTTACACTTTTTCTTTTCCCTCTTTCTTCTCAAGTGTTTCCTTTGTCCAAAAGACTCTCTCCTCTCTGAATCCCACTTAGTGTGTGTACTTATTTTATTCCCAGTCTTCTATGAATGTCTTCAGGATGTGATATTCAGTGGTAGCTGAATGAGGAGAAAGTATAAAATGCATAGCTTATGGGAAGGCTAGGTAGTGTGTCTTTTTAGACTGAATTAAAAACTTGGGATTTTTAAAACAACAGTTGCTGCGGTTGTCCTGTCCTAATACTCAGCACAATATTGATAGATATTGCATGAGACACATAAAACGTTGTTTGTGTAAAATGTTATTTTTTTTTTTAAATCATTGCCAGATTAGCCACAAGGTGACCTAACACAGGAGACCCATGTCCTTTCTAGGGCTTAGAAAATAACTCAGTTTTATAGTTGCAATCTGATAAGTCTATTAGCTACCCATGATAAAGCAAGGACAACTATAGCTTTCATTCAATCACGTCCAAACTCCAACATACTTGTTTATGGATAAATTTGATTCATATAAAATAATTAGATTCATAGAGCAATTATGTTATTAAGACCAGTGTGTAATCATGTTAGGTCAGTTTTGTTTTTATCCTTTTGATTTCCAGTTGTACAGAAGATATGGAAGCAGTCATAGAGAGTAGTAAATGCAAGCTAACAAGTTTGTATTAAAGGTCATAGGCTCTAAGGCAGTAGATGCTTGTACAACTAATTCTCAAGATATGACAACTAAATGTATAGCATCAGTGGTTTAATATTTCAGTATCCAGACAATACCTGAGACAAACTAGTCTAGCATACGGAGGTAAATGCATTTATGTAAATTATTGAAATCAACATGAAGTAATAAGTTCTTTCTTAAAATCTGTTACACTTTGAGAAGAATAAAAATACAATTATTTTTTGTATTAATGGTGTTGGTAAAATTGTGTACTTTAATTATTATTTAAATATCAAAAATAATAATAGTTCTTGTTATTATTATTATTAGTGTAATAATAATGGAATTTTTTAGGTGGTATGGTTATAGATTTTCTTCCAACTGAAAAACAATTTTCTACGGCTCATAAAACGGAGTCAATAATTGCAGCTCTGTTTTATTTTATTGCAGTCAGGGGTCACCCGCAGGGTATATGTATATGAAATGCTGTAGTAACTTTTTTATGGTTTTCACTGATATTTACCTGAGGAAGGCACTGCAGGTGAAACATCCATTTTAATGTATAATTTCCATCATCTGAGCATGTTGTTATTTTTCATTTGTCTCCCACTCCTACTCAGCATGTTATTTTATCCACATTTGATCTCCACTGTACAATTCATTGTAAATGGCATGGGTGAACGTGTATTTTCTTGTCTATTAAATTCACTCTCAATAGCTGCATTGTTTATTATACACACAAAGTAATAATTTAAACATGCCAAGGATTTTGTACTTTGGTAATTATATTTCTAAATAAAAGAGAGTGATTTAATGTCAAGCATTACTAAGTGTCTCAGTCACCCTGTTTTAAGCATGTCTGATTTGTTATGTCTGCATTAAGCAAGCAAAACGTGTTATGTCTGTGTTAAGCAAACATCGTTATATTTTGCTTTGGTGTGACGTGATATTCCTTATGTTTCATGTTTCTTTTTATGTTTTCCCATTGACCAGATGTTCCAAACACTTTATTTCCAACCACAAACATCCCCCTTTTCACCATGGCAACAGTCACAGCCACTGTTGCTATAACCACCTGTTCAACCACACCCGCCTTCTTCACTAAAGGTACAGTATGCTTCTTTGTATAACTGCTATAGAGTAGAAAGAAAAGTAGATAGAAGAACATTTGCAAGTGTGCTTTTCAAATTCATGGTTGTGTCAAACATGTCTATTGATAATACAACATATACAATATAGTGTTCTATACAATATAGTGTTCTATATGTTGCATACAACTTTGACTTGTCGACTTGAATATGAGAGCATGAATGAGTAGGGCCTGGTACAAACTGCTACCGCATAATATCTAATGCTTGAAAACATGCACTTGTGGGTCTAACTTGAAGAAGTGATATTTACCTCCTATTTGATGTCATTTTTTTATGCAGAAATTTTGAAAATTTTTGTCACTTGTTGTAATTAACTGATTCATTTTGATTGATTTTAAAGTATCATATTATATGTGCATTAATAATTATATTACACTAATGTCATTTTATTATGGCTAGAATCTAGATACTATTTTATTACAACAAACTAATATTCTAAAACTTTTAAAGAAAATTGTATTAGGAAGTTTGATTTTTTTTTAAAATAGTTTTAAATATATAATTATTCATACAAAACAAAAGAAGTATAAATAATATAACCAATAAAAATCACAATGCATATCAAAATATTATAAGGTAATAACTAAACTTTTATTGGGACAAATGAAATATAAAAAGGTCTGTTTAGGTGAGCATCAAACAGATGTTCTAACAGCAACTAAATGCATACTTGCAAAAACAGAATATTCAAGGATATAATTTCCTAATGTAGGGTAATAGCTTCTTGACCCAAGGATTAATCTGACTGCCATTCTGGGGTCAAGAAGGATTTTTTTTCCTCGTTTGTTGCAAAATTGCAAGTGCTTCAAACTAGGTTTTTTTTTTGCCTTCTTTTGGATCAACAGCAAAAAACTAATTTGAGGAAGGCTGAACTTGATGAACGCAAGTCTCTTTTCAGCCTATGTAACTATGTAAGCATTGGTAGTTGTTTCAAATTGAAGTATAAACCAGAGAGGAAACATATAAATTACCAAAATAATGTATAGAAAAACATTTGGAATACTAAATATATTCATTTAACTTATAAAAAATAGCATTATTTTAGTTTTTTTTTATAAAATCACTATAAAAAGTTATCACTATATGTAGTTTGTTGCAAGTTCTAATTATGTATAGTCAGATTAGTTAATATAGTTCACCTGCTGACAGTTACTACAATTATAAAAATGATTACTGTGAATATTATAGAAAATTTAGATTATTGTTCTTTTATGTGCGGATTTACATCATGTTGCCATCAATTTAAAACAATTTTAAGTTCTGGCAAAGATACTTGTGTTTGGAAATTATCTGAATTGGAGAACATTCCGAACTCAGCATCCCGTAAAAGCTGATAAAGAGACTTTGTAAAACAAACACATCTTTAAAAAGAAAATCACATCAAATACATGAGATAGTTTAAATAACGTGTGCTAAAAGCTGCATTCTGGAACACATTAGCCAAAAATCTTTTCTTTTTTTTTTTTATCACCGTTTACATCAGAATGTGGTATTTGTTGTTTCATTTCTGGAATAGTCGTATATGAAGTTGTCAAATACCAAATCATCATATGTTTTGTTCAGTTTCTTTTTCTCTCTCTATCTTTATCTGCTTGATTTATGTTTCATTTTTTGTTTATCTTAACACTGTTGCATTTTTAATAAACAATCAAATACATACAGACTTACTAACAGACATACAAACATTTGCTCGGTTCGTGGTGCAACAAGGGAAAAAAGAGGAAAGATAAAATTCCATATCTGGCTCGAGGAAGATGGTCTGTATATTTCCCTAGCCAAAAAGATATCATACTGCTAGAGGAGGAAACAGAGAAAACAACAGAAAAAATTCACTAAGAAAAAAGTAGAAAACCAAATTTTTCAGGGTCTAATTTCTTAATCCATTTATCCCAGTAGGTATAATGGTGACCCTTATTTGGTGCAAAATTAGTAATGGCCCTTTCCATTTTACATTGAATAATACTTTGAGCATGGATCTTAGCCCAATTATCTACCTTAGAAGATTTCCAATTCCTGGCTATTGAGGTCTTCACTGCCATTAAGATATGGAAAACAATAGGTCTAGATTCTTTATTAATGCCCATCATATCCATGTGTAATAGAGCCATACTTGGAGTTAGCTTAATACTTGTTTCCAGTAAAGATAAGTAATGGTCTAGTTCCTTCCTTAGGGGTCTAATTTTTGGGCAGTCCCACCAAATATGCTGAAAGTCTGCCATTAATTCATTGCATCTCCATTTAGATGGAGCTGTAGTATACATTTAGGGGTTCTATACCATCTTTTTAGTAATTTATAATGAGTTTCATGTATGTTTAAACAATGACAGACTTTTTATAACGTGTTGAGGGAGTTGAGGGAGTTATATCTTTTGCCAAGTCACGGTTCCACTTAATAATTGCCGGGGGGATTAGTTTACTCTGAGTTTTATAATTAATTTTTGGGCATTTATTAGCAAAATGGGTATAGTCTGCTTGCTCATATATTTCTATAAGAAGCCTAACTGGTATGTCTTGAGGGTTAAAGCTTAAGAATGTATTTAGAAAGGATTTTACCCTAATAAAGTTGAACCAGGCGTTAGAAGGTATATTCAGGGGTGTTTTAGCCGCGAGGCAAACAAGGCATTTGCCTTGGTTGGCATTTTCCAGGGGGCGGCAAAAAAAGCCGCCCTCAAATGCCCAGGGCAAATGCCTTGTTAGCGCGCGGCTAGTGAGGGAGCACTTCCTCTGAGCTGTCTGCTCAGCTCCCTCGCACTCCGCCCGCAGAGTGAGGCTGGGAGCCGGAATATGACATCATATTCCAGCTCCCAGCCTCACTCTGCGGGCGGCGTGAGGGAGCTGAGCAGAGAGCTCAGGGGAAGTGCTTCCTCGCCAGCCGTGCGCCCCCCCCAGCAGCCACTGGAACCCAGGGAGAAAGACAACCCCCCAACCCCCGGCATTCCCAAAGGTAAGGAGGCTGGGGGGGGATTAAATAAATAAAAAAATATGTTAATGTGAGTGAGTGAGTGTGTCTGTTAGTGAATGTGTCTGTTAGTGAGTGTGAGTGTGTCTGTTAGTGTGTGTGTGTGTGTTTCTGTTAGCTAGTGTATGCGTATCTGTCAGTGAATGTGTGTGTGTATTTAGAAGGTTGGGTGGGGGTGGCACGGGGGGGAGGGGGCGTCTGAGTTTTGTCCTGCCTAGGGCAGCACAAAACCAGGATACACCACTGGGTATATTATATTCAGTTTGAAGTTGTTCAAATGATTTTACTCTATTTCCGATCAGAAGGTTTGCTATCGTTTTTATACCTCGCATGGTCCAATTTTCTAAATTTATGTCTGTCATTATATCTGCCAATATGCTTAACTTTATACCAGGGATTATCTTCTTTTTTAGCCCAATTTTTTTTTTTTTTTAAATAGAGGCCAGGTGGGAAAAATCTGTTGGATTATCAGTGATTTAAAGTTTTTCATACAGTGATTTGTTTCTTTATCCACTGACCATAGCTAACACATTAGCCTAAAATAATTGTTTTGAAATCCTGTATATGGATTCAGGATATTATTGCTTCATTAAAATCAAGATATTAAACAATGTACATAATGCTTGGTTTAATTATTATAAAATGGCATTGGATTGTAAGCAAAAAAAATGATTTATGGTATGATGATCTAAACTAATTTTTTAAATTTTTGTATTTTAAGCTTTTATTTGCATTTTCAATTTACTGATTTCCCCGGATTTTGTTATTGTTTATCAAAAGTTTGGTGATCATTACCACTATTTTAAATGGTGGCCATGAATTTCCATGCTACAAATGTTATTGTTTAAAGGAACACTATAGGGTCAGTAATCCAACACTAAAGTGTTAAACTAACTATTTAGTTTCCAGGCCACATTAGAGCACAGTAAAAATGTGTTTAAATTTACCCTTATCCCCACGATGGGTCACTCTCGCAGCAGCCAGCTTCACCTGGCTCCGCATCCATGATCATAAATCTTGGTGATCTCAGACAAACCAATGCTTTCCCATAGGGAAGAATTGGGAGGCTATTGGGTATGTGCAGCAAAATGCTGCTCTGTGTCAATCAGCATCTCCTCATAGAGGTGCATTGAATCAATGACTCTCTATAGGGAGCATTCAGTGTCTCCATTCAGAGCGTGGAGACACTGAACGTAGGCCCTAATCACTGTGCAGCACTAAGATAGGAAGCAACTATGTGTGACTGCGCCTAGTGGTGTGTTACTAGGCAGCAATGTAAACACTGCCTTTTGAAAAGATAGTGTTTACAGTGCTAAGACTGCAGGGACATGCTATAGACACCACAACCACAACATTAAGCTGTAGAGGTTCTGGTGACTATAGGGTCCCTTCAATGACTGTCAAAACATTTAATACCTTCCAATTATAATCCTGCAGTCAGAGTTCATGGTTATGTGCCTTGTCTAGCACACACCTATTACTCAATACTGGTAGAATTTGAAAGGGTATGCTGACAGTTCACTGGCATAAGACATGATTTCTCTACATATAGCCCTTAAAGGACCATTTACTTGCTATCTCAAGAGACCAGATATTGGCCTGTAAAAGAAGAGGCACAAAACCTTCAAGGATTACTACTGACAACAAAATTATTTATGCAAAAAAAAATAAAAAATTCTGCAGCTGAATCGACCTCTTAGCAAGGCCTATGTTCCATGGTGTTAACCTCCAGGATTAATTGAGGTGAACCAGGATATCTGAGCTCTTATTCTCAACTTATTTGGCTGTGATATAGGGATTTTTTTTTTTTAAGAAAATCGGGCATAACATATATTTGCAACAGTCCCAGTCTATCAAATGGCTTGATCATGGTTTGGCACTCATTAACTGTTAGCAACACACCTGGCTGTAGCAGTATTGTTCCTAGTCAGCCTCTTTAATACATTTTGGGGATAATGTATATTATGATATTATATACTTAGATTTCCATCACTTAATTTTAATTTAATGAAAAAATATATTTGCATTGTAATAAAATGGCATCACTACTATTTTAAAAAGATTTTGTCAATTATTCATTCTTTGAATACGTTTATAAAAAGTATACAATATACTTTTTTATATACTTATTTGAAGAATGAATAATTGGTAAAAATTCTAATATAAAATAGTATAATAATCCATGTTTTTATTTGCATATTAAGTTTTAAATTACAGGTTTGCACTGAAATTATAGACATACTAGTGTAAGTAGCATAATTGCTCCCTAACATGCGATTAACATTTGTCTATTATTATTATTATAATACACTACATATTTATCTCAATTAAATGTCTCTCTATAAAAAGAACTTGTTGATGCATATTTTTGCAATTAATATAAGTAGAAAACTATCTTTTGAAAAAAAATTGGAATAATGAAAATAGCAACTTACTTTACTTATGAAATTAAGATAGATTGGTGGAGTTTATCAAGGACAAATTATTAGTTCAATTCAGAAGAAAAAGAAAAAAAACCCAGAAATGCACGTAAACTTAGTAAATGCTGAGTTAGTATTTAATTAGAAAGAGGACTAATGTATATTTTTCCTTAAAATAAAAAGCCTCCCTTTACTAATGTGCATTGAGTTATGAGAATATATTTTCCAGGCCCATTTTGTACTCCCCTTGACTCAGAAAACAAAAAAAGTTAATTTAAATGGGTCCCAAATAAGTAATGAATATATGAATATACCCAACGTGCAATAAATAAATATTTTAAAGAATCGCTATGGTAAAGATTCAATGGTGTATATATATATATATATATATATATATATATATATATATATATATATATATATATATATGTATATATATATATATATATATAAAATATATAAAGTAAAAACAATAACACAAAAAGTAACTGCATTCAAATACAATATAGCATAAGATTTTAAAATATGGTAATGAAAACTAAACAACCAAACAAATAAAATGAATGCAAACTACAACAGAATGGTGTAAAGACAACTCCCATATATAGTGGTCTAGCTCTGTATAATTATTATATTATAATTATTATTATTATTATTTATATAGCACCAACTAATTCCACAGCACTTTACAATATTATGGAACAGGGGAAATTTTACAATAAATAGGAATTACACAATGAAAGAGGAATAATAGGTAGATGAGGACCCTACTCAAATGAGATTACTGGCTACTTTATGCTAACTATACTACAGCCACTTGTGTGAGTAAGTTATTTATTAATTCCACTTCAGCACCCCATCTAGGTGCTATTGTATTTTAGTTATATTTCGACTTATATTTCTATTTATATTGATTTCTGCTGAATATAATTACCATTCTAGCCTGACTGATACATAAGATATGCCCTGTTAGTGACGATAGCTAGCTGGTTAATTAAATAATAGGTTCAAAAGAGATGGCACTGCCATATGCAGTCGCGCAAGTTGATGACCATGTGAAATGAAACACATTTATAAAACTTTACTGAAATCTCTTCACTTGTATATTATTTTTCCTATAATTCAAAATTCCTACTTCCACTAGCCACAAATATATCCAGGATTTTTAACTCATTTTGTTTTTGAGAAGGAGAAAAAAAATAATCACACCATGCACTTAGATATATCAGGAATAAAATTTATTTATTTATTTATTTATTTATTTTACCTACTGCCCAGAATGCTATTTCACATTCTGAACCTGCTTCTTCATATTCCTATCAAAATATTCAAGCTCTAAAATCTATTTGCACATGGACAATTGAGACCACCTCATATTTTTCCTCTTCTCGAAAGCATGTCAGCCACAAAAGTCTAATTATTGATAACCATATGCTGCTACCGATAACTTCTCAATATAAATCTCTAATTTCCTCCACTTTATCTCCACTCTGTATAATGGTATGCATTCCACAAGAATGTCATTGAAATAGCAGAATGATTGTTTGATTAGCTTTATAATTTGGAATTAACCCATCTAAATAATTATAAGGATATATTTAAAAAAAAGAAAACAAATAAACAGCATATCTGTAGTAGATAATATATATAAGCAAAGTCCATTTATCAGAAATTCAATTTTAAATTTCCTTGTCACATTTGTGCATCCACACATTTATCCATTATGCATTTTTCTATATCATTTATATCTATGAACAGAGAAAATTCAATTTTCATATGAAGAATATATGTGGTAGTGCTCAAAAATATATGTGTGTGTTATCTATATATATATATATATACACACACAATTGGCACACCATGGCAATCAGTTTTAGAGGCATAAAATTGGCACACCATGGCAATTAGTTTTAGAGGTATAAAATTGGCACACCATGGCAATCATCTTTAGATGCATTCAATTGGCAAACCATGGCAATTAGTTTTAAAGGCATTCAATTGGCACACAATAGCAATCAGTTTTAGAGGCATAACACTGGCAAACCATGGAAATCAGCGTGAGATGTATACAACTGGCACACAATTGCAATCAGTTTTAAAGAGGCATACAATTGGCACACCATGGCAATCAGTTTTAGAAACATAAAATTGGCACACCATGTCAATCAGCCTTAGAGGCATACAATTGGCAAACCATGGCAATCAGCTTTAGATGCATAAACTTGGCAAATCATGGCAGCTTTAGATGCATAAACTTGGCATACCATGACAATCAATTTTAGAGGCATGCAGTTGGCACACCATGGCAATCAGCTTTAGATGCTTAAAATTGGCACACCATGGCAATCAGTTTTAGAGGCATACAACTGCAATACCATGTCAGTCAGCCTTAGAGTTTTAGAGGCATACAACTGCAATACCATGTCAGTCAGCTGATACCATGGCAATCAGCTTTAGATGCATAAACTTGGCATACCATGGCAATCAATTTTAGAGGCATACAACTGCATACAACTCTAAGGATGACTGACATGGCATACAACCATGTCAGTCAGCCTTAGAGTTTTAGAGGCATACAACTGCAATACCATGTCAGTCAGCTGATACCATGGCAATCAGCTTTAGATGCAAAAACGGGGCACATCATGGCAGCTTTAGATGCATAAACTTGGCACACCATGGCAATCAGTTTTAGAGGCATACAACTGCAATACCATGTCAGTCAGCCTTAGAGTTTTAGAGGCATACAACTGCAATACCATGTCAGTCAGCTGATACCATGGCAATCAGCTTTAGATGCAAAAACGTGGCACATCATGGCAGCTTTAGATGCATAAACTTGGCATACCATGGCAATCAATTTTAGAGGCATACAATTGGAACATCATTGCAATCAGCTTTAGATGCGTAAAATTGGCACACTGTGACAATCAGCTTTAGAGGCATACAATTGGAACATCATGGCAATCAGCTTTAGATGCATAAAGCTGGCACACCATGGCAACTTTAACTGCATAAACTTGTCACACCATGGCAATCAGTTTTAGATGCATAAACTTGGCATATCATGGCAGTTTTAGAAGCATTAAATTGGCATATCATGACAGTTTTTAGGCATAATTCTGGGATATCATGGCAACTTTAGAGGCACAACTTTGGCAAATCATGCAAGTTTTCGAGGCATAATTCAGGGATGTCATGGTTGTTTTCGAGGTAGAAACTTGGCATATCATGGCAGTTTTAGAGGCAGAAACTTGGCATATCATGACAGTTTTAGAGGAATAATATTGGGTATCATGGCAGTTTTAGAGGCATAAACTTAGCATATCATGGCAATCAGTTTTATAGGCATACAACTGCTTACTCACAGACTCAGTCGGAATCAGAAGTGCTGTGTCATGCTCTTTCATCCTGGTGGAACTTATGTAGAGAGGGCCCTGTTTTAAGTATGTTTTCTAGGCCCCCCTCTACTGCAAGTGTGGCCAAAAGGTAGATCCCCATCTGTCGGAGAACTTCAACAATGCTATGCCAGCTGGGGATCTACCATTTGTCTATATTTGCAGGGTGATATTTGTGAGCAGTGTTTGAGCATTTAAATGTCAGCATGTTTTTGTATTAAGTATGTGTGCATGTATGGGTGTATTTGCATGTACTGTTGCTATTGGAATGTAGTGGTGTACTTGTGTGTAATGTTTGTGTCTGAATGCAGGGGTGTTTGTATGAAGTACTCAACTTTAAATACAGGTGTGCATTTTGTGTGTAGTGTAGATGTTTGAATAAAGGGGTGTTTGCATGTAATTTTAGTGTTTTAATACAGGGGTGTGTTTGTATGTAATATTTACATTTGATTACAGTGCATGTGTAGTGGGTGCAGTGTGTGTAAATTGTGTATATAAAATATACATATACACAATGTGTGTTTGAATGTAAGCATGTTTTTGTATGGAGTTTGTGTGTGAATGTTGGTGTTTAAATGGCAGTGTGCATTTGTGTGCAGTGTATACACTTCCACACCCGTTGAAACACATTCACATACATACAGAGATACAGACACACAAATACACACACTGACACAATACACACATGAACACACAAATACACACACACTGACACAAAAGGACACACAGATACACATACACACAGAGACTGGAGGTGAGAGTGACAGTCTGTGGGGTAGTTGAGTATGGCAGTGTGGAAGAGAGTGTGTGTGTGCAGGTGACAGTGTGCGGGGCAGTTTGAAAAAGGGTTGCAGTGTGGGGGCAGGGTGAGAAAGGTTTGCAGTGTGGTGGCAGGGTGAGAAATGGTTACAGTCTGGCGGGTAGGGGCAGAAAGGGTTACATTGTGGGTGCAGGGTGAGAAAAGGCTACAGTAGGGAGGCAGGGGAAGAAAGGGTTACAGTAGGGGGCAGGGGAAGAAAGGGTTACAGTGGGAGGGGCAAAGTGAGAAAAGGTTACAGTGGGGGGGCAGGGTGAGAAAGGGTTATAGTGTGGGGGCAGGGGAGAAAGGGCTACAGTGGGGGGAAGGGGAAGAAAGGGTTACAGTGTGTGGAGGGGGCAGAGTAAGAAGGGGTTACCGTATGGGGAGGGGGACAGAATGAGAAAGGGTTACAGTGTGGGCAAGGGGCCATGGTGAGAGGGGGTTACAGTGTGGGGAGGAGGACAGAGTAGGAAGGGGTTACAGTGTGGGGAAGGGGGCAGGTGAGAGGGGTTACAGTGTGGGGAGGGGAGCAGAGTGAGAAGGGGTTACAGTGTGATGAAGGGGCTGGGTGAGAGGGGGTTACTGTGTGGGGAGGGGTTCAGGGTGAGAGGGGTTACAGTGTGGGAAAGAGGGCATGGTGAGAGTGGGTTACAGTTTGGGAAGGGGGCAGGGCGAGGGGGGGTTACAGTGTGGGGGGGCAGAAGGGGGATGACTGCGTCCTACCTTTATTTTTAATATAATGTCTGGTGGGTTAACTCTGCGGTCTTCAGCTCTGTTGGGTGCAGAGCTGCAGACCATGTGATAGAAGTCTTGAGCACCCAGAGTGTTGCCATGGTAAAGCTCTGGGAGCTTGCGAGACATCTATCATATGGTCTGCAGATCTGTACCTGGAGAAGCTGCAGACCGCAGGTCCTGGGCTCTCTCTTGGGCATAATGGCATAGAGGGCAAGCTGCTGGGCCCCCTCTTGGTGTCGGGGCTCACAGTCATGGCACGAGGGCCCAACTAATCAGTCTGCCTGATGACCCAACTAATCAGTCTGCCCTTGAGGTGTTGGTCAGCATGACCCACTGGGAATCAGCTGAGAAAACACACTTGGGAAACATTGTTCTAAGCCAATGTGATGTCCTGACAATGCAGGCCTTAGCTCAGGAGAGATAACGAAAGCTCCTAGCAGGAGCTCTCACTGCTGGCTAAATTTTTTAGGTCATCATCTGGGATTTTATTTCCCAAATATATTTTTATTATTTTTATCTTTTATCTTTTAATAAATATATTTATTTTTTACAAACTGTCCAATTGATTTCTATTATATTATATTTAAACGTAGTATGATAAAACTGCTAGAATCACTTGTTAGGAAGCTAACCTAACAAATTCCCAGTGTGGTCCTTAAGTTTTCAAGGTTAATTAATCCAAATAGACCAACTTCATCCAACTCTTATTTTAGATATAAACTGTCAAAAAAGATTTCTATAACTCATAAAAGATGGATTTGGTCATTAAGTAGTATTGACCAAAAAAAAATGTTCTGACAATAATATATTTAACACCTAAAGAAAACACAGGTTTGTTTATGTCTCACATTTATGCTAATCACATCTGCAAAACAAAATATATTTGAATGCACTGTATATTATTTTCTATTGCTGTTTAATAGATTTTGCTTATTTTTTAAGATTAAACATTTGGTGTGACATCATGAAGAATATAAAATATTTTAGTCACATGTATATTTATAAGACATTAGTAAAGTCAAAGAGAATGCATTGATGCAATGTGTCATCAAGTGCTTTGCCTCTACAATGGTCTGCAATGCAGTACATTCCAAAATGCTAACAGCTTAGAAATAACACACAGAGGGAAATCTATAATACATAAATGAACTGTTTTCATTAATTATAGAAAAGATGGTCTGAAAGAAAGCGGGACCAGAAGATCTACTAGTATTAATACTTAAAACCTGTATTGAGGAACGCATCAACAGTAGATAAAAATTATTGTCATGCGATTGTCCCAGGAGATATTTTGTATCACATTTACTTTGCAGTTTTCTAACATAACAAATCTTTCAGGCTCATTGAAATAAATGGGCCATGTGATTCTCTTTCACACCTAGGTGGTAATATTTGACAATATTTTAAATTTCTTTTCAGAAATGTAAAATATGAATATGTAACAACTTGCAGTACCGTGAATTATAAGCAATGAAAACACCAAATTATACTTTTGGAAGAGAGAGATAATATGATAATTAAGAGCAGTGACTATTTGTACTTAAAAGTAATTCTAAGCATATTAATAAGAAATATCACTGTGTTAAAAAGTGCAGTAATCACCAAAATAAAATTTGTCTTCTAAATTACTAAAATAAAAGTTTAAAATGTAGCGTTTTGTTACATCTAAGATGTTAAATGATCTTTGATTCCGACTACATTAGTTTGTTTTGGTGTTATACTTTACCCATGATACTAGTTCCAGGTCAAGCACTGGTCTGAAACAGCTTGGTTCTCATACAGTTACTATGTGCATTTTACTTGTGGCTAAAAGTTTTAAAATGTTGCCATTCACTTGGAAAAGTCTTTGCTTTACAAAACATGGAGCCAGAACATGGAGTGTACTGCAAAATTTAAACATAATATAAATACACTGATACATGCATTTTCCCACCATTTGATTTACAGATTAAATCAGAAAAAGTAGAGAAAAACAGAGAAAAAAAAGAGGAGGAATAATAAAAAAAATCTATACTTATATATTTTTATATTATATTTATTAAATGTATGATATACATATTTAATTATAGATTAATTCTTTTTTTAATGGAAGTTTTTTTCCGTCTATGGGTCACTTCTTACTTGATCAATTAATACAATTAACATTAGTGGCTGTGCAATAATCAGCAATTTTTCTTTTTACTTTTAATCATCTTTTTTTCCACCCTGGACAAAATTTGTGAACCACGAATTAACCCTGGATGGAGGCAGTTCTACAATTTCTGAAACAAAACAAAAACTAAAATTTGAGCTATATGTTTGTTAAACCATAATTCAACTCTTCCATATTAAGTGTACCCACATTTATTATATATCACTTTGTTCAGGGGTGGATTACATCAACATTTATATATGAAGCATAATTTAATATTAATAATATCTAAAATGTGTAAAATATTAAGAAGTTTTGTTATTTTCGAAGTTCTGCATGCCATTTTAACTGTGAATGTCATAATACTAGTTTTTAAGTCCCACGAGTACGGTATTTCTTGTGCTTTGGAAAGTTACAGACTTAAATATAGTGCTTGCCTATATCAGTTTTTAGAAATTAAAATTTCAAGATTGGTTTACTGGGCCTATGTTGCCTTTGAGACTGCATGACAGCACAGGAATGAATATTACCCCCATCATGGCATACTATTTGCAAAAGTAGAAAATCCAAGAAGGTATCGAAGTGACTTTTCTAAGAGCCACTTAGTCACAAACCCTGGAAAGGTTAGTGTTTATATTTGTTTTGTTTTGTTTTTTGCATTTTCCACACAAAAACTGCAATTTCACTGACGTTATCATTGACATTATATATTTTACTTCTCTAAAACACTCATATTTGTTTTCAGCAATGTCTCACAAATGCAACAGTACATCCCATGTAAAGGTTTTATGGGGTTTTGAAAAATCACAGGATCAAATATAGGGCATGACCATTCCGGTCCTCACACCTGGAAATTTGATTTGCCTGGCCTATGTAACCTTTGAGGCAGTGTGGCAGCCCAAGAAAGAAAATTGCCCCCATGATGGCATATCAAGTATTCTAAATGTAGTATTTTCTTAGTTGTTTGATGTAGCCACTTTATAGTGACGGAACTTAATGTAAACAGGAACAGGCCAAGGTCAGAGTAGTCAGTATAACAAACCAATAAGTCAGTATAGGTAGCTAACAAAGATTAATCAGGACAAAGTCAGATATAGGTTTATTCAATAGTTAAGCACTGTATGGTAGATCTGAAACAGTATGTTATGCAGAGGGCAGGTAGAGATGGGCTGAAAGAGCATTAATAACTATTGTCCTTTCAAACTCCTTTCTTATAGCAAATGCAACACTTTCTCTGAGGTGACTTTACAGGGTGCATGTCACAAAGTCTCTGGACAGCCTCTGATTTTCGGTAAATAAAATATTGGACAAAAGTTTTTACATAAAATCAAGAAATGGGTGTGGCTTCCCTATGGCTACTTTTTTATACAGCACATAGGAATGCAAAGCAATGCTGGTATTATACTTATCAACCCATATATAATAACCCTTATTTAACAAGAGAAGGATCAGATCTCACACACTCTTACCATATGGGTGTACAGGAGCAGGGCATCTTGGTGGGTCAAGACAACTATCCTTCTTTTGATAAATCTGAAATGACCATGTATAGCCAGTAGTGAATTTGCATAATTTTTAGAATTTTATGCCATATATTGTTTGAAAAGCAGCCTACCATTAAATGTTATGAGGTATTCCTTAATGAAATATTTTGGTCTGGAATGTAATTTTGGGACAATTTGTCAGACAGGAGTTGGATAAGGGGTCGAATTTTGTATGGTCAATCCAACAATGGGTCATTTGTAGAGGGACACAGTATGTTATAGTTAAAATGGAAGAATTGCAACATTTACTCATAGAGCTTCGTTTTCACAGCTGGATAAGCAGGATAGGGTGCTTGTGCTCATAGGACTTGATACTTTGCTTTTCCACAATACTCATTACTAGGGTTAGTGCCTCAATTTTTTTAATTTCAGCTACATCAGTGGGGTGCCTCATGTTTTTTTCTACTGCAGTGTGACCCTGGATTTGCAGACAGATACTTGGTTTGCTTAGTCATCAGCTCAAATATGTCATCAGACATAAAATAGTTAACTGGCTCACAAACATCTACCATTGGTATTTCCAGTGCAGTACAGTTTGGAGGTACCCAGCTTTCCTCTGGCACTGCAGTGCATCCTAGCTGCCTTCTTGTAGATTGTGGTGGGGTGCCATCACTGGAAAACCTCACTTAGGGGTGCAATGTCAGAGTCTGTCATAGTGTCACTGTTTGTGAGAATGTCACTGTGTGAGCCTGCTAGAATGATGTATGTCTCTTCTATCATGTAATAGCATCTTAGGGGATGTTTAATTAATTTGCCTACCTGCTTAATGCACACTACCTCGTTCACCCCTCAAATTCCCACTTCCACCTACAGAAAACCCGACACCAAACCCAAAAATATTAATAAAAGTATTGATCGCAGATCAAACAGATGCGACTAGTACTAAAATAGTTTTTTTATAATAATGAAAAAAAATGTCAGCTGGATCAGAGAGCACTATGATCACAATGATCAATACAGTACCATACAGCACAGATACTGTACAGTACATTGATCAGGCAGCAGGAAATGAGTTAATAAATTAAAATGGCTGTAGCTGACATAAAAGGTAATACAATTTTAGTTTGTGCGTTTTTAAAGTTTGTGCGTTTTTAAAACACGGCAAGCAATTTGTACATTACTGTTTCCTCTAAGTATACAAGCCTGCCGATCTCACAGGATGCCTCAAGCTAGTCGCACTAATTTAGCTTAACCATATTGTTGATAACTCGTTTGCTGTATCGTTACCCTTTTTACTAAAAATTTATGCATATTCAACTTGCCACAATACTGCTATCATATGTCTATGAAAATCGAGCCTGCTAATGCTGTTGCGGCGACACAGGCACTGTTGTAACTACCTGCATACCAAAAATAAAGAATAATAAAAAAAAAAAAAGGTAAAAAAATGTTTTAAATATTTTGACTTCCCCAAAAAATATAATAATATAATAATATATATATATATATATATATATATATATATATATATATTAATATGAATAATGCACTAACCACCATAGTTAGACTGCTCACAGGCTTAATCCTGATTGAGATATGCCTGCTTAGTACATAGGCAGGCTGGAGGGTGGGCCAGATTGTTAGGGCCTGCTATGCGACCATAACAGCATTAAATACCTCCTCTTCTAGGACAGCATAGCATATGCTAACATTAAGAATTTATTAAACAAACATTCTAGTTCATTGACAAGTCATTTGTTTGGTTGATGTGGTGTTTCGGAGTTATGGAATTCGGACGGTCCACCAATAGACTTAACTTCTGACCAATTGAATTGAACAGAAAATGAATGCACAAGTCTTCAACCTTTCTTCTTCACTGCAAAATAACTTGTACATGGCCTATATCTGCCTTGTTGATGATGAAAGTAATATTTAAAACATGGGATATAAATTTGGAACTTTTCTATCATTTTGTAAACTTGCATTTTGTGGTGTACAGTCTGGTCATTGAAAAAACACATCATAAGTAAACTGTATGTTTAAAGTAGTATGTACAGAGAGCTGTGCTCATATCTGAACACACTGAGTTGATACTACTGATTCATTTTGCTTTTTGCCTTGTTGCATACTATTATGAGTCATTCAGTAACTGAGAACTAGCCCAATATATACATGTTACATGATACGATAAAATAGGAAGCTTACAAAGCTATTTCTGTATCACATACAGCAGCACTTAGCTGCTAAGAGGGAGGAAGCAGCAATGTTTCAAAGAATTTTACTTCTGAACTATCTCTTCCACCATAATCTTACATGCTCATTATTCAGAGTGAAAAAGGCTTAATGTATCTGAAAAATCAGTCTCTTGGTATTATGATTTCTATATTCTATATTCACCATATGTGATGACTAATTATTTTTAACAGACATGTTTCAGAGATGGTTCACAGATGGTTTCAAGATACCATCAGCAAAAATATTTTTTATAAACTTTGTAAGAACACAATTTTTTTTTTCTATTAAAAATCATTTCAGTATGGACATAGGCATGGTAATAACCATCCTTACTGACCCAATTCATCCCCAGTAGCAGTAAATGGTGTGTGAGAAAGTCCATCTTAGATCTTTAACATGTTAAGATGACATTAAATTAATTAACTCAACACTGATTACTGATATTTACTGTACATATGTAAATTTTGATTTATTGTACGTGCATAGTCCTCCTGATGTTAAGATCGTAGGACAACCGACAAAAAAACAAACAAACAAAAATACCAGAGACCATTTATTTTTAAACTTCAAAAGCCCTATATGTGAAAAATCACATTGTAGATTGCAAACATAGCTTAATATACAGTATGCATTAAAGCCTTACTCTAGACACCATGACCACTTCATTGATTTGAATTTTTCATGATGCATAAAGTATGTAGTGCTTTGCTTTGAAAAGCTGCACATAGAGAGATTAACCCCTTAACTCCTGGTGGTATAACTCCACCACTGACAACATCATTAGCCAGCCTAAAAAAAGATATCAGACGCCTCTGTCCTCCCTGGCCCCCCTTTGCCTTCAGCGAGCAGTGATGTCTGTTGAGGAGGATCGAGGTTCAGAAGGGACTTGGCCTCAGGAAACCAGGTAATTTTTGTTTTAACTTTGGGGAAGAAGTCCACCTTAGAAAGGGTTACTCTAACAAAAAACATTGTTTTATGAAAATACTGATTTTATTTAGTTGAAGTAAACTGCATTGGAGAACACACATTTTATAATAGTGTAAAATAGTCAAATGTATTATGTATTACATAACCTTTATCTGCTCAAATGATGAAACATAGTAATATTTTTCATGTTTGTAATAATACTGGATCACAAACTTTAGTATACATCTACTACATCTATTCTTCTTAATGATAAATAGGCTCTTCCAAATCCTTATTTTTTTAATTTTACATTTAATAGATGTACTAGTTGCAATTCATAACAAAATAAATATACAGAAACAGATTTAAAATTGATTTAAAACGGGAGAGATTTATCAAAGTGTCTTTTGTGCTCTAACTGTAATTTTTGAAAACATGCCATGGGGCGCAATAGATTTTTCAAGCATTTTCAAGCAGAAAAATGTACAGTTTCACTTTTCTTACACTCTAAATTTAACAAATACTTACAGAATTTACTATAAAAAACTTTCACTTCTTAGATCACTTCTAGAACACACACGTTAAACATCATTTCAGGACACCTTGGTAAATAACCTCTATGGTCTCCATTAAACAGTGATTTTTTTGGTCTATATTTGCATATTGATGAAGTGTGAACATGCAGACTATATCATGAAAGGTTATATGTACATTCCCTTGCAAAATATATTTTTGTTACAGCACTATTGTTACAGTATTACACTAGTCTCCTCTTCATGTCGCAGTTTTTCAGTAAATGTTATTGGTAAGATTGCATTCTGTCCTGTGACTTATGAGTTCTCTTGCAGTTTCGCCAACATACTGTAGAGAAAAATATAAATTGCATTTGTGGAATTACAATTTTTATGCTACTCAAATTGGTTTTATATCTGAGAATACATTGAACAATGCATAGAAAGCCTTGGATGCTTCTAAAGTTAATTTCAATGCATGAATGGAAAATAAATGGAAACATTTTTAGAAATTTAATAGATATACCCCAATATAAAAATGCATGCATTTAATTATGAAGTTTTCAGGGGAGGTATAGCTAGAAACAGAAAAAGATCCATTGTCTGTAGCCTTTCAAGTCCTTCTCTTCTTACCACGCCCAAACTTTCTGTGACTGTCCAATCACAGACTTCCCAATGCAGCTCAATGATAAGTCTTTTTAAGGCTCTGAACAATTGCCTGCCTCTTGAATTTAGCTTCACATTATGAGTTGTGTATTTATAATATAATTTGTGTTTGCACTTTTTGTAAAAGTAAAAAAAAGAGGACACACTCGTCAGACCTAAAGCACTTCAGCAAGCTAAAGTGTATAAGCTGTGTGGAGTGTCCTTTTAATGATAATCCACTTTGTTAATTCTAATTAACCTATTGGTAGGTGGTCTATAGGTGTTCACTTTTGATAGATGTTCTATATTTATGTTGTTGCATAACTGAAAAAATAAATTTGCTTTTTATAATTTATTATACTACTTAGCTGATGACAATAAGTCTGTTTGTAATTGAATGTATTACTTTTTTTAATGAAAATAGTAAATATATAGTATTATTTATAGGTTCTTTTCTCATATTAGTCACAGGGAAGTATATTTTTCTAAGGTTTATGTTATTCTTTCCTGTTTGAATTAATATTGTCAGCTTGACCAATCTTCTGGGTGCTGCGTGTCACAAAAGCCCTAAGGTGGACAGTGCAACTGAAATATGTCTCTCTTGAAAATATAATGTATCTGGATTGCCTATAAGGTATGCTAAATAGCTGCAGAATGTCTGTCTCTCATAGACATTTTTGCTGTTTGACATTCAGGGACATATTTTACCTTGAGGCACATTGTGTACAGTGAATTGAAGAGGTATCTCTCCCGAACTTACAAGATTGTGACTTTTTTTTCCTACTTCACCTTCTGCAGCAAAACATTTCACACCTCTTCCTAATCTACGCACAGCCCACATACCCTTATTCAATACTCAATCTGCGCTCACGCTGCACTCATTTATTTCTATAATTCCCTCTATGCATGGCACCCAATTTCATTTGCATAACATATGCAGACACATTTTCTGTTTGCCTTTACCATCTGTGCTCTGCATATCCTCCCTCTGTTGTGCTTGTTAAAAGCAATGATTTTACATTATTGTCCATTCACTATTAAAGCTAAAGGGAAAATATGCTAAAAACATGCATCTAATATGATTTAGATAAACTATACAACATTTTAACATTATTATTTTTTTTATTTTTTTTAGAGATGTCTACATTTTCCAATGCTTCTCAGACAGTGCAAGAAATATAGCAAGGCAAAATAAGTGCTGTTTCGGGTGCAAAATGCTAAATGTTGACAAATATTTAAAGAGATTTATTAAGGCAAGAACAGATGCTATTCTGGACTTAAATACAGAGAAATTACTATGGGAACCAATTTATATCTCTCAACATTTAGCATATTGCACAGATAATAGCGCCTTTTTTACCTTGATAAATTTATCTTATTCTACATGTTCCATGGTGATTACACCTAGTTTAACAATTTGTCCCAGAGAACACCTGTTTTTGCCTTAATGATTCTTTCTCATAGTATATTAATTAATATATATAGTATGGTGTAATATATAGTAGACTTGTCGATTTGTTTTGTTCCGAACTGAAGTTTGTCCGAAATTAAGAACAATCAGCATGATCGTTCAGAATTCCATTCGTGGCACCAAAAAAAAAAAAAAGAGATGATTGATGGAAAAAACAATGATTGATGGCTAAGAGGCAGACACTAAATGTTGATTTATATTCACAGATCACTCCGAAGTGAGAAGTAGATACTCCTGTTATCTCCTGTAAATAGAAAACAGAGGAGTAAAAAAAATCTATATTTATATATTAGATATTTGATACATCTATAATAAAGAAATATATATATATATATATATATATATATTGGAAGGCGGAGCCTGAAGTTGTGGGAGGGGTTACCCGGCTATTTAAACTTAGGCCCCCTACACCACAGGGCTGATGCTGCCGGGTTCATTTCTACTTCCAGTTCAAAGGTCATCAACACAGACTGCCTAAAACTCCAAACAAGCTGGTCTGGGCCTACTTTGGCTCCCACGCAGATCGGACCAAGTTCTCCCTGCTCCAACAACTCCCATCATGCTGTTCCAGACACACGCAGTCAGAGACTCCCACGCCGATCAGACCAAGTTCTCCCTGCTCCAACAACTCCCATCATGCTGTTCCAGCCACACACGGTCAGAGACTCCCACGCCGATCGGACCAAGTTCTCCCTGCTCCAACGACTCCCATCAGCGTGTCTCTAATTCCAGAACAAGACAGGAACCTCACTGCCCTGTACCCCAACCTGACTTCCCACCCTGGCTGGCCTAGCACCCCTTCAGACTATCTAGAGCCTAGTAATCCTGGTTCCCCACATTCCTGCACCATTCTAAAATTAACAACCTGTACTACGGCATTTAGGGATTCCATTCCTGGCCACAGCTTGCAAATCAAACTATATAAACTTCTGCTCAAATTACCTGTACACCTCACTAGCTCGCAGTCAGATAATCTGGATAACTACAATGAAGTCAAGCAGTTGATATCCACTCTACTTGCCTCCATACAAAATATCAATGATGGACTAGAGAGACTGGAATCTCCACAGGCATTGACGCACGGCCCAGCCACAGGGCTCCTAAATCCCTCTCATGGTTATGTTATAACTTCAAATCCCGCCTCTAGCACATCTGTTTACATTGTCACTCCTGCGTACTTCGTGTCCCCAACCATACACAAAGACATCTGGAAGGGTTAGTTTAGTCTCCTTACTGATTGCCTCCCACAGTGTCTTAGAGTACAAGTCTTACTTCTACTATGATGATCTGTCCGTTGTTCTATAGACCAGAATCCCAGACTCAATCTACCTCTAAGCACACCCTTCCCATCACTTAGTCGACTTCTACATCAAGGTTTTCACACACCATTTCCACACAGGTCTGGTCATACTCCTGTCTGGTATTCATGAGTGTCAGAACCTTCAGTCCGCATTAATAGACCCTGCAACACAATCACGTTGCTTAAAAATGTATTTGGCAACCCATATTAATTACCCACCCCTAACCTCAACTCATTGATTTCCTCTAAGGAATTCTCCCAGCACTATGCCATAGGGGATGATTGGAGCTTGGGTGGGCAAGACAGACATTTCCAATGCCTCCAAGCTTCTGCCTATTCTCAAGGGCATGTTTGTGGCATTTTATGGAGGGTTAGTCATTACTTTCCCACACGTTTAACTTTTAGAACAAAGAGTAACTCCAAGCTGTTTGTCTTACTTGCTAACACACTATGTTGGCTACCACTCAATATTAGCGAATGTCCTGCAGTCACCCGGTTAGAACACCCTCACTCTACTCTGGTTAGTATTCACAAGACGATGGCACTTTTTCACCACTAGCGCAATGGGAACTTTTTTCTTGCGCATGCGTACCGGGGGATCTACAGTCCTTACTGGGCACATTGAACTTCGTCATGTGAATTATTCCTCAGGGCCGCACATTTATTTCCCGACCACTGGGTCTTCTTCCCACCGACGGTAACATTTTGGCACTAGTTGTGCTTACTAAAGCAAACGTACACATATACTGGAATAGAAGGATAGGTTATTCCCGCCATTTCTCAACATTCCCCAGTTACATGGACCGATGCAGCCGCACACACTGGTTTCACAGTCAATTTGGTGACTTTTGGTTCTGAGATTCCTAGCCAGTTGAGACTCTTGGTTAAACTCTTTCCATTTCTCGTCAGCATTGTTTGGAATCTACCCATAGTGCCACCTACAAGGCCTGGGGGTATGAGTGGATAGGGGAAACTGTCAAGTGCTTCTCAGACAATCAGTTTATTAGACTACTCACCTGGTAGGCAGCAACTCTACAATTTCACATCACATGGGCACAAATTTCCGGTCGTATGTACAAGAAGCTGACTCTTTATCTTTCTCTAATCTACAAGAATTCTTCAAAGCCCAGCCAACAACAAGCCTTCCCCCCCACCTGCATTCCATGGCTTAAATCCTGGACTAACTCTCCTCATGGCATTTGGCAGATTTCTGGACAGAGCTGCCCTCTCCGATAATACATCATGAGCATACAATAGAGATTTCACCTTTACAACAAGTTTACCACCGATTACCATAATACCGATATTCTTTCACTAGACGCCATCGAGACACTCCTCTCCTTTTTGCCCCCTCAATTTAAAACTTTCTCTTAACACTACAAAACTTTACCTGACTGGAATACAACACCATATCTTAAGTGCCTATCATAGTACCAAACAGTCCACATCTTCTTACCATGTGACGAACATACGGAGATAAGGTACTATCCTACGGACAATAAGGTGCCCGGTCAAAATGCCAGACCTTTACAGGTTATCACTCACTGTACTAAACCTCAATATGCCCATATTTACACTGCAGGGCAAACCACTCACTACATCTAAATTCATAATGTATCTCAGAACACTCTTAACTAAGTGGGTACTCAACCACAAAGCCTTTTCGGGACGTTCGTTCAGAATCTGGGCAGCATCAGCTGCTTCTAGATAAATGTCCCTGCTCATAAACATTAAAATGCTGGAAATCCGCAGTGTATTACTAGATACATACCACAACCAGATCTAGAGTTGAGTAGACAAGCCTTTATGAATCTTGTTACGTAGAGATATGTAATAAGGTTATTTTATTCAATTTTTGCCCTCTTTTATTACAGGCCTACCTGATACGTCAGTTTTGGCACACCACAACCGTCTTGCTCATATATCTAACTTAACATAGATACGGCTTTGGTCCCTGACTACAAATTGGAAGGCGGAGCCTGAGGTTGTGGGAGGGGTTACCCGGCTATTTAAACTCAGGCCCCCTACACCACAGGGCTGATGCTGCCAGGTTCATCCCTCCCACCTCTCCCATTATACATATTACTATTACAGGTGGGCCCTCTTTTATTACAGGCCTACCCGATACGTCGGTTTCGGCACACCACAACCGACTTGCTCATATATCTAACTTATCATAGATACGGCTTTTGTCCCCGACTACAAATATATATATATATATATATATATATATATATATATATTTTATTATTTTTTTTAAATGATGTTTTTCTCACTTAATCTGTGAACTAAATGGCAGGAAAATGTGACTATAAGTATAATGTAAAATATAAACATAATATTTGTATAATATTTATATTATGCATATATATTTCACTGAACTGAATATAGTTTTTTTGTTTGCCCAGAGCCGTCTTTAACATTGGGCAAACAGGGAAGCTGCCCCAGGCCCAGTTACTCCTGGGGGCCCCAGAGCAGCTATCTGGTGGGCCCTGTTGCCAGCGATAAATTTGAATAGCCCCATGGAACCGACGATGCAGCTGCACAGGTCCGCACTGGCTGGCACACTAATGAGGCCCACCGGGTCACTTAGTGCATGGGCCACCCGGTGGGTATGTGTCTGCAGGCGCCTAGTCGGGCGTTGTGATGAGACCGGGCCACTTTCTGTTCAGCAGCCGTCTGATCTTTCTATGGGAGGAAGTGACATTGGGCTGACACTTCCTCCCACAGAGAGATCAGAGCAACACGGGAGAGCGAAGGCAGTGAGGAGGAGGCCAGCCTGGGAGTGCCAGAGCCTAACTTAACTTCCTCAGCCTGCCACTGGAACCCAGGGAAATTACCTTCCAGAAAAAGGTAAGAACATGGAGGGTGGCTAAGTGTAAATATAGCATGTGTGTCTGTTTGTGTCAGTATGCCTGTGTGTGTCACTATGTCTGCCTGTTGGTGTGTATGTCAGTATGTCTGTCAGTGTGTGTGTCAGTGTATGTGTCTGTACGTCTGCCAGTGTGTGTTTGTGTCAGTAT